>JAVLUX010000033.1:21205000-21805000 GCA_032164185.1 Moxostoma hubbsi
CTCATGAAGGGAGACTTTGAGATTCTGTTTCTTGCATTTGATCATCTCCACAGAAATAGAACAGTGCATCTCCTCTGTTTCACTGCATGTTATAACACTACGTGAATAAACTCACAATGACCATGGATATTTGACATTACATGGCTGTAAAGTGAAACTGGAGTGCTTCACAAAACGAATCCGTTTATACCTTGTTTAAATTTTCGCGATAGTTTTGCGCACTCCTCTGTAGAAGTGGTTCATCTTCACACGCTCTCAAGAGAGCTGCTCTTGTGACGTCAGTGGTTCCCTGAGATGTTTGGAGTTCAAGTGACTGAGACTCAAGTGCTTTTTCCTCCGCGCTCACTGCTGAGTGAAATGTTACATTTTACTTGCCAGTGGCTAATAACAGACGTTTTTGGTCGCATAGTGTGAAATTTACTCGCAATGTAGAGGGCTGCATGGCCGTTAAAAGTAAACAGAAAATATAAAACAGCCAAATAACAAAATTAGATTACGCATGGTGTAAAGTTATGTGGTACTTTTAACATGGGGGCGATGAGGAAACATTTAGAACATATATTTTAAGTGACTACTACTAACAGAAACACGTGTTGTAATACTATCATGTTCGGGTTGGGACAAAAATATTGATTCATATATACACTACCGTTCAAAAGTTTGGGGTCACTTGTCTGAAATGTTTCTCATGATCTTAAAAATCTTTTGATCTGAAGGTGTATGCTTAAAAGTTTGAAATTAACTTTGTAGACAAAATATTATTCTGCCAAAACATATACATTTATTTAATTACAAATCTAAAATTTCCTAAAAAAAAAAAAAGTTTTTGAAATGGATGACTTGGATCAAAATATGAAGAAAAGAAGCCAATAAGTGCCCAACATAGATGGGAACTCCTTCAATACTGTTTAAAAAGCATCCCGGGGTGATTCCTCAAGAAGTTGGTTGAGAAAATGTCACGAGTACATGTCTGCAAAATCTAGGCAAAGGGTGACTACTTTGAAGATGCTAAAATATTACATAGTTTTGGATTTATTTTGAATTTTTTGGTCACAAAATAATTCCCATATTTCCATTTCTATTATTCCATAGTTTTGCTGACTACTATTATTCTAAAATGTGAAATAAATAAATAAATAAATAAAGAATGAGTAAGTGACCCCAAACTTTTGAACGGTAGTGTAAGTATTTCTGTAATCGATTACGTCGATGAATCGTCCCTGCCCTAATGTGAAAACACAGACATTTGCTTGTTGTGTGGTCAGTGAAAACGGCGATATCTGAAAACGATGACTCATTTGCTGTTATATGACGCAGTAATGTGATCCAAACCCTATTTTTGACATCACCTGCAAGATTTTTGGTCAAGGCTTTTGTGCATTTAAGCATGTCGTCATGGAGTGAGCTAGTAAGATGACAAATCTGCCTTAGACCTAAATAAGCCCGTCTATAAAGGTCGCATTCGGCCTTGTAACTTGTTCAGAACAGAACTATTTGAAAAATGTTTCATTCTGAATAAGAATTTTGGTTATGAATAAATCTGAAACAATTGATGACCTCAGATATCTTTGCAAGTTTAGTGATGTTTAGGTCTGAAAGTCTCTGTGTTAATGTGTTTCCTATTAAAAGAGAATTTGGGTGGAACATATCAAAGGGTTTGTTAAAAAGCCAACAGGATTTACATACTTTAAGCTACATCTATGAACAATGATTGGCTGCTTGCTGGTCGGTTTCTTATTCTGGAGACCTCTTGATTATACAAAAGTCTCTGTAGTGCAACATGAGCCATGAATATTTTTTCAAAACATTCAGGAATTACTGTACATTTTAAAGGAATGGTTCACCCAAAAATGAAAATTTGCTCAACATTTACTCACCCATTTGTCATATATTCTTTCTTCAGCAGAACACAAATTAAGATTTTTAGAAGAATTCCTCAGTGCTTTTGGTCCATACAATGCAAGTGAATGGGTGCCAAAATGACGAAGCTTCAAAAATCACATAGGTCAGCATAAAAGTAATCCATATTACTCCAGTGGTTAAATCATTGTCTTCAGAAGCATTATGATAGGTGTGGGTGATAAACAGATAAATATTTTTGTCAATTTTTACTATAATTTCTCCACAGTCAATCTGAACATTATCTTTTACTTTCACATTCTTCTGTTTTTGGTGCATACGCCCCCTACTGGGCAAGGATAAGAATTTCTATCAAAAATTTAATTAAACGTTGATCTGTTTGTCACCCACACCTATCATAATGCTTATGAATGTATGCATTATACATTTACCACTGGACTTAACCACTGGAGTCTTATGTATTACTTTTATGCTGCCTTTATGTGCTTTTTGCTGCGTCAAACCTTTGGCACCCATTCACTTGCATTGTTTGGACCTACAGAGCTGAAATATTCTTCTAAAAATCGTAATTTGTGTTCAGCAGAATAAAGAAAGTCATACACATCTGGGATGTCATAAGGGTGAGAAAATGATTAGAGAATTTTCATTTTTGGGTGAACTAGCCCTTTAAATGTGTGAATCTGCAAATACTGAACGTTATGAGAATAATAACATAAAGATGACCTCAAAGCAGCACACGTGAACTGAATGCCACAACTTTAATGTAGATTTTCATGGAATCTTTTAATATGATCAACTCAAATGCTTGTGTACAATGCAATGTGCTCATTCTAATAAAGTAGCTACTTTGTACAAACATAATTAACTACAGGAATATTTAGCTACCTTAAATTTCAAAATATGGACCAAAATGTAGGTTTGTTATGTAGACTGCCAATTCAACAACAGCCAGCTATTCTGCAGTAATGCAATGCTTAACAAACTTACTTGAGTCTGATGTGATTCTGTGTATTTTGGGTTCTGTGGGTGCACTGTAGATGTCTTTCTCAGCACACACATGTGTGTGTTTGTTCTTGTTTGCTCCCTGCAGCTGCTACGTGAACTGAAGCACCCCAATGTGATCTCACTGCAGAAGGTTTTCCTGTCACATGCAGACCGCAAAGTGTGGCTTCTCTTTGACTACGCTGAACATGACCTCTGGGTAATACACACTCAAATGTACATATGCATGCATGCACACACACTGAAATATTTGTATGCACATCTTGCTGAGTGTGTACATGTCTCTGTAGCACATCATCAAGTTCCACAGAGCCTCCAAGGCTAATAAGAAGCCTCTTCAGCTGCCGCGTGGGATGGTTAAGTCTTTGCTCTACCAGATTCTGGACGGCATCCACTATTTGCATGCCAACTGGGTTCTGCACAGAGACCTGGTGAGATTGTGTATGTGTGTGTCTTTGGCAAACAGTACACCCGTGTGGTTGTGTTTGATTTCACATACTTATCATTCTTTTCAATTAAATATTTTGATTAGCAAATTGAGCCAATTAAATTGTCACTCCTGAGTCTTTTCACACAAAAAATTTAGAAATTTATATGATTATATGGCTGATTATCAGGAATCTCATGACAATATTTCCAGCAGGTGGCAGCATTTCTTAGATTTTTGATAGGTTGTTTATTTTCAACGTTTATAATTTTTATTTGTATATATTTTTAGTGGATGTTTTCAAAAATGTCTCACCAGGGAAAATTTAAAATGTATCATATTATATAACTTTTATATAATTATATAACTTTCATTGTGTATATTACTTTATTATACACTATATTAAGTATATTACCTTTTAAAACTAGCTTAATCTTACCTTGAAAATAGCCAGTGATGCTGATATGGCAATGCAAAAATAAATAATATTTTCTCTGGCAGGTGCGCTGGACAGTAAGCTCTGTTAACAGAATTTGTGCCACAATGTCGGTAACCACAGAAACTGCAGAAATCTTGGTTACTGTAAGGTTCTTGCTGTGTGCATTTTCCATTTACCTTTTGATTTGTAACTAGTTGGAACTAATAAACGTAATAAATAAATAAGTACATTTCTAGAGCAAATAGGCTTCCTAAAAATGTATGTTAACTTATGTGGACAGTGGGACAAATTTCTGACATTTTAAATAATACTAAGCTATACTGTAGAAAGTCAGATTGTTTATTATGTTTCCAGGAGTCAGAAATTAGCATAATTAATTATGATACAATTAATGGCCAGCTTCATCCAATCACGGCCAACCATGTTAAAATAAAACTATACATTATACAATTCTGAATCTATGTACTGGTTATCATTGTCCCATGTCTGCCAAACATGTTGAGTGGACCAAACATCATCTGCAGCCAGAAACTGAACTTTTGGTCAGATTTTAGGAGTGAATGCACTTGGCTGCATAGAGAGCTATAGCATGCTCACCTACTCCCTGTTTAGTTTATGACTTAACCTTCAGTGTGTTGTCTGTCTGCACTGGTCTCAGAACAATTAAAAATGCACCTTATTTCCATCCTATCTCCATACAAACCTATGAAAGCTATTTTTTTTTGTTAATGTTATAATGCACAGTAGATATAGGATTTCTAAGGAAAAAATGCCCTAAAGTACACATTAGTGTACATTGTGTTTAGCAGCGTGACATTTCGCAATAAATCACTAAAATTTTAAAAATGGCATATTGGATGAATCTAGAGAATTAAACAGGTTTCAATGTAAAAATCTTGATTAGATTTCTTACCAGATATAGTGCTGTTGGCATTACACCTAAAGACAAACTCTGCTGTGATCGGCGCCATGTCGTTTTGTCACATGACTGTATGTCGAAAGTTTAACCCTTTACTGACAGTCCAGAGTCTTCTGAACTGAGATCAGTCTAGAGTAAATGAAATGAAATTATGCATTATGTATAGTGAAGCCAATATACAACATCCACACGTTCAGGTTAAAGGTTAAAAAGAGGAAGTGTTTAAATTCTGAACTTTAACAATTTTGACCTGCACTTTGACCTTTTATTCTTTTCACCACAGAAACCTGCCAACATTTTGGTAATGGGAGAAGGTCCTGAAAGGGGACGTGTAAAGATAGGTATGACATCAGTTCTGTTCTTGATGTCTGCACATAATTGTTTTGCTTTACAGTCATAACCATCCTATGATTTTATGTGCAGCGGATATGGGTTTTGCACGACTCTTCAATTCACCACTGAAGCCTTTAGCAGATCTGGACCCTGTAGTTGTTACGTTCTGGTACAGAGCACCAGAGCTTCTGCTGGGAGCCAGGCATTACACCAAAGCCATCGGTGTGTATGTGTGCATATGCACATTCTTGTCCATGCATTTGTGAAAAACAAATGTCTTAAGTAATATCAAATCTCCCTCAGGACTGCTGTTTTCCCAGTCTTTTATTTTAGATGTCATGTCTTTCTCTCCTCCACAGATATCTGGGCGATTGGCTGTATCTTTGCTGAGCTTTTGACCTCAGAGCCTATCTTCCACTGTCGACAGGAGGACATTAAGACCAGTAATCCCTACCATCACGATCAGCTGGACCGGATCTTCAATGTCATGGGCTTTCCTGCAGGTATTCTACGATATGCTGTGCTGTCCATTCATATTTCAAAACAAGTTATCATGAGCTTTGAGACTATTTTTGTGCTGTACAAGCAATTTTAACCATTCCTTCAATGTATTTTAATGTGCTCAAAGTCCATTTTCTCTTTCAGAAATAATCCATAGATGTTAAACCAGTAACTTTTATTCTAATAGATGTACTTGGAAGGCCAGTGCTTCAGTGCTGGCAATCTTTGAGCCTAATCTAATTTTCTTCTCAGACAAAGACTGGGAGGACATTAAGAAGATGCCAGAACACTCTACGTTGATGAAAGACTTTAGGAGGAATACGTTAGTTTGATTTCATCTCTGGCTTGCGTTTCTGAAAAAAATTAATATATTTATAAGGTGTTTCAGTGATTACAATCCTCCCTCTCGCTGTAGGTACACTAACTGCAGTCTTATAAAGTATATGGAGAAACATAAAGTCAAACCTGACAGCAAAGCATTCCACTTGGTGAGTGACCCACTGACTCTTTCAAAACATACAACTATGGAAAATCATAGATTTATTTAGAAACTTTACACCAGTGACATTTGAACTCCCTCTCAGCTACAAAAGCTGCTCACTATGGACCCAATCCGCCGAATCACATCTGAGCAGGCCATGCAAGACCCATACTTCCTAGAGGAGCCTTTACCCACGTCTGAGTGAGTGGCGTCAAATCCAAAATCAGCTTTCTGCTTAGGACATGGACTGCGTTTACATGCACATTCATATCAGAATATGGTTATATTCTGATTATGCATGTGTCATGTAAGCGTGTTAAATATTCTGATCCTAGAAATCCAAATAAGACAGCTAACATAAGCCTGTATTGGTCAGAATTTTGCATCATGTAATTGCCTTATTCAGAAGAGCCACATACGGACAAGCTGTGCATGCCCATACGAAAGTAATTTTAGGTGCTGCTTGATGAGGTGGGATGAGATTTTGTTGTTTTTTTAGTGTCTTTGCTGGCTGCCAGATTCCTTATCCCAAACGAGAATTCCTGACGGAAGAGGAGCCAGAAGATAAGGCTGATAAAGTGAGAAATGTGTGTTTGTTTCTTTTTAAATATTTATATTTGTTTGTGTGTGTGTTTCTGTTTAGATTGAATTGTAATGCTCCCTTTCGCTCTCCTGTTACCACAGAAAAACCAGCAGCAACAGCAGCAGGGGAACAACCACACCAATGGGGCGGGGCACACAGGTAACCCCGACAACAGCCACGCACAAGGCCCGCCTCTGAAGAAGGTGAGAGTGGTCCCGCCCACTACTACCTCAAGTGGCCTCATCATGACCTCAGATTACCAGGTAACGCATGGAAACACAAACATTCATTTTTTAACTCCGTTACTGTTCAAACAATGGCGGAAATTAACTGGTTTGCTCACCAGTGGCTCAGTGGCTGCTAAATGGGCAATTGTGCCAGCCACTTGTTATTTTTATTTTATCTGTAAAATACAGTATTTCAGAATGATATACAAGAACTCAGTATATATGATAAATTGAGCAAATGCACATCTGACAGCTGTAATCTATGAGTATTTTCATTTGGGTCTTTCTCGCACTGCACCCATGAGCAACAAAGCAGAACTTTGTCTATTCTTTGTCTAAGTTCCAAGTAAATGTATTACTTTTATAAATGTGTGCCATTGTTACCAAGCAAAAGCTTTTCTTGTCGATGGCCAATCCAAGATGTGCCACCTGCCACAGTAGTGGTTGGTAGCAAGTAATAATTTCCCATCGTATTTACATGCCTTAGGAATATTCCGTGTTCAATACAAGTTAACCTCAATCGACAAGATTTGTGGCATAATGTTGATTACCACAAAAACATTTTCAACTCATCCGTCCTTTTCTTTAAAAAAAAAAAAAAAAAAGATCAAAAATCAACTTCACAGTGAAGCAATTTTTGGAGGGTTTAAAGGCAGAAATGTGAAGCTTATAATTTTATAAAAGCACTTACATTAATTCTTCTGTTAACACTTGTGTACTGTTTGAGCTGTAAAGGTTTAAAATCATAAATTTTACAGTCATTTTAGAGTTTTAGTGTTTGTTGACATAAGATCGTCATGGCAACGAAGTTGATAAATTGGCTATAACGTTACACAGAAAATTTTCGGAAGTGATTTTATCACATTAAAATCATGTTAACACACATGTTGCTTATGTTTTGTGGCTATACTTTTGAAATAGTGAGTATTTTAACGTTTACATATTGGCCCCCATTCACTTCCATTGTAAGTGCCTCACTGGAACAAAGATTTTTGCTTCTTTTTTTTTTACAGAAAAGAAGGTACAAGTCAGAATTATTTTTGTGGTAATCAACATCATGCCACAAATGCTGTTAATTGAGCTTAACTTGTATAGCATCTGGAATATTCCTTTAAAGCATTTTATCATTATTGTTTAAAAGAAGATGCAGAATAAGTTCACTTCTTCCTTGTTCCAGCGCTCCAATCCACATGCTGCCTACCAGAACCCTGGACCAAGCACATCATTGCCCCAAAGCAGCATGGGATATTCCTCTACCTCCCAGCAGCCTCCACAGTACTCACACCAGACCCACCGCTACTGAGTCAGGCCATGCCCCCCTCACCACGCCCAATAGGGAGAATGTACTTGGAGAGGAGGGAGTGGACCTACTCCGAACCGCCCTCTTACTCCACTGGGCGCTTGCTGTGCAGCATTTCCATAAAGACGCCACAGGAACAATAACCGTACACGAAACCAACTAAACTAACAACGCATCAGATTCATACAGCCGACATTATCCTCAGCTGAGAAAGAAAAATTAAACAGAAATGAAAACAAATCCTTAAGACTGAGGAAAAACAGATATGTGTTCCATTGGTGATACTTCAAGTCTTCGCTGCAAGTCTGTGATCCTTCGCGTGAAAAAAAAAATACACAAAAAAGCATTCTCAATATGTGGTACTGAACAGCTGTATGCTGTAGTAAGACTGGTTTGGCTTGGGGTGTATATCCACCATGCCACCAAATTTCTGAAGCCCCAGTCCTTCTTTGAAAGACCTTTGGCCTCTCCAAGACTAAAGCTGCTATGTGACTGTCAGCAAAGAGACTGACTTTCTGTCAGTCAGTCTGTCTGTCTGTCTGTCTTTCCGTCTGCCCTCACACACACACACACATATAAATTCAAGCACTCACACTCAGCCCATTGCTGGGGGCAGAATTCTATGCTGGAGCTGCTGACTGAAGCGTAATGAGAATCTCTAGTGCCCCCTGCTGGAGTATACTGGTAGTAGGCTATATGAAAAACACAGCAAACTTGATTTTAGAAGTTAAATAATTTAATGTGTTGTTTTTACGTTAGGAGAGGTCAGCAACTTCCATTTTGCTGTCAGACCAGCTACTATGTGGGAAAGATCAGCCTTAGAAGTTCATGACAAGACTAGTTGTGTGGACAGCAGATTGAACATGCATTGTACTGTATTGTAATTAAATATTTTACATGAAACAAATATCCTGACAATAAAAGTGGAAGCGTTTAAAAATATGAGGAAAAAGTTCTGTGTGTGTTTAAAAAGGTGTGTGTATGTGAGAGTGAGTGAGTGTGTGTGAGATTGATTGATTGATTGATTAATTAATGTACCGGGAACAATAATAAACTTGCAATGCTATCGTTTTCAATTACATTTTTTTTATACATTTAGTCAAGGATTTTTCTGTTGCTTTTATGGCTGGGTTTTCTTTGATAATCTATTTAAAATGAATGACATTTTAAATCAGTTGAATTTGGAGTACCATAGTGTATTTTAATCTGTACTATATTAAATATTGATTTTTGCAATGATTCCAAACATGACTAATGCTACTCCGCAACAAAGAGACATTGAGAAATGATATTGTAGTGTTGCAGTGTCAATAGCAATTATTACATAAACATCCAGGCTTACCTAGATCGTTAAAAGAAACGGTAACACTACATTCATGTTTCCTTTGTTAAGGGTTTATATAGGGATGCATTAATAACTTAAAATTAGGGCTGTCAATCGATTACAATTTTTAATCGAATTAATTACATGGTGTCCCGATTAATCGCATATACATATATTTGCTGAGAAAGCCCCTCATATAACAATAATTCAATATATAATGATGAAATAAAGATACATAGTTCTCTTTAAATATTGTATATATATATATATATATATATATATATATATATATATATATATATATATATATATATATATATATATATATATATATATATATATATGGGCAACTTTCATCCAATACTTGCCAAATAGTGAGCTGTTTAACTTGCATGTTATAAAAGCTTTAATTAATACTCTTATTCAATAACATAGAATGTTCTATTTCATGATTTTTGTCACAAAGTAGCAATAGATTAATAGTCAAATTAGAAGGAGGAATAAATTAATTTAGCTACAGTCCACTTTATATTAGATTAATGACTGTGATGTCTTGGCTCACTTGTGTTGCCACTTTCCTTGTCAGGTTAATGTCAAAAGAATGGTTTTACCTAGTCTAAGTTACCCAAAGTCCTCAGCAAAAACAGTTTTCAGGTCTTCGTGCTCATTCACATCATACGTCATTGTAACAACTGAAAACTTTATGTACAGGTTTCAGTTGTTGGAAACTCCTTAATAAATGCTTCACATGTGTGCACATTACAATAAAGGAATTATTGGGGTTCAATACAAGTTAAACTCAATCGACAGCATTTGTGGCATAATATTGATTACTCAAAAAAAAAAAAAATTGATTTAGTAAAGTGAGGCACTTAAAATGGAAGTTAATCCGTAAATGTTAAAATATTCGCTGTTTCAAAAGTATAGCCACAAGTTATAAATAATATGTGTGTTAACTTGATTTTAGTATGATAAAATCGCTTATTAACCTTGTCTGTGTAAAGTTATAGCTTATTACAACTTCGTTGCCATGATGATTTAATGTCAATTGTTAACAAACCCTAAAATTACTGTAAAAATTATGAAATTTAAGCTAAAAAATATACATGAGTTATAATGGAAGAATCAATGTAAGTGCTTTTATAAAATTATAAGCTTAACTCTTTTGCCCTTACACCTTCCAAAATTTGGCCCCCATTCACTTCCATTATAAGTGTCTCACTTCG
Organism: Moxostoma hubbsi; assembly: GCA_032164185.1. Taxonomy (NCBI): domain Eukaryota; kingdom Metazoa; phylum Chordata; class Actinopteri; order Cypriniformes; family Catostomidae; genus Moxostoma; species Moxostoma hubbsi. The sequence continues at coordinate 21,215,623 of JAVLUX010000033.1, forward strand.
ATTTTTGAGTTTTTTAACGAAAAGGAGGGCCTGGTCGAAATACATTTTTTTTGGTAATCATTATAATGCCAAAAATGCCAATTCAATTCGTCGGTTACTCATGCTGAATACGTGTTATTAAGAATTTATATCGTGAGCTAAAATGGCTCACAATTTGGCAAGTAGCCTATTGCATGAAAGTCACACGTTTGATGCATGTTTTTACAATATAACCGTATATCAATTATTTATATTTTAAATGAATTATTAGTCATTAATGAACCCCTTTATAATCCTTTCTAAACAAAATCATGTTTAAAAAGCATGAATTTACCAACTGTTACCAAAAAAACCTATTTTCTCCAGATGTAATTACTAAATGACCACGTGTTTGACGCGATTATTACATGTTTCTGAGGCTGTATGCTCTGCAATTCTGTCTTGTTTTATAAGACGTTAGTTTTATGAAGCGTTTTCATCCTGACTCCACGTTGCTTGACCTTATTGCGTGTTTAAAGCCCACTGTAAAAGCAGATAAATCCCGCCTTTACACAGTCTCCCCTGTGGTTTTATGACCAGAGGCTCTCTGTCAATCATCCTTATCCTCCAATCTGATAGGCTGCGTGTGACAAATGGTGGCGCGCTAAATTCTTATTGTAAAACATTGATTGGTGCAAGTTACCCAAGATGCCCCGCCCCAAGCGGATTGTTTGGAATGGTCAGATGGACCGATGGAGACACGGGATGGCTATCCGAACCGCTGAAGCTTTGGACATGTGAGTGAATTTATTTCTCCAAAAAATACACTTTGGTAAGCACCAAACATCATAATCTTTCCAATAATGTAGTTATTTTACAATACTGCACTTGTTTTATTGACTGTTTATCGAGGTTTTATATAATAAGTGGCACATGAGGTTTGCGCGTATTTAGTGGGGTGTTTTATTCCGTATAACTTCTAAAGCAACAATAATATGATATCAATGACATTAAACACCCGTTTGTCACCGCATAACGCGACCTGACTTCACGGGCATAATAAATAAAGAAAAAAGTTTATATTCTCAATCACGCCACAATAATCCCAGTAAATACTTCTGTTTTTATAGTGAACTGGCATCTTAGAATACTACAAAAAAAATAATATATTTCTTTACCTTTCGTTTTCAACTGTTTGTTGTTTAAAAAAAAACACTTAAACGTAACAAATTCAACCTGAAAGCGTTACGCACAGTCATTCAAAATCCTCCACAATGTCTGACGTTATCCGTATTAAAATATTGATGTGATCTTACGTGCATTGATGTGCTGTACTACAGTTATGAATATCTAATGCATCACCATTCTGTCCTTAATGGAGTTTCAGCGTTTAAAAACTGCGGTTTAGAGAGTAGATGCGTGTCTCCCTTGCTAATTTAGACAGGATGTGGCCTCCTGTAGTCAAGGGATGGGTCTGATGGACTTCAAAGCCTATCAACAGCAGTGGTGAGGCTGTAAACAGCTGTAATGCACACAATTTATTTTGTGTGTGCTATGTGTTGGTGCATACCACCAGTATATCTTAAAGTGAGTTATTTTGGTTATGCACACTCCTTGTCATGTGATCATGAAGACTTGCATTCTGTTTGTGTCTGAAGTGCTCTATATATGTGTTGTTTTGCATTAGGCACAGACTTATAGAAAAAGAAGTCAGCTAATAGGAGAGAGAGGCAGGAGTGCTTCTTTTATTTGAAGAAGAGAGTGGGGTGGGGTTGGCTGGGGTAAAGGGGTTGGGGGATGGAACAGAGAATGCATGGGAGAGCTCCTCTGTTGCCGTGTGAACGGACAGCTATTGTCCCAGGAACCTTTCAGAGTGGCTTCCCTGAGGTCCCCTGCCACTCTCCCTCCCCCCATCATCCCTCTCTCTCTCATACTTTTTCTCTCATTCACTCTTTTCTCCTTTGACGCTTTCACTTGCGCACACACAAACAAACACACTATTTCCATTTCCTCTCGCTCTTTCTCCCTCACCTTCTAAACACTCTGGATCTCTTCAACACATTTTGTTTTCTCAAACAAAAGTTTGCCTAAGAAATCTGTCTCACAAACATTGCCACTGTTTTTCATGCCACTCAAACTCACATTCATGCTCCCTTTGTCCCCTCTGTGTCTCTCATACCCCTCCTGGCACTGTCTTAATTTAATGCACTGTGTAATTAGTGTTGGTTGTGTCCATACAGCTATGCATGGCAGAATTACAATGCCGTAGAGAGCTGGGCTGCTTAATGACCACATTACAACACTCATAGACATGTAACTCATTAGACAAGAACAGTAACAGTGTCTGTATATCTGTGAGGACTAATAGCATATTTGCAGTGCTTTTGAAACCTGACTGTTCTGTTTAGTTTTTTTAAATTTCAGGTCTCTTTAATTGCTGGACTGAGGCTCTGTACTCAGTTTGTCTAGGTTTCACCTTCAAAGTTGGACTGAACTTGGTTTCCACTTGAACTACTATGATTATGCATTTATTATACAGTCATTGTTCAGATGGTATCAGAGTGTGTGTTGAATGGAGGCATCAAAAGTTATGGGTGGAAAAAGTGGTGAAAAATCAGTTATTTAAAGCTAGAGTATGCTATTTCATTGTCACTAGCGTCACCAAACAGAATAAAAAAAGAAATAGTTTTCAAACATTTCCCGTTTTCTAGGTGTTACTTATTTGCCGCGTTTTCACTTATAACTTAACAAAAACTAAACAGAACATAAATATCACATACCATTACTTAAATCGAGCCCACATTCAGCATAATCGGATGCATAGATCATTAGATAATCCACACAAAGCACAATGTGCACACAGCACATAATGTGCTATCTGGTTAAAAACACATTAGCTTTACTGGATCAGATTACTTTTTTGGAAATTATGTAGTTCGTTGTCCAGCGTCCTGGAATGCTGAACCAATCATATTGGGATTCAGATTGCTGCAACTAGAGGTGAAAGTCATCCAAATTTGGGCAGAGAGGATTGTTCACTGTAATTACATATGGCCACAAGCAGATGGCGCCAAGTACATGACATAGACACAATGATGGCTCAAATGACACAGATTGGAACTGAATGAGATCTCCTTACTCATGCCTGCATGCTTTGGAGAAAGAACATTCCTTTAGTGATTGTTGTATTTGCATGTGTAATTATAATGCTATAACTTTTTTAATTGCTTTGTTGTAGCAACACAAAATTGATACTCACGTACAAGTGACATGATTGGGAACAAAACAAAAGGATTTTTTGGGAGCCACCATATTTACACCCTGAGATATATAATGTCAAATAAGAAAAAAGTTAATTTTGGCTTTAGTTGTTTTGTGAATTTCAGTAGTTTCTTAGGATGTGTCAGAATTTATCATAACCTATATTATTAAAATTTGAAATACAATGATACCAAACACTTGACCCTCCTTTTTTCGTTGTTGTTATAAGCCTTTAATTTTGGGCATGCCACTGAAACCAGAAATCTTTAAAAACACCTTCAGAGCTTAAAGGGGTAACTACCTTACAAATGGTTTATTTATTTTTTTTGTCTCTGCATTTTCAGCTGGGATTGGAGAAAGTATTTTAGCATGTGCTGTGATTGTGTATAAGTGGATTGTGTCTTACACCAGCCCCAGCTGCATCATTGTTCTTGCTGTTTGGGATGACAGGAAGTCAGAGATGTGACAGAAAGGAACAGGAAGCTTGGAGCTGGGTGTGGAGCAGAAAAACAGGAAGCAGGGAAACAGGCAGATAAGATGACCTCTGAGATGCTGCCCCACCATCCCTTTGTTCTTGTCCCTAATCTTTGACTTTCAACCCCTCCCCCCCTTAGTCAATCACACAGCAGATGGCCTCTCAGCTGGCCAATCACTGCAGGTTAATATTTCACAGATGGGAGCATTCTATCACAGCATACAGTTGAGCCAGCTGACATAGCTTAATGAGGTTACTTATGTTTGGGATGAGAAACTTTGTTTCTTAATACTGCACATGCTATTTTCATGTCATGCATATAGTAGTAAAGTAGTAAAATATATTTGATATTATGTTTTATGTATAAACATGATAAGGGGTGATATTTTATCATATGGTGTGTCATTTATTTGAAAGTCACAGTTTATGATACATCAGCTGCACCAGATTTATAGATTGTATTTAAAATAAATATCTACATAGACAACAATATTGGCATTATTTTACTTATTTGTTTAGACAAATATTATTTTTATTTAAATTTGAAAACCAGCCCTGATTTTTGTTAATTTGAAGCCAGTTTCCCTAAAAGCATAAAATGCAAACAGTATATCTGAGCAATTTTTCCCCACCATTAGTCAGATGTTAAAAGCAACGTAAAAAAAAAGAAAATGCAGGTAAAGAACTAATGCCATCAATAGGGAAAGTCGAAATATGAGTATAAAATATCATCAAAGTAATGCAATCCACATAAAACCTTTTTTATGACAGATTTTCATCAATGCAGCCATGCAAAAGCAAAATGCAGTAACTACACATTTTGTTTGATAGCTTTAAAATTTAAGATTTTGGGATCAGACTATAATGCATGAGCCCCTTTCACACATGCAACCAGGTAAGTTATAGGACAATCATTGGGTTGCTGGTAAATGTACCACATGTATCATTCACACATACCATCAAAACTGACATTTATAGGTACTAATGATACAATTTCTCATTAAGGGAAATTGCCAGAGAAAAATGTAGCAGTATTTTCAAAAGGGTCATGTTCACACATGACCTCTAATCTGAAAATTGCTGTATATTTTCAGGAAAACGCTGTATGTATGAAAGGGGCTATTGTCTCATTCTAAAATTATCATATGGTGTGACACAAAAGCATTCAGTATAACATTCAAAATAATGTTTTTGACAGCAAGCAAGTTTCCTTTAGAAAAAATTATTGATTTGTGCCTTTTCTCCTTAGATCTGTAGCTGGGCAGCTTGTACGATGAACAGGATTAGTTTGACTGAATCTGCTTTTCTTAATGCCTTGTAATCCCACCATGGGAGACTGCTTGTTGCTCCTCTGGTGCTGATTGAAGCATGGACCAAAAGTCCCTCTCACTGGATTTGATATGTGTGTGGATTAGAGTTGTATGTGTTCTGAAGTATTGAGGTTTACATATGCTGAACTTTGGGAGCATGATTTCTTCATGACTTGTGTTCAGAAGTCAGTCTGGTTTATGTCTAGTCTAGGTTTTTTTTTATTTTTTTATTTACTAATCACTAATTTCTCTTTTCTTGATCTACAGTTGTCCCAGTTTTATTACAACTCTCTCACAGTGTGTGGGTGTCTGTTATATAATGAGCTGTTGAAAACTGAGGAAACATTATAGTCTTTGCGCTTTAGTTCTAGTCTGTAAATATGTATGGTTTTAAGAATATAAGCATACTGCATTAGCATTTTTAAGCATACTGTTTGTCCTTTCTCCGTGTAGGCCAACTGTGGTGTGGCTGTTTAAGGGAAAACCATGCCGCTGGTGAAGAGAAACATTGAGCCCAGGCACCTGTGCCGTGGGGTGCTGCCCGATGGCATCGGCAGTGAGCTGGAGTGTGTGATGAACAACACACTCTCTGCCATCATACGCCAACTCAGCAGTCTAAGTAATCCCTCTCTCTTTTACACACACACACACACGTTTACATAGCTATCTAATGAGGGACTTAGCTTTGGCTTCTACTGTTCTTAAATTAAGCCAGTTCTAATTATTGTGGACTAACCCTAACCTGCAAATTAAGTAATAAGCCACTAGAGGCTGTGCATTACAGTTATTTTAGATTTTCATGTATTATTAAAAAGAATCAAAGTACACAAATCTTCTGCAAAGTAATATAGTTCATAAGCCTAACTGCAGGGTGTTTATGTTTTTCTAACATGGGACCACAGTGCATAGAAACTTAGGGTGGGTACTTTTGACTTGGCCAGTCACCTGGTTTCGCATATAGAGTCTGGACTGAATAGCAGCTTAAACTGGCCGCGAGTAATTGTACAGAAATCAACCCGGACGCTAAAAGTCAGTGCATGCGCTAAGTCTAGGTGTATGTGGGTGTGGCATAATTGCATGCGTGAAGCGCTAATGGGCTGGGTCAGGTGCAATTTAATTCCGAGGTTCCATTCCCTGTCAAGCACCAGCGATATAAACAAAGACAGCATATTCATAAGATGTTGATAGTGTAAATGGTTTGCCTATATGTAATGAATTAGAAGAATAGAAATATGGACTAACGTTTATTGCGCATTTTAACTGCGTTCTTGTTGAATGTCAGGCATATTTCTATGACAGTGACATGCTCGTTTTAATACACATAGAAAATGTGGTTCTCATCAGGATTTTGATGTAGGCTTCATTAAATTAGAAATGTAAGTATTATTAATCATAGTGGTCAAGTGACACACAAGTCATGGCTAGTATAAACAGTGATTGTATCAGCCTTTCAGGATAGGCTGTGGATTTTTGCAAGAACTTCACTTCTACCGATCAATTTTGCTTTAAAAATTAAAATCCTTTATTGAAACAAAAAATATTTCTAAATTCAAATTAAACTTCAAACGAAACAAAAACATAATCAAAATAAGGAAGTGGTAAAAAGATCCTATATAACCACCTCCCGTAAAATCCAAAAATGTTACCCGTTCCAACTTCTTCCACTCTAAGACAACAGTCCTAAAATTAATGCAAATTAGATAATAAATGCAATTGTTAATAGAAAATAATAATAACAATAATAGAAAAATAAACCATGACCTCTAGAATGTTAAACACAAATCTCATAAATTTTTGTTTCATTAATCGGCTACAATAGTGATCATCAGGGACATAATTTGATGTTCCTGTATTTTCAGTATTTGGAGATTAACTTTATTACAACCTGCTGGTTTAATCTCCAAACTGCAAATGCAGGAGTTGAATTTGGACATTGGACTTTGGACGAAATTAGATGTTATTAGGTATTGAAACGTCTTAGCGTAATTACCTATTTCTCAGGATAATAGCAGATTGCACTTTGAGCCACTTCATTAACTTACAAAACAACCGCTGTTTGCATGCATACACCCACAGATAGCACAAACACTCCCACCCATGCCCACTTGCACTAGAACAAAGAATTGTGTTTAAAAGTAGTGCTCTAAAAGTGTGCTCTTACTCACTGAAATGTTGTCAAACCAGCAAATCAGTTAAAGATTGACTAACTTAAGAAAGCATTTTCCAAGGACCTGGGTAGCTCAGCGAGAATTGACGCTGAGACACGACTTCGAATCCAGGGCGAGCTGAGTGACTTCAGCCAGGTCTTCTAAGCAACCAAATTGGCCCTGTTGCTAGGGTGGGTAGAGTCACATGGGGTAACCTCCTTGTGGTTGCTATAATGTGTAGTTCTCGCTCTCTGTGGGGTGCGTGGTGAGTTGTGCACTTTGAGGCACTCCAAATTGGAGAGAAAAGGGGAGGGGAAAAAAAGAAAGCATTTTCCAGTTTTGTGTGCCACATGCATCAAACAGTTAGTACTGGGACTGTGGGAAGTCTGTGGGCGTGCCATTTGAGGCAGAGACTTGCAATTACCTAGCAACCACTCAGAACACCATAGCTACCATAGCAATTCTCTATAAAAAAGCACCACTCATATTTTCTACAAAAAATGTAAAAAATGAGGTTGCTTTTTACATTACTGTATTATTGTATTTCAGACTCTTATCCAGAGACATTTGGTTTGCAATCATTGTGGAAATAATTTGGTGGTCCATTGGTATCATCAGCTTACAGTGCTAGAGGGAAGTTCCCTAATAATTATTCTACTTGATGCACTGGACCCTATATGCGTTACATATAAGCATTATCTTGAAAACATGTCCTCTGAATCAGCAAGTCTCTCCCTGTGTGTCCAGCCAGCATCCTTCCTTTCATACATCCTTCCCTCTTTTTCCATCCACCCTGAAATCCCTTGTAGTGTCTTTTCTGTGTTGGTGCTGTGTAGTGCATATCTGTAGAAGGAGATGTCCTTTCAGTAGAAGCTATGTGGATTAAATATAAATGACAGCCCAGTGGACATGAAGGCAGAGCTGCAGAGTATGTGTGCTTGTGACAAATATAATTTATGCATGTTTGGGCATAGTACACTGAAGAGAGTGTAAGTGCGTGATCTGTGATATATATATATATATATATAGGGGCACAAGGTCATAGGAATTTGAAAGGAGCAGACAATCTTCCTTCCTGTAAATATTTTCTGTCTGCTTTTGTTACACACTGGCTTTATTAATAGCCTCACTTCTGGGTGATGAAAAAAACATGTGTATTCTTTTTTCTTTAGACATATTCAAACGGTTTTTCTCTAAAAATGTAACAGAATGTAACTATCTTTTCTGTCCTTAATGTTATGACTTAATACTGTATATTTTTTATATGGAAACATTCAAAATTCATTGATACAGAAAACAACTTTAAAACAAGCAAGATTTTGTACTATTTAGAATAAAAACTATTATTTAACTAAAGTTAAACTATTAAGTTAGAATACTTTCTTCAATCCCAGTTTAATATGCAGAGACAAGTCATTCGTATGTTGATTTACCCGAAAAGTGTAAACACTGTGGCTCTGTGGGGAATTCATCATTGCTCTGATAATTTGAGTGGCAACATAGCAACATTGACTCAACCAGTGCTATAAGTTTGGGACAGGTCTACCAATACCATGGCAGTATGTTTGGGAAACCTGCCATTATTTTCAGTAGTGGTAGGTGCAGAAATGACACACTTCACCTTTAATGAATGATATTATATATTTCTTTCACAAATAAAATACTTCACCTTCTTCTCTTATCTCAAAGGTAAACATGCTGAAGACATATTTGGAGAGCTCTTCAAAGAGGCAAACATGTTCTGTTTGCGGACAAACTCTCTACAGGATCGGATTGACCGACTTGCTGTCAAGGTCACGCAGCTGGACTCCACCGTTGAGGAGGGTGAGTATGTGCTTCTGAAAAACAAGGTTCTCCGTGTAATCTCTCTGTAAAATGTGGCTATCGGTGCTTCATTTCTCCGTAAAAGAAATTGCTGAGGTTACATGGCTCCAGTGTGAGATCAACCATTGTATTCCTTCTAACCAAAAATCAACAAAAAATACATAATGCAAAATGTTATGCACCCCACATCTCTTTTACGTGTCTCTATTACCCAAAGCAAAGCATGCACTTTCATCTCTTTTTTCAATTAAAAGATCAATACTTGAGTTTACTTTACACACTCTGGAGGGCAGGTGTAGTCAGACTCACTCTCTCTCTCTCTCTCTCTCTCTCTCTCTTTCTCTCTCTCTCTTTCTCTCTCTCTCTCTGTTTCTCTCCTTTGCCCCATGTAGTCTCTCTTCAGGACATAAACATGAGGAAGGCTTTCAAAAGCTCTACTATACAGGACCAGCAGGTGGTGTCCAAAAGCAGTGTACCGATCCCGGTGACGGAGATGTACAACTTGAGTGACAAACCCCCACCTCTCAATATTCTCACACCCTACAGGTGTGTGCTTGTGTGTGTGTGTGTGTGTGTGTGTGTGTGTGTATTAAAGTGTTTATTTTTTTGTGTTTTATTGCCTTATGCTTAAATGTATAATTCTCTTAATGAACATCCCCCTCATCATTTACCCACCCTCGTACACAGGTGGGTAATAACGTGCTACATTTGCTCCATTACATTAACTTGAGTAACTTTAAAAATAAAATTTTTACTTTTATGAATGTTTAATTGTGGGAATTTTTTACTCGTTATTAAGTAAATTTCTTATTTGATAAATGTACTTTAAATTTGTTACAATGGTCAATGTTCCTGTCATTACAATACTGGTTTCAATTGAATGAGTGTTATTAAATGTGTAATTTAAGTGCAGAAATAAAATTTCTGCGCATGCACAGCATTTTTACATTGACAGATGCGGCACATTTTTCTAATGCAGCAAAGAACAAGCTTTGAACTTAAATAAGGCTAACACTTCCAAACAGATAAGGTGCAGTTTACCCTTAGTGTACAGAACTAATGATCTAAATTCTTTCAACTAAATATTGTAATTACCGTGAACTAAGAATCCATGTAGAACTTTAAAAAGCTGTGAAGTAGCAACAGTAGGCATTAACAAATGTTAATTTGTTTCATTCAGCATTATATATAATTGAGCTTGTGGAACATTATTCCTGTTTTTTCACTTTAATATTTACTATAAAGGTTTCCAAACTTTTCTTCTAAATGACAGATTTGTCTAAATCTGACAACGCCCTTAAAGTGATAGTTTAGCCATAATATAATATTATGTCATAATTTTTTCCACTTTTCATGTTGTTCCTAACATGTGTGACTTTCTGTATTTTGTGGAACCCAAAAGATGTTAGACAGAATGTTAGAGTCTTTCAGTCTCAGTCAACGTTCCCTTTTAAAAAAAACATGGCATGAAAGTAAATGGTGACTAATGCTAACATTCGGTCTAACATCTCCTTGATTATGGTGCATGGAAGAAAGTCATATGGTTTGAAATAACATGATGGTGAATAATGACATTTTCCAGTATAATAATAGTAATTATTATTATCATTATAATTTTTTAATTATTAACACATGTTAAATGTGTATTATGTAATGGAATATTGGTGAGTAAACGTCTATTATGTTATAAGCAGTGTTGGGAGGGTTACTTTTGAAACTTATTCCACTACAGATTACAGAATACATGCTGTAAAATGTAATTTGTGATGTATTGTACTCAAGGTCAGTAACGTATTCTAAGTACTTTGGTTACTTCTTCAGCACTGGTAGATTTTTTTTCACTTGTTTTGACTATAAAAACTGCCAGTACAGTAAGACAAAATACACATGTTAAAAATACATTCTCTGAAAAAACTAAATATCTTATGAAGCGTTGTTTCTAAAACAAGATAAATCAAATTAATCTTGTTTTAAGGATTTTTTAAATATTTTTACAGGAAAACAATACAAAAATAATTATCAAGAAAACTATTGTTAACCTAATATCAAAGGTCTTACTAGAAAAAAGAAATTATGATCCAATGTAAATTTTCTTGATAAAAAAAATACAATCGTGCATGTAAAATGGCTAGAAATAGAAAAAGCTGACAATTTACACAAGGTATATTTCTATTTATTCTGCTCCAAACTTATTTCAAACTTACTTCTCTGTCTGCTCACCACTGTTCAAATGCACTTTGGATCACATAATTTATATGTAGAAATGTTTTCCATCTGAAAGGACTAAATATTAAATGAAACAAATGACAATAAAATGCAAAATAGTCTCTTAGGTAATTAAAATTCTTTTTGAATGTAACTGTATTCTAATTACCAATTATTTAAACTGTAACTGTAGTGGAATACAGATACTTATATTTTGTATTTTAAATACGTACTCCCATTACATGTATTCCGTTACTCCCCAAACCTGGTTATATGTTGAAGTAACGAGTTACTCTCTACTTAATTACTCTTTCAATTGGATACTTTCTTACTCTTACTCAAGTAATTATTAACATGAGTACTTTTACTTCTACGTGAGTAATTATATTGGCTGTTCTACCCAACTCTGCCCTCATGCCATCCCAGATATGTATGACTTTCTTTCTTCTGCAGAACTAGGGCTGGGCGATAAAACGATATCGATATATATCATGATAAAGAAAATCCACGATAAGTTTTTGAGGAATTATGTATACTTGCTGCGTGTCACTAAAACACAAGCAGTTCGGCTTTCACAGGCTGCGTTTCCACTGGGGCAGAAGAAATCCGCTCAAAGGCACTCACAGCGCTAGGAGAGAGCTTGCTCCGCACTGCTGCCAATCCTACGATCCACCTTGCGAGCATGATGCTCGGCTTTCATAGAAATGAATTGAAAACGCTCTCAGCTTCGCTCACAACGCACCAGTGGTAACGTAGTGTCAGACTGGATGAACTTGCTAATGCTAGCTGCCTTGCTAACGATTAGGCTACGTCGGACACCGGATTGATTCCATCCGCACCGCAAGACTTCATGACAACTGTTGCGCTCTCTCATCGTCTCTAGTGAAGAGCACGACAGAACAACAGTGATGTGGACAACAGCTCTGATCTTTCTGTGCTGTAATCTTGAATATTGTTCTCTAGCACCAAACATGCATAATTTCTGCCCTGTCCACACGTGTTACCTCCTTTCCCTGCATGTGTGTAGGCATGAAGCGCCGCATAAGTTAACGTGGTTTCAAAGCACCTTTTAGACCATAACGTTTTTCCCTTCTAAATGTATCTTTATTAATCAGCATGTTACGAGCCTTTAATAATAAACAAATCGATTTCATATCATTTTGTGAAAATTAATTAGATGTCTGGAATGGATAAGGAAAGACTAAAATTACTAGCTGGTAGGTTAGTCTCTCGCTTTAATATACAAATATTTTTTATATATTTAAAAAAAAAAAAAAACGTTTTCTAAATTTTCTCTCGGGACACCCCTGAACCCACATTCAGCATCACTCCACAGTCACAAGGGCTTCTATGCCCCATACTTGGGTATCAAAAGAAATCAAAAAAATATTTCTTGTAAAATATTTTAATGTAAAAATATTCCAACAAATACTGGACTGCTGTCACTATGCTTCAGAACAAACAGATGATCTTTTAACATAATTTTAAATTGATAATCGGTAAAATTGGTAAAAGATCCCGCAGACCCCACTGCTTTGGCCGTCTCTGGACCCCCTGTGCAGTTTTGTAGAGACTATTTTGACTGTTTCTAATTTTTTTTTTTTCTTTTCTTCCATCAACTCTGAAAAAAAAGAAAGTGCAATGTGTAAATGTATATCGTGATAACAATTTTCACCATATCGACCAGCCCTATGCAGAACACAAACAAAAATTGTACTTTATATTCTTTTTGAACCTTCAAAATGCTGATCACCATTCACTTGCATTGTATCAACATCAGCACTTTGAAGGTTCAAAAAGAACATAAAGTCAGCATAAAAGTAATCCATAAAAATCCAGTACTCCAGTTGTTTAATCAATATCTTCAGAAGTGATATAATAGGTGTGGGTGAAAAACAGATCAATATTTAAGTCATTTTTTTATTATAAATCTCAACTTTCACTTTCAAATTCTTCTTCTTTTTGTTTTTTTGCAATTTGCATTCTTTGTGCATATCACACCCTACTGGTGAGGGAGGAGAATTTATAGTAAAAAAGGTCTATTAATCTGATATTCACCCACACCTATCGTATCACTTCTGAAGAAGTATTAAACCACTGGAGTCATATGGATTACTTTTATGCTGCGTTTATATGATTTTTGGACCTTCAAAATTCATATAAAGTGAGATGGTAGTGCCCAGGAACCTGAATGATTCCACTGCTGCCACAGTGCTGTTTAGAATGGTCCAACTAAATGATGTATTAATGTATTCCTAGATAATTAATATTTAGTTGAATTGGTGCTTTCAAAAACACAGCAGCATAATTAGAATTATTTTCAACCGTAATATTTAGAATGTAAGTGTTTTGCACTCTCTTTGAATTTGAGTCTGAAATATGATTAAGGAATACAGAGCAGTCATGAATACTTAAAGATGGCAGATGTAGTTCATGTGAACATCAGGTCTCAAGGTAGAGAATGTGGGCCGTTCATGAATACTTTAACAGATTTAATGCAGAATATGTGGAGGAAATGTTTCAAGAGATAACAGCTTTACTCTGACTCATCTTTCTCGGCCTGTTCCACGAAATGCAGTTAATAAAATGTTTGTGATTTCGCATAAATGATTAATGGTATTTAATAAACTTTTAAAAAAGCAGCCGGTCAGAAAAGATGCATTAAGATGCTTTTAAAATCTTTCCTCTACGAGGTCGATAAAAGCAATCCTGCAACTGATTTTCTGGATGGGAATGGTTACACAGTAAATGTATTTGGAGCCATATTGTACACACTTATTGTGTTATCGAGAGATTCATTGAAAACAAAATGGCTTCAGATAAAAAACATTTACGTTTATTTTTTGTAACAACTCTGACCTCTATTGCCACAGAGATGATGATAAAGAGGGACTGAAGTTCTACACGGACCCCTCCTACTTCTTTGACCTTTGGAAGGAAAAGATGCTACAGGACACAGAAGACAAGAGGAAAGAGAAGAGACGACAGAAGGTTGACTTTACTTCTCTATTTTAGTCATAGACTTATATTTGTGGTGGTGTAGTGGCTAGAGCACAGGGTTGCTAATCAGAAGGTCGCTGGTTCGAACCCCACGGCCACCACCATTGTGTCCTTGAGCAAGGCACTTAACTCCAGGTTGCTCCAGGGGGATTGTCCCTGTAATAAGGGCTCTGTAAGTCGCTTTGGATAAAAGCGTCTGCCAAATGCATAAATGTAAATGTAATGTATTTGCCAGGTCCATAAATATGCTGATTATTGGCCATTTCAAATAACAGAAATATTAATTCCCTTTTTGGTCAGTACATTGTCAGTGTATAATAATTTTAAGGTTTTCAACTTTTAGTGAATTTGTTTAGTAAAAAGTTAATAAAATTTAATTTGGTGGGATAAAATTTAATCAGTTTAATATACAGTATACACTACCGGTCAAAGGTTTTGAAACACTTGACTGAAATGTTTCTCATGATCTTAAAAATCTTTTGATCTGAAGGAGTAAGCTTAAATGTTTAAAATTAGTTTTGTAGACAAAAATATAATTGTGCCACCATATTAATTTATTTAATTACAAAACTTCAAAGTTTTTGAAATTGATGACTTGGACCAAATAATGAAGAAAGCAGCCATAAATGCCCAAAATAGATGGGAACTCCAATACGATTTAAAAAGCATCCCAGGATGATTCCTCAAGAAGTTGGTTGAGAAAATGTCACGACTACATGTACATGTCTGCAAAATCTAGGTAAAGGTTGACTACTTTGAAGATGCTAAAATATAACACAGTTTTGATGTATTTTGTTTAGTCACAACATAATTCCTATAGTTCCATTTATGTTATTCCATAGTTTTGATGACTTTACTATTATTCTAAAATGTGGAGAAAAAAAAGTATAATAAAGAATAAGGAAGTGTTTAAAAACTTTTGACTGGTAGTGTATATCGTCATTATATCAGCCATCACCCACCCTGCTCTTTAGATATCTTTATTGGCCATTGAAAAATCCATCAGTCGACTACTTTCTTTTTTCCTATACTTTGCCACCAGCCTTTAAACAGTAGATACGTTATTTATAAGGCTATATCTGATTATAAAACATCTATGTGTGCTAATTTTGTGGTTTGACGTTTTGCTACAGGAGCAGAGGCAATGTGTGGATGGCACGCTGCAGAGGGAGGTGAAGAAGGTGCGAAAGGCACGAAACCGCAGGCAGGAATGGAACATGATGGCCTTTGATAAGGAGCTGAGACCTGACCATCGACATTCTCACACGATACACAGAGGAGGCTCCACTGAAGGCACCATGTCCCCAGAGCAGAGGTTAGACAGTCTACATGAGCTCTTAAAGGGACAGTTCACCCAAAAATGTATATTCTGTCATAATTTACTCACCCTCATGTTGGTCCAAACCTGGATGCCATTCTTTCTTTCGTGGAACACAATGGGGGCAGAATGTTAGTCTCATTCACCATTCACTTTCATTGTGTAAAAAACATGCAATGGAAGTGAATACTTGGGCTGACACCCTGTCTAAACCAGCAAAAAAAATAATCTTGATTTTCAACAGAAAAGCACTGCTATAAACATTTACTTTTTATATAATTATCATTGTAATGTTATTAGTGTTAATGTTGATTTAAACATGGTTAGTCACAAAATAGTATTTAAATAAATAGACCAGAGACCAGAAACATCTTTAACTGGGCTTAATGTAGCAGTTTAATGTTCTATTTAAAAATTCAACAAAACAACTCATGCTTTAGTTGCAAAATTCAAACATATGATATTTGGTTATTAAAATCAGACAGACAGGATGATAAAGTGGCTGATATTTTACCTAAAATGAAATGAAAATTTGAAATTCTCATAATTTACTCACATTCATGCCATCCCAGATGTGTAGGACTTTCTTTCTTCTGCTGAACACAAATTAAGATTTTTAGAAAAATATATCAGCTCTGTAAGTTTATACAATACAAGTAAATGGTGACCAGAAATTTGAAGGTCCAAAAACGAGATAAAGGCAGCATAAAAGTAATCCATAAGACTCCAGTGGATTAATCCATACCTTCTGAAGCAATTCAGTTGGTTTTGGGTGAGAACAGACCAAAATGTATTTCATTTTTCACTGTACATCTTGTCATATCAGTATCTTGGCACATTCATGATTTCAAGCTCGATTACACTTCCTAGTGCTTGACGCATGTGTAGAGCATATAATCGACCTTGAAATCATGATTGCCAAGGAGACTGCTCTCAAGATTTACAGTGAAAAAGGAGTTATGTTTTGTGATGTTCTCACCTAGAACCATCTGGATCTATTCAGAAGACATTTAACATTTAACATCAACCGCTGGAGTCTGATGGATTATGTTTATGCTAATTTGTATCTACTTTTTGAAGTTCTGGTCACCATTCACTTGCATTTTATGAACCTACAGACCTGAGTTATTCTTCCAAAATACACATTTGGGATGGCATGAGGGTGAGTAAATGATGAGAGAATTTTCATTTTTGTGTTAACTATTCCTAAAGTGTTCATATACAGTATAACCTCAATTTAATTTATCTTATTCATAAATACAAATGGGGGGGTCTGGGTTGCTCAGTGAGTTAAGATGCTGACTACCACCCCTGGAGTTCACGAGTTCCAATCCCAGGGCGTGCTGAGTGACTCCATACCGTTTTCACGGTATACCACAGTATGAACATTTACGATCATCAATGTACATTTGCTTATCTACGGTATTGAGAAAAAAATGCATCCAGATGGAAAATCTCACCTGCGCATCTCCTTTCCTCCTCGTCTGGCTGTCAGGCTCGTCAACTTGCCCCACACACACACATGCAGTGGAGTAAATGTCAAAGAGAATCGAGGCGAGGGGGTCTGACATAAGTGAGCGTGTGTGTGAGTTAAAGCAGTGTTTCTCAACTGGTGGGTCACAGTTCTATTCGAACTGGGTCACTGACAGCAGGGAAAGAACAATGCCACGTTTTTCCCATTGAAGATATTTCAGCGGCCGTCCAAGTTTATAGCCTATTTAGGACTGCCGAGGCAGATTTAATGATAATTTCGCAATCAGCTAAAGGCTTCTCATCTGCACATTTGGACGAGTGTAATGGAACTAACTGACCTCAAAACTGATGTGACCAATTTAAATTCTAGTGAGACTTTTCTAGTTTAAAGCATTACAGAGGAAGTCATGTCGAACCTCTCAAACAGTAGGCAGCCCTGACATGCCAAACAGCACTGAGGAGGAACTGAGCAACACTGTGCTATGCGCCAAATAATAAAATAATTGTTGATATAAAATGAGGTCTAATAGATTCTAACTCTAGATTATTTCATATGAAACTATAACATTGTCAAAATATAACAGTTACTTTTACTTATGTAAAATCGTTAAATAATTTTGTAAAGGTGATGATGTGTAAATTACGCATCATCACCTTTACAAAATTATTTAACGATTTTACATAAGTAAAAGTAACTGTTATATTTTGACAATGTTATAGTTTCATATGAAATAATCTAGAGTTAGAATCTATTAGACCTCATTTTATATCAACAGTGGCAGTTGTAGTTAAAGTTTCAAGATATAAACACTATAATTTGTTATTATTATTACTATTATTTAAGATTAGCTACACTGACCTAATCATGTTAATGAGGAGCCTGTCCTCCTGTGTAATATGTATGATCTGTTTGAATGATGTTTGAAATTAGGAAACAAACAGGATAATAATGGGCTCATATAATGCCTTAATCTTAAATTTTTAAAAGGGGGGAGAGAAAACTTCCTGTAGAACAAAAATAATGTCACTTGATGCATGTCCTTGTACTGGAAAAGCATGAACAAAACAATATAAAAGTAAATGCAACCCAGGATACATTAAATACAGGTTACGTTTTTTACAATGGTGGGTCGCCACTTGATTTCCAATGTAAAATCTGTCCTGAAGCAAAACACAGTTGAGTTAAAGGTACAGACAGGAGCAGTATATGTTAATTATTAATAATCATAGGACATTACTTTAAAAGCTCACACAGCTGACGATATTTTTCATTTAGTAGTTCATTTAACATGTTATGCTAACATGTAAACTAGCATGATTTTGTTATATAACATGTTATAGATACATGCTATTTTTTAATTGTGTTTATTATCATAATGCTGTTAGCTTTCTTATTTTATTTATTTTCAAAGGGTAGACTTTTTTTACACATACTTCAATTAAAAAAAAAATGGTTTCAAGTTTCAATTATATTTAATAATAAAGCGTTTGTTCAACAACAACAAAAAAAACTCTGTTTTCACTCCTTTAAGGGTCATTGTAAATGTTAATAATAATTGTGTTATACCGTGAAACCGTGATATTTTCTGAGGCGGTTATCGTACCGTGAAAATCTCATACTGTTGCAACCCTACTCCTAAGCAACCAAATTGGCCTGGTTGCTAGGGAGGGTAGAGTCACATAACCTCCTCGTGGTCGCTATAATGTGGTTCGCTCTCATTGGGGTGCGTAGTGAGTTGTGCGTGGATGCTGCGGTGGCTGGCGTGAAGCCTCCATATGCGCTGTCTCCGTGGTAACGTGCTCAACAAGCCACGTGATAAGATGCGTGGGTTGATGGTTTCAGACGTGGAGGCAACTGAGATTCATCCCTCTGCCACCACGAGGACTTAGTGCATTGGGAATTGGGCATTCCAAATTGGCGAGAAAAGGGAGAAAATAAATAAAATAAAAATACCATTCATGAATATGAATTCTCTTTCTTGACTACTGCAGGTTTCATGGCCAAGATCATATAGATCATGGTTATCTAAGCATGGCCAACCATGCTGGCCATGCCAACACTTACTCTGGGCCTCCACCAAGTATGGCAGCCCTGGCAGCTCATTCCCATATGAACATGGACCAGGATTACAGGGCTGGATCTATGGCATACCGGTCTGGAACACTAGGCCGTCCACATCAGGCCCCACCCCCTCCCCCATCAACAAACACAATGAACGGCTCCATGTCACTTCCACCTGTCGACTACAGGTTTGTTGTTTTATGTAGCTCTGTAATCCGATTTTTTTATATCTAAACAAAGCAGCATCTATCAGAGTTTTTAGAGCTTTTACATGCTGTTTTTATGATTTTATGTTAATTAGGGACTGCATGGCAGATTTTTTACATGAAAAAGGTATTTGTCACAATGCAAGATTATTTTAAATGAGCTAGTGAATGTCAGAAGTTGATTGAAAATTTTGAAAATGTTATGGTAACCGCAGGACCTAAAACATTTAATTTCCCTAATACATATATATACATTTTTATCTAAAATCACGACGATCAGTAAATTCAATGTTCATGGACATGTTATACAGTGGAAATGCTTCCACCTCATGGTCAACATACTGTATTTGTTGCTGAATCCATCCATGATATTACTATATGCAATATCCCCAAGGATATTGATCTTTTTTTACTTTTATTTTAAGTAGCCTTAGAGTATGATGTATGATAATATGTTGTACGATCTGAATAAGCAAGAGTGATCGATTTCCTTTCTCATTTTTTTTGCTCTTTCTCTCTTGACAGTGTGGATTACATGAATTCTGGCCCCCCACCTCCACCACCAGGTGTTATTCCATCAGCACAAACTGCTTTTGCAATGCCACCCATGGGCCAAGTTCTGCCTTCAGGCCATCTCGGACCAATGGGAGCTGGCTATGCCCCATCTATCCCACCTACCTCTGGACCAACAGCTGCTCCTCCTCCACCAGTAGCCCCACCCCCTCCTCCAAGTGCTAGCCAATCAATCACTCCCAAATGGCCCTCTGTGCCTAATGAATCCCAGCCCACAAACGATGCTCGCAGCGACCTGCTTGCAGCAATAAGAATGGGTAGGAAGTGTTTGTGTGTGTGTTTATCAATATATATTGTACATTTTTTACACGTAAACATTGCATGTTCATCAAATGAAAACTCTGTCATCATTTGCTCATCCTTATGTTATTCCAACCCATATGACTTACTTTCTTCCAGGGAACACAAAAGGAGATGTTAAGCAGAATATTTGTCTGTTTTTACCATACAAAGAAAGTGAATGGTGACTGAGGCTAACATTCTGCCTAATGTGTTCTGTGTTCCAACCATGTCAAGTTAAAAATTGTAAGGGGGTCCACCTATTGGTCCAATGGCGGCTTCCAACAGCGTGGATGAAGGTCTCCTGCGTGTTCTGTCTTATCAAGCACGTTCAGTTTAAGTTATTTCATTCCAATTAAATCACTATATTATTCATTTTAAGATCCTCGTTTATTTTATCTGACTCCAATTATAAAAGTTTCTATGGATATATAAATGTTCTAATCTTATTATTATTAAATTTGATTTAACATTGAATCATCATATTTAACACTCCTTTAAATTGTACTCGTTCATTCGGATTCCTGTCGCTTAGAGAGTCTCGCGCCGGCCGCGAATGCGGATCTCACGGTCATAAATATACCAGAATTGGTCATTAAAACAGTAATTGACTAAATACTAATTAGATGGCTGCTCCTGCTTGCCCTTTTATCTACAAGTATTTTGTTTAGTCCCCTTAGATAGTAAACACTTAATTAGAGTAACATCTCTACCCAGAGGTCATGACCACTATATTTACAAAGTTCGACCAACGTACCTAGGTTAAAATAGTTTTATATGATCATGCCATAGTTTCCTATGTACACTTAGCTAGAAAATATTACAATAACCAGAGGTATAGGCTTCACCCTATTTAGGCTTGGTCGACACTAAATGGAAATTCCCTATTGAGCCTGTACACACTAAGTACACTTGAAATAATGCTCTAAAGTCTCAGTCGGTGTGCACCATGCTCCACTCAAAACCGACTTTAGTCCGCTGCTAACCTGGTCGAAGATTTGCGGAAACATGGACTTAACGTAATCTACTAAAGACAATAGTTTAAGAATCAATCATAATAAATTCAAATGTAACAATTTATTTACCAGGTGACATAACAAATTAATCAATCCAATTAGACACATTTAAACAATTTATCAAGACATAAGAAATAAGGTTTGCATACCTGGTAGAGAGACTACACAACAATGTTGTGGGAGATCTGAATGCAGATTCCCTGAGCTACTTGCCAACCCTCCTTAAGTACCAAACAATTCTATTGTTATTTCAGATGTGTGTGTTTCATGTTATCCAGCATTTGGTTTACAATTTAGGGAGTTGCATATAGACCTTTGAAACGTGTGATGATTAGGTCCTTTGATGTTAATAAAGAATCGACCTAATCTGCATACAGCATGTGGCCCCTGTGGGAGATTTGGGAGGGGCAGGTCTCTAATAGAGTGCGGGATTTTGCTAAGTTCTAAAATCTTAATGGAGATTTGGTTTAGCTGAAAGGCAATGAGACCACTTTACCAGTCGCATTGAGACCTCTTGAATGATATCAAACATGTATTAACAGAAAACCTCTTATATTACAGAAAAGGATGAGTCATTCTAAATAGCCCTTAGGTGAGATAGAGGTCAAATGTGGGATTTGCTTTTTATGGTCCTTAGCAAGTAGGGAGTGTTATCTTGGGTGGAGATGTTCATCTGTGTGAGAGTTTTATGACGTTGGTTCTCGCAGAGTTCTTTGCCTTTCCTGGAGGTGATGCAGACAATTTGGTGTCAGTCTTACAAATAGTTTTAAATATGTAATATGTGTAATAATATGTAACATCAATGTCAATTTTGAAACAATGAACCAATCAAATAATACAAGGGGAGGGATAAGCATCTTGAGTGTTTAAGTGTGTACATTAGCAATGGTCAATGGGAGTTAATGTGCCTATAAACAGCCTTCTGTTCAATTCCGTTGTGTTCCGTCTTGCTGTTTTTAACACAAGAATGTGTCTTGTGTGAACGTCCCCTAAGATTTTAAGTTTTTGATCACATATGTGTGTGTGTGTGTGTGTGTGTGTGTGCGCAGGTATTCAGCTGAAAAAAGTTCAAGAGCAGCAGGAGCAGCAGGCGAAACGAGAGCCGGTGGGCAATGATGTTGCCACCATCTTGTCTCGCCGCATAGCTGTGGAATACAGTGACTCTGAGGACGAATCTGAGCTAGAGGACAACGACTGGTCTGACTAAAACAATACATTATAATGCACAAAAACATACAAAGTCTCAAAGGTTCACCATACTTAATTCACAAACAAACGTTAAAGGAATAGGTCACCCGAAAAAAATGTATTCTCTCATCATTTACTCACCCTCATGCCATCCCTCCTGCTGTGTATGACTTTCTTTCTTTGGCCAAACACAAACAAAGATTTTTAGAAGAATATCTCTGTTGGTTCTCACAATACAAGCGAATGGTCACATTAAAACAAAATCACATAAAGGAAACCATAAAAGTAATCCATAAGACTCCAGTGGTTAAATCCACTGGAAACAATATGATAGGTGTGGGTGAGAAACAAATCAGTATTTATGTCCTTTTTTTTTTTTTTACTATCAATCTCCACTTTCACTTTCACATTATGAAAGTGAAAATGGAGATTAATGGAAAAAAGGTGCATGTACTGATTTGTTTCTCACCCACACCTATCATATTGCTTCTGAATAAAGGGATTAAACCACTGAAGTCTTGTGGATTACTTTTATGTTTCCTTTTGGAGATTCAAAGTTCTGGTCACCATTCGCTTGCATTGTGAGAACCAACAGAGATGAAATATTCTTCTAAAAATCTTTATTTGTGTTTTGCAGAAGATAGAAAAAATACACATCTGGGATGGTTTAAGGGTGAGTAAATGATGAGAGAATTTTCTTTTTTGAGTGAACTATTCCTTTAATATTGCATTTCCCATTCAAATAATATGGATGCAGGGTCCAAAATTAACTTTTTGCAACAGCCGGCAATAGCAGGTGAATTGAGAAAATTTACAGACTGTACATATTTCTTTACCAGCAATGAAACTGTATTTTGCATTACTTAAAAATGTACTGTAAAACTTTACAGCATTATATACAAGATCAGTGTCAGTTACTCAGTAATACTTCACCCTTCACAAAACCATAAAGACACTTCCTGACTTTTGTTCCTCATATTTTCATTTTGACAGATGTTTTCTGTTGTAGACTGTCAGTGTGTCTTTGATTTAATTCACACTTTAGCGAAAGAGAGAGAGAGAGTCTAACTATAGTTCGTATATTATGTTTAAATATCTAATAAAGTTAACGGTCTACGGGGAGACAATTTTTACTTGTATTTTGCCAGTGTTTATTTTGGACCCTGCTTGTATGCATTTTATTTAGACCATCTATATTATGGATAACTAAACACAATAGCCAAATAGCTACCTTTCCCTCAACTACCACGTCCAATGTTTTAGATTTTTTTTATTTCTTCTTAATGGTTTTTAATTGAATTTTTTTAATAAATGGTATGGACACACGTAGTATATTGCAACTGAAAGAAAAGATACATAAGCACAATGAGGTCAGCAGAAACAGATTCTGATTGGATCTGTTCAATGATCAGCTCTGTGAAGTTTTGAAATGTGCATGAAAGTTTAAAACTGTATATTGAGATTTGAATTCAGTAATTATATGAGGTGTTTGATTAAACTACCTGATACTGGGTAACACTGGTTTGTGTTCACTCAGTAATGACTGGTGGTGTGTGGTGGATGTGTGATGAAAAGACAGCCAGCTGTTGGCACGGTCCCATGACAATAAAAATCTGACGAATCATGTTAAATCACATTGCTCTTTTCCTGCCCCTGAGTGCCATCATCATGGAAGCAGGATGGTTTTGATTCTGAGACTCATGTCTCTATGGAAACAGTACAGCTGAGACTCTGATCTCCATGGCAACAGTGAATTTGAGGCACTCAGCCAATTGATGTGCATGTGTGAATAAACCCAGGCAAGGATGTTTTAATGCACAGCACATTCTTTTAATACAAAATTAACAAGATCTCTCAATTCATTAAACTAAACAAAGCAATACAATAATACAACTAACACCTTGGAAAAATATACAGCACGTTAACACAATGTCTTACAATGTCTCAGTTAATGATTGCATGTTGATTCTAATTTTTATAATATTGTTTTGCAGAAGTAATTTGTTGTGCCTTTTATCATAAAAAAAATAAAGTGCATTTCACAATTAAAACTACGCATACGTTTACACAAGATGCTGAAACCGATGTACCCTGCACAACTGCTGCTGTATGCTTCAAGATACCATTTTAATTTCAGTCTGTTCACAAACTAAATATAGAATGGAACAAATCTTACTGTAAATGTAAACAGTTGCCTCACAACTCCACAAAACCAGAGGTGCAACCCACATGATTTCTTCTGCTATGCTCTTCAAATAAACTGGATTAGGAGACGCACTTCTATCCAAGCCCTTTTTATTGAAAAAAATCACAGAGTCCCAACGATATGACATTAAAGCCATTATTTAGACAATGTGAAGCTCTTACATTGGATTACAGAGCACAATCATCTACAGTTGGATAAAGGTCTACTTAAATCAATGGTTCATTGGCAAACAACCATCCACAAGTGGAGAATCCATCAGAGACATCGCAGTTGATGTCGACCAGGCACAAAGCATGATAACATAATTTTACAAAGCTCTTTTCAAAAACAAGCAGAGAAAAAATGTTTTAGACAGAGGCCTAAACCCAAAGCTACTGCAATAATCTCCCAGTCATATCAGAATGAACTGCTGTGCATCAAGCATTAACCCTCTCACTCTGCTGTAGACAAGCATTCCCAGGCAATAGGAGACCATATGCAGAGATTATTTCAAAAGATTGGAATATGGCCCAAAGGTTAACTGTTGAAGAATGACACTGACATATGTCAACGTGCCTCCCTAAAGTTCCATGCCTTATTTACAGGATCAAAACGATCGATAGGATGCCGTAGAAATGGAACAATAAAAATGTATTAATCAGTACATTCAGAAGAGGCTGTACAGCGCATCAGAATATAAAAGAAAATCTCAGTAATTCAAAAAGAATAAAAATAAAGCAAAAATAAATTATTCTTCAAAGGTCAAGGAGTTCTCTTTGTTGATCTGGCTCAAAGCAGCCTAACATGACAGAATGTGACAGGCCCATCATCTTTGTTGTCAAAATAATCATAATTTCTATGTCAAACGCCTTTAAGCTCTATTAAAGGGATAGTTAACCCAAAATGAAATTCTGTCACCATCTACTCACTTTCATGTTGTTCCAAACTCTATTGCAAATGTTAGGCAGAATGTTAGGAACTGACGGTCTCAGTCAGCTTTCACTTTTATTGCATCTTTTTTTCCAATCAATGAAAATGAATGGTAACTTGGCTTGTCAGTTCTTAACATTCTGCTTAACATCTCCTTTCTGTTCCACAGAAGAAAGAAAGGCATACAGGTTTGGACCAACATAAGGGTACCCGCCTCATCTTTGGGAGAACTAACACTTTAAATCTCGATACAACTCGTGTGCTGTTTCAATTGAATAATCTAGAGGTCACTCAGGCAAAAAACTTCACAAGGGTGTGTCCGACCCGCAGGCACGATGTTAAGAGGGCACCTTTCTTAAAATGATGGGAAGACTGGTAGCCACTCAAGCCCATGCAGGTCTAAGGGGAAAATACATTATTACCCCAACTACATGTGCCCAGAGAGACAGACTTGTAGCTCACAAACATGCATGCATTCGCACGCACACACACACACACACACACACACACACACAGCCATGCAGGTTGTTTGCACCTACGCAGTCACACCTCATTCATATATGCACAATATGAACACATTCCTCACGTTATATACTCTAATGAATCTCTAAGGTTCACAAAAAGCAAATGCATACTGCAGAGTAGGTCACATTGAGTGTACAGAAAGATTTCATCCATAGTTAGATATTGTAAATGACCACAGAAAGGTCACAAACACCTTCTGGACGGGAACACGAGGCAGTGAGATTATGGACATGTTTACAGGGATTGGGACATCTGTCCAGTTCCGTTTTTTTATTTTATCTCAAATTCTTCGCTCGCATCATTCGGGATATGTTGTAATAAGTATAGTTGTCAGTCATTCTTGGAATCCACTCTTGTAAATATTTCATGGTGGGTATTTTGTAGATGTTTTCAGCTAGCAGAGGTGTTTGTTTTGCTTGGGCAAGGCTGTTATTGCTGCCAGAATATTGCTATAATTTGATGAAACACTCAGTCTGTTGTTATTGCTTGCTGATAGATTCTGCCACAGCACTGAAATGAAAAGTGGCTGGTTATAATATGAAGGTCATTTAGCTCGAAAGATGGGGTGTATGTTAGCTCAGAATAGTTGGGTGACTCAAGCCTCAGCTGTAAGGAAAGTACGGGTTTATGAAAACTCATAATAACATTTTACCAAATGTCAACTTATTTCGCACTCCAGATCTCTTTCTTTTTCAGAAATCTCACATGAAAAACATCTGGGTTATATTTTACACTAAAATCAAAAGAAAAAAAAAATATGAAATTGTATTTTACACCAAAAATGAGGAGTTTTAGGACCATTCAAAACTTTTTTTATTTATAATTCTTATTCTCAAAGGTGATATAATTTTCCATTATAATAATTCGAATTGAGGGCAAAATACACTCAAGAAATATTTAAGCTTATTTTTAAGATTTTCGCATTATGATTTCATAATTTTCCATTAATTTTAATTGAATTTTTTTTTTTAACAAAAAATTAAATTAATAAAAGTCATTATTAGGAATGGACCAATGTATCAGCCAATATTTATATTTATCTGCTAATTTTTTACCAAATTAATCAGCATATTGGTAGCATGAAAACGCTGATATGTAAAACCGAATTAATCACACTCTTTGTAAAAACTGTGAAATTAAATTCACAATCCAGAAATAATAATAGCCACAATATGTAATGAACATTTTTATTTTGACGTGTTCTCACATTAATGTAGAAAATGTCATAAATGGACGTGACAGTTGTAAAAACGGCACTTACCTTTAGGCTACACGATGACTATCTAAAACGCTTTGAAACCAGTTAACTTTGACTTCTGAGATACCGTAATGATATCCATTAATGCAGCATGATTGATTGAATTAAGATTGAAATTGCCATATGGCTTCATGTGATTACTAAACCTCACAAGGCTGTGCTTTTAAACTGCAGAAACAGAAGTGCAAATTGTTTTAAAACTACAAAATAAACTTTTTTTTAACTTTTTATCTTTGTGTTGGAGAGCCTGTAAGAGCCTCCATCATGGGATTTTAATGTGTCCAAGGACATATTTATTATTTTACTCACTATTTTTAAATATTTATTGGGGTTTTATTGTGCAAATGTTTTTATCTGTCCTATTTATAGAATTTACTGGTGTTTTACACTAATTTTTCTCATTCTTATGTATTTATTAAATAATATTGTATTTAAAAATGGGGAGGTGAGGGTTAATGTAATTTAAAATAATGGTATGGTCCGATTGGAAATGGCGGGAAAATTATGTATTTAAACCAGTCGCCATTAGAGAGGGAAAAACTAGATGGATGACAAGTGTTTTAAGCATGGAACAAGGTTGCTAGCACTACTTGAGTGCAACAAAACTCTAATGTTTAGGGAGGGGAGTAGGAACTGGCTTTTAGTACCTAAAACAGTGTTTGTTTGTTTTTATATGTAACCTTGGTTTTATGTTCACTTTTAAACACTTATTTATTTGCACATTTTGTACCTCCGAAATAAAATGATCTTTGGAATGCCGTTCCTGCTTCCTGGTGAGATCTCTCTTTGTGACTGCCTTCGTCCTTATCACAATCTTGTATGTATCTTTTATTGTGGCTTTCTTAAATATGTTGGTCTATCATGTGATCAACAGATCCAATATTCAATGGAAATTAGTTATTGTTAGAACGGTGAAAAGGCTTTTGTAGCCCTTTGTAAACTTTTTAGCATTCTGAAGTAAAACTGTGAACGTGACAAAATAAAGTAATTTGGAAAAAATGGGTATTGTTATCGGCATATAGGTTTTTGTTCAAATCGTTATCTGCAAAAAAATATCGGTGCATTTCTAGTAACTATATATTCAATTTTTATTCATTTAATTAAGTTTAAATAACTTGATGGTCCTAAAATGCTATATAATATTACACTTTAGGACCATTAATACATTTTAAATTATTTTTTTTTTTTTTTTCATTTGACTTAGAGGTAAAATATTAACCCAGCATTTTTTGATGAGCTTTGTTAGACCCCCTTAAATTAATTTCTCTCATATTGTTTCCAAATCATCCTCCTTTATAAATGCAATGTATGAAATTTCCGAGCACAATGCTATTAATTGCCATTGTATGATGGCTATCCTGTATACAGTATTCATTACCAATTGAACATAATAAAGGAGCAGTGCTCTATTCAGAGCATTTGGGGGGCACAATGTGAACTAAAAGCAAATCAATAGAAAATACATTTTGTTCCATTCTCCTTGTTGCTGCAAATTAACAAGCGTTTTTTTCTCAGCCACTTAATACACGTTTAGTACTCAACAGTTCATTGCAGCAAGCTGCTATTCACAGGGGGGCTGTATAAATTAACATACATTTGAAGATACTTCTCCCGGGTCCCAATTGTTTTCATCCCGCGTTATGGAAGAGGTTACGGATGAGCAAAAATGATTGCCAGTAAAACTTTAGTAATTAACCAAAATAAAGGCATCAATGGGTCTGGTTATTTATAGAGTGGTTCTCATTCTGAGACTGTATTTAGCTCTTCATGGTTTTCTGCTTTGGAGGACATTTGACATTAGGGTATGCTTGGGTTGAAGTGACAAAAAGAAGAGAGGGGGCGCCAAGCTCTCTCTCTCTTCCCAGGTCGGTTTCTTCGGGGGACGGAAGGTGCGGATCACCGAGCGCCTTGTCTATTTTAGTACTCCGCAGTTACTTAACATTCCATACACGTTCTTGAATGCAGCAACAGCAGGTCGAGATGAATGAGCTTCGGGATCCAGTGAAGAGGACCACCACATGCTGCCCCTTATCCTCCTCCACCACCCCCTCACCGCCTGTGCAACAGGGGCTGCCACTGTGGCCAAGCCAAACAAGCACAAAAAATCTCAAAAAATTATACATGTACAATATATTTGCATCTGCCTGCCACACAACATTCATTTTCACTTTTTCTGGACAGGGTGTATGTGGAAGCTGGTCAGATCAGGATCAGGTAAAGATTGTGTGGCAGTGGTTGTCAAGAAACAGATAAGGGAAGACCAAAACTGGTGACTCACACTCCCCTCTTTCCCAGGGGTTGGGAATATCTGCAGCCGGAGATTGAGCGTGTCTAGGCCTGTGAAATTTCCTAGGCTTCCAGCGTTCAAAAGATGTCTCATGCATCAGACATCACTGGGGGTCCGTGCCCGCTGGGACACGCTGGCAGGGATACAGCCGCAGCACACCAGCCACAGCGCTTTCTGGATCTCTTGATTGCGGAAGGCGTAAATTACGGGGTTGATGACGGAGTTGTAAGTGGCAGGCACCAAAGTGGCATATGTATATAGGGGTGGGTATGTGTAATCAGCTATAAGCGAATAGACAGTAAATGGCATCCAACAGGCGGCAAAAGTGCCCAGAATGATCGCCAGGGTGGAGACGCCCTTCCTGGTGGTGACGTAATGGGGGCTCACTGCTAAAAAGTGGTGCTGCAGGGCGATTTGGTGTGCGTGTCGCATGACAATTTTGCAGATCTGCACGTACAGTTGAAGCATTAAACCAAACAGCAGAAGGAAGGAGACGGACAGAACTGCCACGTTATTTTTTGTTAGTGGCCAAACCACACTGCAGTAAGCTTCCTGGCCCAGGCAGTTGACACCAGTGACCGGCAACAAACCCAGGCACAGAGACACTCCCCATAGGAGCACAAGCATGGTGTATGTGAAAGCAGTTGTACGCTCTGAGTTGTACGTTAGGGCATAGTACAACGACAGGTAACGGTCAATGGTGATTGCCAGCAAGCTGAAGACTGACGCAGAGAAGGAAGCCACGACCAGACCCACCGTCAGGAGCTGTGCCGAGTCAGAGCGTAGCAAGTAGGCAAAGGTAAAGTGCAGGACTAACCCCAGGCCAGCCAGAAGATCAGCAAGAGCAAGGCTGCCAATCAGCAAAAACATGGGGGCGCGCAAAGCTGGGTTCTGCCAGATCACGAGGACCACCAGGGCATTCTCGCAGGCTATCAGGGTGCCAGAGGAACACAGCACGATGTCCCAGGGGTTCACCAGAAACTCATCAGGTGGTCTTGCCGCCAGAACCACAGCAGGTGCGTACGTTCCGACGCTGATGTTATCTGGACTTCCCGCACCACTGCTGTCCCAGGTGGGTTCTTGGGCCAGCCAGCTGGGTGTAACTGGCATCTCCTCACTCATTCTGCTTCCCGTTGAGATGACGAATACATACATCACACCACAAACACACACAGAAAAACCTGTTAATGTTGATGTTACCACATGAAACACATTTTTAAAGAAATAATCCAGGTCAGTACAAGTTAAGATCAAACAACTGCATTTGTGGCATAATATTGATTACCACAAAAATGTATTTCATATTGTCCCTCATTTTCTTTAATAAAAAGGAAAAAACTGGGTTGCAGTGAGACACTTACAATGGAAGTCAATGGGGCCAATGTTAATATACTTACTGTTTTAAAATTATAGCAACAAGACGTAAACAATATTAGTAACATGATTTTAATATAATAAAATCACTTTCTAACCTATTCTGTGTGAACTTTGTTGCCATGACAATGTCAAAAAACCCTAAAAATGACAATTTAAACAACTTTACAGCTCAAACAATACATGACTTGTAAAAGAAGAATTAATGTAAGTGTTTTTATAAAATTATAAGCTTCACATTTCTGTCTTTAAACCCTCCAAAAATTGGCCCCATTCTCTTCCATTGTAAGTGCCTCACTGTAACCTGGATATTTGCTTTTTTTAATGAAAATGAGGGATGAGTCTAAATACAAATATTTTGTAATCAATATTATGCCACAAATGATGTTGATTGAGCTTATTGTGAACCTTTTCAAATATTCCTTCAAGTTAAATTTTCTTAAGTAGTTACATTTTGTTACCTTGAGGACCTATTTTTACCCCATCAAACCCTTAAAATTAGTTTTGTTGGTTAAACTTATTTGGCTTGATTCAGTGATGTCAAATAATATTTTTGACTTTGATAAAACTGGTTCATGTTGACGTTACCTCATAAAACGCATTTCAAGATAACATTTTGTTACAAGTTACAAGTGGTAACTGTTACCTTGATGACCTTTGATGTTACCACATGAACAACTATGTGGTACAGGACCTACTTCTCCCAGCACTAATACTTAAAATTTGATTTGATGTAACCTAATGTATTTAGGTTGATTCAGTTATAAGCAATAATATTTTTGACTTAAGTAAAAATGGTAATTTTTACGTTACTACATGAGGCACATTTTTAAGGTAACTGATTTTAGCACACTAAAATCATATTTACACACACATTGTTTATATCTTGTGGCTATACTTTAAAAAAAAAGTGAGTATTGTAACGTTTACCGATTGGCCCATTCACTTCTATTGTAAGTGCCTCACTGGAACCTCAATTTTTGCTTTTTTTAAAGAAAAGGAGGGACAAGTCGAAATTAAGTTTTGTGGTAATCAACATTATGCCACAAATGCTGTCAATTGAGCTTGACTTGTATTGAACCTGGAATATTCCTTTAAACCTGGGCATGATAAATCAGGCATTACTCCTCTACCAGTGTCTTAAGACTCGTGTTCTTTAGTTCAGAACCAAAAATTCGAATTAAGACAAACCAGAGATACATTTCTCTTCACTTGTATTCACTGGTTAAGTCGATATACAAGAACCTGTTATTATTCAACCACGGTGGAAAATCCAAAGGGAAGGGGGGGCCCTGTTCAGAGCTGATATTAAATAAAGGAGGGATTCACTGTTTATAAAAGAGCTCTGCGCCTTAAGAAGACCCCTGCATCAGCAAACTTCCATTTATCTGATATTTATCTCAAAGCACCATGAGCCCAATCTATACTGCAACCAGCTGGTTGACAGAAAAAAGAAAGCACCTTAATTTTATGATGCTCTATAATAGTGCTTCACCTCTTTGTTTAAGTATAAATTTATCTGGTTCTTTATCTGTGGTAAAAATGCAACAATATATAAGCAGAATCATTTAAAGAAATAGACATGGTCCTCATTCACTCCTCATCTGGATGCTTCCCTACCTTGTCTCTCTGAGGAGAGGCGCCCGTTTTAGATGTTTTAACGTCCTTGTTGTCTTTCCATTATAATTAATGACAGCGCTATTCGCAGGTGCAGCGCCACACGGATGGATGGAGGAATCGGATGCGGTAATGCCGAGTCTTTTCTTTTAGCTGTGCGTTACAGCCAGCAGCAATAGCGGCTCTTCGTCGTCCGCGCGAGCATCTCCACCGACTGCGGCTGTGCAAAGAGCTGCGAGGTAGGGAGGGGTGAGGTCTGATTATAACACCGGCCCTACTCACCAGAATTAGGTTCCGTCACTTGTTTGCTGTTCAAGGGCGGAAACTAAAGTATGCGAATCTCTCAGCAAACTTGTTGTATCTCGTGCAGCATCAGTGGAGGCACCATGTAGCAGCGTTCATCTAATCTTATCCACATACATATTATAACTGCCGCGTGCGCAATCAATGCAAGTTTTAAGTGCTATTTAAAGCATTAACTCATGGCATATTTTCAAAGGCCTTTGAGAAGACTTTAGGATACTAATTGGATGTTTAGAGAAGATTTGCAATGCCTCAGTGTAGGATGAGACCCATTTATCTAACATCTGACATTCAGACTGCATCTTTCTGGAAAGATGCACATTGTGATGCTCCCCTGTGAGAGCTATTCTCGGCGCGTGCTATTAACAGCATGCTCATCTGTGTCACCCACTTCCCCCACTATCTTTCCTCTCCTGCATCCTCTAATAGCCCTTATAACATTTATTCACATCACTCTTTCACAGGCTTAGCCATTTTGCACAGATTTGCATCTCGTCGTTGATTTAAGGGACAGTTCACCCCCAAAAAACTTTTCGATAAAGCAAGTGAATGGTGATCAGAATTTTGAAGGTTCAAAAAGCACATAAAGGCAGCATAGAAGTAAGCCATATGACTCCAGTGGTTAAATCTATGTCATCAGAAGTGATATGGTAGGTGTGGGTAAGAAACAGATCAATATTTATGTCCTTTTTTAACATTTACATTTTTGCATTTGGCAGATGCTTTTATCCAAAGTGACTTACAGTCCCCTTACTACAGGGACATTCCCCCCAGAGCAACCTGGAGTTAAGTGCCTTACTCAAGGACACAATGGTGGTGGCTGTGGGGATCGAACCAACAACCTTTGCTTAGCAGTGCAGTGCTTAAGCCCACTACGCCACCACCACTCCCCTATGTCCTTTTTTTTTTTTTTTTACTGTAAGTCCTCCTCCCTGCCCAGTAGGTGGCCATATGGATGAATAATGAGAATCGCCAAACACAAAAGAAGAATGTGGAAGTGAAAGTGGAGACTTAAATATTTATCTGTTTCTCACCCACACCTATTATATAACTTTTGAAGACATGGATTTAACCACTGGAGTCATGCAGATTATTTTATGCTGCCTTTATGTGCTTTTTGGACCTTCAAAGTTCTCACCACCATTCACTTGCATTGCATGGACCTACAGAGCTGAGATATTTTTCTAAAAATCTTTGTGTTCGGCAGAAGAAAGTCATGCACATCTGGAATGGACTGAAAGTGATTAAATGAGAATTTTCAGTTTTGGGTGAACTATACCTTTAAACTGCATAGTCAATGATGACACCTTTTAAAAGACCAGGCTTGGTATGCATCTCAGAAAATGATTGTATGATACGTTTTCATTTCAGACTATATTGGCAATACAAAACAGAATACAATTTGTGTGATACTTTTATGTAAGTGTAAGAAGAATCTCTAATTTTAATCATTAATGAATCAGCAAATGTTTCTGGATTATTTCAAAGCAACACACACAACTACAGGAATTATTTTGAGCTGGAAAGAATGGATGAAAAAAAGTGATGCTATATATTATTCTCCATCTTGCAGTAATCTGGACTGGCCACTGAGGGGCCACAGTAACCAAGAATGAGTCATCACCACCAAGGCTTCATTCTAAGAAAGAGGCATCCAATCAAATCGCAGCAGGCTGGTAATAGCTCATCCTCACATGCTTGCATGCATACATCCTGTCTTGGTGTATACACTTTTATTTATTTTTCTTTAAAACAGAAAATGATAATTTCACAACAGGCCATCTCAAGCAAACCCTCACATTAACCTGCCAACATCTACAAAACTGTATCAAAAGTGCACCATAGTGTTATACATCTTTTTCTGGTTCTATCCTCTTTTTGTTTTTGGCTATATCAGTAATATTATTATAATTCTCATAATATTTATACAAATATCACTCTGTACAAGGTAGAAATACATAATCCGCAGTGCTCCACACCTGGAGTGTTTAAGACCCTCCCCTAATAAACACACACCCCTTTTCCCCATGCACAAGTCTTCAGCCTCCTCACAGCCACAGGAATGAAACAGTTGCAGCATGAAAGTTGAATGCAAATCCCTGTTATATTATACAATCTGTTACATTAAACACATTCTCTCCAAGGTAAAGGACTGAGCACGAGTGATGAAACGCTCCCTCAATGTAAATACAACTGACAAACAACGTTCAAAAGGCCTTGCGACTGCATCACGTCCAACGTAACTGCTGCATCGAGACCAGCGAGGGAGGGCTTAGACGGGTGGGGGGCGAGAAAGCGGCGCTGCAGCGAGAATCTGCACAGGTGGGACGCAGCAGGATTCTGTAAACAGGCACGCCTGTTGCACTGGTGTCCATAAGGGGAAGCCCCTCTGGCCTCTCTCAGTCTCTAGACTGGTAAAACAAGATGTACCCAGACTCTGAGTTCTTGGAAATTTCAGAGGTTAAGCCATAGAACTCTTCAATTGCCTGGGCATCAATTTTCTACAGGGAGAAATGAAACATATTTGGACAAATGATGAAAAACCATTTAGCATTCTTGTATTCACTATAGTATATGGCCAAAGCCATGTGGACTCCCAAACCTGACACCTATATGTGCTTTGATGAACATTTTATTTAAAAAACACTATATTTGCACTATATAATTTGCTCCCATTTAGACAAAAGTAAAGGTCAGGCAAGGTGTTCAAATTGGATTTCCAAAGCCCCTCCCCAAACTGTTGCCACAAAGTTGGAAGCACATAATTCTCTAGAATTTCAATGTATGCCGAAGCATTAATATTTGTCCTAACTCGAATTAAAGGCCCTAGCCAGAAGAGGGTGTCTACATATTTTTGGCCACGTAGTGCATTTCTGTCTGAATGAATGAATAATGCTGATTTAGCATTTCTATATGTTTTTTATAGATGAGGGCTGGCATCTTACCTCTACGATGTCATCATCAAACAGCAACCAGAAATCATGACTCTTAACAATAGCGATGTAGTGTCCTCTGTTTGGACCGCTGAAAGAAAAATATACAGATAACCTACAAACCAGGAAATAATGGTTCTCTTACTTTGCAAGGGCAATTTTTTTCAAAAGACTGTCTGTGAGTGATTGTATTTATTATTGTGAAATCAGTGAAGACAGGAGGAATTATACATTAAAATAGCTTTGCAAGTTCATTCGAATTGAGCGGTCAAATATTATAAAACAAGTCACATCTGTACTGACTAACCTGCCACAATGCACCACCACAGCGACCAGGTCGTACAGCCTCTCTGGATTGGTGGCATCTCCAGATGTGTTAAAGAGGCGAAGCTCCAGAGGGAAGACCACGCGGTAGCTTAGCTTAGTGTAGCGCTGCAGCTGCTCCATGTATTTAAATCTCTTCAAGTGCAAGGCAAGGATCATGGGAAGTTTCTTAACCCGCATTCTACAGTCAAATATAACCACATTCATCTATCAAATATATACAGTAAATACATGGTAAATAATCAGTTGGTAAAGAATCAACAGACAGAAATTTAAAGAATAGTTCACCCAAAAATGAAAACTCACTCATTAATAACTCACCCTCATGCCATCACAGATATGTATGACTTTCTATCTTCTGCAGACTACAAACAAAGCTTTTTGAAGTATATCTCAGCTCTGTTGGTCCATATAATGCAATTTAATGCTGACCAGATATTTGAAGCTCCAAAAAGCACATAAAAGCTGCATAAAAGTAATCCTTAAAACTCCAGTGGTTTAATCCATATTGGCAAAGAAATAGATCAGTATTTAAGTCCTTTTTTACTATAAATCTCCACTTTCAAAATGTGATCTAAATATGAATCTGTTTCGTACCCACACCTATCATATTGCTTAGGAATATATGTACACTGCCTGGCCAAAAAAAAAAAAAGTTGCATACGCTAATATTACAGTGGACCGCCTTAAACTTTGATTACGGCGCGCATTTGTCGTGGCATTGTTTCGACAACCTTATGCAGCATCACAACATTTATTTCCGCCCAGATTTGCATTCATTTTTGGCCAAGATCTTGTATTGATGAAGGGAGAGTCTAACCACTCTGTAAAGTCTTCTCCAGCACATCCAAAAGACATTCAATGGGGTAAGGTCAGGACTCTGTGGTGGCCAATTCATGTGTGAAAATTATTCCTCATGCTCCCTGAACCACGCTTTCACAATTTGAGCCCAATGAATCTTGGCATTGTTGTCCTGGAATATGCCTGTGCCATCAGGGAAGAAAAAAATCCATTGATGGGATAACTTGGTCATTCAGTACATTCAGGTAGTCAGCTGACTTCATTTTATTGCTGCATAACGTTGCTGAGCCTAGACCTGACCAATTGCAGTAACACTGCCTCCAGAGACTTGTACAGTGGGCACTATGCATGACGGGTGCATTGCTTCAGGTGCTTGCTTTCTTCCCTGACGCACCCATCGCTTTGGGATAGGGTAAATCTGGACTCATCAGACCACGTGACCTTTTTCCCAATGCTCCACAGTTCAATCTTTATGCTCCCTAGCAAATTGAAGTCGTTTTTGCCGATTAGACTCACTAACAAGTGTCTTTCTTGTGGCCACACAGCAGTTTAGTCCCAATCCTGTAAGTTCTCATCACACTGTGCATATATAAATGCTCTTTAACTATTAAACATAGCCGTGACTTCTACTGTTGAATTTAATGTGACTTTACCAAGCGATTTAGTGATCTATGATCACGATCATTCAAGATTTGTTTCCGACTACATTTCTTCCGCGAATCTGATGGTTCACCACTATCCTTCCAGGTTTTAATAATGCGTTTGACAGTACTTTTATGTGGTCTTTATGTGATTTTTGGAGCTTCAAATGTCTGTTCACCATTCACTTTTAGGACCTAAAGAGCTGAGATATTAGTCTAAAAATCTTGTGTTCTGCAGAAGAAAAAGTCATACACATCTGGGATAGTATGAGGGTGAGGTAATGAGGAGAGGATTTTAATTTTTGCATGGATCTATTCCTTTAACACATTGTCATTCATTTTAAATGGTACTAGCACTCACCGTTTGTGTGCCTCCTGTTTACTTCTGCATTCCTCGCAGTAATATTTATATTCACTGCATAAGGTCTCTGTATTACTGAAACCTCTATAAAGAGCAAGTGAGAAAGAAAAGTTTATTAAAATGGACATACTGCACATAGTTTTTGAGAAGACTGTATTGCATTGGTTTAAAGACCCCATGAAGAGCATTGATTAACACAGTTTTCATTCCTGTGTTTACGTCTTTTCTATTGAAACAGGACATTTGGATGGGGCATATAAAAGCACTCATCCCTTTTTTTAAAATAGTCAATAGCCTTTATTTTGCATCACAGCCATAAACCATGATTTGCTACTTTGCTAGTTGACTGAAGGTTGTATTGCAGCCTGTCTACACGGGACGCCTCTGTTGATGTGACGCAACATGCCGCATTGGCTCGAGGTGGTCTACACTGTAGAAAGCACAGACCAATCAGCTGTGAGCTCTAGTAGACTTCAACAATGGTTAAATGGGTAAATAACCAGTATCATACATCATTTTCAAAGGAAATCCACTGGTATACACATTTACTATTATTATTGTAATATTACTGTTGCTAAAACATATACATGTGGTTAGAAACAAAAGATGAAATAAATTAGAAGACCAGAGTTATATACATATGTAAAGAATCAAATTAATGGCAGAAAGATTCACACCTATAATATTTGGTAAGAAAAATAAAACATTTTCAGACGGACAGGATAATAAAGTGGCTAAAGTAGCTCTACAGGGCATCAGCAATAGAATGGGGCAACGGTCTATGCTACACAACACATCTGGTGTAAACAGGGTGTTAGGAGGAGGGGCACTCTCATTCTAGAAAGCATATGATGGAGAGAAAAAAATCTGTGTTGTGCAAAATGAGTCATCAGTATTTTTTTATCTGTTTTACCAGAAGAGGTAACTGTAAGTTATAAATGTGTATATTTAAACATTTACAACAACGTTATATCTGCTTAAGTTATTTGTTAACTTTAAGGA
Source organism: Moxostoma hubbsi (assembly GCA_032164185.1). Classification (NCBI taxonomy): domain Eukaryota; kingdom Metazoa; phylum Chordata; class Actinopteri; order Cypriniformes; family Catostomidae; genus Moxostoma; species Moxostoma hubbsi. Next base: position 21,254,459 of record JAVLUX010000033.1, read on the forward strand.
GTACACAAGTAGTGAATAAATGGCTTTAAAGCCATCCAATTTGTTTTAATGAGGTCTTTAAGAGTGTATGTGTGCTTCCTAAATTGTTTTCAAACCTGAGACAGTGTGTGATTGAAGTGTTCTGTTCAACATCCACTGACAAATCCAAGAAATCCTCATCTTTACTGCTTATCTGTGAGAGAGCAAAGTTCAAAGACCCACCTCAGATAAAAGCACAGCCAAACACAGTCAACAAAATCAGCATAACGGGTCCCATTGGACTGAAGGGTTTGCTGTGCTATGTGGTCCAATTACCGTCTCACAGGTGAGGCATCGTGTCTCATTGGTCAATGTGCCCTGGAAGATCTCGTGAACCCAGGTGGAGGAGGGCGGGGTACTGTTATTGTTCTGTGAATCAAGTGTGCCATTGGCCAGTTTGCCATTCTGTTTGTCTTGCTTCCGCTCTTCTTGTAAAAGGTCTGCTATAGTGTTGAGCAGGTAGTTTAGGAACTCATGTGCATCTTGCTGCATGTAGTTATCAAACAGTTCTGTGGGGTTACAGAAAGAGATAGAATATGTCACTCTCTGTAATAACAACATGCCGTGCCACACAAGGAATGAATTAATTCATTGATGAATCTAATGTGTTTTCATGTCAATAAAACCCACTGAATTGATTTATTGAGTGGCTCACTTGAAGTGCATGAATGTCAAACCAGTTGGCCTTAATTTTAAAGACAGGCACATGCAAACTTTTCAAGCTAAATATTTAATATGAAGTTTGTTAGGTAATAAAATGAGAAATCAATATAGTTCTGTTCAATTATATTTAATTTATTCAGTTATTTTCAACATTTTCTAAATGAAAAACAAAAAGTATTTGGACACTTTCTGGTTGTCAAACTTTTTGGAACATGTCCACAGTTAATGTGCCGAACTACACCTACCAGTACCTATGTGAACTTGAGGAGAACTGACACCATATATTCCCTAAACATAACCATAGGACCAGTTGGATAAAAGTAATTATTAAAAAGAATGAAAGAAAAGGTTAGCAGAAAGGTTAGTTTTGAGAAAAAGGTCTTGGATCATTTGATTGCAAATTAAAAAAATGTTTAAATATTTTTATCTAATGCAATTAACAGGGTTCATACAAGCATCAATAAATAAAAATCAAGTACTTTATTAAGCTCCAACTTTTTATTTTCAAGGACTTCACAGAAGAAAGAGAACTCAGATCTTTCATATCATTCTGAGTTCCCAACTTGTATTACGAGTGATGTGAACAATATTTACAAGTCAGAAACTGAATTACAGTAATTTTTACACGGCATGAATGAACCATTAACAAATTAAGAGGAAAACGACCAGAAAAAGTAACGCATATATATTCTCTCTCTCTCTCTCTCTCTCATATATATATATATATATATATATATATATATATATATATATATATATATATATATATATACACACACACACACACACACACATGCATACGCATACAGAGAGAGAGAGAACATTAACAAGAGAGTTGCATGTTTTTTTTAATTGCATTTGTGATTGTGTGAGATTTATAGTAATAAAGGACTTAAAATATGGTCCTGTTTCTCATCCACACCAAACAGATCACATCTGAAGGTATGGATTAAACCACTGGAGTCTTATGGATTACTTTTATGCTGCCTTTCTGTGCTTTTTGAACCTTCAAAGTTCTGGCCACCTTTCATATCCATTGTATGGACATACAGAGTGGAGATATTGTCCTAAAAATATTTGTTTGTGTTCTACAGAAGAAGGAAAGTCATACGCATCTGGGATGGCGTGAGGGTGAGTAAATTATGAGAATTTTAATTTTGGGCACTTTAGCATTTTTCAAAAAAGCATGCAAACTTTCCAGGTATTCCAGTACTTACATTTCTAAAAGCTAAATTCAAGCACTGATCTGCGATCCCTGAATTCAATCCATAAACTTGAATGTGGCTCAGGTGTGCAAATACTTTTTAGACCAAATGTAAACTTCACATTTTAGTTGCTTGATCAAAATTTAGCACTCTCACTTCTTTTATCAGTTACTTACTGCATTTATCTTCCTTACCATTCTCTTTCCGCAATCTCGTGATGAACTTTTTAGGAGGGATCACCCCAACTTTCCTCTTCTGGTTAGCTATACTGTGAAAGAGGTCAGCCAGGCAGGTGAGCAGGTTCTCCTTGCGGCGTGGCTGGCTCCTGTACGCCAGGATCTTCTCTCGGAATGGCCTGCAGAAGTACAGTGCCTGGAGCACAGAGTTACAGTAGCAGGTGTTTCCAAACTGTGGATCAAAACACACACACACACACACACAAAACACACCCAGAAAACACACCCACACTGACTTCAGGGCATCATGGTAAACACAGTGGCCAGAGAAAACAATGTCCACACTGACTTCAGGGCATCATGGTAAACACACTGGCCAGAGAAAACAATGTTAGAGAACAAGGAAGACCTCTTCTTACATTGACCAATCCAAAGTAATGCTCATTAACAGGGAACTGCTCCGAGCCGATCTCTTTCTCCAAAGCGGAGGCATTGGCGCCCTGAAACAGAAAAGGGTAACAGCTGTTCAAGCATTTACAGCTGTTAACTTGTGGATATGTTGTCTCTTTCAAAAATGTCCAATTGTAGCCATAGTTTCTGCCAAATACTTTTACTGTTCCAACAGCTAAACTGTGATGTAAGCAAAATGGCTTCTGATTACACTGTTTGAAGGAAATCCCATTTTAATTATTTGTTGTTTACAGAACTAACCAACTAAAGCAACTATGCTACTGTGGCAGAAACTATTGTTACCATGGTACATTTTTGTAAGATGTTTAATAACATTAAAGCAATTCCTTGTGAATCAGAATTACCAAGTGACAATAGGCCTATAACATAAAAACAAAGCAGCTATATTTGCATCTCATTACCTTTTAAGAGATAGCACTACATTAGCACAGCATTAACTGGCATTTCACTGCAGTAACATTTGCAATTAAAGACTTTCCAACTGAATAATATAGGAAAAAATATAAATAAACAATTCGCCCATTAAATGTATAAAGATACAGATTACAGACGCTCAGAGAGGGGATGGGACACCAATGCAATCACGATGTGACCGCACTGGAAACAGCCATAGCACTGAAGCACAGATACACTGAACACATGGAACAACATCATGATGCTAACGTCTGCCGTACCTAACACAGCGCTCGCCTGAACCATAACACTAATCGCTAATTACAAAATAATAATAATAATCTGCGTTTATTTAGATGGCTCGCGCTTATTTAGCACATCTCGCGCTGAATGACACTTGAGCAGTTAGCAGATCTCAGCGTTGCTGAGTTTAGCGAATCCTGTAAGGACGGGCGAATTCAAAAGGCTAACTTTGCTTTATAAAGACCGGATATTTGTGTCGCAAATTCCCTTCTATAATACTAATTATTTAGGCCCGAGGCAACATTCATAGCAGACACAAATAGACACGGATAAAGACAGCTCGCAACAGCAGCAGAGGAAAACAGGCAACCCAAGGAGTCTAATTCCCAGTCGCCATTCACACTACTGAAGCGGCACGCCGCCGATAATACTATCACGCATGCACTGATGTCCAATAATCCGTGATTCACTAGATATTTACTCACCATGGTACAAAAAGAGGCAAATTTGGAAACTGTCATTAGGATTTCCATTCGCCCAGCGCCATCTTCCACCCAATCACCGCGCGGAGGCGAAGAGGAGTCCCGGTGAGGACAGACTGCGTCCCTTCCAGAGGGCATTCCGCGGGGTCTTAGCGCCGCTTCATAACAGAGCATGATGATATTCAGTCTGATCTTTTTTACACAATTCCAAAATTTCTATGTAAACCCAGAGAACCAGGGAGAATTTTTCAGAATATTTGTTATAATTTATTAATGAAATTTTTCATTTATTGCTTTTCATTATTATTCCTTTTGTATCTAACCTTGAACATGCTTTCTGAATGCTTGATTTCAATTAAAATGAATGGGAGAAATTGGTACGCTTAGCCAGGCAGCTCTGAGCGCCCAACTGTCAACGGATGTAGAAAGGAAGTCCCGCCTTACAGGTAAAAGAGCCAATCACCTTTTAGAAACAAACATCCCCTGTCAATCATCTTGAGAATACGCATGCGCATTAGCTATACAATTTTTTTTTCCCTTTTGTTTTTAGCGTAATCTGAGGTAAATAAGCACCATTTATGATACCAGCGTTGTCAAATTTTACTGCAAATATGAAATATGTTCTTTGATCGTAATCTTGACCAACCCTTTCTGAAATTTCGGTGTTCCCCCATTCAAGTAGATTGTAGCTGCACTTTCATGACTGGATATACCTTCCTGGGAGCGTTTCAAAGATGGCCGCCAGTGGACGGACTTGATAGAAAAACTTTGGTAAACACCACACAAAGTCATGCCAAAAGGATTTTGTAAGTGCAAAACCTATTTAAGATTGGTGGACAGACGGTCAATTCATTAAGTGATGAGCTGTTTCCTCATAAACGCATTTTATTAAGCACACTGAAGCATCTGCGACATATACATCCATTGAATTGGACTCTTGTCTCCTCGCCAGTGTACCGCCCATAGAATACAGGAAAAACAAAATAAAATAAAAGAGAAATTAATAAAAAAGGAGCACTATATATAGTGCCCATCATAAACATAACAAGAGAATCATAATCTACCAAATAAAACAATTGAAATTAAGAGGATTCTAACAGAAAAATGTGTTGAATACAAAAAATCCCAAGAATAATAACTAAATGAACAATGCACTGAATTTGAGAGTTTGTGTTGTAATTATGTTTTTTTTTCTGAGAGGTGAGTACAGCTCATTCCAAAATATTTTAACATAAACACAGAAAATATTTTCAATCATCTCTTCTTTGTTACAAAAAGAGCATTTTTCCTCAATATTTTGAATATGCCGTGTAATATACAGTGAATATATATTATAAGGGTAACATTTGTGTAATATTTTAAATATGACTTCTTTGCATTGTTTGTTAATAAATAATTGTTGGAAAGAGACCAGACCAAATTCTAGTTGATTTGTCTATATTCCTGGCTGCCTGGGTAGCTTAGCGAGTATGCTGACTACCACAGCTGGAGTTGCCAGTTCGAATCCAGGGTGCGCTGAGTGACTCCAGCCAGGTCTCCTAAGCAACCAAATTGGCATGGTTGCTAAGGAGGGTAAAGTCACATGGGGTAACCTCCTTGTGGTCGTGATTAGTGTTTCTCGCTCTCAATGGGGTGCATGGATCCTGGAGAGGAGCATGAGCCTCCACATGCTGGGAGTCTTCGCGGTGTCATGCACAAAGAGCCACGTGATAAGATGCCACAAAGACATAAGTTACTGAGTGCACATTTAAATGGTTATTACATTTGTCATCAGTATTGAAACAGTTTTGTTGAAAAAACATGGGCTATTTCAAGCTAGCTCTCCTTTCAAGAGTTTTTATACAACTATGAATCATAAAATGTCAATGGTTCCGCCTTTATGCGTTGTGTTCAGGTTGTGTTGCTAACCTTCTAGGCTCAACTTGGTAGAAGGGCTCTGATGACATCACTGCCCAGTGAGCAAAAGCTTTGGAACAATTTGATTCAGGCAAATGAGTAGCACTCCTATTCGTGTGCTTTGAAGGAAGAGCCGCAGGACCCCCTCTGTCTCTTTCCGCCCTACCCGCCATCTTGCGAGCAATCGGGGGTAAGATGTGCTCCAGATATTATGTATACAATCATCGATTAAATATCACTGAATGCACATAACTCATGCACAAAGCACCACAAATGATTCTTACACAATTTAGCTTCAAATTAAGCTTATGTGTTTGTTGCTTGAGGTTGTTAAGAGTACAAATAAAACGTAAAGCTGTGTCGTGTCTTTTCCATGTGGGCCATGCGTGCACTGATAGCAATGAGAGAGATGAAGTTCTGGCAAAGAAATATAATTGTATGAAATCTCTGAACTTTGCAGCATTTATCGAGAATTCAGCGTCACTTTGGTAGATCTTATGAAGTAATGTGTATTTGAGGCAAGGCTTTATCATGTTATGCTCTTATGTCATAATTATAGTGATTTTGTGTAAGTTGTGTATTTATGCCGTCGAACTAGTGTATTGCACAGTTATTAACGACTAGAAGCTGTCTACTGTAATGGTTCATCTAAGTAGTCCCTTGTAGTTTAGTTGTTATAGCCTAGTTGGTCATAGTTAAATGCGATGTTTACTTATGAAAACATTTTTGGAGATAGTTGATTTTTCTAAATTGTATTGTTTTGTCTCTTTTGCACCCAGTAATCAGGCATCATGACGAACACGAGAGGCAAGAGGAGGGGGACCAGGTATATGTTTGCCAGGCCCTTCCGTAAGCATGGTGAGTTCACTTGAATCACACTCTGCATTGATTTGCTCTCGACTGTAGTTTGTCATGCTGGCAGTGTTGATATAGAAACTTTTAGGTCTAACTATGCTTAATTCTTTCCACAACAGGTCCAGTACCTCTGTCCGTTTACATGCGTATATACAAGAAGGGAGATATTGTTGATATCAAAGTATGTTAAATTTTATGAAAGATTTGTGGTATTCTTTATGTACTATATTGTTAGTGTACTTTTTGTTGTGATTTTTGTGCATTGAGAAAAAAAATTAACTTTTTTTTTTTTTTGCCTAGGGCACAGGAACTGTTCAGAAGGGTATGCCTCATAAGTGCTACCATGGTAAAACAGGACGTGTTTATAATGTTACACAGCATGCTGTAGGCATCATTGTCAACAAGCAAGTCAAGTAAGTACAGCTCTGAACACTTGTCGCTTCCAGATGTTGATGCACAAAATACACATATTTTGATAGTCTGAATTAATGCATGCAAGGTTCTGCCTTGTTAGAAAGTTTTAGTTACTCAACTTGGACTAGTTGGTGATGTCTGGCTGTTGTTCAGTTTGACAGTTTGTACAGTTAAATAATTGATTGAGGTCAGACTAAAACCATACTGCATTAAAGTGTTTGTTGTAGTGTGGTTTGTTGTAGTCAAAAAAACTTCTTACATCTGGCCATTGCTTTTCTTTTTGATAAAGGATGGTATTTAAAGGGATAGTTCACCCAAAAAGCTCTCATTTACTCGCCCTCATGCCATCCCAGATGTGTATGACCACCTTTCTTCTGCAGGGGGTCAAATTAAGATTTTTATAAGAATCTCTCAGCTCTGTAGTTCCTTGCAATGCAAGTGAATGGTGACCAAAACTTTGAAACTCAAAGCATGCAAGCATCATAAAAGTAAACTATATGACTCCAGTGGTTAAATCTATATCTTCAGAAGACATATGAAACAGATCAATATTTTTTTAATTTGTATTACAAATTTACACTTTCACATTGTATAAGTGGAGATTTATTGTAAAAAAGCATTGAAATATTGATCTGTTTCTCACCCAAACTGATTACATCGCTTCAGAAGACATGGATTAAACCACTTAAGTCATATGGATTACTTTTATGCTGCTTTTATGTTATTATTGTAGCTCCAAATTGCTGGTCACCATTCTCTTTTATTAAAAAGACCTACAGAGCTGAGACATTCTTCTAAAAATGTTCAGTGTTCAGCAGAAGAAAGTCATACACATCTGGGATGGCATGAAGGTGAGTAAATTATGAAATTAGCATGATGAAATGATGTTGCTCCTTAGTAACCATAGCAATCCTTTTTAAAATTATTCATTGGGTTTGAAATGGGGTTAAAATGGGTATTCATACATTTAAGGTGTAACAGCCCCAGCTTCACTTTGCCATAAGGGCAGTCCAGTGTCCTGTGTGGCCATTCATTTGGGGAAGAGCAATCATCCTTATGCACCCTGGACAGACACATTAATGCCTGTGCCAGATTGTCAATAAGGAAACATGAATCTCATGGATACTTGTAATTGCATAACTTAACCCATGTTTTTGTAGTGATCAACAATTGTTCCTTTCAGGGGCAAGATCCTGGCTAAGAGAATTAATGTGCGTATCGAGCACATTAAGCACTCAAAAAGCAGAGACAGCTTCTTGCAGCGTGTAAAGGAGAACGAGAAGAAGAAAGTGGAGGCCAAGAAGGCAGGCACCTGGATTGAGCTGAAACGCCAGGTATGTGAAATAAAGTTGGTCCTTTTTTTAAAATTTAGATTAATGTACAAATGAAAATGTAGTTTCATTACTGTTGTGTATTCTGTTGTTGATGTGTCTTGCTCTCTCCTCTCAGCCTGCTGCTCCACGGCCAGCGCACTTTGTCAGCACCAAGAACAACGAGCCTCAGCTCCTGGAGCCCATCCCCTATGAGTTCATGGCATAAGTCTGCTGACCAAAATAAAATCCTTCGTACCACATAATTCATGTTTGAAAGTCTTTCTTTTAAAAGAAACATGTTTACTGAAATTGCTATTTCAGTTTTATTTATCGAGGATCAAGTTGTAATTTGACTTGTAAATGTAGTATTGTTGCTCAGAAGAAACATGAAGCATCTGTACAGCACTGAGCACATAAAAAAAAAATCCCAAATACTGGTTGTTACTGCAATCACTTTATTTCTGTTATTTGATGCAATTATAACACTAGCTATTGTGCTGTTAGACTACATAACAAAATATCAGGTAAAGCTGAAGTGTGCCATTACTGCGCCTCCAAAAGTAATTGCAAAAATAAACAATTGTTTTCAAATAGCCTTCCGAATTCGTAACATTTCACCGCGTATTAAGCGGGATGGGAGAAGTTATTTTAACGCCTAAAAAGTTACACATTTCAGCTCTAAGGGATATCTAGATTTAATTGTCTGAAAGGAAACCCAGTTTGGTGTGATCCCACAGCTATAAGTGGATGTAACTTGTGTACAGCTGTGGCCAAATGTATTGTCAGTGACTTAAATTTAGTGTTTTGCTTTTTTTCTGCTTCAGTTGTTGTGGTGTTGGTTCACATTGTTTCTAGATTATTGTGCAGAGTGATCAGATGCATTTTAAATAATTGTCAAAAGCTTCATTGGCCAAAAATGTTTTACTTTATCACAACCCAAATTTCAGTTTTTTTGGCCCTGGCACAAAATGACCAGCTAACATAATTTCACTAATATCAGCAGCACCAGGGATAGTGTGAACGAGTACTAGTCAGGTGTAATAACTCTACATTCTGACTGGATTATAAGAGCAGACTGATTGCTATAAAAGGAGGGAAGAAGTGCTTCCAATCATTGTGTTCAGTTTGCAATGGTTACCTCTAAAGAAAGACATGCAGCCATCATCGCTTTGCATCAAAATGGCCTCTCATGTAAGGAAATTGTTGCAAAGAATATTGCACCTGAAAGAACCATTTACCAGATCAAGAACTCCCAGGCTTCAGGATGTCCCAGAGTGTCCAGCAAGTGCCAGGACCGTCTCCTCCTGAGGAGTCTGCTACTGAATCATGTCACCACCAGTGCAGAGCTTGCGCATTATTGGCAGCAGGTTGGTGTGAGTGCATCTGCACTGACTTTTGGACAATATCCTGGTGTCAAGAAGGGCAGCAAAGAAGCCACTTCTTTGATTGAAGGATTGGACAGCAGAAAATTGGTTAAAAGATATTTTCTCGAATCCCCCTTCTAACTGTTTGGGACATCTGGATAATCGATAGTCCGGAGAAGAAAAGATGAACGCTACCATGAGTCCTGTGTTGTGCTAACAGTGAAGCATCCTGAGACCATCCATGTGTGGGGTTGCTTTTCATCCAAGGGAGTGGGCTCTCTCACAATTCTGCCCAAAAATACTGCCATGAATAAAGAATGGTAAAATATTTTTTATGAACTTAAAGATTAATGACTAAAGTCTTTGAAGTCCATCCTGGATTAACTGCAGAATTTCAGATAGATACATTGTCCTTTGTTAGTTGGCTGAAGCCTTTTGTTGGCAATTAAATGATAGTCTATTTATTCCATTTCAAGAGTGTAGTCCATCAATAGACAAAGATGATGCAGGCAGAGATAAATGATGCCTGCAGGGCATTTCAATGAGGTTCGTGGGGTCAAATCCAAGGTTCAGGCAGTGGCATATGAAGTGTCCAAAGTCTTACAGTTGGAGTTGGCATCAGTTCATCCTCTGAAGTGAAAAGACTGAAGTGATGTCTGGCTAGCAACGGCTGTAGTTTGTCGTCATCTCTCAGGAACAGAGCTGGATCTGGCAGGGTCTTGTAACCTGGGGATATGATTATGATACATGGAAACAAATAGAATAATATTAGTGTAGATGTCATTCAATTTTATACAGCGTTATAGATCATGATGGATGTTTCCGGTTCCAGCAGACCTTACTAAAGCAGCCTAATTGTGAAATGAGTCTTTAGTCTAGACTTAAACTGAGTGAGTGTGTCTGCATCTCGAACATTGATAGGGAGACTATTCCATAGTTTAGGAGCCAAATATGAAAAGGATCTACCTCCTTATAATGATCTTCTTGGTTCGTCAGCACTCTGACAGCTGCGTTTTTGAACCAATTTAAGTTTATTGAACTAGCTGGACATCCTCTCAGTAATGCATTACAATAATCTAGTCTTGAGGTCATGAATGGATGAATTCATTTTAAAATAATTTTTTGCAACAGAGAGCATGTGTCATAATTTAGCAATATACAGGTGGAAGAATGCTGTTCTACAAACATTGGAAATTTGATTTTCAAAGGACAGACTGGTATCAAATATAACACCTAAATTCTTTGCTGAAGAAAAACGTGAGAGTACATCCATTGAGAGTCAAGTTATATTTAACAGCTTATTTTTAGAGGCTTTTGGTCCAATCATTAGTACCTCTGTTTTGTCCGGATCGAGTAGAAGGAAATTTCTGGCCATCCAATCTTTGATTTAATTGATACACTCTGCTAATTTGGAGAATTATGAATTTTCATTGGGTTTAGAAGAAATATAAAGTTGGGTTGGTTATTGTCAGCAAAACAGTGGAACAGTGGATTACTGATAATATCTCCCAGGGGAAGCATGTATAAGGAGAAAAGCAGAGGTCCTAAAACTGATCCCTGTGGGCGCTCCATACTTAACTTTTGTTTGATTTGACAATTCCTGGTTTACACGTATAAAGTTTTAGCGGTCTGCTAAATAAGACCTAAACCATGCTAATGCAAGTCCACTAATGCAAACATAATTCTCCAACTTTTCAAGAGAATGTTGTGATCTATTTTGTCAAATGCAGCACTAAGATCTAAAAGCACTAGAAGTGAAATGCAGCCGCGATCAGATGATAAGAGCAAGTCGTTAACTGATAAGTACAGTCTCAGTACTGTGATGGGGCCTAAATCCTGACTGAAATTGTTAATATATTCCATTTCTCTCTAGAAATTAACATAGTTTGGGGGACACCTTGTATTTTCGGCATAAATGGTAGATTTGAAATCTTTCTGTGATTAGCCAATTCTCTTGGTCAGACGCGGAAGCAACTGAGAATCATTCTAGCCACCTGAGGACTCAGAGCACATTGGAAATTGGGCATGCCAAATTGGGGAGAAAACGTGAGAAATTTTTAATAAATAAATAAGAAGAGGTTCTGAGATTCTTAAAGTTTAAAGTCACACATGGCATGACATGGCATGAGGGTGAGTAAATGTAATTTTTTTTTTTTTTTTTTTTTTGTGAAGTATCCATTTAAGATGGTTCAAATAAAAATTTTCTCACCAGTCCCACAGACAGTTGTCATCCCCTTGATGCCTCCTTTAAATACAATTTTAACTTTTAACACATTTATGAGCTGTTTATTCACAGATATTTGTTTTTCTACAATGATTTCCATACAAGAAAAATATGACAAAACTAGGATTTACCATCCAGAGCAATGTGAACAGAGCCTAATTTTGGCTTCTGTTTAGCTATTCTCAAGAAATCAGTGAAGTGAAGAGACTGACAGAGGTGAATATAACCTTCCCTAAATAGCCTTTATAACGTTTTTTACTGAACATATCAGTTCTCTGGTCTTCATGACAGCTCTCATCTGTAAATGTATTGTACACAATAGAACTAGTGAATTCAAAAGGAATGATGGTGTATTATATTAATACATTTACTGTGTTCAATATAATTATATACCTCACACAATTTAGATACTATGGGTATCTATCAAATAAGTAATTTTCATATTTTTTATATTTCAACTGACATCAACGTTTTTATTTTAATATAAGAGAAAGAAATTTTCTACATGAATTACATAATTACATTTAAATATTTAAATACATAATGAAATACAACACAATGAGGCATTTAAATAAATAAATAAACAAACAATTTACATTCGCACTATTTCTAAATGTGCTAGTTCTGAAGTGCTGTCACTAGAGAGCAGTATTAGCCATGACTGAAAAAAATCCTTAGTTTGGCGTGTGACAAGAGGACGTTGCACAGCATATCATGATTTGAAAAGATGTGCTGAGAAATGCTTTGATGAGTTCTGTTGGCAGTCATAAAAGCAGCTGACTATAGACAGTCAGTGTAGAATCTCAAGATATTCAAACGATAACGTTATATGAGTTACATTAAATCACACACGAATCACAAACACAGTGTTCACAATGATAAATGTTTCTTAACCGATGCTGATTAAGTCCATCATTGCCTAAGTAAAGATGTTAGAATTAAAGGGGCTGTAAGCGATTTTTTTTTTAATGGAATGGTATGCAGAAAATGTTCCTTCTCCCTAAAACATATCTCTAATATAAGAATCCTGAGATATTTCTGTGACCATGGCGCAGACGCATTCTTTAAACAGCCAATCAGAAGACTTTGATGTGCTTTCTGTCGGTCAATCATTTGGCTCGTTCCCATTGTGTTGTAGTTGAAGCAGAACTTTTAAGTTTAATGTCATATTGAGATTCTTAACAGTTGTCAACTGAGGTCGTTATATTGTTTCTGTCCTGTTTGAAAGCTTTGAGAAGATGCATTCTAGAATTCTATTAGATAGTAATTACAGTTGTAGGCTACGGTTCTGTGATGATTTCAATGGTATCTTCGTAGGGCGGTGTTTTGGAAAGAGGGAAGAGTAACTGCACAGTCTTGTGGAAGTTCCAGAACAGCTAAAATCGTTTTCATCTCAATTAATCTCTCAAACTCAATAACATTCAACAAGACCAAGATATTATTAAATTAGCGTGCTTTTTTAAATTTCAAGGTAACGCTTTACAATAAGGTTCCATTTGTTAACAACTTTATTAAATAATTTTCCAGGTTAAATACAAGTTAATGTCAAAAAGTTAAGCATTTGTGGCATCATGTTGATTACTAGGTTAATTTTTCTTAAAAAAAAAATCAAAAATCAAGGTTACAGTTAGGCACTTACAATGGTAAATTGGACCTATTCCTGACTCAAACATGGACCATGGCCCTCATCCTGGCCCTATTCCCGACTCACTTACCCTTATCCCAGCCCTAGTGTCAGAACTAATTTTAGCCTTGACTCTCTTATTTGGCTCTGAACATACATTCATCCATTATCAACATTTGTCTCTCCATGGACATGTCTATACTTCATATTTTTAATCTTTGCCATTTTCGAAGAGTTTACCCAGCTATTTTTACCAAGAAAATAAATCGGACAAGCTTTGGTAGATCTTTTGCAACTTGAGAATGATGAGGACTTTTGCATCACCATGTGTACAAAGGAGCTGGATGCACAAATGGCTTTGCTCAAAAACTCAAGGAGCATTTTGGCCAGCATATTCGATGGATATGGCTGTGGATTGTAGTAAGACGTGTTCTTTGGATGGTTTACCATAAAGGACATCTACTGGAAGAAATAAACTGCACATTATGCAACATTATTTAATATAATATATCAGTTTGCAGTATTTAATAATATACTAACATTTATTTCTGACTTGCATTTCAACATACAATTCGTTGGACTGTTATGTTCATCTGAAGATGTACAGTAGATGATTATAATGTGCAAGATATTTTCCCAGTATATTTCTTGAATTTACATGTGTGTGTGTGTGTGTGTGTGTGTGTGTATATAAAGTTAAAGTCAGAAGTTTACATACACCTTAGCCATATACATTTAAACTAAGTTTTTCACAATTCCTGATATTTAATTGTAGAAAACTTTCCCTGTCTTAGGTCAGTCAGGATCACTACTTGATTTTAAGAATGTAAAATGTCCGAATAATAGTAGAGAGAATTATTTATTTAAGCTTTTATTTCTTTCATAATTTTCCCAGTGTATCAGAGGTTTACATGTTGTTAGTATTTCGTAGCATTGCCTTTAAATTGTTTAACTTGGGTCAAACATTTTGGGGAGCCTTCCACAAGCTTCTCACAATAAGTTGCTGGAATTGTGTCCCATTCCTCCAGACTGAACTGGTGTAAATGAGTCAGGATTGTTGGCCTCCTTGCTCGCCCATGCTTTTTAAGTTCTGCCGGATTGATGTCAGGGCTTTGTGTTGGCCACTCCAATACCTTGACTTTGTTGTCCTTAAATCATTTTGCCACAACTTTGGAGTATGCTTGTGGTCATTGTCCATTTGGAAGACCCATTTGCGACCGAGCTTTAACTTCCTGGCTGATGTCTTAAGATGTTGCTTCAGCATCCACGTAATTTTCCTTCCCCATGATGCCGTCTATTTTGTGAAGTGCACCAGTCCCTCCTGCAGCAATGCACCCTCACAACATGCCTCTGCCACCCCCATGCATCACAGTTGTGATGGTGGTCTTTGCTTTTAATTAAAAAGTTCTATATGTTAACATTAGTTAATGCACTATGATCTTACATAAACTAACAATGAACAATTGTATTTTTATTTACATTAACAAAGATTAATAAATGCTGTAAAATATAGGGTTCATTGTTAGTCCATGATAACTTTAAATAATGTTAAAGAATGAAATCTTATTGCAAAGTGTTACCAATTTCAATTAGTGAAATTAAAAAAGTGAAAGCAACATTCAAAATTCAAAACATTTACAAAACAGTGCATCCATTTTTAAAAAGTTAAAACAAAATAAGAGTTTGACTAATAAAACAATAATCAAAGTGGGAACTTTCTATCCCCCCTCAAAGTGTAAAGTGAAGAGTGAGTTAGAGTCATGTCACCAAACCACAAAACCTGCTCTCCTCAAAATGTCCAAATTTGCAGATAGCTTTGTCTGGTTGGAGTGTGTACACTTGATGTGCCACTACATATCTTCTGTTCTGGGCTTCTTCTGTGTGTGTGGTTTGGTGTGTAAGCGAGGACCACCTCTCTCTATCTTGACTTGTGCTGTGTAATCAAAGTGGCTGAATGCTTGACTGGATATCTGACAAATATTTGATCTCATCCCACCTCAGTACTTCACCCAATATTTGCTTCAATTAGAGTCAGTTTACTGAGATACGCCACAGCTGTACCTGTGAGAAACAGCCTTAATTCCATGATGTTCTCACATCACTCATGACGATTTGTATTGGATGATAGTAGGGGAGACTGGGGCTAGTTGTTACACCTTTTTAACTCTGACAGTGAATATTTCTCTGTGTATGTTTGTTTTTGAAAGTCAATTTCTATAGGTATTTAATTTTTTTTTAAATCACAGGTACCAGTATTCATAAATTTTCAGGATTGTAACCCTTTAAATGCCAGTTTGTTTATATAATGCTGTTATTTTTTTACACACACAAACACGCACACGCACACACACACATTTCTCAATACATCCATACCAACACACCCACATAATTTTAGCAACATCATTTATTAAATTGGCCTGCAGTGTTCTATAATACAGCAAACAGAAAATAGGAAAAAAGCATGTATTTGCTCCATATGAGGAAAATGGCACCATCTGATGGAAAATAAAATATGGTCTCCACTATAGTGGATGGTCTCCACTATAAATATGTTTTCATATTCTCTTTAATAGCATAATACTTTGAAGAAGTTTTGAAGTAGACTTAAACCACTGAACTATTAGACATATCAGCACATCTACATTACAGCTAAACTACTTGATTTAGATGATCTGTTATTATGATGCAGAATATGTTCTGCTATAGCCTATTCATTCTGTCCTCAGGGGACACACAGGTCTGGGAAGTAGTCAGATAATCTGAGAGGTCATTGCATGGCTGTGAGAATGTGAGGATGACTAGATAAGCTCATTGTATCTATGCCTCTCCGCTGCCTCCGCTATCATGCTGTTGTTAGATATTTGTAAGTATTGGAATGAAGGTGATGAGGTCTTGCCGAGGTTACAATCAATAGTATCAATCAACAAGTGACATGGTGCCCTATAATGATCACTACAAAGATGTTGAAAGAGCTACAATGGCATGGAATTTCTCTGTGTAGTCAAGTTGCTGTTGATTAACACTGACTATACAAGTGTCAATAGCTCCAAGAGGCAGACAGGATCTTCACATCTTTAAGATTTTTGAGGTTAAAAATTTTAGAACAGCCAGGAATGTTGCTCCAGATCCACACGTCTTTACACTTCACACTCCTCAGTGTATGGGGCCTGGGGCCCATCTTTGTAATTCTATCTTTGTGAATTCAATCGATGACCCTGACTGTAATCTATACAATATCATACATTTTGATATATAATATATTAAACCGAAACGTATTAACCCTACTCCCTAACCCAAACCTCATCTGTCATCCAAAATTTAGCTTCATCCCATGTTCGGATGCATTTGAATGGGAGTAAATGGAGCACGAAGTGTAGTGTGACAGCCCATTAATATTTGACAACTTTAGAAATATGTCATTTTAGTTGAATTCACCTAAAAGTGTAACGCTCTGGCACTATTAAAACATTACTCTGTTTGTTGGAGCAGAATGTCCAAGCTGACACCAGCTCAGCCAATGCAGTGAGTTTGGGGCGGTCCTATCTGTTTGTACAACCAATGGCAGACGGGGAGTATTCAAGAATCTTTTTGAAAACAGTGATTATTTTTGCAAGAAGTGTTACAGAAATTACACACTTCAGCAATGTAATTTGGGTTAATTCCTTTTATGCTTGAATTGAGTTTCTTGAGTATCCTGGCACACATTGATGTCTGAAGTGCTGCAGAGCTCTGACTCATAAACTGAATAAAACCGAGTAAACAGACACAGAAGCGGCAGAGAGCAGAAGGAATGGAGCTGAGTGGGCAGAAGCAAGTCATGCAACAGAGGGTCCTTAATCATACCTGTTTGACACTCAGAGATTTAGGCAGTCAAGTAGTGCGGCAGCCGTATCGACCTCCATTGTTATACATTAACTTTTCTCTTTCAGCCAGAGAGACAAGCAAACATGGAATACACAGGCAGTGCAACTAGACATCATGTTGTCTTCTCCTACCACAGTCTCTTTTTGAAACTTCACAGATGTTGTGATTAGGCTCAAATGGGAGACTTAAGGCATCCGGTCAGCACCAACACACTGTTTGGCTATGAGCTAGTGTTTGTCTTTTTGCTTGTTGGTGCTTATCAAGACAGATTATGGCCATACAAATACAGAGACAGCTTTATTGATCAGTCCCAAACATTGGAAGGGTTGGGACACTGTAAGACCAGATAATATGAAGGAAGAGGTATGGTGATCGTAAAGCAGGAATGTTCTTTGCTTGAACTTGAGCTCCACTTGAAGCTCCAAACTTTTTGTTATATGTACACCCACAGCTCCATTGGTTGACTCAAGGACGTAGAGGAGGGGAACACATTTATATGTTTCCATTGATAATAGTATAAATACCCCCCCCCCCCCCCTCCCTCTTTTATAATGTAATATCATATAATGTAATAATTATATTATATTACACTGGATATGACATAAGAATAATAAATTAACCAGGTTTTGGGAAATGAGTGAAATCCTCATTACAGAGTTTCTTCATCTTTTATCTAACATTTGAGATATTTTGCAATAATTTATTTTAGGCCTGTCTAGTTATGGGTGACAATTTGATTCAATTGAAGTATTTGACATAAATGGTTTATTTTGTACTAAAATTTGCCTGAAATAAGGTAAAAGTTTCCTTTAAATTAAAAATGTTGATGTTAAATACTGGATATCATTTAGCATTATCATTAATGATAATGAAAGTATGTATGAAAGACTATTTAAATAAAGGAAAATACTGTATTAAAAAAACAGACTCACACAAATGTATAAAACTTGCACATTTAAAACATTTGTAAACTGGAAACATCATAAGAATAATCATCATTAGTTGTTATTACAATTCATATGTGGATGTTACAATATTTTTTTCTGATTTATAGGATTAACAAAGGCATCAAAGTCTTTTTGATGAGGAATGAAAGCTATCCCCTGTTTTCTGCAGACTATAATAATCAGTTATATTTTGGTTGTGTTAAGCCTTAAATTATTAAAAATATGAGGTCTGCAATTTAGCCTTATGAGTAATTGATACTCTGAAGTTATGGATCAGGTCACTGCTATACACTTTTCAGCATGCAAGGAAAATAATAAAAATCTTGCCTTGGGGCAAAGGGCAGCAGGCGGGAAATAAGAAATAATTTACAGTATGCACCGCTGATTTTGAAGTAGAACAGGATCCACCTTGGGACACGTAGCTATAGAATGAGAGCTATGGATCATGGCTGTTGTAAATCATACATATCAGTGAGCCGTATTTGGTGACTGATAAACCACAATTAGGGCAGTAACTTCCACGTATGTATATGATGAATGGAGACAGGCAGTCTTTTAAACACTCTCAGACTGATACATTCATACACAGTCTTGAATGGAGCCACCACTGACAGTTTAATATCCACATAAATCTCTGTCAGACAAGCCCAAAGACCTTCAGTCTCGATCACAAGTCTGTGAAGGTGAACAGTCGCTCTGTGTTTATCAGGTGTCAGACCACATGTGAATCACCATACAAAATAAACAGAAAAAGTGATGCATCATAAGTTTGATAAAACAAAAAGACACTGCAATTAAAACAATGTCTTTCTTTTGATATTTCACATAATGAATGCCATCCATCCATCCATCATCAACCGCTTATCCTGTACAGGGTCGCGGGGTGCTGGAGCCTATCCCAGCTAACATTGGGCGAAAGGCGGGGTACACCCTGGACAGGTCGCCAGTCCATCGCAGGGCCACACATATACAGACACTCACACTCACATCCACACCTAGGGCAATTTTTTGGAGACATCAATTAACCTAGCCTGCATGTCTTTGGATGGTGGGAGGAAGCCAGAGCACCCGGAGAGAACCCACGCAGACACGGGGAGAACATGCAAACTCCACACAGAAAGGCCAGGGCAACCAGGGTTTGAACCCACGACCTTCTTGCTGTGAGGCGACAGTGCTAACCGCTGCACCACCATGATAATGAATGCCAACAAAAACAATAATTTTCCATTTTGTATTCCATCAGTGTATGCAGCTGCTTCAATAGCAGTGCAGTCTATTGATTTTTTTTAAACATTTCTAAAGTATTTTAAAGTACTGATCAAGGCCCCATAGTAACAGTAACAATTACCCATATCCACATGGTTCCAAATGAAGGAAAATGACAGGATGTAGATCTAAATTAATTAAAAATAAATAGGGGAAAAAATAAGAAAAGTATATACATTATATATACATTATTGATAACTATGCTAAGGATGTGCAAACCTACCAGTTTTCATAATCGACTTGTCTGTCGGCTGTTTGAACGACTAGTCGGTGTTTAGGATAATAAAGTATAATGCAGTATGCGCATCCTGAACGCAGAATGACGTGCTTCAATGTAACTGGAGAGCTTCAGGATGATCCTCACTGCCCATTAAAGGTGCAAAACTGCAATATCACGATGCTTGTACACATGTAGTTCACGACATTGAGCACTTTAACCTTTCTAACTGCAACTATTTATTTAAGCAGTGTCAGACAGAATCAGCAAAAGACTTTAATCGCTCCAACATCTAAAAAATACAGTACATATAGGCTACATACATTTGAGAATTGTGTCTCTCATTAAAACCATCACAACTAAAAAGTTGACCCCACTAATTGACTAGTCAGTTGTTGGACGTCTAGTCGATTAGTCGACCAGCGTAGCACATCCCTAAACTCCACATTGCAAACTGGTAAATGAGACCAAAACAAGACAAGAAAAATAGGGGCTTTCCATTAAAAAGAAGCAATCAAATTAATTTATTAATAAATCATTTTTAATTTTTTAAGTGATATTAATTCTTACATTTCTTTTATACAGAGGTAGAATTCAGGTTGACAGTTTCCAATATTTTAATTTGTGGACATAATAATTTCCATGCAGAATATAGGCTACAAGTTTCCCATATAGTCCATCCTCTTGTTCTCATTTATATAGGAACATACATTTTTCATAACACAACAATAATACTTTTCAAAGACAAATCATAACCAAACATCCTTCCGTCTAACAAGTTGGAAAGTCCTAATGATGTGACGTCATGTGTCAATCGTGTGACGTATACAGGTAGGTCTATTCAAATGAGGGATAAGCCAAGTGTACCTGTGATAACACGTTCACAATTATTAGTGAGTTAAACCATAAAACAATTGCGCGCCATCTTTCACCATTATTTAATACATTATTTTAAGCAAACCGGCAGAATGCATTTCAATTTCGCGACTTTATTTCGTTTCTTTCGAGAAATACTAAATAAGCAGCTGTCAATGGACTACGGGTGGTACATTCCGCTCACAATAAAAAGTAGCCAAACGAAACAATGTGTAGTAGGCCAAAAATCGACCTGCCGTTATACAACAAGACAAAATGGGTGAAAGACTACAACACCCAAATAAACACTTCTTATGCTCTTTCGGCAACTGTAAAGCGACATTTTCCAAGTTATGGAAGTTGGAAGCGCATTATTGCAAACACACGGGACTGGTGAGTAACCCAGTTTTTCTACCTCACACGCATATTGTGTCTATTTCAAACGTTTTTGCTCAATTTGCTTAATTACTCGCTCGCGGTAAAGACATGATTTTTATTTACGGTTTATCAGAGGCCCTTTGCTTGTGGAAGCTGCGACAAGAGCTTTTGTACCCGTTATGAGCTCACCCGACATCAGCTGAGCCATAGTGGGGAGAAACCTTACCTGTGAGTACACAACACTGGCAATGTCTCAAACTAGTGAGCTGTCTCCCAACACGGCATTTATGGAGCATGATATGTTTAGACACTGATGTTGCTTTTCATGCCGCCGGTCAAGGTGCTCAGTCAGCGGATGTTCAGATGCGTTCTCCACTTCTGGCAGCCTGAGGAACCACATCGCTCATGTTCACCACAACAAACAAATTAACTACGTGGTGAGTCCGTTTCAAATGATGGCGTTTAATCTATTATTTTAGAATAGATGAAATAATCTGGGCTAGTAAGTCTTTATGCTGCCTGGTGCCTGCATCTTCTGGAAAAAAAAAAAAGGCTAGAATTCTCACTCCTTATCAAGTGAGCTCCCAAATACTGACTCAGAGACTACAATTTCTCCATGTATATGAAATTAAAACGCCCAAAAAGTGTTTTTATTTAAACAAAATAAGACCGCTCCCAGAACAGTTTAGTATAGCTTCCAGGTCACCACTACACAAGCTCTTCAAATAACTCTTCAGCTTTTTTTTGGGATGTCTTTTGGCCAATTGCAATTACACAACTTTCTAAATCTGTCCCTTTGTTTAAAGAAACTTTCTTATTCCTACATTTCTTTTAAAGGTGTTTTAAGGTATGGTTCACCCAAAAATAAATTCTCATTTATCAACCCTCATGCCATCACAGATGTATATGACTTTCTTCTGCTGAACACAGATTTTTTTTTTTTAGAAGGCCCATACAATGCAAGTAAATGGTGGCAGAACTTTGAAGGTCCAAAAAGCATATTAAGGCAACATAAAAGTAATCCATATGACTCCAGATGTTAAATCCATGTCTTCAGAAGCGATATGATAGGTGTGGATGAGAAATGGATCAATATATAAAAATAAAAAAAAAATAATTTAAATTTTTTTTTAAACTATAAATTCTCCTCCCTGCCCTGTAGGTGGTGATGTGCATGAAAAATGTGAATAGCCAAAAAGTAAAGGTGGAGATTTATGGTTAAAGGACTTAAATTGTTTCTCACTTTTGTTTTTATTTATATTAGAAATTTGGTGTCAGCTTTATAATTCTATCTAATGTGCCAATTAAAAGTTCAGTGATTTAATATTTGTTTTTGCATGGCCTGAGCGTTATTACAATGTTTTCTAGTGTAAACATCAAGGCTGTGGAAAGGAGTTCCATAAGAAGAGGCAACTGATGATTCACACATGCGAGCACACAAATGAATTGCCCTTTCAGTAAGTGTTATTTTAATATGACAATGTATTTTGTGTTCGGTGTGGCTTTTATCTTAACTATTTCCTCAAATGCTTATTGGCTTATTACAGATGTGACTTTGAAGGATGTGGCAAGAAATATGCTTCCCCTAATGCTCTAAAACGACATGGGAAGGTACATAAAGGTACCTCGTGCCTCTCAGCCATAAACGGATCTTTTTTTAATTTATTTTTTTTCAAACAATGAGGTTTTAGTTTTCCTATATTTAACTTTTTTTTTTTTTTTTTTTTTGTGTTATCACTTCCTAAAAATGAAAGGTTACCCATGTGCTGAGGAGGACTGTCCCTTCAACGGAAGGACTTGGTCAGAGTATCAGAATCACAAAAAGGCAGAGCACAGAGGTACATGCGCATTACTGCTTGGTAATTTCAGTGTTTTGTTTGAATTAAGTTTTGTCTTTGTTTACAGAAAGCCTGCCATGTGATCAATGCAAGAAGATATTCCACTGTGCCTGGATTATGCAGAAGCACAAACAATCGGTTCACTCCGAGGAAAAGCGTCGGTTTAAATGCACTAGAGAGGGTTGTCAGCAGTGCTACACTACACACTTTAACCTCCAGAACCACATTTTAGACTTCCATGAGGGAAAGCGTGCTTTCACTTGCTCTTTTGCAGGCTGCGGTAAAGCCTTCGCGATGGAGGTCAGTTGTGTTATCTAGTAAGGTTACCTTTCTGAAAATGGAAAAACTGCCAAACCAGTTATTTACAGTGGTCATGGTGGTATGGTTTGCTGGGTTTTAGGCACTTGTCCACTGGGAGACCAGCTATAATGAATTTTACAGTTCTCATTAAAAATTATAAAGATTCCTACTTTATGACCTTTTTTTTTTCTCCCTCAAAAGGAAAGCTTGAAACGGCATGCTGTGGTCCATAAGCCCCAAAAGACAAAACTTCAGGTAAGTTGATACATGCGCACCCAGGTATGTATGCGTGTAGATGTTGCACAGATGAGTTTGATCTTCTTACAGAAGTCAAAAACAACGCCTCACAAGAAGGCTTCCAAGACTAAGCTGTTGGATGCAGCTAAACTGTCTCAGCATCTGCAAAATGTCTCCTTAAACAAGGCTACACCACAGAAACCAGTGACTTAGGTTTTTTTTTTTTTTTTTTTTTTTATTTATTTATTTTTTTTTGAAAGCCTCTTTGTCCCATGTTTTCATCTGAATTCTGTTTGTAGATCATTTTCAGTTTGTCACTTTATGAAATAAACAATCACTGCTGCAACTCTCTTGTGGTGAATAAAGTGAATCATGGTGGAAGAGAAACTAGGTTTGTGTTCAGTTTAAACTCCTTTCACTCTTTGAGCCAAATGAGAATGGAAAGTGATGTCAGTTTGATGTAGTAAATACTAAGCCTCCATGATGACACATGGCTGCTAATCTTTAAGATTTCAAAAAGCATTTTAAAAGTGCATGCCGTTTAAGTCTCTAGAAGGTTTTAACTGTGGACTTTGTAGGATTATCACGGTAAAAAGGCCTTACCAAATCTAATTCTAAGGGGATTTATACAGTTCTAAATCATTTGTACACACCATAAACGGAGCCTCATCATGTCCTCACTGGGAAAGATTTATTAAACAGCTGAGCACATTCATCCATTCATACATGGTACACGTACACTTTTGTTCGGTCTCTTTTACACAAAAGTCACATTTAGAGAGGACATGTATATAAAACCTCTGGTAGAGTGAACTGGTGATTGGCGTGGTGATGGGAGACCTTAAGGCTGCTCTCCAGAAGGGGGTGTGGCAGGTTTTCTAAGGCCTGGTTTATTCAGCATCAAGTAAAGCATTCAATTTCTGACTCTGGCTTGACAGTATGGTGCCTCCGTGGCAGAAAGTAGAACAAAGGGCCATTAGAACACCGATATGAGAGCAGTCTGTGGTGAAGCATGGTACCCTTGTGGGGCTATATAAGACTTCCTGGCCAGGACACCACGGTTAGCGCCACCCTGCTGCGCTGCTCCTTCAACATGGGCACTAGAGCGGAGTGACTCATTCCGGCTGTGGACAGACCGTTAACTGCTACTATCATGTCGCCACACCTGGGAGAAATGAAATCATGAGGTGATACAGAATAATGTTAACTATTACAAATGGCCAGCAGTGTTCCCTGCACCGCTATTCGGCAGCTGAAGGTAGTTCTTTTAATGAAAAAAAAACCCTTGAGCTATTGGCTTGAATCAGTTTAATGATTCACTCACTAAATCGTTCAGAGCAGTTACTGTCCATCTCCAAACAATTACTGTATTGTGTAGTGTACTTAAGATCTTTGAGATTTAAATTGGTGTAATTACTGACTGGTTGTTTACAGCATTAGTGAGTTCAGGCTGAAACATTACACTACATCATTAGAAATATACACCGAAAATTGTAAAAAAAATCTAAATAAATTTTTGGCATATTGAAGGGGGCAATTGACCAAGTAGGGCTGAATTAATCCTGTAGGAAACACTGATGGCCAGAGATGAGGCCTTTTTAATCAAGGTAATCTCGAAAAGTGCTGTCTCATCTAGCAGTAAAGCATTAGGTCATTGTTTGTGTGCTTGTGCTTGCTCACTTTAGACGGCCATCGTAATAAGCGGGTGTTCCAAGGACGATTGTTTTGATAAAGAATGCCTGGCTGCTGTGGTTCTCTTCATAACCTCCAACAATGCTGAAGCCCCAGCTGCCCGGGTGACTTCTGCGGAGGACAATCTCATGGCTGCTATGCAGGTAGCTGTGACAGAGTGCCAGAGAGAGAAAAGAAAAACATATTAAAGGTGCACTCCATTATTTTTTTTCCACATTAAGTTTAACTCAAAGACATGAATTGTAATTTTGTAATATATATATAGGAAATCAAGACCACTCGCATTCAAATTAAGACTCCTGTCATATCAGTAACCCCAACATGGAGAGGTTGCACACATGAGTGCTGCCATGTTAGGATCACATGACCAGCCAAATACTACTCGCTTAATCTCAGTAACCATCCTGTTATTTGACACTTTCACTCATTGATTAAAGTAATCATGGCTGACTGTGAATACTACATTTCTACAATGGCGTCTGAAACTGAAAACTATTGATTTTAAATGATGCTGCATCCAAGCCGCTAGGTGTCTAGGTGTCCGCTAGTGTAAGTCCAAGATGATGCAAAGACAAAAGTATCTGAGTGCACCTTTAAAAAACAAACCACATTTTTGCATTTGAGGATAATGACTGAAGTGCTAGCGTTTTGCCGATGTATTCTTGATGTATGCTTTGGCGTGTTATGTGGTTGCTAGGGCATTGCTATGAGGTTGCTGATGTGAGGGGTTGTTTTGTTCAGGTGGTAGAGTGGATTGGCCACTAATCGCAGGGTTGGCGGTTCGATTCCTGGCCCACATGACTCCACATGCCAAAGTGTCCGTGCCTTGCATGGCAGCTCTGCCATCATTGGTGTGTGAGTGTGAATGGGTGAATGTGTCTGTGGCAGGGCGGAGGGCGGGGCCGGATCGTGATTCTACACACCCGGCCCATTATCAGGCTTATCAAGCCTCGGAGAGGGATAAAGGCCGACTGCGGAAGATGGTGGGGGAGAGAGAGATCGTTTACGGGCATGTCCGTCATGTGTGTTTGTATCTTTTGTTTAAGTTTATCATTAAATCTATTATTTATATTGTCAAGCCGGTTCTCGCCGCCTCCTTTCCATTGAACTGCGTTACAGAGTCACAGTGCAAAGGGCTTTGAAAACCGCTAAGGTTAAAAAAGTGCTACATAAGTGCAGACCATTTGTTGTTGTGTTGATATGTGTTTGCTAGGCGGTTCTGGGTGGTTGCTGAGTGTTTTGCTATCATAGGGCATTGCTAGACCCTGTTTCCCTCTCAGGCCCCTAAAAATATGTGATCGCCAATTGTGAGCTCTTTCAACAGCGGCAGAACTGCACTAGTTTGAAGCGTGAGACTGCTTTGGTGGCTTTTCCCACCTGTAAATGTGGACTATCCACCTTATTTTTCAATGTGGATGTAAGCAGCAGCTTAATTTCCAGCGAATGTGTAAAAGTTCAGCTGTTGTTGTTCTGCAATGTAAATAAATAGAAGGATAATAATACCAAAATTTAGTGATATAAGTTTATAAACTATCACACAACTACAGGATGTACAGCAGAATGATGGCCTAATGTCAGATAATTTTCTATCTTCAGCATTTATAGTAAAAAAATTTAATCATTCACTTGTTGCTGTGTGTTGTTTTGAAGAGACTGTAATTAAATCTGCTTCTTACTTTACTAAACCTCCATTTATATGTACTTGCATAACCTCTAATGATGCCTTTATTTGTTTATTTCCAAAGATGATGTTTTTTAAGCCATGCTGAATGTGAGCTATGCATGTCTGTTTACTATACACCGGTAAGAAAGAGAGAATGCTCTCTGACAAGAACGGAGAGTAAAATGAAATGATGCAAATTTGGTGCAAAGAATGTTAAAGCAGCATTTGTCCAGCAGCTTTCTGCTCTCTGCTGATTGTTTGTGGAGGCGAGGCAGATAATGCGGAGGACTATCTCATTCATTCTGCCTGTGCAACAGTGCGATACAACAATGGCAAAATGTGATATACTGTAAAAAAATATATGCATTCAAAACCAATGTGTTTATGAAAATCATAATTAACGATAATAATATGACGACATATATTGACAGCCAGTAATATAATGTAGTATTTTTGTATAGCTAAACTAGGTGGAAGTGGTCCACATTCAAGGTTGATAATGGCGGCACTCTAGTTTAGATGAAAAATAAGGTGGAGCCAACATTCGAGTTCGGGCTATAAAGACGAATATCATTGGTTTGACACCGTAAAATACAGGCATGCACCGCAGTTAGCAAAATGATAGATATGTTTTGTTGTAATTTGTGAGGAAAAAGTTTATGATGCTTAAACACTCTGCTGAAGTGTCTTAGTAGATCTGTAGACGTGTATCTTTTAATATAGTATAATTACATTAGTTTCAGTCATGAATGGCTTAATGCTTTATCAATGGTTCTCACTCAAAACACACAAAAGACGTTTATTTGTTGCCACCTACTGCCATAGAGTTTACAATAATAGACACTGAACGAATTATGCCAAAATGAACAAATCTAAACTAATCTTTTAAACTTATTCAAAAGACTTGAGTAACAAGCTAATGACAGACAGAGAAAAATCATGTGGATTAAATTCACTCCACTAACGACCAAGCTAAATGTGACATCTCTTGTAATAATAGGTTTTTGGGGAGTTTGATATAAATGTAATCTATAGAAGTTGCAAAATTATTAATTCATGTCAATATGTCAATGCAGAACAAAAAAAGTAATGATTTGGACAGATGAAACTTATTGCCAATGAATAGTTAAAGTTTAATATATGGTTTGTTTATGTCTATGGATCTTCATGCGGTTTCGGTCATTTATATAACTTTATAAGTGTTTATTATAGAATTGACAATATTCCGAATGAATATTAGCTGGCTGGCTTGAATGATGAAAACACTGTTTAAAAAATCACCATGCAATGAGTGGTATTCATCAAATGTGCACATATTATAGTGTCACTTGAGGCTAAGCCCCTCTAAGATTGAAATCGCCCCTAGAATCACCCCTGGTTGCTCTGATGTTCTGGGTGTTTGCTGTCCTAAGTATATACAATAGTAATAATGTTGCTTTTTTAGCTAATATTGAGCAACTGAGACAAATAGGGACACTAATGCTAGAAATCAGGACCACAGATGGAGAAACAAAAAGAAACAGATGCATGTCTGAAGAAGCGGTACAGACAGGGAGGATCTGGCACAATGTCAGGAAGAGAGAAGGAGACAGCAGGGCGCCAAAGCAAAGGGAATGGATGATGAATGAGAAAGGAGGACAGAGTGGAAAAGGTAGGAGTGATATTGGACACATTGACCCCTCCGTATCAGCCTGAGTCTGGGCTGAAATGAGGTAGGAGCAAGTTATCTACAGTTGTACGCTTCAGATGATAATCTGCAGCTGTTGATGTTTACATCATGACAGAGCCATAATCCCCCTCATGTGTTACCACTGCATAAAGCTGCTGATCCAAAACACACCACTACAGACACTTTCAATGTCAAAGTAATCAAAATAGCTTCATTCCATCCCTTCAAATATGTTTCTATTCAGATTTGGATTAAAAAAGTAGGTGAATCTAAACCTGGCATGATGATAGTCCTGGCCAAATTGCTTTTGACTATTTTAGGGTTATTTGGATCAGTGCTCAGCAAGGTGAGAATGCTATTTTTAAGCATCCCAGTGGAGTACAAAGAGACAGTGCCCAAATTTTTTTTCCGACGTTTCCAAAAGAACATCCTGTTTAAGACCTTGCTAATAGCTCTGTGTCAGTTGTTTCATTAATCAAATGATTTCCCACAGAGATCTGTGCCACACATATCAGATTAAATATAACGTTATTTTTTTCTGTGACACTAAAAGAAGAAATATCGTGTAATTTGCCACACTATGACAATATTCATAGTGACCAAGGCTGGTCAAGGTCAATAAAACACTATACAAGTAGCAATCTCCAACTCTGCCAACTCTTGCTTAATCTCAGTAACCACCCTGTTAAAGGACAATTTCACTCATGGATTCAATTAATAAAGTCTGATTGTGAATACTGATTTTCTACAATGGCAACTTTAAAAACTATTGCTTTTGAATGATGCTGCATCCATGCCCCTAGGTGTCAGTGCAAATCAAAGATGACATGAACAAAAACCTTTTGTGGTGAGTGCACTTTAGGAAGACTTAGAATTGGTTGTATGGCCTAAACTTGTAAATAAAGTTGTATGGACTACTTTTTGGTGCTTTTATGGTGTAAAAATTCTTCTTTTTGTATTCCACGGAAAAAATAACAATATAAGGATGTGTAATTTTCATTTTTAGGTGAACCTTCCCTTTAACTAGTCCAACACAATCTTCTCTTGCATGACTGTGCTCTTACCTTGGAAGTCCAAGCCACATGACCCAAGATGGCGACCAGCTCGCATCATAGTCATTTTCATGTGGAGGGAGCAGCTCTTCATCTGGACTGGGCTCTTCCACAGTGCTGACTTCTAGTGCCCTCAACTGGACAGAGCAGGACGCGGCGCTGGACTTTAGTGTGCCCACTGCTTCGCTGTGGCTCAGGTAGGTCAAATCCTGACCATTAATACTCAGCAATATATCCCCTGAGCAATGAGAGACACAAAGGGCACTTAGAGAGGCTAAAAGTAGACACATTGTGAGGGCTGCAGCATGTGTAGAAAGCCTTGGTTTAGTGCACTTCATCATCAGAGATACAAACGAGAAATTGTCTACCCCAACAACCTTTGGAGTTGCTGTTTTGGCCTTTAGCTGAGAAGATATGTTACCATAGAAAAGAATTAGGATAACTCACCACGCTTGATTCGTCCAGCACGTGACAGGCAGCCATGGGGCTGGACGCTTGTCACAAAGATAGGAAGCTCCCCACTCTTGCTGCCCCGTCCTCCCGCCACAGTCATACCCAGAGACTCATGTGGCTCCTTCTTCACAGTGATGTGTTTCTCTTTACAGGTCACACACTGGGAGAGGTCCTACAACACATGCTCATAATATTTACACAAGCACTTACAGCAGGAGAACACTTAGGGGGGAATTCACAAAGAACGAAGATTGCTGATAGCGTGGTTTATTTGCATGCATTGTCTGTGTTTTTTTAGCACCTGATTATGCAAATCAGGTAACAGCGCAAAAACTCAATTCGCCCTACGCCATTCATGATTTTGCGGCTAGGTTGTGAAAGATGCAGCAGACTAAGGCGATCTTTTTGGTTTACTCTGCTGGGACTGTCCAGTATCGCTGCACCACTGCAATCTAGATGCCTAAATGGGCTCTAAAATGCCGAGATTGAGTTAGACTACACCGTGTGTCTAGATGTATGGCCGGTTATAAAATGTTTCTCCTTTATTTAAATGCTTGAATTACTGCTGCCATGAACAATAGAAAATGTGCACAAACATCTCTTTTGAATTTTAATTTAAGTTTCGTTTACCCCCTACTTTCCATGGGCCACAATAGTTTGATGTTAACAGCACCAAGCAAATAGTACTTTTTTTGTTAATAAAGCACAATTTATTTTAAAGGAATATTACAAGTTAGTACAATTAAGCTCAATCGACAGCATTTTTGGCATAATAATGATTACCAGAAAAATACATTTTTGACTTGCCCCTCGTTTTTGTAAAAAAAAAAATAAACAAGTGAATGGGGCCAATTTTTGAAAGTTAAAATACTCACTAAAAATATAGCCATAAGACATCAACAATCATGTGATAAAATCGCAAACTTGCAGCATATTCACCACTGATCATTTTCACTTGCAAATGAGCTTTGCGGCAAAATTGTCCATTGTTGCCAAGGGGTTGCCGGAGGTTCACCACTACCGTGAAGAGCTGCAAACTTCCGGCAAGCATTTACAGTGAATCAAAAGCTCATTTGCATGTGAAAATAACAAGCGGCAAGTTTGCAGCTAGTTTAGAATTTTTGTAAGGGTTGTCATGACGATGTAATTTCAACAAACCCTAAAAAGACCTTAAAAACGAAGATTTAAACAACTTGACAGCTCAAATAATACACATGTTTTAACAGAATAATTAATGTAAGTGCTTTTATAAAATTATAAGCTTCACATTTCTGCATTTTTAAACCCTCCAAAAATTCAATGGCCCCATTCACTTCCATTGTAAGTGCCTCACTGTAACCTGGATATTTACTTTTTTTAAAGAAAATGAGGGACGAGTCAATTTTTTGGTTAATCAACAAATGCTGTTGATTGATCTTAATTTGTATTGATCCTGGAATATTCCTTTAAGCCTAATTTAGGAGGAGGAGGAGTGTTTTCTCTAAAAGGAATGACAATGACTTAACTAACTTTTAAATAAAACACAGTGCTATTTCAGCACATTTAATGCCTGGTTAAACTGGATTACAAGTGGTTAGTAAATAATGATGCGTTCAAGTCATGTTGGAATGATAGTATTCACAGATAAAGCATGCATTAACGCCACCACAAAGTCGTTAATACCTGTGGGAAACTCAGAATTTTTATGATGCCAGACTTTGAGTTAGGAGCAAATTGTTATTGATAATAATTCAGTTTAACTTGTGGACATTTTTTGTACTGTTATTGAACAGCAATACAGTTGGCAGGAAAATAAGCCTCATTTAGCTGGTTTATGAGCAACAAAAACTAAATTTCCCATCATTATATGTGATGGAACGAGAATGATAAAATACATAGACTAATACATGACTTTGCTCTTCATTTTGTTGCATTGGTGCAGTAAGTGAGAGAGAGAGAGATAAATATGAAATGGCAAAACAGTCTTCAAACTTCTGACTTCGTAAGTATGAACTTCCCAGAGGACTTGAACGCAGCATCAGAAACTGTTTCTTTGAGCTGATATACATTGCACAATGGTGGCACAACTGTTTAGTGAATAAGGGAAAACCCCTTTCTAAATTGACACAGATCCTAACTCTGATCGGCTCCCTGTAGAGTGGTGATAATTATTCCTATGGGATTAGCACTACTCTAACTTCATAATTGATCTCAAAATAGATCCAACCAGAAGGTTGAAAGAGTAATTAAGCTTGTGGTCTGAACCCATGGAAAACTGGAGGTTACCCAGATGCTTCAGAAATGGGGCTCCCTAATTACGTCTCTACAGTGGAAAATACTAAAATAGAATCTGCAACACACACACTTGCTCTCACTCCCAGCCACAGTAATTTGTACTCACTCTCTGGGTGGAAGACCTGGCAAGGTGCAGACTTGGGACAGGGCTGGGGGTCGCAGTGCAAGGGAGTGGGGGGACGTGTTCGTGGCACCAAATGTCCCTGGTCAAGGTGGAGCCTGTGTGCACGGCCATAGTCTGCTTGCTGGAGCGGCTAATCAGCAGATTGACTCTTTCTCCACTAGCCTAGAAAATGACAGTAGGTGGCTTCTGAGACTGATATTATATCTAATATTCTTAAATTGAGTGCTGAGGTGGCACTGTATCTAACAAAGGCATCTGGTATCTGCCAGTGATATTCTTAATAATGCTTTAGCTGCCCTTTCTCTTTGTGATCTGGCCAGATGGGAGAAAGCAGCTCACATAGACATTAAGATGCTATCAATCACATTAACCTTTGAGCAAGGCAGCAGAGACATTGTACGTATGTCCCAAACAGGCAGAGAGACTTGGATATATAACAACAGTGTTGTGTTAGGAGAATATAAGAGAATGCATGAAATCCACTAAATCTTTGCTGTGCTTGTCTGTGCAATAGTCGATGCCACAATGTTGGAGTATTGTTAGGGTTGGCGGGGCATTGCTGTGCAGTTGCTAAGGTGTTATGAGTGGTTGTTAGCATGTTGCTATGTGGTTGTTAGGGTGTTCTGGGTAGAACAAGTTCAGTATCTTATAAGTTAAGCTCAATTAACAGCATTTGTGGCATAATTTCATTATCAGTGTAAAGTTATGTCCAACATTACAAGTTAATTGCCATGATGATGCAATGCTTTAAACCCTGTAAGCGATTTTTATCACACTAAAATAATAAAGAACCGATCTTATTGCTCTAAAATCATGTTAACTAATTTAATATTTATGTCTTGTGGTTATACTTTTGAAACAGCATGTATTTGAAAGTTTATGGACTGGTCCCATTCACTTCCATTGTATGTGCCTTTCTGTATTTGCGATTTTCGCCTTTTTTTTTTATTGATTTTTTTTAAAGAAAAAGATGAGATGAAAATATTATCTGTGGTAATCAACATTGTAACAAATGCTGTCGATTGAGCTTTACTTGTGTTGACCTGGAACATTAAGTATTTTTTCACCCGTTTTATCGATCACCAGGCAAAAATCGTAAGTCTGAAATGTCTTTGAAAAGTCATAGGACGCCTCTCCTGCATGGTTGGAGGTATCACAGCACAAACAGTGTGAGAAGAGTTATACGCCAAAGGTTAGTACTTCAAGTATCATTAAGGTTTTTTCAAATCTCTAAACCTATGAATAAGCAATAGTAATAAACAAATGTTTGTATGCTAGCATCATTAGTTTGACCTGTGCTGCCTACCAACACAAACATGTTTTCTTTCTACCTGTATAATTTGAGCTGCCTGCTCAGGTGTGCCATGTCTCAGGTTGTGCTCGTTGACGGCCAACACTCTGTCATTGCTGCAAAGTCGTCCATCTTTAGCGGCTAGCCCGCCATCCAGCAAGTCCAGGATAAACACCCCTGCTTCATCCGTACGCCGCACCAGTTTGATTCCAAGCTGCTCTGATGATTCCCGCTTGTGCAGCGTGATGCGTATGTTGGCAGGGCTGCCCTGGGGAGAAACAGGTGCCACAGGCGGCCTGGCAGAACAGCGGCGCTCTCTTAGTACTGTCAGTTGCAAAGTGGCGCAAGGACGTGCCAGTGAAGAGCGAGCAAAGTTATGGGGCACGTTACTAATGTCCAAGTTGTTCACCTGCACACAAATGGGAAGAGAAAAATTTGTTTGAAAGATTTAGGTTAGCATAGTCAGAAGAATGCTAATCACTTAAATCTATCTGTGGCAAAAACATGCAGGGCATCCATACACGCATCTAGCATTTCTGCAGACATATGAAATTTGAAGACCTCTTTTCACCTAAAAAAAAAATCT
Organism: Moxostoma hubbsi; assembly: GCA_032164185.1. NCBI lineage: Eukaryota > Metazoa > Chordata > Actinopteri > Cypriniformes > Catostomidae > Moxostoma > Moxostoma hubbsi. The sequence continues at coordinate 21,288,506 of JAVLUX010000033.1, forward strand.
ACAATATCTGCAAGTCATGCAGAAAGCTCTTTTGTAGATGCTATTCATCAAAGCTCATTAAAGATGGATTAATATATCAAGGCTGTTCTGTAAATAGCAGTGAAAGTGCATATTTTTAATCAGGCAGTTATTTTGGAAGATAGCGACAATACCTGAAGTATTTGGTCGCCAGCAAGCAGCCTTCCGTCTCGGGCTATAACACCGTCACGGTACACTTCCTGTATTACCACATTTATCAGGGGGGTCTCGTTTCCACCTACAATACTTATACCTAGCTCCATATAAGGGTTTGAACGATGAACCTCAATGGTTGTGATTTCTCCCTCAGGTAGGGACGGAAGTTTCACACAACCTGAAGAACAAGAAGTATCGAACACAAGCAAAGATATAAAAGAGATTTAATCTCATAGAGGTAGAGTGAGGGGGAATATTGTTTAGTCTGGCATTGGATGAGCCAGTCATACCTTCCTCTGCAGAGAGTGGCAGAGTTTCAACAAAGTCCCATCCTGAAGAGGCGGAACTGCCAGTGCGGAGAAGATGGATGCAGGGGTTACTAAGGGGCCGCTTCACACGTGGAGGAGCGCACTCCAGACCAGTGAGACCTTTGAAAGAAAGAATGCCAGAGAAAGCTGTAGATTTCAATCCCAAAAACACATTATGTGTGTCATCACAGAAGCTCTGTTCCAAAACTAGTGAGCTGCCTACTTGGACAACATTTTTAGGCAATAAAAATGTGCTCTTGGCATTCAGGCCATTTGCCCTAGAATGATGTTGCCTTCTAAAGGCCAAGTCCACACTAACCTCCTGAGACACGAGTGTGAATGCTGTGTGAATTGTCCATTTTCCTTTTTGATTTGTAACTAGTAGCACCTAAAAAACAAGAAAAAAATAATAATTCTAGAGCAAATACTTTTTTTTTTAAAAAAGTTGTGAAATTGTAAACAATACTAAGCTATAGAAAGACAGATTTTTGTGTCACATTGTTTATTACCAGTATGTTCCTAGGAGTGTTGGCTATTTGTGTTTTTGAGATGTTACAGACATCGATTTTCCTTTAAAATATCTGTAAAGAAGATCTTTTCATGGGCAAGGAAGAGGCGAGAAACCGGCTTGTCAACATAAATAATAATTTAATGAAGAACTTAAAACAAACACATAGGACAGCAGACCTGTCTGCTGATTAAGCTCTCTCTCCCGATCGCCGTCTGCGAGTGGCCTTTATCCCTCTTGACGGCTCAATTAGCCTGATACGGGACCGGGCGTGCGTAATCACGCGCCGGTCCCGCCCTCCACCGTGCCACATTCCTCGCCCGTTCTCTCAGGCTGGGGACCCCCGGCCTGACGTACATCCCCTGGGGGGGGGGGGGGCGCCTCCCGCGCGGTCTGCCGGCGGGTCATCCCCATCAGCCTGGACGAGGGAGGGGGCAAGGGGAGGGAAACAATTAAAAATAGGGGGGGGGAGGGTTCCTGCACTGGGCAGTACCTCCCCTCCCACAAACACCATAATTTCAAAAAAGAGGGAAAAGGCCAACGCAGAGCGGTATCGGGAGAGAGAGGAGAGAGAGATTAAAGGAAAGAAAGAAAAAAAAAAAACGTACTCGCCGGTTCTCTGATACGCCGTAGCTCGTTCCTCAGCCACTTCTCCACCCTCTACAGGACAACAGCCGCGCCTCTCCGGGCAGAACGGAGGCAGTCCTCAGCCCCTGGCGGACGGAACGCCCCGCCGCGTTCCCGGGGTGTCGAAGGGGCCTCCCCCCGCCCCTGGCAGCGGTTCTCGCTCCAGGCGGTCGGCGGCGAGCCCCTCCCCGCACGCGGTCGGCAGTCTCCAACTCTGCCGCGTTCCAGCGGCTACTAGGGGACTCCCCCGCCCCTGGCAGCGGCCCTAACCGCTCCAGGCGGTCGGCCAGGAGCCCCTCCTCCCCTCGCGGTCGGCGGCCGTTCCTCCGCGTCCAGGTGGCTGGGCTCCTCCGTCTCCCGGCAGATGGCCGCGGCTGCTCCATTGAGAAGTGGCGAGAACTCCGCTACGGCGTATCCCTCTTCCTTCCCGGGTTTCGGCACCAATGTAAAGAAGATCATTTTCATGGGCAAGGAAGAGGCGAGAAACCGGCTTGTCAACATAAATAATAATTTAATGAAGAACTTAAAACAAACACATAGGACAGCAGACATGTCTGCTGATTAAGCTCTCTCTCCCGATCGCCGTCTGCGAGTGGCCTTTATCCCTCTTGACGGCTCAATTAGCCTGATACGGGACTGGGCGTGCGTAATCACGCGCCGGTCCCGCCCTCCACCGTGCCACAATATCCTATATTCATTGTGCATTATCACATTGAGAATCAATGGATACATCCAAAAGCTGGACAATTTTGCTTTCAGAGGCTTTATACAGAGTTAGGGTGAAAATAAGGTACGTACATGTAAACAGGTGTTGCTTAACTTCACAAAAAATAAACAGAACATAGAGGGGAATATCATAATTCTTACATACCATTACTTTGAGGGAATACCTATTAAAACGTGTACCTCATCAGAAATTAGCATAATTAATTCTGATTCAAAGTAATTGCCAGCATCATCCAATCACTGCCAACCATGTTAAAATAAAATTAAACATGATAAATTCTGAATTTATGTACTGATTACCATTTCCCCATATCTGCCAAACATGTTGAGTGTTCGAAACATCATATGCAGCCTGAAACTGAACTTTTGTTGGATTTTAGGTGTGAATGTGCTTGCTGCAAGATGCTCCCTAATTAGGGAATGACTTAACCTCCGGTGTGCTGTCTGTTTGAAATGCACCTTATTTCACCCTAACTCTGTATAAAGCTTCTGAAAGCAAAATTGTCAAGCTTAAGGATGTATCCATTGATTCTCAATGTGATAATGCACAATGAATATAGGATATTTTAGGGAAAATTAGCCTTTAGTCCACGTACGCTGTCATTGTGTTTAACAGCATGCCGTTTCACGATAAATTGACATTTTTCAAATGTTATATCGGTTAACTTAGAGACTACTCTTTTGACTTAAACAGGTTTTAATGTAAAAACTTAATGAGGTTTCTTACCAGATGTAGTTTTGTTGCCGTTTCTCTCAAAGGCAAACTCAGCCGAGATTGGCGCCATGTTGTTTTGTCACATAACCCGTGTGTCGAATGTTTAAACCTTTTAATGACAGCCTAGAGTCTCCCATAGCCTATCGGCAAGTCAAAACAAATTGTCCACACATGTGGACGTGGGGTCTCAGGAGGCTAATATATTTTTGTATGAAAATGCATACAAAACTACGTACTTTAGGAAATGGTGACTTTAGGAAACTGAAAACTGAGGTTTCAAATATAAACGAATAAGTGTGGACGTAACCTAAGATACCTCGATTTAGCCGAATTCTAAGGCAACCTCCTTTGTATGCTTGGAAGAAAAGGCAATCCCAATGCATTGCGAAAAGCTCAGTGAAAAGATGATCCAAGAAGGCAACAGGGATTATATTTCATTCAGTACTAAAAGTATTGTTAAAAAATAGTTCCATCTAGTTAAAATGGACTGTTTCACACAATATTTGTGTGTACTTTGTATGTTTTGTGAATGATTATAAGACAGCTCAGCAGCATGTACTAATGCCAATCTCCACTGCCTATGTGGAATGTTTCAAATCAGTCACCTATGAGCTTCCATGATGATTAGGATACTGCCTTAGAAGATAGCTGCCTACCCTGCTTAAAAAACAACTTAAACAAGCCTAAGGTCTAGCTAGTCTCCAGGTCTGACTAAGCTGGTCTTCAGCTGATCGGCCTGGTTTCCAAACTGGTGTCCGTTTGGTTTAGCTGGTCGCACAAAACCCTTCTAAGAAACTTTTTTTTTTTTTTTTTAGCATGATATGTAGGCAGATCACTAGATTCTGGAACAGATATAGAGTATACGGTGTACTGAGTATACACACTGTCTTCTTCAGTGCTCTCCTCAAAAGCAGGGTTGTCTACACCAGGCTCTTCTGTCCATGTAGGAACATTGTTGCATGCGTTGGATCCAGCAGGTGGTGATGGAGTACTCTCTTTTATCTCAGTCAGGGGGGATTTGGGTGGGTTGGTCACCATGACCCTATCCTCCCCTCCCTCCATCCGCATCCGCTCCAGCTTTGCTCGCTGACTCTGTGTTCCAGGACACCTACACCCGCATACATGTACACAAACACACGAAATAAACAATGTAACCTTGATCTTCCCAAAATGCTGGGGAGGATAGATTCATGGAGATCAGGTCAACAAATGGATGACAAGGGCAAGAAAAAGGAAGATAACAAATTTGTTCTATTCTCTTTAGAACAACCTAGTGATAAATCCTTAGGGCAGAGGCTTTTCCATAAATCTAAATTAAATGCCCTGATCGGGCATTCTCTAACCCAGTGATACTGAAATGGTGGGTCGCAACCCACAAATGGTTTGTTATGAAAGGTTGTGGACAAAATGGAATTAATAAAGCTAAATTTAAATAATAAAATGTGACAAACCATATAATCAGGAATATTTTGGATAATAAAGGGTTAGAAACAGTTCCATATCGTTTGTTGCTGATGTGCAAAGGCTGTGTCTTATCAAAGTCTACTGTATTTTGGTGCAAATTCAATGGTCACTTGGTAGAAACTAGCAAAGTCATTTTTTTTTTATTTTTTTTTTTTACAAATTTAAGCCAGAAAATATGAGACAACATAAAATGAATGACAACATTAAATAGAAGTTCACTTGCCATGAGAATAAACATACAGTAGTTTGTGCCATACAAAAGTTTTGTATGGTGAATTATTGGCTACCTATGTAATCCATTGTAATATTAGGGTACTAAATGTCAATGTTTTTTTTTTACATTTTAAGTTCGGATTGGCCCCCTGTGCAGAGAAAAATTAATTATAAAAATTTGAATAACTACAATCTTGACCAACACAAAAAAGGCAAATCTTTAGAAGCTGTACTTTACAATGCATGTATGAATTATGACCAAAACTGAACAAGTGCTTTGAAATTTTCAGAAAAATCTGAAGTGTTCTGTTTCGATGATTTATGAATAATTTTGAACTATACATATTATGGTAATCAGTAAAAATAAACTGACCAAACAGCCATGTGTCATACAATATGTTGTTGGAAAGCACTCAAAGAGTAGAATACAACCAGCATATTTTTTTTACTCACAAACAATAATACAGTGAGTAATAGCTCAGTACATGTCTTTGACGTACATGTAAACAGGTGTTGCTTATAGGCTGCTTTTTCACTAATAACTTCACAAAAAATAAACAGAACATAGAGGGGAATATCATATTTCTTACATACCATTACTTTGAGGAGGGAATACCTATTAAAATGAGCACCTCATACAACATAATGTGCTATCTGGATCAGATAACTTAATAAAAAATGATGTAGTACATTGTCCAGTGTCATGGAATACAAACCCGATTGTATTCAGATTCAGATCACTGCAAACAGAGGTGGAATCCATCCAAATATGGGGAGAGAGGATTGTTCACTCTAATTACATATGGTCACCAGGAGATGTTGCCAAGTACATGACACAGACCCAATGATGGCTCAAATGACAGAATGGAAATGAATGAGATCTGGTTACTCATTCCTGCATGTTTTGGAGAGAGCATACCTTTAGACATTGTTGTATTTGCACGTGTAATTAGTTCTTATGTACAATTATTACGATTATCAGAAATGGCCAGATTGTATATATTTTTAATGCAAATATTATTAGGTAATCGTTTAAAATCAATTTTAGATTTTCTAAATAATTGATTTGTATTTAATTAATTCTGAATTGTGTACAGCATCTCCTATGTGTCTTCTTTTTATATGAGACCATTTTATTTTGAGGATGAGCCACCAGTTAAAGGAGTAGTTCACCTAAAAATGGAAAATGTACTTTTACTCACTCATTTATTCACCCTTACTTTGTTCAAAACCCACATGCTGTTACTTAGAACATTCCATAGAATAACAGTTTATAGTGAGCAGGAGCTGTCAAGCTTCATCAAGGACAAATACTATAAAGCACTATTAAACAATCAGTATAAAAACATCATAACAGTAGTCCATATGACTTGTGCACTTTATTCCAAGCATTCTAGGGCCATACAACAGCTATGTGTAGTATGGAATACATTTATTGTACATTAATTGTGATTTCTTTTCTTTGGACATTGACAGTAGTGCTCAATATGAACTTGTATGGAAAAGAGCAGCATTCGGGTTCTCAAAGAAAATATTGTATTAAGATTCTACTGGGGAAAAAACACAATGAGGGGCAACTTGATGGCAGTTAATAATTTTGTGTATTTTCTTTTTGCTAACCAGCTGACACAGTCATGTCATTTCACAGATACATCAGTGATTATCTTTGAGACAGCACAAAAAAGAAAGAAAAGATGACTAAAAACAGGCAAATTGCTAGCAATGCAGACACAGTGTTTGTCTTGTTCTGTGTGAATATTGTTTTTATCTTTTAAAACCAAACGTTATACAATTTTGGGCATTTTAAGCATGTTTGGGACATTTAAAGCCTTTATTCAGAAATGTATTGCATTCAAAAATTTACTATTTTAAAGACAGAGGACCATTATATTTTTGACCTCAACCCCCCACCCCCAATGTGGTTTGGTCCCCCCCCCCCCCCCCCCCCATATTCAAGACATGGCTATGCATTTGACACTATTTAGGAGAATTTCACTAACTTGGCAAAACTGGACTCACACTGTTATACAATTAAATGGCACAAAATAATTATTTTACACCTCTGTGGGGACAAAAACCTGTAGAATGGTATTACATGCTGAGGTCTCATGGTGTAACAGAAAGCACCGCAGTGTCAACACAGCTCAAAGAAGTCAGCTAAAGCTGGCAATGTTTCTTAGTCTTTGGAAGGTGTTAGAGCCTTGTTAAGGTTAATCTTCCAGTGATCTTAAGTGCCCTTTCATAAGGGGAATAAAAAACTCCCTTGCAGTAAGAGTACATTTTCTAAAAAGAATAGATGATCCACCCTTTGGCTCCAAGTCTTTCTTAGAAGAACAGGAGAATCTTACAAAGAGTTTACACTGTTTTGTCCAATGATCTGTGATCTAACACTACTCTGAACTACTCAACTGAAATTTGGCTTCAGACATCAGATTTGACACCAAACAGTTTGCAAGCCAAGACTTTAATTTTATCCAAAGGCACACTCTTCAAGCCTATTCTTTGCACTGGAACTCATTTCAAAACGTATTTCACCCTCAACTCTTGCAGGACTATTTCATCCTGCCACCTCTTACAAAATACCATGCTATATTTTCAACACTCACCATAGTTCTGGGTTGACCTTGGCAGTGTCACAGAAGAAATGGTTAAAAAGGTTTCTAGAGTTTTAAGTTTCCTAGCATGGTGGCAGAGAAAATAAAACTGCTGCTGGCCAGCACATGACAGGGGACCGACTAATCTTCCATCACATGACGAAGGGCAAATAATCCCCAGATGTGATGTCAGATCATCCCAAGCAGCCTCCACTTAAGCAAGTGACTAAGTTCACTGGAGCCTTGTCTACTGAGCATCACCTACTGAGTCTAACTAGTGAACAGACACCCGGGTCTATGATATGTATTTGTTCCTGCATGTTCTGTGTCAGAAAGCCCCTGCAGGCATGTGATTATGCTGGATATATTAAAATGCATTCTGCAAGTTGATCAGATTTGCTTGAGCTAAAAGATGTTCATCAATCATGTTTGATGGGGTACATCCCAATTCTTAGAATTTACATCCTAAAATGCATAGTAAAAAACTACAATGCAATACTTCTAGTAATATGACATCAATACTACCACTGAATTTTTAAAAAACATATATTTAAGATGAAATCTATGTTTTATGTAGCCTCTATACAGCTCACAGGCTGTCTAATGTATATTGTACAGAACAATGACAAGAGCTGGCTTTAATCACCAGTTCCAATCTGATCCGCTGTTTTATATTTTCCCATTGATTTTAATTTGATAATGTAATTTGTAGTGCTTCATGGGATTTCCTCTTGAAAATGTTAAGTACACAGTCTTGTACCTTTGTCTTATCAAATCATGTTGTGAAGCACCTCAGAGCTGGTTGGTTTTGTTCACAGCTTAGAACACTTTATAAAATCCCTATGGAAATAAATTAATGAGAAAAATAGTTTGGATGAAAAAGTGGCGGATGAAAAAGTGGGTGGGCCACTTGATTTACTATAAAGTGGGCCAGACTTTATGCAGACAGTTAAAAGTCTGGCTCTGCCAGACTGTGTTTGATCTAACCATAAAACAATTATTTTAAACAACAGTTTAACATTTTTAAATTATTTATATACAGTATGAGTTTAAGCATGTATATTTGGGTTTTAAGTGTGTTGAGTATATTACCTGTGTTTGAGGTGTGCCTCTAGGTCACAGCGAGGCATGCTGAGAGAACAGGAGGGCGTGAGTGGGCATGTAACCGACAACTTATCCAGGAGCTTGTGTACCAGAATGCTCGAGCGCCGACAGACCTGCAGCTGCAGATGCGCACGGTCCAGCGGACAAAAGTCTTGTTCTTGCAGGAAGCTGCGCAGGCAGCGGGCACAGAAGGTGTGGCCACATGGTGTATCCAGAGGCTGAACTAGTGGCTGAAGGCAAATGTGGCACACCAAATCATCGTCCACCTCCAAACGATAGTTATAAAGGTGGTTCTCCCAGGTGCGGTGAATCTGTCCACATTCAGAGCAGAGGGCCTCCAGAAGAGCTTCGCTCACCATGCCCGGATCCAATCCCTCTCCCAGACTTCCCATTGCACACAGCACTCAGCATTAACTAGACACTTTAATAGCTTGGTAATGGGGGCGTCCGCCCCATGGGCATCAGAGGCTGTGCGACTCTGGCAGGGGACGGCCACCCCCTGGTAGACGATGTGACATCACCCTGATGAGTCGCATAGAAGAAGGGAAGTTACTGTTCTGAATGAGAAAATGTACGCATGTGTGTTGTGAGGATAAGATTACACACATTAATCTGACAGTGTAATCTCTTGCTCTGTCGCCTAGAGCAATCTTTCAATCCCGTGGAGAGAGAATTATCTAGGATTGAGGCGAAGAGCGCAGAGTCAAGAGGTTTTTATGTGAATGTGAGAAGAGGAGGGGCAAGGGACATAAAACCATATATTAGATGAAATGGATAAATAGAATGGAATCATGTCATTTTTTCATGTGTAATTTATTTTCAATAGAGAAGTACCTTCTCCTATCCTTTTAAAATACTATCACCTATCCTAATATGCAAACGCAATATTAGGATTTCCCAACCTCAAAACATCATTTAGTTTGTTTGAGCATCCCATTCCCAACACAGCAACATTGGCTCAGCCCATTGCTGGAGTTTGGGATGGAACCACCTGTTTGTCCAACCAATGTTAGAGAGGGGGAGTATTCAGGAAAACCTGTTTAAACCTCCAGAAAGTTGTTGGGTCCACTCCAAAAGGGGGTGTCACTTCCACACATGGTTAGGGTTTGGTTAGGGGTTCTGTATGTCTTTGCTGGTGGTTTGGTGCTCCCACTCCTTTTTGGAGAAGGATATACAGTAGTTGCAGGCAGAGCTTCAAAAAGATGCAGGAGCTCCAAACCGCCAGCAAAGATATAGGGTGCCCGTTACCCTTTCCCTAACCATGTAAGGAAATGACACAGGCCTTTTGGAGTTGACACAACACCCTTTTGGAGTAACTCCGCCCCATTCTAGAGTAACCCCTCCCTCTTTTGGAGATTCTGCCCCCATTTAGAGATCTCCTGCAGCTAAACCTACTTCGATTTTTGAGGCCACTAAACAGCTGGGGGCAATCTCTTGTGCGGATGATAACAAACTATTTCAACCTTCGCCTGTATCCACACACTATCCAACAGCTGTGCATCCATGACCAATCTCACACTTGGGCCAGAGAATGTAAGTCTGTCAACTGCATCTCTGTGACTACCTGCTTCTGTTTTTATCTTGCAGCTGGACATGAATAAATCATGAGGACACAAGGCTCCTCTGTTTCCACTACAAAGCCCTGTCAACATCTCATCAGACACATACTCACACTCACTTCCAGTGTGCAATGCCCAGTACACTGTAAATATCTTATTGTGGATAGTGTTTTATTCTAATCTACATGGAAGCAGTCTGTACTTAAACCTTGGTGGCATGACATGGAACTTCATTACATAAGGCTAGAGTGCTTAATGGCTTTTGGGCAACTGCCAGTATAAATTCTATTGGCTCATTCTTTGTTGATTATCTGATTACTTTTAATCACAAATGAGTGTTTTAGATATTGACTACAAGGCCACTCACTTGTTGTGTCCTTGTATCTTTAGCAGTTTGTCTAAATCCTTGTCAGTGTTTCGCTTGCAAAATGGCACATTCGCGTTTATGGCTGCTGGCCGATGAAGAATCTGATAAATGTTTATTCAACTACACAGTCATCAAAAACGATATTCTTCCATCCACATTGAAAAACAAAACGACATTTGACATTTTCTATGCAGAATGGCACACGCATATTTCAAGTATTTATTTATTGCGCAAACGGCAATGACATGTTTTCATTCTGCAGTAATTTTTGACACCAGTCACGCATTCCCTTTCCAAATCAATAGCCTGACCTTAATTTCCCGAAAGGTTGTCCATCCACAAACAGGTAGACAACACAAATAAATTAATGGAGGGAGGAGGAGGAGAAATAACGGCACTGTGTCTATTGAATTCAAATGTCTGTAGATGCCACCTGCATGAATTTTCTCGTTAATAAGGCGTATCCATTCCCGATCTATGACAAGCACAAATATCGATATCTCATTATTTCTGGTATAGCGCGACTCGCAGTAAATTGTTTTCGTTTACTGTCTCTCTCTCTCTCCCCTGCACAACTATGCCATCGCCTGCAAAAAAAAGACGACAATGATATCTAATAATATACATATAATTATAAAGGATCTGCGGGTGATAATGTGAGTATATGAATTAAATTACCTATTCGGGCTCCTTTTGGACGGTGTGAACTCTGGCCCCAAGAGGGGAGAATCATGGAGCTCAATCGCATCCACCGCAGCTTGCCCGAGCCGCATCCGCACGCCAAAACACCCCCGTATCTGTCTTCGATGAAGGGCCGCCCCTGTTCGCCCGGGCACACACAGGGGCGGGCAGCAAATTTCTGAAACATAGGATGTAGGGTAATTTATATTCATGAGAAAGGCGATAACTGATTAGATGATTTATTAATATTAATCAGAAAAGCGCTAGCTGATTGGTTAGGGAAACTATTACCCATTCCTAACCCACACTTCAAAGTTTTGTTGACCAATCAGAGCACTTTTCTCATGAATATGAATCAATCTTCCACTGCAGATGTGACCGTTGAGGTGCCTGGTTGAAATAAGATAGAAGCATAGGCCTATACCGTCAGTCAGCCCTTTTAAAATTAAATTTGAATTAATTCAAACTATTTGAATTCTCCAATTTATTATTTATATTTGTCATAATTATGACCAGGACAGACGTTGCGTTGTTTTTTAAATAGTCGAGCGGGGTCCTTATTTGGGTCCTCGAGAATAGAAAACAATTCTGATTAGCAAGATTAGCCGAAATGCGTTATAATTCAGAGTTGAATGTAGTTTGTCATTAAGTAAATCATGGATGATAGTGAATTAGAAAGGTATGGCATTACTAGTTATATTGCTTTGGTTTAAAGATAACTTTCGGAAGACTGTTTAGCGATGCTATGCTAAATGTCTATAGTCTGTGTGCAACTGTCTGATGCCTATCGATAATAATGTGTGGTCAGTTATATCTGCTATATGTACCAGCCATCATTGCCAACAAATGCCAATATATATATATATATATATATATATATATGAATTCTATATATATATATGAATCATATATATATATATATATATATATATATATATATATATATATATATATATATATATATATATATATATGAGCCAGCCTCTCGGGTCTAGCTGTACTTACCTGTATTTATCGAGTTCCTATCCTGTTTCAGTTTATCACACTCTAAATCCTATACATGTTCTTGCCTCCATATAGGAAGGCTGTGGAGGAGCTCCTTAAAGAGGCTAATAGAGCAAAAGTCCGAGTAGAGACAATGGGTCCTGCTGGGTGGTAAGTAGTAAGCAGATGTTTTACTGACAGTGCACAGTTTTACAAAAGAAAAAAAGAAGGCATTCTTATGTTAAATCTTTATTCCCTTATGTATGTTTGATAAAATAACTGGTTCAATTGTTTTATTGTAGGATGAAGTGTCCGCTGGGAAGTACCAACAAGCGTTTCCTGCTGAACACACTTCGTTCCTCTGCTCTGATGCATCAGCCTAAAAACCAGGGCACATCTGAGAGAGGCAGAGATGAACATAGTTACAGCAAAGATTGTGAAAAACATCACATCAAAGACTGTGAAGTGTGCAGTCAAAGGAAAGACAATTCACACAGAAGATACCACTCTGATTCACATTCTCGTTCATTAAAACACAACTCACACAAGGATTCATCATCCAGAAGCCACTCCCCCTATCTTTCCAGGGAGTCTAATAGGACTCGGTCTCGTTCACCTGTCAGGGACAGATCTGCAGCTGTCCAAAATCACAAAGACAGAAGAAAAAAATTATGAAGCACTCTTTGTGTCATTGAAGCCTAATATTAGGGAGTCTTGCATTTTTGTTTTTGTCAACATGCATGTATGAGATCATTAACATCTGTCTATGTCTTTATTGTTTGCAACATCTATAAGGAAAAGGATTAAGGCATTCTTTAGCTTTCTTTTTGCTGAAGGCAGATTCTGATTGTTGAGAGACTTTAAATTGTCCGCTTAGTTAATACTGACATTTGAAATTACATTTGTCCTTGGTTCAGGAAAGAGTCAGTTATGTTTTGGAAAGCCTGCAACCTCTGATAGACACAGCAGCAACAACTCAATTAATTATTGACAACTTTTACATACAACAGGTTGCTATTTACCTTAGGATCTTTTACAGTGCAAGTCGTAATTGTATTAAGACAACTGAATAAACATTTTTAATTTGAAACATTTTATTAACTCTACATTGACTCTCAAAGTGTGGTCATTACATTTTGACAATGTTTATTGCAAATACCTCTTTGGGCTTGTTTTTTTATTTTTTTTTATTAAGCAGTAAACGTGATATTCATAATTAAAATCCTAATTACTATAGGAATATCAGCCATATTTTTCTGCTGTAGTTTAGTTTTTCACTACACTCAAAAAATATTTTTTGCTGCTTGTTCAAGTTAATTAAAATAAACTAAAGCAATGCAATTCTTTTTTTATTTAATTTAATTGAGTTTCATACATTAAATTTATAAAATGGAAGTTTACTTAATCAATTTGAAGTGGGAATACGTTAATACTTTTTGTGGTGTTAGCACTGATGAAACTGGGCACAAGGTTTCCACAACCAATGCTTTTTTTTGCATGGGACAGGATGGGGTGAACAAATGTTGAAATTAAGTGTTATTTTATGCATTTTTGAGCAAGATGAGATCAGGAGAAGATTTGTTAATGTTTGATGTTCTGTTATATTGAAATTTATAAAGAGTGTCTGTAATGCAGGAGTTTTGGGGATTACCATTGTGGTGATGAATTGCACTTGTGCTTATGTTGAAGATAGACATTCACTTTTAACAGATTCTTGAGTCAAAGCAGTTAGCAGTTGCTTTTCAATAGCTATAAAACATACATTTATTCAAATACATTATGTTGGACCAACAACAGAATATGTATTATTCTGTTGTTAAACCTATATAAACCTATAGCAGTTGCTATTCAATGGCTATAAAAAATATTTAAATGTATTAAATAAATCTTAGTAAATTGAGTTTGATGTACGAAATGTAATTGAGCTAATATTAATGTAGTAGATTGATTATTATGTAGGCTCAATGAAACTGATTTAATTGAATGAAATACATTATATTTATTTTTTTTAAAAAACGGTCTACCATTCGTTTAAAAGAAATGACTGTATTAAAGAATATCTGTTTAAAAACAATATTTGGTCAATAAACGAAAGTTTGCGGGCGATGTTTTTGTCATGTATCCTCTCAGTTCGTGCTACCTTCATGTCAGAATACATGATTTATAGCGTCATGGGGTTTTCCATGGCGACTTAGATCTCAGTTTTAATGCATGATCAGTCCGCCGTTACTCGCGATTTGACACGTTTGCTCATAGCAAGCTTTGCTGTCACCACTGAACAAGCATATTCTATCGTCATTCGGCCTCTGCAATAGATTGTTTATTCATGATCATATCGCACACCTTGAAAAGCAAAAATGCTCCGTTTGCGTGTGATCAACTTCCCCGACATGATTTTTTATTTTTTTTAAATCATATTCCATTAAAACGTTTGTCTAGTCTAACTATGTTTATTTACACGTGCAGTCAAATAACAATGTAGTTAACGCAATGCACTCGATTAAACAGCGACTGGTTGTTTTACAGAACGCAATTGTATGATTTGGCTTCGCTGAACTCTCCCATTAAAGAGCCGCACTTGGACGTTTATGTCTACACATTTCTCGCACTCAAAACATATAAGTGGCTTCAGAGCGCTTTTGCGTGTCCACTAACTGGTTTATTGCATTTTATCTGAAGTCTCAATACGCATTTTAATTGCTTGCCGATTTTATGTACCAGTGCGTTAAGTTGTGTATTTCCTCCATGGCTCGGCAAAGGGAGATTATATAACATTTAACACCATTATTCCACTCAGAACCTTCCATGGATATACTTCCAAATTGCGGTGTCTCCCTCACGCTTCATAAATCCTTTTGTACTCTTTAAACACGGGGAAATAGTCGCGCATAACAGGTCCCTTCCCTTTTCCAACGAAAGTCATATATAAACACCATTAAGCGTCGTTACAAGGTCTGATTTGTGAGAAATGGCTTTCCCTACACTTTATGATGGCGCATGAGAGCCCTATTAAGATACGGGATAAAGTGCCATTATTGTCATTTGAAGACGTCCATGAAACACAACATTGTTAAATAGCCTATCTTACTTTAATGTTTCTTCATTTTCACAAAACATGCGAAATGTGTATACTGTCTGTTTTCTTCTTCTTCTTAGTCTGATTGGCATCTCCAAAACAATTTACTGCTTGGTTGCACACGTGTTGCGTAGGCTACACATCTCAAACTAATTGAGTCGTGTTTCACTCTCCATGATAATTCGATTACACCGAACATCTCGTTTTTATTTATCAAAGAGGGCTTTAGTTTAATGGAGCGAGAACGGGTGTGCTTAATGGCAGGTAAGCTTGGTTAATGCCAAAGACTGTCAACACGTTGGGGTTTTGTGTGTACCAATGGACGTCGTCACCAGTGTTCATATCGTAGACTGCGTATGAGTTAAATGGACCTGTTAATGTATACATTTGACATTTTAGAAGTCACCACACGCACTGTTTCTAGTTTTGCTTTGACATCCAGTCTCTACCTTGGTTCCAAGACAACCACAACTCATGTTGCCTTGGATAAATGACAACAGATCCAGCCTCCCCCCCATCGGATGTTAATGAGACAATTCGAGCCCCTATAACATTGTACGATAACTGTGAATTATCAAGAACTTTCCCACAGCATCTATTTTTTCTTCTACACTCTGAAGCAACTCGTTTTTTCTGGTACAGTGTTGACTGAATATAGATACGGTCTCATATTCCGCAATTCAGCTGTCTTTGCAAAACTAGGCTATATCACAACTGCAGGCGTAGCACATAGTCGCAGGCAAACAGAGAATGTTTGCCAAGGGCATTGATTTGAGCTTGGTCAGTTCAGTTCAATTATTGTCAAACCGTGTGGCAGTCGAAAGGAAACACGAACAGAATCTACTGCCAGTTGTCAGCTTTGTGTAAACAGTTAAACCAATGGTGCAGTAGGGTCACATGGTCACGGTGGCACACCTATGAGGCCCTAGAACGGCGCCAGACACTCAGACTGTAGGTAGAGCAGAGGTCCTAATCAGGGGCAGGGCGCTGGCTCATGTGTTCTTGTACGACACGGTTTCCCCGGTCTGTGGCAATCATGAATCGGGAAGAGCATTATTTTCCACCGAACCATTTGTACAAGGAGCCTTGTGCCTTTCAGAGACACCAAAACGAAGACTACAGCCAAAACCCTCCACCATGTCTGTATATGAGCAGACAGGCTCAGTCTGTATACACCTCACCTTCTTTGGGCGCAGAGGACCAACCAAATCTTACCGACATTACTTCTTATAGCATGTCGACCCGGGATGATCTGGCCGTGCCTCAGTTCCATTTGCCCCAGACTCCACAGCCACCTCGACACACAGGGGGTTATGGAGACTCTCTCGATCTGTGCGGGGATCCGAACAGATCCCACCTCCCTTTCCCGTGGATGAAGTCAACTAAATCTCATAGGCACGTGTGGAAAGGACAGTGGACAGGTAATTCTCCTACTTTGGTCATTAATCAAGCTCACCAAATAACTTTTTATGAAGGCCCAAATGCCAGATTCATGCTGATGATCAATCAAATCATCATGGTACAAGATCTCCATTAGGATATGTAGAATATATTATTTCAAAGATAATGGAATTTAGATAAAAATTATTTTTCTATTTTAGGGGAAAATAAATAGCCTAAATATTGCATAGATTTTCAAAAAAAAAAATAAAAATAAAAAAATCCAAACAAGCGCCAAAAGCTATAGGGTCGAAAATTGTTTTCCTTCTTTGGCGCAGGAGTTTGTTTAAAACGAAAGGACCTTGAGAATGTTATAATCCAAAATTGTTTTAAATTTAAATGGTTTCTGAAACATTATACAGTTGTTTGTTCAAGTTGATGACTCTCACTTGCCTTAAATTGACTTTTTTATTTGTATTTACATATAGCCTAAGCTAAACAGTGTCGAGGATAAATTGTATTTTTATACATATAAATTAAATTGAATAAATTACAGTGACATGGACACAATAAACACATAAACAATTATTCCAACTCAGTATCTAGAATTATTGAAATATAATAATTATAATAATTGCTATCATAAAACACCTGATAGCTTGCGGAACTCTATGTAGTTATTTAACAGTTGCTTGACAGTAATTGCAATGTTTTCCAACCCAACTGAATAGAAATACGTTTTTCACAGCTCTATATATTTTAGTACAAATTTGGAATTGTAATTTTTTTTTTTTTTACTTACTTAATTGAATTCCAAATAAATGTAATTCCAAAATTAGAAAGAGAGAAAGAGAAAGAGAAAGAAATCATCACACTGATGATTGCGCACAAGATATTGCTGGAGATCATGAGACGTATGGGTTGTTTTAAAATCTATTAGTTAACTTTAAACCTAAAACCATGTAAACCGATTGCCTTAAAAAATCGAATTAAATTGGCAGTAAATGTCCTTATATGGCTCAAGTAAAGTGAATTAGGAATAGTCCACTTTACTTGAACCAAATAAGTATATATACTTGGTTTCCTCACTTTTTTAAAGTAAAGTCAACTTATTACATTTTTACAGTATGTTCTGGGAGTAATACAAACATTTAGGACGCACGTGATTTCCCCCCAGATTATATATTATTAAATGATAATGATCCCTAGGAATAACTAGGCTATTTAATGTGATCCATTGCCTAACACCACCTTCTCATAAGATTGTTTTGATGTTATAGGCTATGTTTGTTGTGTTATTTCTTTAGAAATTAGTTTTGTGATCCTTCAAAGGGAAACGTAATAAGACAACAATAATTCGTGTTAAATGTATTCCGTCATCATTTTGAAGATTTTGTCTTGAGCCCTAATTTAGCAGCGACTATTGACACACGACAGTGCTTTGTTCCCACATATGTTGGAAAAGCATAAAATGTTTGTCCTAAAGACAGGGCCTACTTTCCTCCACAGGAATTGTCTAAAATGAGAGATGCTGGCCTTTGAATTCACGGTTATCTATAACGCCCATCAGATAACTTTTAAAACTGTAATATCCACAGAGATAGCTGATGTTATCATAAGGAACATAGATAGCCTAGGCTATATTGACCATTAGTGGATTAAAGACATAAAGTTCCCCCATTTATTCGTTTGCTAGAATTCAAGTTCTCTGAGCATAAACACTATCTCAAGAAAAATACAAAAATATTATGAGCTTACAAAAGTTTCCCCGTATATAATTCTGTTTTAGGCCCTTACATGGTAGAGACCGAGGAGAACAAGCGCACGCGGACAGCTTACACCAGAGCGCAGCTGCTCGAGCTCGAGAAGGAGTTCCTCTTCAATAAGTACATCTCGCGCCCACGCCGGGTGGAGCTCGCGCTCACCCTGAACCTCACCGAGAGACACATCAAGATCTGGTTCCAAAACCGACGCATGAAGTGGAAAAAGGAAGAGGACAAGAGGAGAGCCAGAGGAGTGGATCCCGAACAAGACTCCTCGATCACGTCCGGGGATCTAAAAGATGAGTCGTGTGTCGCCCTGGGAGCTCAAGCGGAACCACCATCACCCCTACACTCCAATCTACCTACAGCTCCACAAGACACTGCGTAAAACGCCCCCAAAAAAGAGACATCCGAGATTGTGCCATCAATACAATCTGGCTCCTGCCATATGAATGGAACTACTTAAGTGTGAACATCAGTAACACATTGTCCCATTCTCATAATGGCAATAGGTGGTCACATCTTTTCTATACATTTAGATTGGCAGTAGGACCGATCCCTGTTTCAATGTTTGACATGCATTTTATTGGGATGCAGGAGAAGTCACTTTCGTGGGAGGTGTTTTTGTTTAACCAAATCTCAACACTTCATTTAGCTAAATATGAAAACACCAACCAACTATGAGGACACTGACACAAATTTAAATATATTCATATTTATAGATAAAAATGGATAGCCTATAGTTCCTGAATTTTAATATGTCAATAATTTTCATAAATCTACAAATGGGTAAACATATTTCCAATAACATGCTTCCAATAACATTTAAAATATTTATGTTGCTACTATATATAAATTAAAAGCATCTGGGCAATGTGGGACCCTGTCAGTTGTTTTAAATTTGTTGCATATAAGACAAGTAAGTACCATTAAGAAACAAACAAAAAGGCTACCGCCAATTAAAAAAAAGAGTAATTTTACTGCTCAACCCAGAGTTTATTAGCCGACCCAACAAAACCAAATGTCACACAGTAATTTATTGATAGGGCTATTTCAATATCATTTAATAAGATTTAGGGCATTGTATAGGGTACTATCGCTACAGGCCCTCGGGGTAAAATGCACTTTTGATTTTATTTTCTCCCAAAACATTAAACAGCAACAAAAACTATACAGCAATTGCTTTGCCACTGTACACAGCACATTTTTCCTGATCCACAAGATCTTTGCGTGTGGTGTCTAAAGGTTTATTTTGAGGCAATTTGATCTATTTTTTTTTATATATTGTGTTGCAGATTTATGTATAGCAAATGAAAACCCCTAAAATTAACACATTTATTTTGAGGCAAAATATTTGTTTTCTTCAAGGTCATAAAATCAAAAGTGTTTTTCTAAGTTAATAAGTTTAGTGTTCATTAAGTAAAAGGATATTTTTGGTCATATAAATAAAGCCTGTTGCAGGGGCTAAAGGCCCCCCATAAAAAAACTTTGACTGATCCCAACACAATGGAAATGAATTTGTTTAGGCTATATAATACTTGAGATTTAATTAAATGTCAAATGTAATTGAAATTTATAGAAAATGTTAACCCTTTTCTGAAATGGTTTTTCTGAATAAGTTTTATCTTAATTTGCCCTTGTCTATGTCAATTGTCCCTTTATTTCCACAACCAAATGACCGAATATTTTCACAAAATCGTCGTACGTGAAAGCATTTACAACAATTATGTCCATGACTCAAGCGTGTCCTCTACAAAATGTAATGGAAATTAAAATGGCAAAAGGTCAATGTCCGTTGGGGCAAGGCAAGTCACCAAAAACTCGAGCAGACATGCGGGTTGAAATGATAAAATGTCAGCTAAAACCTGCTAACAATAGACTCTTGTTGGATACTTAACGTGATGATGAAGGTTGCCAATGTCTAAGATGATATGCTTCTTCCTTTTAAGCCACAAAGCTAATGAGCCCATTTATTTATTTTTATTATCACAGTTTCATCCAATGCTCGAATTGAATCAAGTCTTATGGGGGGGTCCCCACGACCCCACCATAAGGGGGGCATGATCATAATGATCATAATATGCATAACTACTATTTATTAAAAACAGGCTTACATAAAAGAACAGGCTTTTCTGTTGATAAAGAATAAAAAAAATACACATTTTCAGCCCAATGTTATATAACAAAGAGAGATAAACTACTATTCTTCTTTTAAATGGCTTACTCCCAAGTAATATATAGTAATATTACTGTTTTTACTGTATTTTGGATCAAATCAATGCATGCTTATTGAGCAGAAGAGTCTTTTGAACAGTAGTGTACATTCAACAGAATAATATAGCATTATTTACCAATGTAGTATTTACTACCCAAAAAACAACTGGATGATTGATGTAACACTTTGTGATAATAATGTTTGTTCCAAAAGTCGGTCAGTCGGTGTTAAGTGTTGGTGGGGATTTTTCAACGATTTCAGTGCAGTTACATTGTGACGTCAGTAGGTGGCGGCAAAGGACTGTTATGAGTGAGTCAGTCAGCAGAATATTCAACCATTTCAGTCAAAAAGGATGCTTTATACAGGAACAAACAAAGCTATCGTTATCAATATGTCAATCATTGCTATTTCAAGAGTGAATCCCGCATTTATATGCGATGTAATTCCCGAAATTTGCAGCGTGACCATTGGTCCTTCTCTTAGCAGCATGGAAACAAGTTTTATACAAATTCTGAATGGATTATATATAGCATAGAAAGCGCGCAACGAGCGCTGCCTTTATAATCACTAAAAGCTGTCACTCATCTTTATCATGATCTCTAGCACCCCCGAAGAAACAGGCCTATTAATAATTAAAAATTAGTAAGCCTAAATGTTTCAAATTTATGCAAGGAATACAAAAGCCCCGACATGGAGTGGATAGATACAGTAGAAAGATATAGAGAAAGAGAGAGAGAGAGAGAGAGAGAGAGAGAGAGAGAATTACCCCTCAAAAAAGTCAGTAAGAAGCTTTCTCTTCCCGACTGCGAGTGGAGGTTCATTATTCTCTATTTTTCAGCTAAAGTTAGCTTCACCAGAGGCGCCAAGCAAGCAGTCGTCAACGATGTCACGCGCTTAGCAATCTTTAGATGTGGGGCGAGGCTTTTTACATTTTAAAGAGACATGACAACTAGCCTATAAACAAACTTAGCATAAATTATTGTAAATAATGCATTCACGAAATTTACCGTATCCACTGCATGAATTTAATCAGATTTGTCATTATTATTTTTAAATAAAATATAAGTATCTTGGGGACTCCTTAAGTCTATTTTTTACTTCTTATGGGTGGTCCCGGATTCCCCCATCCCCTCTCAATTCAAGCACTGGCTTCATCACACTATTCCCTGAGATGTTCAGCAGTCTCACACACGGGCTCAGTCGCGCCACCTTCTGTGGGCTTACATTAAACAGTAAGCCATAGGCCTCTGTAACACTGAAATAACAAAGAATCATAGGCTAAGATTGAAATTGTTTTACATTTGTATTTTTTATTAGCTTTTTGACATTTTATAGTCACCATCCTACTTAAGGTTTGATTTAAAAAGTGGTTTGTGTGAGCCAATGCTCCCAAATGCAAGGAGAATAGCAACTGCCATCACTATTTTATTCCATTATCACTTTATAGGCAATGCTGTGAAAAAGTTAAGCATGTTTAACCTGAACAGCAGGCTAAGAGGGTGTGAATATTTTTAGTTAGCTGATTTTTGTCATATGGTTAAGTTCTACACTGTTAGAATGACAGAATATACTGAATGTTAACTCATCACTGTGTCTAGAATATCAGGGCAAATGAGCAATATTACATTTGTGTCACAATGACACTGCATGAAAAAGCATACTGTGGAATGTCCTTGTTAATACATTGACATATAATGAAAAGTTAGCAAAATCAAGCAATTTCATAATGCGAGACACAGCCAAAAATACCCATCTTTTAAAAACATATACATAATTTCCAAGCTCATATTTCAAGAATCAACAATTGTCTAGAAAACTTTGTAATACTGGTTTAAGTTAATGAAGAAGGATCATTATCTGCATTTACAGGAATACAGGCAGCTTGGTGCACGAAACAACATATACAAATATTACTGATTAATTACAGAATTTACACTCACACCCTTCTGAAGAGCCCAAAATGATGTCACTGTACATTTAAGTTAATAAATGGAACATTTTGAATACTATTGCCAATTATTAGCCTTGAAAACATCTATATGAATGAATCATTGCAATTCCAACAATAGTATATACTGGATATGAAATCAATTATTTCTGGAAGCATGTGCTAAACAAATCTTGCTGATGTTATTTGTTCCAATGCCAGAGCAGCCAGACATAATTGTAAACTCCTGGTTTGAACTCCTAACCTCCATGACTTTGCCTTCATCTTTAATCACTGTGTTGGAGGATGAGTTCACCGGCGATGTCTGACATCTTGTCTTCAGTTCATCGATGTAGGGTCAGGGTTTACTGGTGTATTCTGATAAATTAAGTCACTCTGACAGTATCCTCCAGTATTGTAATAGAGCTGCAGACAGATATCACAGTAAGAATGCAATACAAGGGTTTCTTTACTATCATCAGCCAGCAATGTTAACACATTTGTAAAATCTTTAACATAAGCGGTCACCCTCTCTTCCAAAGCAGCCAACTCCTTTTGCATGAAGACCACAAGCTTGGAAAAACAGGGTCGGTCAACTAGATCCAGTGACCAGCAGCGACACATCACATTGTATCTAAAGGTGAAACAAACAAACAAACAAGATAAGTTGTTGTGAATGTTTTATGTCAACAGTAGAGTATGTTCAAAATGTGTACAATTAAACCCAGAATAAAAAGGGTGTATCTAAATATGAATTGGATTTTTCATGAACAATAATGGCACTTACACAGATTCTGATGCATAAAAGGGCTGCTCCATGTGATACCCACTTTCTATCATTGTGTAGAATGTGTTATTTACGGTTATACCAGGATATGGGGTGACTCCTGAAAGAGATTAATATCAAGTGAGTAAAATAACAAACAAAATGCATTTGTGTGCTTTTATATGTTGAATCAGGTATTTTCTGGGTTCAAAACTAGTCAAGCTCTTTTTGTAAAAAACATCTAAAATTATGTTTACCGTATGGCACTTACAGTGGAAGTCTATGGGGCAATGCATTTCAGAGGGTTTAAAAGCAGAAATGTACAGTTTTACAATATACATTTGCTTAATTATTTATTATTATTCTGTACAAAAAAATGTGTCTTATTTGAGCTGTGAAGTTGTCAAAATCATGATTTTTACAGTTTGTACAAAACTGATCTAGGCAAATGAACCTACAGTATGTGTTATTTCAGGTATGTAACTTTCTGGTATATCTGGTTTACATTTTCATGACAGTTGTTGAAATATTTTATGCAAATTTTCACAGACAAGTTTAATAAGCAATATTATCACACTAGTTTTATATTAACACGCCTACTGTTTAAGGTTTTTATTACAATATTTTGGAAACTGTGTGTATTTTAATGTTCATCCCTGTGGAATGCTTTGCCCCATATAAATCATTTTAAGTGCATTAGAGCAAGATTGTTTGTTTATTTGTTTTTTATGCATACAAGATGCTGTCCAAAGAGTTAAACTTGTATTTAGACACTACACTCACTGAGCACTTTATTATGAACACATGTTCACCTATATATTCATCTGATTATCTAATCAGCCCATCATGTGGAAGCAATGTAAAGCATAAAACCAGGCTGGTTTGAGCTGACAGAAAGGCTACGGTAACTCGGATAACCACTCTGTACAATTGTAGTGAGCAGAATAACATCTCAGAATGCACAACATGTCAGAAGACCATGTCAGGAACTTTATTAAGACATTGTGTTCCTAATAAAGTGCTTAGTGAGGTTATACCTTAATAATGAACTTTAAAGATCGATGTACAGTATGAGAAAGATAATGTCAGAGAAAAAGATACCCAGAGAAAAGATTTCCCATAGCAGAATACCATAGGCCCAGACATCACTTTGCATTGTGTACATCCCTTTGAAAATACTCTCAGGAGCCATCCACTTCACAGGCAAGCGCACCTGCAAAATGTTAACAATTAAGAATACTGAACAACTACATGAAGACCATACTTACTAGTCATATTAAGACAATTACATCACATATGCACATAAAAATACCCACATTTCCTCTTACAACATAGTTGGAGTCATTTTCAATGTCTCTAGCAAGGCCAAAGTCACCAATCTTCACCTGTCTGCCATTTGTCACCAAAACATTTCGGGCTGCCAAGTCTCTATGGATACACTGTAGGTAGAAAATTGTTCACTGAAAGAATTATTATCTTGACCACATGAACCAAGATTAATGCACATCAAGAAATTAAGCACTCTTTCTTATAAGAAAGCATTCAGAGTCTATGTCTATTTATCTTTAAAATGTAAAACATTCTGAAAAAACTCTGACTGATATAAGTGTAAAAATAAAAGAAGGAAACATGCTATTCTGGTTTGTGACATACTCTTAAGAGAAATCGTGAAGAATAGAGTTTAAGAATAAAGCTACTGCTTTTAACTCTGTGGAATGACAAAAAGTGGAAATTGTTTGATGATCTGAAAGATCAGCTTACATTTTTAGCAGACAGAAACTCCATGCCCTTTGCAACTTGAAAAGAGAAACTTAGCAGATCATCATAGGTGAGACTCTGAAGTTCCTCTTCTTGAATTTCTTCATCACATGCAAGCATTTCTTCACAGATTAAAAACAATAAGATTCAGTCCACTGACTCCAGAAAAGACAAAGGGACATTTCTAATTAACATATTTGCATCATGAATTCATGAAAGTGAAAACATGAAAAATTGTTTGATATATGACATATATAGATGTGTTTATGGTCTAATTCATGAAACCAAGTTAAAATGATGAAGAAATTGATAAAAAAAACCCATTTCCCATTTTCTCCCAAACCATGATATCAAGGACGTAGATTTGGCTGTACTTGCTAGTCTTGATTATTCTACGTCCCTGCATGATATCCCAAAGAAATAAATCCTGTGTTAAAATATAGACATGTTTCATGTTGTTAAAGAGTGAGTTTTGGACAAATTTAGACATCTGTTTGAACAAGAACAATCATGAGGTTATGAATAATCTCTATTGCCATGGCAACAATGCATTTGGTTGAAAACATAATTTTCTGTTTCCTAATTTCACTGTTTTTCAAAGTATCTGGTAAAAGAGTGCATTTCCATAAGTCTCAACTTTCGGTGAAAAAAAATACATTTCAGCAATTGATCTTAATGTGAATTCAGCAAAAGTAGTTCAAATCTTCTGCTGAATTCAGTTTGTCCGAAACTATTGCCCCCAGTGGCCGAAGTGTTTTTGAATGTATGTTCACGTATGAGTTCCAGTTTTTGGGTGAAATGTCCACAAAGAGTTTAAAAGTGAGTTAAGTTGTAATGATGTAATAAAGCTCAGGGGTTTTCAAACCTTTTGATACCAAGAACCCCCAAATACGACTATCACCTTACTAGGGACCCCCTCATAAAAATAAAAAGGCATATAAAGACTAGAGAAAAATTCATTTAAAAATATTAAGTTTGATATTATAGAGCTTTTACTGTTTATTTTTATAGTAAAAAGCCAAAATAAATGATTAAAATATTATCTGTCAGGATCATCGGCTATAACCATAGTTATAAACTGCCAATTTAAACCATAGTTTTTTCATATCTGCATTTTAATGCTTGTGCATAAGCATTAAAACACTGATATGAAAAACCAATGGTTCATTTGTAATTAATTACACAAATTATTTCATCATATTAAGTTTATAATATTTTTTCTTTGTGAAATATAAAGGTACCTACACTTTAAAATCGAATTAGTTGACCTGAGATTTTTCAAGGCAATTGGTTTGCATGCATTTACTACGTAAACATACTTATTTGGCTCAAGTAAACTGAACTTAATTTTATAAGTACTATTAACTAGCTACAAGTAAACCTAACTCATCTGTGATTAAAGCATCTCTGTTTTTATTTAATTATTTACATATAAGTTAAAATACATCTTATAAAGTATAAGGGAATGGAGAGTGGAATTTTGGTTAGCCATTGGCAAATTGGATTCTCCCCAGTACTTCTTAGTCCACAAGAGATCTCCTCTTTGGGGTGCTGTTCCCCTCCAGACCAGCAGAGGGTGCTTGCCTTGTGCCTTCCGTGCCATGCTCCTTCCAGACCTGCAGATGGCACTTATACCTTGAGCCCTGTCCTCTCCCCTCCTGCAGATGGTACCAACTTCCCTAACCTTGTTCAACTCCCTGCTCATTTACCCTCATTCCCTTCACCTGTGTCTAGGCCTATATAAGTCTGTTTGTTCCCTGCTTATGTGTTCAGTCTTGAGCCTATGTACCCTGTGCCTTGAGTGACCAGCTCTCTAGCTAAGTGTTTTTCTTGTTATACCTTTTTGACCCTTGTGTCTATTTTATTTCTCTGTTTGTGAAAGCTAGGGTTTTCTTGTTTATTTGTACTCTGCCTTTTTTTAAGTTAGCTCAGTGGTAAGACACCTAACACTAGAGCACTGCAGACCCGGGTTCGATTCTCACCTATGGCAGCATCATCACAGCAAGACTGAACCATGGAAGCGAGCCCAGCGGAAGGGTCTTCATCAAACGTAGAATGGATTCTGTCAGCCCTCTCTGTTCAAGCCGCAACCATTCAGAGGCATGACCAGGCTCTGTCAGAGATCCTCAAGTCACCAGTCTCAAGCCACCTCATCCCAAGACCAGCCCAGACTTCCAGCCCCTGAACGATTTGATGGCAGTCCTGACAGATGTAGAGGCTTCATTACCCAGTGTACCCTGGCCTTCCAGCTTCAGCCCAGCAGCTTTCCTGCTGAAAGTTGTAAAGTGGCCTACATCATTACCCTTCTCACAGGCAAGGCTTTGGACTTGGCCTCAGCCTTAAGGGACCAGAAATCTCCACTCACAACCAACAGTCAAGATTTAATTTCTGAGATGAAGAGAGTATTCCTTCATCCAGCTAGAAGGGGAGATGTGGATCATCGCTTGCTTCATCTCTCTCTCAAGGTACCATCGTGTGCCATCGAGTTTTGCACCCTTGCCACGGTGAGTGGATGGAATCAACAAGCTTTGAGAGCTACCTTTCACCATGCCTTGTCTCCTGAGCTCAAGGATGAGTTGGCGTTACTAGACCCCACGCCTGATCTCGAGTTCCTCATTGACGTGGCCATGAGTTGTCGGGAAAAGCCAACTCTCGACCAGGAGGAGGGAAGCCAGGACGAGAAAAGGAACCATCCCCTGCTCAGCGACCTCTGGTTTGACCATCCATGCCACCCTTACCCACAGCACTCAACATCAAGTTTGTGCCTTTGTAGACTCTGGGGCCACCGGGAGTTTTATGGACTTTGAGTTGGCCAAGAGACTATATATTCAGCCTGTTTCCCTTCAAAAAACCCTTAACATTACTGCAGTTAATGGCAGTCCCCTGGGTTCCGGACAGGTTTGTCAGTGTACCCCACCTCTCCAGCTAAGAGTGGGGCAACACCAGGAACAGATATAGTTCCTTTTGATTCACTCTCCTAAGCTTCCTCTAATTCTTGGTTTCCCATGGCTGACCGCTCACAACCCACACATCGACTGGTCCCGAGGGGATGTTTGAACCTGGGGAACCAACTGCCGTGTCTCAGACGTCACCTTCTGCTGTATCCCCAATCTGCTAAGATCATTCCCAGAACTTTCGCCAGATATCTCCAGGCGGAGTTGTACCTCTGTTCCCGAGACCCTGTCCATGGAAGTCATGGGTCCTCTCCAGATGGAGCAGGCAAAACCCGAGTCTCTAACGCATCTTCCTGAGTTATCCCGAGTACCCATGGAGTATGCGGACCTCCATGAAGTCTTCAGTAAAGACAGAGCTGCCTCACTGCCCCCTCATAGACCTTATGACTGCTCTATTGATCTGCTTCCTAGTACCTGCCCACCTCATGGAAGGCTCTACTCTCTCTCTGGTGCTGAAAGATTAGCCATGGATAAATACCTCAAGGAATCTCTGGACAGTGGATTCATCCGTCCTTCCACCTCACCTGCAGGAGTCGTTTTTTTCTTTGTTGAAAAGAAGGATGGCAGCCTCCGACCCTGCATTGACTACCTAAGTCTAAACCGTATTACTATCAAGAACCGGTACCCTCTCCCCCTCATGCCCACGGCGTTCGAGATCCTGCAGCGTGCCACCATCTTTACCAAACTAGACCTTCGGAATGCATATCACCTAGTTAGAATCCATGAGGGAGATGAGTGGAAGACAGCGTTCAACACCCCGATGGGTGTATTGGAGGTGGATGCCTCAGATGTGGGGGTAGGAGCTGTCCTCTCACAGAGAAGAAGTGTGATAATAAACTTCACCCATGTGCATTCTTCTCTCATCGGCTTACCCCAACTCAGAGGAACTATGATATTGGGAACAGAGAGCTGCTGGCCATTAAGATGGCATTGGAGGAGTGGAGGCATTGGCTGGAGGGGGCCAAACACCCTTTCCTCATATGGACGGACCACAGGAACCTCACTTGCGTCGACAAGCCCGTTGGTCCCTCTTTTTTAACCAGTTCAATTTCACTCTTTCCTATCGCCCAGGTTCCTAGAATCTCAAGCCGGATGCACTCTCGAGACAGTTTGAGCCACCAGAGGGGGAGTCCTGTCCAGAATCCATTCTCCCCACCTCCAGGGTGGTGGCCCCCATCCAGTGGGATATTGAGACGGCTGTCAAGAGGGCCCAATTGTAGCAGCCAGGACCAGGTAATGGCCCTCTTTGTCCCTAACCTGAGGTTTTGCAGTGGGCTTATGCCACCCTCTCTTCTGGACACCCGGGAACTACTAGGACTTGCAAGCTTGACCAGAGGAAATTCTGGTGGCCTAAACTGCAGAGAGATGTCCGGGCCTTCGTCGCTGCTTGCCCCGTTTGTGCCCAGAACAAGGAACCCAAGACCCACCCTCAAGGCCTGCTGCACCCACTACCTATCCCGAGACGTCCTTGGTCCCACATTTCCTTGGACTTCATCACAGGCTTACCACAGTCTCAAGGAAATACGGTAATTCTGGTGGTGGTGGACAGATTTTCTAAGACTTGTCGCCTCTTACCTTTGCCTAAGCTCCCCACAGCAAACCAAACAGCAGAACTGTTAATGAGGCACGAATTCAGGATCCATGGGTTCCCGCAGGATATGGTTTCTGACCGAGGCCCACTGTTCACATCACAGTTCTGGAAGGCGTTTGGTCAACTCATCGGATCATCCATCAGCCTGTCTTCTGGCTTCCACCTCCAGTCCAATGGCCAGACAGAGAGTGTAAATCAAGACATTGAAAGGACACTAAGATGCCTGGTCACCGACAACCACTCTACTTGGAGCTCTCGATTAATCTGGGCTGAGTTTGCACATAACACCCTTTTCCATTCTTCCCTAGGCATGTCTCCTTTTGAATGTCTGTATGGTCCCCCCGGGGATTTTTTTTTAAAATAACCTTTTCCCCCAAAGAAAACCATTTTGTATTTGAATTATCTTGTATTTATCTTTCGTTGTGACACTCTTAATATTTTGGCCTATCACTTGTTCATCAGATCCAATCCATGTTCAATGGAAATTATGGATTGTTAGAACAATAAAATAGCTTCAGTCCCTTTTTGTGCCTTTATGGTTTATAGACACCAATCAGCCACAAAATTAAAACCACCTGCCTAATATTGTGAAGTTCCCCCACGTGCCACAAAAACCTGCATCTCAGAATAGCATTCTTCTCACCACAATTGTTAAGAGCGGTTATATGAGTTAACATAGACTTTGTCAGGCCAGAACTTCTCTGGCCATTCTCTTTTGACCTCTCTCATCAACAAGACATTTACATCCGCTGAATTCTAGAATTTACTTAGAATGCTGTCAAAAACAAAAAACATCCAGTGAGCGGCAGTTCAGTGGACAGAAACGACTTGTTGATGAGAGAGGTCAACAGAGAATAGCCAGACTGATTTGAACTCATATGACCTCACAAGGGGTACCTACACAATATTAGGCAGGTGGTTTTAATGTTGTGACTGATCGAGATATTTCACATATATATATATAATTATTCTATTTTTTTTTAACAGTATTGTGTCAGCCAAAACTAAGGCCTTCATAAATGTAGTATCGTTTTTCTACCCAATTAATGTTATGTCATTTTAAATGTATAAACCTGAAGAGAAACATTTTGATTAAACTGAAATAACAATAATGTCAAATTCAGTAAATATATTTTTTGACTTTTTAACATTTATTAAAAAAAATTCAAGTACTCCCATTGTGGCCCAAGTTTGAAAACCCCTTATACAGTCAACAGGAATGCTTATTTTATTAACTCTACACATTAACCCAAACCACAACTCTAAACTTAAACGTCAGTGGAGTAAAAAATTAAGAAATTAGGGAAAATGCAACCTCAAGTGCTAATTCTCAGCATGCCTATTGCTTATAATATCTGTCAGGAGGCATTGCCTACACGACTAGCGAGTTAACTGACTTGCCTTAAAGGGTCTTTGGTTACATTCTCCGTACATTCTTTTTTTTCCACCTACCCTCAATAGTAGACACTGAGCTGATGCTGGGACTGAGCAGTGCCTCATTCTCCTGTCCTTTGGAAACAGGAGTTGTGTCAATGTGCAGGCACAGGTTGTCACTAAGCTCAACAAATTCACTGTGGAGGTACATGAAGAAGAGCTAGAAACAGTTTTTTACAGTAACTGCATAATAGGTTATTAATTTGTGTACACCTTAACAGTAACAGTTCCCCTTAAGTACAATATATTCATTTCCCTCTTTTTCACATGGGTTTTTTCTAAAAGGCCAGTAATAAATGTAATTCACTTCTTCGTGGATACTCATGCAAACCTGGAGTTTCTCTTCTGCTGGAAGTTGTGGTAAAGGCCTCTGAATCTGTCCCTGTTGAAAGCATCAGTCAGATATTTGTGAAAATGCTCTCTGTTGCTCTTCAAGTAGTTCAGGAGATCTCCATTGCAGCAGTATTGGAAGATCAGGTAAATGGGCCCTGTGAATTAAAAAACAACAACATTTGAAGTAATCTTATGCAAACCTGCCTTTTTTGTGTTCACGAAAGAAAGAAAGTTATGCAGGTTTGGGACAACATGAGCTCCCACTAAATGTTGAAAGAATTTTGGTGCATTATCCCTTTAAAATAAGTGCTTTTGGCAGACTTCAGAAACAATTCAGAGAATCAGTTCTCCAAAACTTACCTGAGCCTGTGCAAGCCCCGAGCATGTTGACAATGTTTTCATGGTGTCCAATATGAGTCAGCATTTTCAGTTCAGACATCAGAGCTTCCTTCTCCACTGCCTGGTGCTTCTCTGTTTGAACCATACATTAACAATATATACCTCTCAGTTTGCTCAATGTCCAAAATGCCTATGACATGCACAATTGATTCATTTTAAAACTTACCCTTTAGCATTTTAACTGCTACCTGAATAGAAACTCCTGGTTTGCTTATTCCATATGCTGTCGCCTGCACAACCATCCCAAAAGCACCAGACCCAAGTTCTTTTCCTTTGGAACGCACAGACAAAGAATTCATAAAATTGAATTGGCTATTTACAGCATGTTCGTGAAAAGTCAAGAATAGGTTCCCTGTGTTGTTTACCAAGCTCCAGATTCTCTCGTGGAAATTCCCATTTGGGGTCATACTTAAAATCCCTGAAGTCGATGTATATGTAGTCATTGTCGTTGGGTCCAACAATCTGAATCATCTGGATTTGACTCTGGTACGCAGGCTTCTATGTAACAAATAAGGGATAGTGTGTGTTTCAGGAGGTAAGGTTTATGATTATGAATTTGTTTTCAAACAAACAGGCAGGCACAGGTTTACCTTAATTCTGATGAAGATGATTAAGGCAAAGATGACCAGAAGTAGTACAAAGATGAGCACAAAGTAAATCACGTAATAAATGTAGAAGACTGTGGGGGAGCAGAGAGGCAATTTACAATTAACTGCACTGGTTAGTGTGCTGTCTTGGGTCACTGTTACAGTCTTGCTAGATCATTTTATGGCATATATTCTAAGCTTAATTTCAGAACAAAATTGATGCAATTCAAAAGCTGCAACCATGTTTGAACATAAAATCAATGTTGTTTCATGAGCTAACATTCACACCGAATTGTCCTTTATTACAAATGCTCAAAGATTTACATTTATTCAACTATCAGACACTTTTATCCAAAGTGACTTACAAAATGAGGAAGGATACAATATAAGCGGCTCGAAATATGATTTTGAATGATTAATTGGTTAATAATTGAAAACGCAGGGCTAGCTTTGTCAGATATTTAAAACACTGGTCTGGATGGACTCTCTGAGTCATCCCTCTTTCAGCAAAAATTGAGGTTACAGAGAGACACTTACAATGGAAGTGAATGGGGCGACTTTTTGGAGGGTTTAAAGGCAAAAAAACGTGGAGCTTATAATTGTATAAAAGCACATAAAAGCTGTAAAATTGTTTTGTCATAATTTTTATAGTCATTTTAGGGTTTTAAGGTTTGTTGACATTAGATCATCATGGCAATGAAGTTGGAAAATTGGCTATAACTTTACACAGAAAAGGTTTGTCAGCAATTGTATCACTCTAAAACTATATTTCTACTCATATTGTTTACTGTATGTCTTGTGGCTATACTTTTGAAACACTGAGTATTTTAACGTTTATAGATTGGCCCCATTCACTTCTATTGTAAGTGCCTCACTGGAACCCAGATTTTTGCTTGTTTTTAAGAAAAGAAGGAGGAGTCAAAATTATATTTAGTTGTAATCAACATTATGCCACAAATGCTGTCGATTCAGCTTAACTTGTATTGAACCCGGAATATTCCTTTAAGAAAAGTATGTTTATATACATGCGTACTCTACTCTTTGTGGCGGCTCATCACATTCATGTTATGAAAATAGGAAACCTAATATAGCTAATATCAATTGTGAAATATCTTCAGGATTATTCAGCTGGGGGTTTGGACTTACTCGGTTGCACTAGTATTTGTTCACTGCAGTGAGTTCCTGCTATGTTTGTCATGCAGCATTTGATAAGATGGTCCTCTCTGTTATAGTGTGGTCTGGCAAAGACAATCTTCTTCTGACAGAACTGATCAGAATCTAGGAATTTGGAGAGGGCAATGGGCATCTCATTCCAATCCTCAGGATCAATACATCTGTAAAACCATACATAGAAATCAGCACCATTTGGTAACCGTGGCATCATACAGTATATAAGCATGCAAGGATTAGATCATGCATTTCTTGTATAAAAAACATTAAATCTTTGCCTTATGTTAGCTTTGCACCTCAAAGTCAATCCCTTACTTAGCATGTGATGGGCAGATTTTCCAAGACAGAGCCACAGGTGTGGAGCTTTGAGTCTTGCAAGTGGTGATGTTCCAATCTTTGATTATTTGAATTGTAGGAATGTCTGCAAAATAATATTTTTTTTTGATCATTGTTAACATCTCCTTCTGTCGCATCTCTCCAATATCAAAATGTTTATGATAACTCACCTGACATGCAAAGAGACATATTCCTTATGACACTATGTTCTTGAGTTTCTATTTTCATTTGATACTGGCCTGGTTCAGGGTTACAAAGCTTAAAAGTACTATACAAAGAAAGAACAAATTAAACACAACAAAGCACTCTATTGTTTGCAGTTCAAATGGATTGCACAATGAACATACCTATTATGATGATGGTAATGAGTCTCTATGCACTCTATTTTGGTTTTATTTGGTGTAATCCAGTAGCACTGGGCTTTTGGGTAAGAGAACACCACAGCCTGGAAGCAGAAGCTTGCCTTATTTTGTGCTAGAATGCTGTTGTTTGTATTCAACTGCAATATGTCGATTTTGTCGTTTTCTGTCAAGGAAGGATTGCCATCAGAACAGAGGCAAAATATTACTTTCACTGCTGTTTTCTCTAGACATAATTCTCTCTAGTTTCATTTTGTAAACATTAACAAATATAACAAATTAGTAATATTTGAGATATCCATGCAAATGTTTTACATTTACTGCCCATTGTGTTTTCTCAACACTATGTTCAACATTATGTTCACAGACGTCTTTGCAGGAAAAAAATATTTTGGTAACATCTTAACAAAAGGGACATATGAGGTTCCATTTGTTAAGATTAGATAACAACATTAGTTTGCATGAACTAACAATGAACAATATTTTCATTGCATTTTTAATATTAGTTAATGCTAATTTCAACATATACTAATTCATTTTAAAATCAAAAGGTGTGTATGTTAACATTAGTTAATGCACTATGAACTAACATGAACTAACAATGAACTATATTTTTATTAACTAACATTAACAAAGATTAATAAATTATATAAATAATATATTTTAATTGCTTGTTCCTTATGCATTTACTAATGTTAACGAATGGAGCCTTACTGTAATGTGTAAGCAATATTTTTTAACAGAAAAGGGCAATTGCTTTACTTACCAAAGATCTTGACATGGGTGGACACCATGTGGTTGTTTTTTGATTTGCAGATGTACTCTCCACTATTTGCCACAGTAACTGATTCAACAGAGAAGAGCTCCATCCAATTGTAATAATATATCGAAGTGACTCCATTGACCTGAATCAAGGCAGAAAATACGAATGCAAACTAGCATTAACAAAAAAGTAATGAGTATTTTTATATTTCTTTAAGCTCATAAATATCTTACCAAAGAGTTGTTGAAGTACCATCTTAACCCAGGACTTCTTATTGAGGCCAGTTTGCATCGGAGTAGCAAAGATTGACCAGATTTCAGGAAAATTTGAGCC
This sequence comes from Moxostoma hubbsi, assembly GCA_032164185.1. NCBI lineage: Eukaryota > Metazoa > Chordata > Actinopteri > Cypriniformes > Catostomidae > Moxostoma > Moxostoma hubbsi. The sequence goes on from JAVLUX010000033.1 coordinate 21,323,674, forward strand.
CTTTGCCCATCCACCTTGGTCTCCAGATCTGCAACAAACACAATGCCTTTGGCTTTTCATTCTACAACAAAACTTTCCTCAATTTGTTCTGTTACCTGATTTCATTATAAATAAGATTAAATATGAAAGGATATTCACTCTGGATGTTCAGTATTTAATGGCAAATGTTTGTGGTAGAGTATATGGTCATTTGTTTAACATGATATTGAAAAGCTGTATAATCTGTACACTTGTGTTGACTATGAGACATAAAAACAGCATTATTCCAAGATCTGCAGTTCATAAGATGATAACATAAATAATAAAAAAGTAATTTCTAAAGATACAATTAGAGGGAATTTAAGGATTATTACAAGGCTTCTCTATTTTTATCTTCCTTTATCCAGATATGAAGTTGATATGAAATAAAATACAGATGATATCGCTGACATTCTTATCGCTGACAATGTCTGCTTGTCTCATGACCCATTGACCACAGAGATGTAGAGTTTTAATGTATGCTCATGTGTATTGGTCAAAAAATCATTAAGTATGTAATAATTGTAAATAAAAAACAAAAAAACAATAATAATAAAAAATATAGCTGTAAGCAGAAATTATCGGCAGCATGAGCAGTAAAAGAAGCATCGTGACACATTTTAAATGAGAATTCTGATGAATGAGTTAAAGACAAAATACAAACATTTATGGCCATTTTTCTCAAGATACACTATTGTTCTATTTGCATGTCTTGGTTGCACATTAAAATCTCTATCATCGGCAGAACAAAAGTGCTTGCTCTTTTGGCTATTAGAACATTGATAAGTGTAAAATGTATTGAGTGTATACTCAAGGTTGTGCAGAGGGTGTTAAGCGCACATTGCACAATATACATTGTTTTGTGTATTCTCAAGCACTTTGAAGGATTTTTTGGAAAACATTTAAAAAGTCAGTTTTTACATCCACAGAATTAAATGCAATATATTTACTAAGTAAATACAACAGCCTTAATTCCTCTTTGGTATTTTTTTTTTATTTTTATAAATTTGCTACTTTCAAATTTGTTTGTGAAACTATTTGCTAATATTTTCAGGCATGGTCTGCAAATAATCAGCAGATTTCCATTTCATGTTGATTGAACAATTGTTATAAGAGTAATAGCAGCAACAAAACATTTACATAAAATCAAATCATGGCCAGCCATGGTGTCATTGTTCTCTAAATGACCCACACAATCTAACAAGGCCAGTCTCACAAAAATGCCTATTTTGGCCTCAAGCCCATTTTAGTGTGCTCAATGTCCAGTGTGTCAAGTTTGGTGATAATACCTCGTTACTTAATAGTTATATAAATTTACGTAAAAGCAGAGATCATTTTTTTAAATCATCACCCTGTTTTTTTTGGCATTTACCAGCAAAATTTTGCCATGTTCTTTTGCATTTTGAGAAATGTACTAATGTCGCTTCTTATTTTGGTGGCACAGACGAATGGCTTTGATGATATTCGCTAAAGTAGTTTCCGAACTATTTTTGAAGTGGCAACAGGCCTTAAGGCGAACCATAGCAAATATGCTATCATTGCACTCTGTAAATCCTCCAGAACTTAAACAGACCAGTCATGTGAAAATAGACCAAAGGCACAAAAAGTTATAAGCTCACAAATGTAAAAAAAAACAAAAACACTTTTTCCACCACTAGGTGGCACCGGACCCAAACTTCTCAGGCACCTTCAGGGCATGCTCCTGATGGCATAAACATCACTTTCATAACTAAGCCACTGCCTTCATAAAAAAAAAAAACTATATTTTGCAGCAAAATTCAAAATGGCCGATGCCCAAACTGGCCGACGTGTGAAAATTAGGTATCGTTTGACACGGAATATTTCACTGAATCTAAAGAGAGCTGTTTTATCATTTTTAGCCAAAATCTTCAAGAGTTATAAGCCAAAATAGCAATTATTTGCTATCTCCTGACCAGTAGGGGGCAGTGTGGAGAAAAGCTGCAGGTGACCTGAAGGCATGATGCCAATGACACATATCAAGTTTTGTCACAATCTGTGAAAGTGTTGCGGAGATACAGTATGAAGTCCATTTTGGAGTGCTCACTGTCAATTTCGTGAAGCCATTTCTCAGGAACAATTTCAAACATCGAAAAACATTGTATTACTTTTGTGTAGCTCTATCTCATGATCGCTTTAAAGCAATTTTGGTGGAAAACGGACAAAAATTGTAGGAGGAGTAGTGAAAAAACGTGTTTCCTTAAAATTCAGAATAGCAGAAAATCTAGTTGAGCGGAAATAGAGACCAAGGTATCCATTCGACTCGATGTGAGCTCAGGAATCATGGGGGAAATTATTTTGTCTCTAGGACTTACAGTTCAAAAGTAATTAGCATAAACATGAGTGAAAATTTGACCTGTTGGTGGCGCTAAATGGTTTGAGTTACAGACTCCAAATTTACTGTGGTATCAGATCAGACTGTCCTCAAATTTCATAACATTCCTGCAAATGGTCCTATGAGCTGCCATAGACTCCCATGGCAGAAAAAAAAGAATAATAAGAACACTAACGATTACAATAGGGGTATTTGCCCTTTCAGGGCTTGACCCCTAAATACATACCATAATGATAGACCTCAGAACATTCTTCCCCCAGCAGATTACTGGCACAGCACTTTGGACTATCAGGACAACTAAGCAAAATGCTCTCTGTCCTATTCCATCTATTTTCCCTGTCTTCCATTGGTTTGGTGCTAAATGGAAAACAGGATCACAGACAGTTATAACAGAAAGTTATGCAATAAATTAAAAAATAAAAAACTTATAAGATGCATTCTTGTTTAAAATCATGCAAATTATAACTACAACTGGATGGTTATAAACATAATTCTTTTTTGAAGCAGTTACATCTTTCATAAGTCATAACAGACTCAAACTTTATATTACCTGTTGCCATACCACTTGATGATTGGTTTAGGGTTCCCCTCAGAAATACAAACTAAATCAGCTGTATTTTGATATCCTGCTTTTGCAATAGCTTTGAGCACTGGGACTGTTGGCCTCCCTACAGAAAACAAAGAAACTCTATGAAACAACTTAAGGAGGGTGAAGTGATTGGTTAGGTCATATGTCTATGTTATTCTCTTTTATATTTAGCTAATCTAAGTTGAAATGTATTGCCTCCCTTTTATGAAAGGGGGTTTGGAGTTATTGAAGGAGGGAGTTTGGCTTACTTTGTGGTGACTGCACAACTGTAATACTGTGATTGCCACAGAGTACAATGTATTTTCCATTTTCAACTCTCTCAGAGTGCTGTAACAGCTGCATAGTGAAATTTACACTGTAGGCAGCACATAAAGTGTATACGAGATTATTATAAGTTCCCATAGTAATCAATTAACAATTTAGAGAAAACAAGTGTCTAAACAGATGCATTAAAACATCAACAACATCCTGAATATCAACTAGATGTATTAGAAAATATTTATACATTCTAATCATTAACCCTCATCATGCCTCCAACACACACACACATATAGACAAACCTTTGGTAGCAGAGACATTTCAACCCATTTGAGCTGTTTTGTCGACATTCTGTGTATATGTCCGCTGTCTGCCCCTCAGTGACACCCAGTTTAATAAGGTCAGAACTGAGCAGGTCTGTCTCTTCTAATGTGCATCTTACAGTCTGAAATATATGTGTACAGAGTTGGTCAGTTACAGATATACAAACCAAAGATCATGGCGTTAACTTAACAGTCTCATCAGCATCAACATCAGTGCTGACAACTGAACAGAACTGAACAGAACAGAACAGAATTAGCCTGACGTTTAGTTCAGTTTTAAGCTCTGTGGTCATTACTTCAATTTCAGGAAAGCCGTAAGTTCTGCTTTTATCTTAAAGAGTCTCTATGACGAATAAACTGCACAGAAGATGATCTAATAACAACTGCTTAGTTAAATATAGGTAAATGTCATTTTGCAATATAATGTAAAACATAACACACATTTATGGACCTGATTTAATGGTTAATCTGTAGATATTTCTAATATGTGCGTGGAGGTAAAATGTCAGTTTGAAAGAGACACTGGAGTACTGTCAGAAAAGCTACAGTGATCTACTGAAGGGCTGATCAGAGGATTTTACCGATCCATCAGTGACACAGCGCGGATGAGTGTCTGTAGAGTCGTCTCTCTTTGCGCTGAGGCTTCGAGCGCTCCACTGCAGCAAGAGCAGCACTTCGGTGCAAGACAAAAATAATGTATGAAAAGCAAACTAAATGGAAAGCAATCTGATAAACTAGACCTTGAAATATTAAATAAATATATACAATACAATACAAATCAGATAAGCTAATGCACTGTACGCGATAAAATAGCAAATTATGCTGAACAAAAACACCCATTAATGTATAATAATAAATGAACGTCCTTCCTCATTGTTGAATAATTGAAAAGAAGTTTTTGACGTACCCACCAAAAGCCTTTTTCCTAAATACATCGCTCGAATGCATAACAGTGTGTTCCTCAACCCTGTCTGATCATAAATGGACAGTAAACAGACCTGCAAAGACTTCCACTTCAATGACGCGACGCATTTCTTCTTCATAAGGTGCTAAATACTTTCGCTTCAACACATGACACACACAACAACAACAACAAAAAACTTCTACTGACGTTTGAACTTCTTGAAACGCATCAGGTTGGCCATCATCACTCTGTAAACAACTTTAAGAAAACGCCTCTCTATTTAGGCAATTACTCTGCTTTTATTAGTCTACATTTTCTTCAAAGATGTTTCTTTGGGTTCTAGGTTCACCCAAAAATACTAATTCTCTAATCACTTACTCACCCTCACGCCATCCCAAATCTGCATGACTTACTTCTGCTGAACACAAACTAATGATTTCAGAAAAATATCCCAGCTCTGTAGGTCCATACAATGCATGTGAATGGTGACCAGAACTTTGAAGCTTAAAAAACAAATCACATAAAGGCCACATAAATGTAATTCATACGACTCCAGTGGTTTAATCCATATCTTCAGAAGCGATATGATAGGTGTGAGTGAGAGACAGATCAATGTTTAAGTATAAATCTATAAGTCCTTTTTTTCTCTAAATCTCCACTTTCACTTTCTGCTTCTTTTGTTTTTGGCAGTTCACATTTATTGTGCATATCGTCATCTACTAGAGACGAGAATTTGTAGTGAAAAAGACTTCAATATTGACCAGTTTCTCACCCACGCCTATCATATCACTTCTTAAGATATGGAATAAACCACTGTAGACATATGGATTACTTTTATGTGCCGTTTATGTGCTTTTTGGACCTTCAAAGTATGAACCTACAGAGCTGAAATATTCTTCTAAAAATCTTTGTTTGTGTTTTCCAGAAGAAAGCGTCATACGCATCTGGGATGGCATGAGGGTGAGTAAAGGATGAGAGAATTTTAATTTTTTGGGGGTGAACTATCCCTTTAAGTTTGGGCACTTTTAGCACTGTGGACTAAAATATATTTTAACACTCTTACTATCTTTTTTATGATTATTTCTCTACTAACTATGGCCAACAGTGTATATAGAGATTAATGCCATTTTGGTCGTCTTTTCCCAAAAGTCATATCACTCGATTAAATAATACACACAATTAAATAATATTTGAACACTTTTTGCATAATTACAGCTTGATTGGAAATGATGCTCAATAATAATATTCTGCTCAGAAGTTACATTCATCTTGAATTTGTTTTCTTTAAACATCATTTGTCTCATTTCACTGACAATTTTGTTGACTTTGTTAACAAGTACACTTTTCAAAAACCTTTGAAAAATATATAGTAATAAATAAAAAATTATGTTTATTTCACTTTGTTATATAGATTTTATACATGTAGTAATTTTTTAATTTAATTTATTTATTTATTTTTATAGCTAATGCTTTACATAGTTTAATATGTTTGTGAAAAGGCTAAAACACTCAAGGCATTTGAGGCATGGTAAAAAAAAAAAAAAAAAAAAAGGTTTAGTTTTATTAATGTCAGATTTATCCAGTCAGGCTTCCGCAACCAGTTGACCCAGCATGCAAAACTGGGGAGAAAAGAGGAGAGGAGATATATATATGTCAGTTTTACTGAAAACGTTTAACGAAAATGTTCAATTAACTTAAATATTTAAGTTATGAGCCCAAGACCTGACATTTCAAATAATACTCAATTAAGACAACTTGATATTTCCAGTATAGACTTTATTATTACGTGCATATGACTTCTAATCAAACAAGAAGTCACCGTGCCCACACCGTAGGCTAATATCAGGCTTGTGTTGTACGAAATAGCATCAATGATTGCATGCTTTTTAAATGAATCCCCTAACGACTCCACATGCGAACTGCAGCAGAGCTCGGGTCGTACCCAGCATGCACAGTTGAGCTATTAGCGCTTAGCTGAACAAGTGTAGACAGAAGACAACAACAACAGCATGATTGAGACGGATGGAGTAGTAGGCCTAGGCCAGCTATGGACCCCGAAAACAAGCATCAATGCTCGGCAACAAACGCGTGGATTTTGCTGACTTGACGAAGAGACTGATTTTGTTGCACAACGTACAGTAAGGTGCTCATTGTTTCTCAAGTGTTTTAAAAAATATACTACTGCTGAGAATCTCTATGTGCGAGCGTCTTCCGGCGGGAGCAGCAGTAGCAGCGGTGCCATGAACAGTGGACTCCCAGCTTCAGCTGTTCCGCTCGGGGGTGTCGGTATACCCGGTGTGAAGGTGAAATTCTGCCGCTATTATGCGAAAGACAAGACTTGTTTTTACGGAGATGAATGCCAGTTTTTACACGAGGACCCGTCCATGGCGAGCCTTTCTCTGCACAGTGGAGGAGCTGGTGCTGGAGGAGGAGGAGGAGGAAGCCCCGTCTCTTTATCTCTGGTCGGAGGAACAGTGACGGCAGCGGGTTACGCACTTGGAGGCAGCGCGGCCAGCGGCTCTCCGGCGAATGCTCCCAAAAAGAGCGATTCTCTCGGTCCCGCGGGAACGACTTTAGATGGTCAGCTGTTGTCCAGTGAGTTTGCTCTGAGGCCTAACTCATCCCCTCGCCTGTTGTTTTTGTTGTTGAATTGCGAGGCGGCTTTCGTTTAAATCGAAGCCGTGGATGTAGCGCGGCCTATCTCTCTCTCCACCAAAACAACACGGGGAAGCAACATGTTACTCCATAGTAACAAAGTACGAAAATACTAGAATAATTTAAAGACATTTATGCACTGCGAATGGCTTTTGTTATTTATTTCCCCCTAAATGCATAAATTAAGTTTTTGATCTCAAGAAAGACCTGTCATTGTTCACTGTGAAAAAGGAAACCTTATTACAAACAAATATAAATGCAAACATTTTGTTAGACAGTGTTTTTATGTAGATTTATTTGCTTTACATGATGCGTCTGAATGCATTTGCAACATAAGTAGCGAACATGTATGCTGTGTTTCTTTATGTGTGCAACAGTGTAGCTAGCAATGTACTCGTAAGGACGATGAAAGAATCGTTCTAAACACATTTATAAATAAACGCCCTCAGTATAGGATGAAAATATGTATTTGATCGATCTGCTTTAAATTACCACTTTGAAATATGTTCAGATTTTTTTTCTTAAATCATAAAAGTCTGTTTAGCGCTTCGACTGACAAAATGGTGACGTCTTTTACACGCTGCGCTCTGATTGGCTGTTGAGTTCTCGATAGGGCCTGCTCCTGTGTGCGGCTCCCTAGACCTTGTTGGAGTTTTCAGATTAACTCAATGCAAGGCTCGCCACTTGCTTTTAAGAGAGCACATTAAGCTTTTAAAACACTTACAATATATACTTTAACAGCCTTTTATCACAGCAGTTCATTATTTGAATTATTCATGTTAAAGTTCGAAAAGGGCTTGCATAGGACTGAATATTTTTGTAAACACAAAGATGATGTATGTTTGCTTTATTGCAGTCACTGGAATGGAGGGAGGTTCTCTGAATGATGCCAGTCTGACCAACTCGTACTTCAGCAGCACCTTTATTGGGGTCAATGGGTTTGGAGGCCCTGCAGATTCCAAATATTCAATGATGCAGGTAACTCTTTATTGCCTGTGTATGGTGATACACTAGAAAGGAATATAAGCAAATTGGTCAGACCAAATGAGAAACAGACAGTGACAGTTTGTTTGCCCATGATAAAATGTTTGCTCATGTTTTCAGAGGATGACGAGCAGCAGCAGCTCTCCAAGTCTGCTAAATGATGGTGCCAAGAGCTACAACCATGGCGCTCATGGTGAGTTAAGACTTGTTTGAAAGTATTTGTTGTACCAATAAAGCCATGCTAGTAGAATGTAAAGACCTTCTGTTCTGTGACCCCTCTTTAGATCCAGTCAATTCCCCGACATCATCTCTCTTCAGTGATTTTGGGTCTTTGAGCCTATCACAAAGGAGGAAGGTGAGTGTCTAATGCACTAATAGACACTTATTTGTTGCTCATACTCTATTGTGTTGTGAAATGGGGTTTTTGTTGACTGAGAAGGATCACCTTCTATAACCCTATTTTCATGCTGCTTTGATGAAATGTCAGAAGGTGCTTTTTGAATGTGAAAGCTTTATGGTTCCATTTGTCTTGTGGTTCATTTGCAGGCTCCTAACCCGACAGCCAGTGAATTTGTCCCTAAAGGGGCCCCACGAATGGCCTCCATGTCTCAGACGACTGTCCCAGCGTTCGCCTCCCCAATCTTCCCTCATCCTGGCCTGAGCAGCTCCACTGTGGCTGCTCTTGCACCTGGTCAGTGACTCCTATTGTGTATATGGGCAAAAAGCATTAAAGTAAATCGCATATCTGCTTGAATAGGGAAAAATACTGAAATCTCAAACTGTTTCTTAACATTAAGTTTCATTAATTTAACAAATCATATTAATATATCATATTGTTTAGGCTGATCCGGTTAAAAACACTATTAAAAAGCTGTTTGGCTCTTTTAAATGAAAAGCAAGACTTATTCACTTATTTGATGGCTGAAGGAATATGTTACACATTCTCCCTTTAATTTTTAGTTAATTTTGAGTTGTCTGGGTTCTCTACCTTATACTGTCACTGCTAACTCACCTGCCTTCTCTTTCTGCTTAGAATTTCTATTCAGTCTTTTGTGGGTTTTTTTTTTCTTGTCTTTTATACATGATCTTTTAAGTTGAGTTGTGCTTGCTGTACTTTTGTGCTTGTGAATCTATCTGCTCATGGTTGTGAATTTTGATTGGGCTATAATATATATATTTTTTGGATAGGTATGTCTCTTTCGGCTGGGTCATCTCCTCTCCATTCCCCCAAGATCACGCCTCACACTTCCCCAGCCCCGCGACGACGCAGCCACACACCCAACCCTATACCAGCCAATTACATGGTGCCTACTACTACGTCCGACCAGGGTGGTGGAGCCCACATTATTCAGAAGGAGACTGTGGGCGGGACCACGTACTTCTATACTGATAACACCCCTGCTCCCTTGGCCGGAATGGTATGGCCCATATAAATCCTACAGTGAATTGTTATTGCCTTTACCTGATTAAAATACATGATGTGCCGGTCATCACATTTTCAGGTGTTCCCGACGTATCACATGTATCCACAAACGGCACCTCATGTGGCGTACATGCAGCCGAAAGCCAATGCACCATCTTTCTTTATGGCTGATGAACTCCGACAGGTGATCTACCTTTTCTCACCCTCATCCCTCGTCTCTGTCAGCCAGTGTTGTTCAGACATTGTTTGTTAGTTGTTAATTTTGTAATTTTGACTTTTCTAACAACAAAAAGATTTCATTTGACACTCATTTATGTCTCTTTTTGTAGGAGCTGATTAACAGGCATTTGATAACAATGGCACAGATAGATCAGTCTGAGAACCCTGGTAAGGATGTGGTTTGTCTTGTGTTGGTGTGGTGTGTCATGTCCACATTGTTTCAGAACAATGTAGCTCTTAACTTTTCAGTTATAATGTCTGTTTTGTGGTCCGTGCATCTGGATTCACCTGCTGTCTGAGAAAACCACATCCTTTATCTCAGTCTTTTTTTTTTTTTTTAATTGGTTTGAAGTGTACATGGGCTAAAAAATAACCTACGTACTGTATATATCCATGGATGTAATGCATCCATATACACTCACTGAGCACTTTATTAGGCACACCTACTTATTCATGTGATTATCTAAACAGCCAATCGTGTGGCAGCAGTGCAATGCATAAAATGATGGGGATAGGGGACAGAAGCTTCAGTTAATGTTCTCATCAACCATTAGAATGGTGAAAGGTGTTCTCTGTGATTTTGACCGTGGCATGATGGTTGGTACTAGACGGGCTGGTTTGAATATTTGTGTAACTGCTGATCTGGGATTTTCATGCACAACAGTCTTTTAGAGTTTACTCAGAATGGTGCCAAAAAAAAAACATTCAGTGGTCGGCAGTTCTGCGGACGTAAGCACAACTCACCACTTGCCCCACCGAGAGTGAGAACCACATTATAGCGATCCCACAAGGAGGTTAACCCATGTTACTCTACCCACCCTAGCAACCGGGCCAATTTGGTTTCTTAGGAGACCTGACTGGAGTCACTCAGCACACCCTGGATTTGAATTCATGACTCCTCCAGGGGTGGTAGTCAGTGTCTTTACTCACTGAGCTATCCAGGCCCCCCAGAAATACCTTGTTGATGAGAGAGGTCTACAGAGAATGGCCAGACTGTTTTGAGCTGACAGAATGTCTACGGTAACTCAGATGAGCAGAATAGCATCTCAGAATGCACAACACGTCGAACCTTGAGGCTGATGGGCTACAACAGCAGAAGACCAAGTCGGGCACTTTATTAAGACCATGGTGTTTCTAATAAAGTGCTTAGTGAGTGTATATAAATATTTTTTTTTATAATCTGTGAATGTATTAATATTTGTGTGTGACAAGTGTGTGAGAAAAGTTACAGTGCATCCGGAAAGTATTCACAGCGTTTCACTTTTTCCACATTTTGTTATGTTACAGCCTTATTCCAAAATTGATTAAATTCGTTATTTTTTTCAAAATTCTATAAACAATACCCCATAATGACAACATGAAAGAAGTTTGTTTGAAATCTTTGCAAATTTATTAAAAATAAAAACAAAAAAAAATCACATGCACATAATTATTCACAGCTTTTGCCATGCCTCTCAAAATTGAACTCAGGTGCATCCTGTTTCCACTGATCATCCTTGAGATGTTTCTACAACTTGATTGTAGTGGTAAATTCAGTTGATTGGACATGATTTGGAAAGGCATACACCTGTCTATATAAGGTCCCACAGTTAACAGTGCATGTCAGATTACAAGCCATGAAGTCCAAGGAATTTTCTGTAGACCTCTGAGACTGGATTGTATCGAGGCACAGATCTGGGGAAGGGTACAGAAAAATTTCTGCAGCATTGAAGGTCCCAATGAGCACAGTGGTCTTCATCCGTAAATGGAAGAAGTTTGGAACCACCAGGACTCTTCCTAGAGCTGGCCGTATGGCCAAACTGAGCGATCAGGGGAGAAGGGCCTTAGTCAGGCAGGTGACCAAGAAACCCGATGGTCACTCTGACAGAGCTCCAGCATTTCTCTGTGGAGAGAGGAGAACCTTCCAGAAGAACAACCATCTCTGCAGCACTCCACCAATCAGGCCTGTATGGTGGAGTGGCCAGACGAAAGTCACTCCTCAGTAAAAGGCACATGACAGCCTGCCTGGAGTTTGCCAAAAGGCACCTGAAGGACTCTGACCATGAGAAACAAAATTCTCTGGTCTGATGAAACAAAAGATTGAATGTTTTGGCCTGAATGGCAAGCGTCATGTCTGGAGGAAACCAGGCACTGCTCGTCACCTGGACAATACCGCCTACAGTGAAGCATGGTGTTGGCAGCATCATGCTTTATGGATGTTTTTCAGAAGCAGGAACTGGGAGACTAGTCAGGATCGAGGGAAAGATGAATGCAGAAATGTACAGAGACATCCTTGATGAAAACCTGCTCCAGAGCGCTCTGGACCTCAGACTGGGGCGAAGGTTCATCTTCCAACAGGACAACGAACCTAAGCACACAGCCAAGATAACAAAGGAGTCACTACGGGACAACTCTGTGAATGTCCTTGAGTGGCCCAGCCAAAGCCCAGACTTAAACCCGATTGGACATCTCTGGAGAGATCTGAAAATGGCTGTGCACTGACGCTCCACATCCAACTTGATGGAGCTTGAGAGGTTGTACAAAGAAGAATGGGAGAAACTGCCCAAAAATGGGTGTGCCAAGCTTGTAGCATCATACACAAAGACTTGAGGCTGTAATTGGTGGCAAATGAGCTTCAACAAAGTATTGAGCAAAGACTGTGAATACATGTGGTTTTTTTTTTTTTTTTTTTTTTTTTTTTTAATATAAATGTGCAAAGATTTCAATCAAACTTCTTTCACGTTGTCATTATGGGGTATTGTTTGTAGAATTTTAAGTAAAATAATGAATTTAATCAATTTTGGAATAAGGCTGTAACATAACAGAATGTGGAAAAAGTGAAGCACTGTAAAAACTTTCCAGATGCACTGTATGTTGTATGTTTGAGGTCAGTTGTTTTATCTCCTGCAGGAGTGCCATCTGAGGTAGACAGTTACCACAGCCTCTTTCCCCTGGAACCCCTTCCCCCTCCCAACCGCCTTCAGAAAACCAGCAACTTCAGCTACATCACTTCCTGTTACAAGGCAGTCAACAGCAAAGATGACCTGCCTTACTGCCTCAGAAGGATACATGGTGAGGCATGATGTTTTAGCATCTGCTGTTATTGCTGTAGACTGCAGTTTTAAAATTTTGTTCACATCCTGTAGAAAATTTATCTAGAAATTTAAGTTGAATAGAGGAAAGCTTGCACCCTTATTCCAAGGAAGAAATTCCTTGCAAAATATTTTAGAGGCCAAAGAAGACAATTTGACAAATGTGAAAATGTGATGACATTGAGTTTTGCTCTCCGTTATTATCAATTTAGAAATATGTCCATTAGTGATTTGGCTCTTTGCTTTGGCATATTTAGATTTTTATTTCTTAGATTTATCACAAAAAAAATGATTTAAAAATGATTACAAATGCCAGCAGCATCATCCTGTAGCTCAAGACTGGTTTCCCACTGAAGCTAAGCGGGGTTGAGCCTGGTCAGTACCTGGATGGGATACCTCATGGGAAACTAAGGTTGCTTCTGGAAGAGGTATTAGGGAGGCCAGCAGGGGCTGCTCACCCTGTGGTCTTTGTGGGTCCTAATGCCCCAGTAAAGTGATGGGGACAATTTACTGTTAAAGAAAAAAAAAGCGCATCATCCATCATAGACTTTAAACCTATGTCCTGACTCACTGTGGTCATTAAAAATCTCAGGACAATTCTCGAAATGAGTAGGGATATAACCCCGGTGTCCTGGCCTAATTCCCCCCTTTGGCCCTTTTCAATCATGGCCTCCTAATAATTCCCTTTCATGAATTGGATTTATTACTCCGTTCTCTCCTCTCCACCAATAGCTGGTGTGTGGTGAGTTTACTGGCGCACTATGGCTGCCGTTGCATCATCCAGGTGTATACTGTGCAATGGTTTAGGAGAGTCCCCTGTTCACAGTATGAAGTGCTTTGAGTGTAGTCTCAGAAAAATGCAATATTAATGTAATTTTCATTCATTCATGCAAATGTTCCTAAACACCAAAGAGCTGAAATAATGAAAATAAAAATAAAGGCCTTTCTCTTGACAGCACAAGGACATTTTGTGTCTTGTGTAATCCAATTCAGTTTAGTACCCACATATATAACTTTGGAAAAATGTGTGTGTTTACATGTGCAGGCTTCAGGTTGGTAAATACCAAGTGCATGATGCTGGTAGACATGTGGAAGAAAATTCAGCACTCCAATACTGTGACCCTTCGAGAGGTCTTCACCACCAAAGCTTTTGGAGACCACTGTAAGGATAATTTTATTTGTGTGTGTGTGTGTGTGTGCATGCACAAACTTTTGTCATGTTGCATTTGATTGTAGTGACTGACAGGGTTCCCAGTATTACGGAAAATCTGAAAATATAATTATTTTAAAATGGTAAATTACAGGCCTGGAAAAGTTATAAAAATCCTAAAAAAGTAATGGAACTTTCTCTTTCTAGTCATGCTTTGCAATACAGTAACAGGGTTCTTGTGGGTCCTTACAAAGATTTAATTTCTTAAATTCAGTTTTATAAAATCTAAAGTTATAAAAAGTCTTAAATATCTTATGTGGGATAACAAAAGTCTTTATTATCATTTAAAGAGGTCTTAAATTTGGGGACGTAAAGACCAGAATCGCAATATGACCCTTATGAGTCTTGTTATATTTTAAAAGGCTACGATTTAATTTGATAAATATTCCGTCTGTGTGAGCTGCAGGCTTCAAAGAAAGAAGCATGCAGGGAACTTGAGATTCAGTGTTACCAGCTGCTTCAGAGCAGTTCGTAATCCGTGAATACTGGACAATTATGACATCTATTGTTGATCAGTTATGACAGTGTTTCTTTTAAAGTGTTATACTGTAATACCAGTGGCGATTTCAAAGCCTTGTCTGCTGGCATAACATGCATAATGTTTTTTCATCTTTTCATTTTCATTGACCTTTTTGCCTAATGTATTTTCAATTGCTTTCCACTCCTAATTAATCTAAAAAGGAAGAGCAAAAAAAATTTATCCAATCAGAATTTATTCCTTGATGCTTCGAAGCAAAGTGTGAGAACTCTTTCACAAATTGCATCCCCAAGCCATGCTCCTTAGCCTAAAAAGCACGTGAGTCTGAGCTGTTTTGACGCATTTCCTACTGAAACAGGAAATGGGGCAGGACGTGTCGAACTACTCAACTCATTTTTAAAAATAGCCAATAGGATTTAGTTTTCAAACATAGCCACACAAATACACGCACCCTTTTCCAACGTGCTGCTCAAGGCAGTGTCGCTAAGTGATTTTAATTAGGGTTGCTCCAAAAACACAATTTTGGCTTCTGTGTGTTACCAGCTGAATATAAAATTTTATACACTAGTTATATTTTTCTGTTTTCAATTTTCAGGCATAAACAAGCTTTCATTTTAGCAGGAATTTATTTTGACAGACATTTGAGTTCTTCCTATTTTTGACAGGTTAGTTATATCTAGCTTCCCATTAATGCTGTAATACTCCCGTCATGACTCGTGAGCTTTAATGGAGAATGAGATTTGATTGTTCAAAACCTTTTATATGCTAAACACACTGCATGAAATTCAAGCACCAGTAGACAGAGCAGAGCGGCACCTCTCGAACGCAGCGAGTGGGACTATATATTATTTAAATGACACCCTTCTGCTGTTTAATGATCACACTTGGCCATATCAAGTTTTCTTTCTATTATTTTCAAATTGTCAATGATTTCATCTCAACTTTCATAACATTAGCTAATGGAAACATACTGTAAAATGGTACTGAAATTAGCAACAAGATGATATCATAACCTTTTAATTTTTTTGGTATCTCTATTTCATTAGTTATACAGTGTAACCCTAATCTCAATATCGGACAGCTTTTCTTTAGTTTAAAGAAGCGAATGATCAAACTGTCATCATTACTACAAATCCATCCCACAAACACACACAGCACATCACAGGCTTTTTTTTTTTGATGAGGCTGGAGCCATTGTGCCAATACAGATGAATGAGAAACAAGCAAATAAAAAAAAAAAACAATAAATACATTATATGAATCACAGTACACCAAACATGATGAATAAAGAACACTTACAAAATTCAAGACAGTGTGCCCAAAACCATAGTTTGGGGATGGGGAAGAGGGTGTGAGGAAATATAAAACCTAAAATCTACTTTATCACCATGTTTGCTAATTGCTGCGATCGTTTCATCTGAATGACGGGCCTGGACTGGAGGAGATGGAACTTGTCTGGCTTTTGGTCAAATTATTGCTCACCCCTCGGCTAGTAAATCATTTAATTTGTATTATCATATTGTCATTTAAAAAAAATTGCACAAATAAACAGTTTATAATAAAAACGGCAACATCCAATAATAATTGACAGTTTTGAATTCATGGTGACTTTAAGAATCTACAGTGTATTTCATACAGTGTCATTTTATTGTCTTTCACACAGATCACACATTGTAGAAACTAAGCTTTGAAATTTGTAAAAGGCAGATTAATCATTTATTGCCTTTTTTTTAACACATTAATATCATATCAGCAAAATCCAATATCGGTCAAACTCTAATTCATATGTTTTGATATTATTACATAAACAAATTTTAATATGGTTATGGTTGATTAAGTATTTAAAACTTGCAGGTACCTGATTTTGCTGGCAAGCAGTGTTATAAGTTCTAAGCCTTGTTGAATTTGTGCCCCAACCAGTTTAAGGAAAGAATCTGTGATGCATGATTTATTTTGAGAGTGTGTGGGTTTGTTCCATATTGAAATATGGTATTCAAATGATTTGTTTAAGTCTTAAAAAATCTTGTAATATTATCAATATAGCTGGAAATTGCTCTTTGTGTGTGAAAACTCTGTTAGATTTTTTTTTTATTTATTTATCCTTGCCCAGTGATCACAAATGACTGTGGAAAGTCCTGATAAAATCATTGAAATGTATTTGTCAAATGTTGTGGAAACCCTGAGGATGATCATGCCTTTCCTCCCCAGCACTGGTATTCTCCTATGACTTCCACGCGGGGGCTGAAACAATGTTCAGCAGGCACTTCAACGATCCGGCAGCAGATTCTTTCTTCACTAAAAGAAAGTGGGGTGAGTTGTTTCTCTCTTTGTTCCATAGCTATTTAAGTGCATGTGTGTAAGGATTCAGGCGTTTGTTGCTCAGTGTGTTTAGTGTGTGGTTGCAGTTGCATCTTTGTGAGTGAAAAGCGAGGAAAGAGGAAGGAGTGGTTGAAACCGATCCTACTTCAGGTGGGTTCAGTACCTGCAAGCTCAAGACTTAAAGAGGAAGCAAAACCCAGGGGAGGCGTTTTGCTATAAACAGCTGCAGCACATACAAATGTATTAACCACAGTGTAGCCCAAAACTTTGAAATTATTTCTGTTTAGTGAGTGTCTGTTATAAGGTCAGTTGAACAGATGCAGTGATGCATGTCAAGGCAGTGTCCTGCAATAAAATGCATATACTATGCTATACTATTTTAATAGTATTTTTCTTATTTATAGAGGTTCTCATTATATGAATTCAAAAATAATATGAATTATGTTGATCTCATTAGTTTTATTTAAGGCATACGTATTTCACCCAAAAATGAAAATTCTCATCATTTACTCATGCCATCCCGGATGTGCATGATATTTCTGCTCTTTAGGTCCATATATTGCAATTTAATGGTAACCAGAATTTTGAAGGTCCACAAATCACATAGGCAGTATAAAAGTAATCCATACAACTCCAGTGGTTAATGAGTAAATGATGAGAGAATTAAAAATGTTAATCAGTCAATCAATCAATCTATATTTATTATGCAAATTTAAAAACAACCATGGTTAATCAAAGTGCTGTACAAGGTTAAATGGTTATTGCAAGAAAATAAAACATACAAAGTAGATAAAAAATGAAATGAAGATAAAACAATAATTAAAGAGTACTGAAAGCCAAAGAAAAATTTTTTGTCTTTTAGAGTTGACTTGAAGTTGAAATTTGGTTGAAATTGAGGGAGCTATCTAATATGCAGAGGTAGACTATTCCATAGTTTCGGTCCAGCGACAACAAATGCTCGATCACCATGTTGTTTTTTAAATTCTAGATCTAGTCAAAGATAGTAAACCAAAATCTGAAGATCTCAGACTTCTAGGAGTAGTATATGGCTAAAGAAAGTTTGACCGATGTTTAAGGGCCAAATTATGTAGATATGCTTTTTAAACAAACATAAAAATTTTGAAGTCAGTTCTGTACTTGACAGGAAGCCAGTGCAAAGCAATTAGAATCTGTGTAACTGACTCGTACTTGCGAGTCCCCGTGATAAGTCTGACAGCAGCTTTTTGTACCAGCTGTAGATGAGAGAGGGAAGACTGAGACACCATAGTTAAGAGAATTACAATAATCTAAATGAGATGTTACCAAAGCATGAATCACAGCATGACTTGACAATTGTACTAATTTGTTTATCAAATTTTAAATTATCAAATTGTACACCCAGGTTTCTGGTGCATTGTGTTTTATATGGGGCAAGAGAACCTAGGTCGAGGTCAGCAGCACAATTTACCCTTTCCTATAATTTCTGTTTTATCTTCATTTAGGTTCAAGAAGTTATTTGCATCCATAACTTAAACTCTTGTAGACAATCCAACAAGGGTTGTAAGACTGATTTATCGTTATGTTATAGTGGAAGATAGATTTGAGTGTCGTCAGCATATAAATGAAAAGCAACTTTGTGTTTATTAAAAATAAAAGCAAGAGGAAGCATATACAGGGACCAAGAATTGATCCCTGAGGAACTTCACATTTGAGCGGTATGTTAGAGGAGTGATGACAATACGAACACTGAAACACCTATTTGTCAAATAGGAGAACCACTGTAGTACAGTACAACAAAGGCCCACTGCTATTTCCAAGCGAGTCAACAAGATCTCATGATCAACCAGATCGAACGCAGCACTAACAAAACTAACAAGACTAAAGCCATAGATTTCCCTGAATCAGTCTCTGTGAAAATATTGTTTGAATCTCTTAAAAAAGCAGATTCAGTACTGTGTAAGGGTTTAAAACCAGATTGAAAGATTTAATGTATAGAGTTAACAGCCAAATATGATTGTAATTTAATCTGAAACATGTTGTAGGAGTTACTCAAGATTTCATATGAAACTTGCAGCCTGTCCTTTTTCCATTTACGCTCCGCGTCTGCAAGCCTGTCTGAGTGAGCGTGTAGTATCATTGTGCCAGGGCACTGATTCTCTGAACTTCTAATTCAGAGATTGAAAAGCCATGGGTTAAAATTAAATCCAATGTGTGTCCTTGAGAGTGTGTGGACCAGATACCCATTGAGCAAAGTCAAATGACTCAATTAGATTAAGAAAGTCAGTGGAGTATGATTTAGAGGCACAATATACATGAATGTTGAAATCACCCAACAGCAATATTTTTTCATGCCTAATAATCCCCCTTAAATCCCCTATAAATACAGAAAACTCGCTTAGAAAGTCCTTGCTTTGGTGAGGTGGACGATATATTAGAATTATAACAAGGGGGTTTACTAAAACTAATTGGAAGATTTGCACCTTAAAACTGTGATATATACCTGTAGGTAATGGTCGACAATGAAAAATGTTTTAAAAACAGTCACAAGACCCCCTCCACGTCCAGACGAACACGGTGAGTTTAAGAAATTACAGCTATGAGGCACCAATTCGAAAAAGAGTAAAGCTCGCCTGGCTTAATCCAAGTTTCGGTAACTTAAAAAATCCAGCGCATGTGAGATGAAAGTCATTTCATAATACATTTTTAAGTGGTCAATACCTATTATATTATGCATCTACATTAAATATTTGTAAATTCATGCACACAGCAGGAAATCGTGTCCAGTTACAGCATCCAAAAATGAAATTTTTCCTCATACTTTTTTGTACATTTTTTTTTTTTTTAACGTAAAATCTTGTTTGGAAGTTGTGATTGTCTTACGGACAATCTTAAACAGCTCGCTGTGCAGCTGGATCCTGGATTTCCTGTCAGGCAGATGTCAGGTGGTTAGAATGGGCAGCAACATCTCACCACTGACCCTCAACACTGGAGCCCCGCAGGGCTGTGTTCTCAGCCCACTCCTGTATTCCCTTTACACACATGACTGTGTGGCGACACATAGCTCCAATGCCATCATTAAGTTTGCTGACGATACGACGGTTGTAGGTCTGATCACTGACAATGATGAAACAGCCTACAGAGAGGAGGTGCACACTCTGACGCGCTGGTGTCAGGAGCACAAACTCTCCCTCAACGTCAGTAAAACCAAGGAGCTTGTGGTGGACTTCAGGAAGAAAGACAGAGAACACAGCCCCATCACCATTAATGGAGCACCGGTGGAGAGAGTCAGCAGTTTCAAGTTCCTCGGTGTCCACATTACTGAGGAACTCACATGGTCCGTCCACACTGAGGCCGTTGTGAAGAAGGCTCACCAGCGCCTCTTCTTCCTGAGACGGCTGAGGAAGTTTGGAATGAACCAACACATCCTCACACGGTTCTACACTAGTACTGTTGAGAGCATCTTGACTGGCTGCATCACCGCCTGGTACGGCAATAGCACCGCCCACAACCGCAAAGACCTGCAAAGGGTGGTGCGAACGGCCAGAAACATCATCGGAGGTGAGCTTCCCTCCCTCCAGGATATATATAACAGACGGTGTGTGAAGAAAGCTCGGAGGATTATCAAAGACTCCAGCCACCCGAGTCATGGGCTGCTCTCACTGCTTCCATCAGGCAGGCGGTATCGCAGCATCAGGACCCGCACCACCCGACTACATGACAGCTTCTTCCCACAAGCAATAAGACTTTTGAACACTTGATCCCTCACGATCAACAATCAGCACTGCACTTTATTAATCCTCATTCTGTCAATATATTCTCACTCCCAATTCAGTCAGTGTGTGTGTGTGTGTATATATATATATATATATATATATATATATATATATATATATATATATATATATATATATTTTTATACCCTTCTCTAGTGTGTGTATTCTACATTGTGTGTATTGTGTACATTTGTTATGTAAATTGTTGTGTAGGTATGAGTACATTTGTTATGTAAATTGTTGTGTAAGTTTGTTATGTAATTGTTTTGTGTAATATGTTGTTTATTGTAAAGTGGTTTATGTCTCGTCACTGTCATTACTGCAATGTTGCTCGGAACTGCACACAAGAATTTCACCTGCTGTTGCACTCGTGTACACAGTAGTGTGACAATAAAGTGATTTGATTTGATTTGGAAAGAAAAAGTTAATGTCTGTTATTTGTTAACAACCCAACCCAAATCGCATTAGATATTTTTAAGAATGTATACATTTTTCAGTATTTGATTTGAAAAATCAGCCTCTGTGTTGTTTTATTAGGGCAGCATGAGCTCCCCCCTCCACGGCAACACGCGGGCCTATTACCAGAGTCTCTGATCTGGGCCTACATCGTCCAGCTGAGCTCAGCACTGCGCACCATTCACACAGCTGGGCTGGCCTGCAGGGTCATGGACCCCAGCAAGATCCTCATCACTGGAAAGACACGGTACAATACACACCAGCTACACATCTAAAACAACAATTGTTTCAAATACTGTTAGATTGCAAAAAGATGGAATAACTAGTCAAATTCAAACTAATGGTGAAGCAGACATAAGTATGTAGCATTTTAGAATCTTGATGGCCATGGTTCAACAAACATGTAAAAAGGGGTTTTAAACAGTCAAATCACAGATGTGACCTTGTTCTGTGAGGCCACTTAGATTAAGGCCAGTGATTACTGTATGTTTGCAAACCATAAGTAGTGAATAGATAAGTTTGTTTTTCTCTTCCTTTATTACACACACTACTTGTTTATCTGCTCTTCTCCACAGCTTCTGGACAGATAATTGCAAATGCAAACACAGATGCTGCTAAATGTCTGTTATTTCTCCACAGGTTACGAGTCAACTGTGTAGGAATGTTTGATGTCTTAACATTTGACAATAGTCAGACCAACCACCTGGCGCTTATGCCCCAGTACCAGGTACTGAAATCCTTTATACCCAAACACTGCTATTACATAAACATTTTACTTCTTGTATGTTTACACTTTCAGCATATCTGCATGTTTTTCGTGTAATTTTTAGAAGGTTGTGGAATAGAACTGTTTTGTAATTTGAGTATATGCTGTCCTCTGATTTTAGTAACCCATAGTATGAATTTGTTGGACAAGAATGCACTACAAAAACTAGTCTAATACTATATTGTAATCCTGTTTATTTTATATCTTTGAAGATAATATCTTGATAGTCTGCCTGCCCACTATCTCACATTTATTTTTACATTGTGATGTATCAAAATAAGTTAAATTATGACATGCGTTGTGAGATATACTACATGGCAAGGCACTTGTCAATATTGTGGGGGCCGTTAAATTGGACATTTTTCTATAAAAAAAAATTATTCTTTGCATTCAATGTTGTAGGATATATCTGTTTAGCACCGTATCTGTTGTGGTGGTCGACCGATATATCACAGAGGCCAATAAATCAGCAGATATTCAGACTTTTTTCATTATTAGCATCGCCCAATATATTTTCCCATTTGGCCAGTTTGTTTATTGAGGGTGCCGAAAATCGCTTAGTTGCATGTGAAGGGACTGAGACTTGAAAATGACCAATCACGGTTAATTTTGTTGTTATGTGCCATTGTGTTACTACAATATTAGACCGGTGTGCAACACTGTGTCATTTAAACGGTCCACATATCAGAGCCACGACAGTTTATGGTCATTATGTTATAGTGCTCGACTTCTTCATCCTCCCTCTCTCTCCTCAACAGTTGAATTTTTTCTTTTTTTTTCTTTTAACTGTCTTGTCTAATGATAAAAGGGCAAATATAAATACAACTGATATCATATACCATCTTCAAATACAGTTGAAGTCAGAAGTTTACATACACTTAGATTGAAGTCAATTTTTTTTAACCACTCCACAGATTTAATATTAGCAAACTTTGTGCATGAGTAATTTTTCCAACAATTGTTTACAGATAGATTATTTCACTTTTAATCGACTCTATCACAGTTCCAGTAGGTCAGAAGTGTACATACACTAAGTTAACTGGGCCTTTAAGCAGCTTGGAAAATTTGGTCAAGCCTTAGCCAATTAGCTTCTGATTGGAGGTGTACTGAATTGGAGGTGTACCTATGTATGTACTTTAATGCCTACCTTCAAACTCAGTCTTCAAACGGTCTTTGTTTGACATCATGGGAAAA
Organism: Moxostoma hubbsi; assembly: GCA_032164185.1. Classification (NCBI taxonomy): domain Eukaryota; kingdom Metazoa; phylum Chordata; class Actinopteri; order Cypriniformes; family Catostomidae; genus Moxostoma; species Moxostoma hubbsi. The sequence goes on from JAVLUX010000033.1 coordinate 21,346,646, forward strand.
TCAAAAGAAATCAGCCAAGACCTCTGAAAAAATTAATTGTGGACCTCCCAAGGACCACATCCTTGGGAGCAATTTCCAAATGACTGAAGGTACCATGCTCATCTGTACAAACAATAGTATGCAATTGTAAGCACCATGGGACCACGCAGCCATCATACCGCTCAGAAAGGAGACATGTTGTATTTCCTAGAGTTGAACATAGTTTGGTGCGTAGAAAAGTGCAATCCCAGAACAACAGCAAAGGACCGTGTGAAGATGCTGTTGAAAACGGTAAAATGAGACCTATATCGATATAACCTGAAAGGCTGCTCAGCAAGGAAGAAGCCACTGCTCCAAAACCACCATAAAAAAGCCAGACTGCAGTTTGCAAGTGCACATGGGGACAACGATCTTACTATTTGGAGAAATCTCCTCCAGTCTGATGTAATAATCATTTTTGTTAAACTGTTTGGTCATAATGAAGGATGAGGCTTACAAGCTGATGAACACCATCCCAACTGTGAAGCATGGTAGTGGCAGCAGCATCATGTTGTAAGGGTGCTTTGCTGCAGGAGGGACTGGTGCACTTTACAAAATAGATGGCATAATAAGGAAGGAAAATAATGTGAATATATTGAAGCAAAATCTCAAGACATCAGCCAGGAAGTTAATGCTTGGTCACAAATGGGACTGCCAAATGGACAATGAGCATACCTCAAGTTGTGGCAAAATGTTTTTAAGGACAACAAAGTCAAGGTTTTGGAGTGGCCATCACAAAGCCCTGACCTTAGTCTGATAGAAATGTTGTGGGAAGAACTGAAAAAGCATGTGCGAGCAAGAAGGCCTAAAACCTGACTCCGTTATATCTGTTCCGTCTGAAGGAAGGGGCCAAAATTCCAGCAACTTATTGTGAGAAGCTTGTGGAAGGCTACCCAAAACGTTTGACCCAAGTTAAACAATTTAAAGGCAATGCATCCAAATACTGTATAATACAAATGTATTAAACTTCTGACCCACCCTGGGAATGTGAAGAAATAAAAGCTGAAATAAATCATTCTTTGTACTATTATTCTGAAATTTAACATTCTTAAAATAGTGATCCTAACTGACCTAAGACAGGAATTTTTTTTTTCTACAATTAAATATCAGGAATTGTGTATTTGACAATGATATATGTAAACTTCTGACTTCAAGTGTATGTGCATATCTTATTTAAATGGATGTAATAAACAAACCTCACAAAAATTTAGCAAATCCAGCATCCTGTGGCACACATTTATTTACCTCTAAAGCACGTATTCTATCGGCCTCTTCACCGCAGTTTCCTGTCACTTTTAACTTTCTTTTCTAATGATAAAAGACAAATATCAATAAAACTTCTATTATATACCATTTGCAAACATGCAGATATCTCGTTTAAATGGATGTAATTCACGAACCTCAAGAAAATCCAGCATTTTTTTCCCATCGAGCACTCATCTAATATCTTTCTCTGAAGCGTTCTCTTTATTCTATCAGCCAGAATCAAAACTTCAGGATCAAAAGTTCCTCTGATTCACAAATCATGACAGTCGCTCTGTGACAATCCAAACAGGCTGTCCAGGTCATTTAAACTCAGGAGATGTCTGCTCATGCTGGATCCACACGAGGGCTTGAGTGCAACTTCAAAGTAAATGCGCTTCACATGTGCGATGAGTAAATATCTTATTCACTATGCTCTGTATGTACAATTGGTTTGATTTTTTTTATTTTTTTTTGAGAGAGAATGCGATTGCTATCGTGGACATGCCATCCATGGTTGCTGGACTACTGTGTGTACTTTTATTTACAATTTCTTCATGTGCAAATAAGTTACTAAAATTTTATGACTAAACAGATATCAGATGAAACTACTATCTACCATTTAAAATACAATATGATTTTTTTTTTTTTTAGATTATTTACAAAGTTAAAGTTTTGTGTAAAATTTAGAAAATATAGTTTTATTAATGTTTTTAGCAATTTATGTTTGTTATTTACTATATTGTAGAAGTAGATCTGGCACTACTTTACCCACTCACAAGGTGCATGGATGGAAACAACAGAGATGGTGCAAAGGAATCCAGCAACACTTGCAGTGATAAACTTTATTGGACTTTAAAATGAATAACACAAACCAACACATTTCGGCATGTAGGCCTTCATCAGTATTATTTACTATGTTAAATTGTGTAATATATCTGCATTGTATCAGCCTATCGGCCACCCTGCTCTATGGATATTGGCTTCGGCCATTAAAAATCCCATATCGGTCGACCACTTGTTTGTTGTTGCACGTCGGGTTTAAATGCTTTGGTCTCAGAAGCTTTTTTGCTCTTTGTGTCTGCTCTCCATCAGCAAGCAGATCTCATCTCCCTGGGGAAGGTGGTTTTGGCACTGGCGTGTAACTCTTTAGCTGGAATTCAGAGAGAGAATCTGCAGAAGGCCATGGAGCTTGTGTCCATCAACTACTCCTCTGACCTCAAAAACCTCATACTGTGGGCTATTATCGATCTTTTAGTCTCTCTCTCACACAAACACACACACACACACACACACACACACACACACATTTGCTCTGCTATCTAATTGGGGACAGACTGTAGACTTCAGAGATTGTTTTTATATAAAGCTAGCTATAATTACTATAAACTAATCCACATTTTTTTGTAACAAATATTTTGCATTCTGAAAATAATTACATTTATGTATGGATCGCTTTTCCAAATGAGGACATTATAGCAAAATTTTACAAAGCGAGGTTTTGTGTGCTTCTCTCACTTTTTGATACAAATTTGTCCCCGAACTCTAGCCAAGTACACACACACACCCCCTCAAAGAGGTACAACTGTAACATGTTGACCACAAATGGCAGTTTGTGGTTCCGAAAATCTCATTATGCCTGGTTAATATATGCACAGTTGCGCACACACTCGAAACAGTTTGTGAGTGTGTTAAAAATTCACACTCACATTTTATTTCAAGTGTGTAAGTTTTCCTATTCCTGTTTAATCTGCAGAGGCAACTATAAGTAAGCCAATTGTAGTTTAATTTTCTCAAATTATCGCTATAAAAATCCCTCCGTATTGAATGCCGTGCGTTTGGTGCGGGACTGTCTTTTTGTTCGGACAACAGCAGTTGGTGGACATATTAGACAAGCTGCTTGAAAACTACACTCTTTAGCTTTAAATATGGATGTAAAGGTTTTGGAATTTTCAAATGTTAACAAATTTTCTGATGTAAAATTAATTAGATTGGCATTATTTCTAGGTCAGTAATTAAGCAAATTTGTGACATTTATCATGTGAACTACTTTTTAGGAAATGGCAGATTTCTTTGCTTTCATTGAAATGCACAAGATGCTGGGGTAACATGGCTCATAAGGTTTTGCACAAACTTATGGGATCCATACCAGCTTGTGTACATGCTGTCATTAAAGCATAAGTGTTTTGCATGATAAATCATGTCATGAAAGGATTTCTGGTATTCATGTTAATGAATCAATTCAAATTTTAACCCAAATTTTTATAATGAAAATATAATTTGTTGTGAACATTTTTACATTTAAAAAGACTATTTTCTCTAGTGGTCTGACATTTTGAACCCTAGTATTTTCTCATGTTTGTACCTCCACTTTAATACTTATGCACACCTTTGCTCATGTATTTTTTTTTGTTTATTGGGGATCCTCATTTAGGTACCTACTCTCAGAACAGAGCCGTCTGCGCAGCGTCAATGACATCATGCCCATGATAGGAGCGCGATTTTACACTCAACTTGATGCCTCGCAAATGAGGAATGATGTCATTGAGGAGGACTTGGCCAAGGTACTTAAGCACATACACAACTTTGAGGACCGTACTACACTGTTACAGGGATAGTTCACCCAAAAAGTGAAAATTCTGGCATTAATTGTTTTAAACCCATATGACTTTCTTTTTTCTGTGTAATACAATGAAATGTTCAACAGAATGTAAGCCCCAGCCACCATTCACCTTTATTGTATGTGGGGAAAAAAATACAGGTTTGGAACAACATTAGGGGGAGTAAATGATGACAGAATTTTCATTTTGAGTGAAACATCCTGAAATATTTTTTTTTAAATTAAAAATAATAATCAGTTGTGTTCATTTGTGTTGATCTTATTTCAGCACACTTAGGTTAGCTAGGAGGGCGGGGGAGGTGTGAATGAATTAGATATTTTGGTTCAACTGTTATTCTCTTCTGCTTTCCTCCTTTTGACCTCACATTAGATATGTTAAGCCACTTCAGCACCACCTTCCTGTATGAACAAACATGTTTTTGCATCTAACTCCTATATTTTATCATAACGACAGCCTAGAGCTCTTATAATATAATAGTGCCACTTCTCTTATGCCTGCGCCACATTGAATTTAAATAGATGCTTCTCAGACAGAGTTTAAATGAGACCTGGTTTCCTTTGATTCCTTGTATCGTAAACGGTGCTAAGGAGGCTCGTGTACACGAACAGAACAAACTAACATACACACACACACACACACACACACACACAACCGGTCAAAATTTTTGAAACACTTCCTCATTCTTTATTATAAAATGTTTAACGTTCATTATACATGCACAGATCATTCTGCTGTTCAGGCTGGTGGCAAAGTATAGGAAAAAAGAAAGTAGTCGACTGATGGATTTTTCAATTGCCAATAACGATATCTAAAGAGCAGGGTGGGTGATGGCTGATATAATGATGATATACACTACCGGTCGATAGGTTTGAAACACTTCCATAATTTTTTTTTTTTTTTTTTCACATTTTAGAATAATAGTAAAGTCATCAAAACTATGGAATAACATAAATGGAACTATAGGAATTATGTTGTGACTAAAAAAAAAATTCAAAACTGTGTTATATTTTAGCATCTTCAAAGTAGTCAACCTTTACCTAGATTTTGCAGACATGTAGTCATGACATTTTCTCAACCAACTTCTTGAGGAATCAGCCTGGGATGCTTTTTAAATTGTATTGGAGTTCCCATCTATTTTGGGCATTTATGGCTGCTTGCTTCATTATTTGGTCCAAGTCATCAATTTCAAAAACTTTTTTTTAATTAAATTAATATGGTGGCACAATTATATTTTTGTCTACAAAACTAATTTCAAACATTTGAGCATATGCCTTCAGATCAAAAGATTTAAGATCACAAGAAATATTTCAGTCAAGTGTTTCAAAACTTTTGACCAGTATTGTGTGTTTATTTATTTAAATCTCACACACACACACGCGCACACACACACACACACACACACACTGGCAGCCAAAAGTTTGGAATAATATACAGATATGTTTGCTCTTATGGAAAGAAATTGGTACTTTTATTCACCAAAGTGGCATTCCACTGATCACAATATATAGTCAGGAAATAAAAAAAATATTCAGAACTTCTTAAACTACTTTACAGAGTTCTCATCAAAAAATTCACGTGCAGCAATGACAGCTTTGCAGATCCTTGGCATTCTAGCTGTCAGTTTGTCCAGATACTCGGGCGACATTTTTAATCTTAATTTAACAAACCAAATAGCTTTCAACTGTGTTTGGTATATTAGAGTTATTTTTCTAGTACCAAATTAGCAATTTAGCATGATTACTCAAGGATAAGGTGTTGGAGTGATGGATGCTGAAAATGGAGTCTGTCTAGATTTGATCAAATGACTTTTCAAATACTGATGGTGCTGGTTTTTTTTTTTACATCAGTAATGTCCTGACTATACTTTGTGATCAGTTAAATGCCACTTGGTGAATTAAAGTACCAGTTTCCTTTCAAAACAACAAAACCTGTACATTAATCCCGTCCGTCCGTCCATCCGTCCACAGTGCGTCTAGAAAGTATTCACAGCGCTTCACTTTTTCCACATTTTGTTATGTTACAGCCTTATTCCAAAATGGATTAAATGTAATTATTTTCCTCAAAATTCTACAAATAATATCCCATAATGACAACATGAAATAAGTTTGTTTGAAATTGTTGCAAATTTATTAAAAAGAGCACATGTACAGAAGTATTCACAGCCTTTGCTCAATACTTTGTTGAAGCTCCTTTGGCACCAATTACAGCCTCAAGTCTTTGTGTATGATGCTACAAGCTTGGCACACCTATTTTTGGGCAGTTTCTCCCATTCTTCTTTGCAGGACCTTTCAAGCTTCATCAGGTTGGATGTGGAGTGTCGGTGCACAGCCATTTTCAGATCTCACTAGGGATGTTCAATCGGGCTCTGGCTGGGCCACTCAAAGACATTCACAGAGTTGTCCCATACCCACTCCTTTGTTATCTTGGGGTCGTTGTCCTGTTGGAAGATGATCCTTTGCCCCAGTCTGAGGTCCAGAACACTCTGGAGCAGGTTTTCATCAAGGATGTCTCTGTACTTTGCTGCATTCATCTTTTACTGAGGAGTGACTTCCGTCTGGTCACTCTACCATAAAGGCCTGATTGGTGGAGTGCTGCAGAGATGGGTGTTCTTCTGGAAGGTTCTCCTCTCTCCACAGAGAAACGCTGGAGCTCTTGTCAGAGTGACCACTGGGTTCTTGGTCACCTCCCTGACGAAGGCCCTTCTCCCCTGATCGCTCAGTTTGGCCAGGCGGCCAGCTCTAGGAAGAGTCCTGGTGGTTCCAAACTTCTTCCATTTACGGATGATGAAGACCACTGTGCTCATTGGGACCTTCAATGCTGCAGAAATTTTTCTGTACCCTTCTCCAGATCTGTGCCTTGATACAATCCTGTCTCAGAGGTCTACAGACAATTCCTTGGACTTCATAGCTTGGTTTGTGCTCTGACATGCACTGTTAACTGTGGGACCTTATATAGACAGGTGCATGCCTTTCCAAATCATGTCCAATCAACTGAATTTACCACAGGTGGACTCCAATCAAGTTGTAGAAACATCTCAAGGATGATCAGTGGAAACAGGATGCACCTGAGCTCAATTTTGAGTGGCATAGCAAAGGCTGTGAATACTTATGTACATGTGATTTATTTATTTATTTATTTTTTTATTTTTTTTTTAATAAATAAATTTGCAAACATTTCAAACAAACTTCTTTCACGTTGTCATTATGCACATACACATACACATACATACACATATACATACATACATATATATATACATACACACACATATATATATATATATGTGTGTGTATATACACACACACACGTGTGTGTGTGTGTATATATATATATATATATATACACACACACACATATATATATATATATATATATATATATATATATATATATATATATATATATATATATATATATATATATATATATATATATATATATATATATATATATATATATATATATATATATATATACATACAGTCAAGCCCGAAATTATTCATACCCCTGGCAAATTCTGACTTAAAGTTACTTTTATTCAACCAACAAGTTTTTTCTTGATTAGAAATAATACAGGAGTCTCCCAGAAGATAATAAGACGATGTACAAGAGGCATCATTGTGGAAAAAAATATTACTCATCTTTTATTTACATTTTAACAAAAAGTGGCATGTCCAAAATTATTCATACCCGTCTCAATAATCAATAGAAAAGCCTTTATTGGCTATTACAGCAATCAAACGCTTGCTATAATTGCTGACCAGCTTTTTGCATGTCTCCACTGGTATTTTTGCCCATTCATCTTTAGCGATGAGCTCCAACTCTTTCAGGTTGGAGAGTCTCCTTGCCATCACCCTGATCTTTAGCTCCCTCCACAGATTCTCAATGGGATTTAAGTCAGGACTCTGGCTGGGCCACTGCAAAACGTTAATGTTTTTGTCTGCTAACCATTTCGTCACCACTTTTGCTGTGTGTTTTGGGTCGTTGTCGTGCTGAAATGTCCACTGGTCTCCGAGGCCAAGTTTCTCTGCAGACTGCCTGATGTTGTTGCTGAGAATTTTGATGTATTGCTCCTTTTTCATGGTGCCGTTTACTGTGATTAGGTTCCCTGGTCCACTGGCTGAAAAACAACCCCAAAACATTAGGTTCCCACCACCATGTTTGACAGTTGGGATGGTGTTCTTAGGGTTGAAGGCTTCTCCTTTTTTACGCCAAATGAAGGCTACATCATTGTGGCCAAACAATTCAATTTTTGTTTCATCTGACCATAAAACAGAAGACCAGAAGTCTTCTTCTTTGTCCAGATGAGCATTTGCAAAGGCCAAGCGGGCTTTTGTGTGCCTTATCTGGAGAAGTGGTGTCCTCCTTGGTCTGCGTCCATTGAACCCAGCGGTGTGCAGTGTCCGTTGGACTGTCTGCCTTGAGATGTTGCCACCAGCAGAGCCCAGATTCATCAGGATGGCCTTGGTGGTGATCCTTGGACTCTTTTTTACCTCTCTCACTATCCTCCTGGCCAGCACAGGTGTCACTTTTGGCTTCCGACCACGTCCTCTGAGATTTTTCACAGTGTGGAACGTCTTGTATTTTTTAATAATACTTTGCACTGTAGCCACTGGAACTTCAAAACATTTAGATATGGTCTTATAGCCCTTTCCTGACTTGTGAGCAGCCACAATGCGCAGCCGCAGGTCCTCACTGAGCTCCTTTGTCTTAGCCATGACTGTCCACAAACCAACAGCAGAGAGCTTCTGTTTTTCACCTGTTGAGTTGATTAAAACAGCTGTTCCAAATTAATCAGGGTAATTAGGATGCTTTAGAATAGCTTGGGATATTTGGAATGGTATAGATCTTTGGATTTTCCCATAGACTGTGACAGTTTGCAAAGGGTATGAATAATTTTGGACATGCCACTTTTCGTTAAAATGTAAATAAAAGATGAGTAATATTTTTTTCCACAATGATGCCTCTTGTACATCGTCTTATTATCTTCTGGGAGACTCCTGAATTATTTCTAATCAAGAAAAAACTTGTTGGTTGAATAAAAGTAACTTTAAGTCAGAATTTGCCAGGGGTATGAATAATTTCGGGCTTGACTGTATATATATATATATATACATATACACACACACACACACACTGGTGTTCAAAAGTTTGGAATAATGTACAGATTTTGCTCTCTTGGAATTGTTTTTAAAATTGTATATGTAATAGATAGATATATAATATTATTCTATTAACAAGTTTCTTAGCTCGGGCTTGTTAATGATCCCATGAAACGGGAATAAGGCCATCTATATGCTAGTGTTATCCTAAATCATATTTAGATTAACTTTTAGTAGATACACACATTTAAAATGGATGGACTTTGTCTTTCTGGGAAAAAAGAACAACAATGCTCTTGCACTACACAATCAAATGCTTTCTAGAATGAGAAAGTATTAGGGGGACAATCTGCAATGAACAAGCAAGTAGTTAATTACGTGGTTGATCGCATTCATAAAGCCTTTTGATTATTAAAAAAAAAAGAGAAGCCTTTTTAGGTGCCATTCTTTGTCATGTTTTATTGGAAAATATGTCAAGACTGGGGAAACAAAAACCTGCAATGAAGTTATTTAATAGGGTCTGTAAATATATGGAGGAATTTTACCTTTATTTCTGCGCAGTTGTTCCACAGAACAGTGAACTTGAAGTGATGACTTAAGTGTTAAAGGGTATTTAGCAACAGTATCATCGGGTTTGTATGTTAGCTTTATGTGAGTCAGAATTAGAAAAAGCTTTGCCACGTGCGTTTTTTTTTTTTTTTTTTTTTTTTTTTACACGCATACAAGGAATTTGTTTTGGTGTTGTAGGCGCGTGTCACCGTGTCACCATCAGAGACGAGTCCGATGAGGAAGGTGTCATCCGTGAACTTCAGAAGCTTGACGGACTGGTGACTGGATGTGCAGCTGTTAGTGTACAGGGAGAAGAGCAGAGGAGAAAGAACGCAGCCCTGGGGGGATCCAGTGCTAATGGTCTGAGTCGGAGACGTGTTTCCCCAGCTTCACATGCTGCTTCCTGTCAAGACAGGAAGTCAGTGATCCACCTGCAGGTGGAGTCAGGCACACTTGGCTGGTAGAGCTTCTCTTGGAGCAGAGCCATGATGATAGTGTTAAAGGCAGAGCTGAGATCCACAAACAGGATCCTGGTGTAGGTTCCTGCAGAGTCCAGGTGCTGGAGGATGTAGTAGAGGCCCAAGTTGACTGCATTGTCTACAGACCTGTTGGCTCTGTATGCAAACTGCAGGGGGTCCAGGAGGGTGTCGGTGATGTCTTTTGAGGTGTGAAAGCACAAGGCGCTCAAAGGACTTCATAACCACAGAGGTCAGGGTGACGGGTCTGAAGTCGTTAATTCCTGTGGTCCTTGACTTCTTAGGAACAGGGATATAGTTGAGGACTTGAAGCAGGCTGGCATGTGACATGTGACATGTCTCCAGTGAGGTGTTAAATGTCTGTGAACACTGGAGACAGCTGATCAGTGCAGTGCTTCAAGCTAGATGGGGAGACAGCATCTGGTCCAGCAGCTTTCCGGGGGTTCTGCCCCCTGAAGAGTTTGTTGATGTCCCTCTCATGGATGGAAAGAGTCATCACTGAGGGGAATGGAGGGGGGTACCTTTAAGGTGGGCATTGGTGGGGGGTGCCCAGGCCCCTGCTGAGGTGGGGGAGGTGGAGGTGATGCACTGTAGCTGGAGCTGTTGGAAGGTGTCGTGGGGGATGGTTTCAAGACTGTCCCTTTGTTGGGAGGTGTCCTGGGGAATGGTTACAGGACTGTCCCTTTTGTCTTTCAAAGCGGCAGTAGAACTCGTTCAGGTCGTTGGCCTGGGGGGCTTTAGGCTTGTAGTTGGTGATCTGCCTGAGCCCTTTCCAGAAAGACTCAGAGTCGTTGACTGCAAGATGGTGTTGGAGCTTCTCAGAATACCGTCGTTTAGCCTCTTTCACAGCCTTGCTAAACTTGTACTTCGCCTCTTTAAATCTGTCTTTGTCCCTATTCCTGAAGGCCTCTTCCTTATCAAACCTTAACCTTCTGAGTTTGGCTTTGTTATTGTTGTAACTCACCCTGGTGCATGATGGAACACAGCAGTCCTCACAGAAGCTGATATATGACGTCACAGCCTCTGTGTACTCATCCAGACTGTTTGTAGCAGTCCTGAACATGTCCCAGTCAGTAGAGTCAAAACGTGTCTGGAGATCCTCCACAGCCTCACTGGTCCATTTCCTTGATGTCCTCACTACAGGTTTGCAGAGCTTTAGTTTCTGCCTGTACGCAGGAACAACGTTGATTGGCACAACCTGCTTTGTAGTTTATGGACTGTGGAGGTTTCCCCCATTTGCCTGACCTTACCAGTTACAGATTTGTTTTCTTTTGCACCTTTAAAATATACAGTAGTTAATTCAAGCTTCTAGTTCATTTTCTGGTTTATTTTTAACATGCAAACTGTTTCATTGCATCTTTGCAGGAGGTTCAAAATGGGCGATTGTTTCGCCTACTGGCAAAACTGGGAACTATCAATGAGAGACCAGAGTAAGTGTGAGATTCACCTGCCCTTCTCTACCTGTTACAGCACACTTATCAAACCATTGACCTCTGCATTTGTTTAATTGAATCCCTGTAGATTTCAGAAGGACCCAACATGGTCTGAAACTGGTGATCGTTATCTGCTGAAGCTCTTTAGAGATCACCTGTTCCACCAGGTAACTGAGGCAAGCACGCCCTGGATCGACCTCAGCCACATTGTGTCCTGTCTCAATAAGGTGAGTTGGTTACCTTTTCATAATTGTGTATATACTGTATGTGCATTTAGATATGTATATAATTGCTAGGGCCGTGCTAGATGGGTTGCGTGATGTTCTGCGCGGTTGTTTACTGGCTCATGCCAAAAAAAAACCACGCCAAGTCTCTGATATTCTAGTCCATAGATATGGTCTGGGTCCCTCCATCATAAGTATGTGGGATTTTTTTTTTCCTCACTTGTTTTACCTTCTGCCAGGTAAATGCACAATTTTGTCAACAAGCTGCAAAGTGAGGTGTCATTCATGTCCATAACACAAATTATACGGAATGAGTTACAGTGGCAAGAAAACATATGTGAACCCTTTGGAATATCAGCATTTATGTATAAATGTGTATTAAAATCTGCTTTGAGCTTAATATAAATTACAATAATGAACAAACATAATCTGTTTTAACTAATAGCACACACAGTATTGTATTATTTTTGTACATATTGAATACACCGTTAAAACATTCAGTGTTTGTTGGAAAAAGTATGTGAACCCCGTAGGCTAATGACATCAAGAAAAGCTAATTAATCAGGAGTTGGCAAACCTGGCATTCAATTAAAGAAACTAGATTGAAAGTTTGGGTTAGAGCTACTTTTAATTATAAAAAGCACTCAAACATTTTGAGTTTCCATTCACAGAAAGCACCAGCTGATGTGGATCATGCCTCGCAAAAAAAGAGATATCAGAAGAACGATCAAGAATTGTTGCTTTGCATAAAGCTGAAAGGGTTGCAATGTTTTCTTGAAGAGTTTAAAAGAGTCCACAGTTAAGCAAAATGTCTATAAATAGAGATGATTTAGTACTGTGGCTACTCTTCCTAGAAGTGGCCGTTCAGCCAAGATGACTCAAAGGGCACACCGCCGAATGCTCAATGAGGTAAAAAAAAACAATACTTGAGTGACAGCTAAAGACTTGAAGCAATCATTGGAACTGGTTAACATCTCTGTTAGGAGTCTACTATACGAAAAGCATTAAACTGCCATTGTGTCCATGGCAGGACACCACGAAGGAAGCCACTACTTTTCCAACAAAAACATTGCTGCGTGCCTGAAGTTTGCCAAAGACCACCTTGACACTCCACAACGCTTCTGGGTAAATGTTTTGTGGACTGGTGAATCTAAGGTTGAATTTGTTTGGGAAGAACATGTAGCCCAACGTATGGTGTAAAAAGGGCACCACATTCCAACATAATAACATCATCCCATTGGTGAATTATGGTGGAGGGAGCATCAAGGAATGAGATGCTGTGGAATGACCTCAAGAGAGCCATTTACACCAGACATCCTTAGAATATATAATCCGCAGCTATGAGTTGTGGTAGGATTTGTTCAAGTGACCCAAAGTATGAGTAATTGTAACTGTAATGCTTTTCTTACTGTCATACTGTATTTCATGACCTTCAGCGGTGCAAGTGTTACTGTGTTGTACTGAGGTACTATTTTCTTGTTTGACCTGTCTTTATTTCTCATTTCAGCTGGATGCTGGAGTACCAGAGAAGATCAGCCTAGTGTCACGGGATGAGAAGAGCGTGCTTGTAGTAACGTACTCTGATCTAAAGCGTTGCTTTGAGAGCACCTTCCAGGAACTTCTGGTCACCGCTAATGGCCCGCTGTAGCGCCCATCCCTCCCCACAGGAGTGGGCTGGAACTGCCTGAAACCGAGCACATTGCACTACAGCCTAGAACTATAGGTGCAGAATGATGATCTCACGACCAGGGCGAAGCCAGCTGGTTGCTCACCTTCAGTCAGATACACTGTTCAGTTCAGAGAAGTCTTTTTTTTTTTTTTTCTCTAAAGCATATTTCCTTTTACTTTTCACAACACTGCAGCTACAGAATTTAATTAACTGAACTGGAAGTTGCTATATGAAAGTTTTATTTTAGACTCGGGAACAATGTCAAAAAAATAAGAGACTTCCTGCTTTTATTTTTAACTTTTTTCTTTGGAGGATGCACTAAAAATTTTAAGTTCCTTTTTAAGTGATTGTGCGTGTCTTGTCCCACAAGGTGCATTGAGGACTGAGGCCTCACACATGAAAAGGAAAATCTAGAAGTCAAATAGAAAAACGAATCATCGTTTTCTACATCTCCTAAATCATTTTTAATGAGGTACTACAAGATGGATCAGACCACTGGTTGTGTTTTGGGTTCCTTGCCCAAATCACTTTTTGTCTCGATTCTCATGTAGATGGGACAAACCACTGGGTTTGTCAATGAGAGGTTGGGTAAATTAATGATACTGACCACTTATGAATGTGTGGCATGAGATGTAGTGTATTCCCTACTGTCCCTGTAATGACTAAATTAAAAAGTCAGTGGGGAAAGGGAAGCATTACTGATTGTGTGTGGGGGTGTAATTTCACATCATTTGCTGGCACTGACAAAGGGGTGCTCTCTCCTCTTGCTATGTGAAATTATGCTGTTAATTTGAGAGTTTTGTAACATCCTTATTCATTTTATAGATGCTTTTGAAATGTGATGCAAAATTGGAATTTGAGAGTATGGATTTACGTTGTCTTTTTAGTCAGGCTCTTGTGATGGGAACCAAAGAACTGGACCACGCTAGCAAGAGAAACCAGTTCTGTCTCATTGTGGAATGTCTTCCTCTTATGCCTCTGTTGTGGAGCATCCAAGTTTGTCCATTTCTCTTTCACTTTCTTTTCCCTTGCCGTGCTCCCTCGTTCATTCTCTTCCATACTACTTTCTCTACTGTCCCTCCCTTTGTCTTCACACTAGTATTGGTTTGGATATAGTGAAACTCAGTAAAGCTCTCTCGTGTTGTTACTGTCTTTCCAAAATGTTGTACAGAGATGCATTACAGGATGTTTGCAATCTCGCCTCACTGGGGTGCGCTCTGTGGACCAATCCCAGCAGGATGGAATGGGAGGAGATTAGATTGTATTTGATTTTCTTATTTTTCATTGTTTTGTACAATTATGTGATTTGCAACGTGCTTCAGCTCAACCTCTGATCTGGAAAAAAGTTTGGAATTCGCTCAGGATGATCCCTGAAAGGAATAAGCCAATGACTGAATGTGTCTGACCTGTCATTGGTGACTGGCCCAATTTGTGAGTCAAGCGGCGGTGGAACAGGCAGGACTTACAGATTTGGGTGTGCCACACTGGACAGAAAAGGTTACAGGAGCTGCAGTGAGGATGCTGTGAGTTGAATAATGTACTATTGCTCCTTTTTTGCCTCTTCTTTTTAGTATAAAAATCAGTCAGTAAAAAACTTTGTGAACATGGTGCCAAGCACTTATCCCCCTCAAAATGACATTACAAGCACAGACATGCACATGAACGCACATCATTTAAATTCAAATCCAGCACTGGCAACTTTTATATCATGTACCCAGTTTCTTATGGAATGCACTCCTGTTATAGACACAAACTCACACATACAATGCACTCATACATGACATCCTCCACCATCCCAGTACGTTTTATGCCCTAGTGTTTGTCACATTTTTGCAATATTTGTGAGTACAGCAGTATTTTAATAAAGAGTAATAAAAGATAACATTCATCTGTGTGTTTTAATTCCTAGAATAACAGCATATGACAAACAGCAGCAACAAAAACAAAGTTCACTGACAAGGATACTTTCTAAGATATCCTCCACAAATACAGTAATATTAAAATTGTAAAAATCAGCAATGTGACCCAGTTATGTCAAAGAATTCATGGTAGGGCAGTTCAATACAATACTGGATGTATGGGCAGCTATTTTGTGGAAGACATTAGGTAAAATGATCTCTGCACAAAACAGCCAATGTATTTTCCCTTAAAGGGATAGGTCACCTAAAAATGATGATTTGCATAATTTTCTCACCCTGATATCATCTAAAACTTCACGAGAAACACGTTCTTGCATACGTGCTTGCATGTTCACACAAGAACTTACACGTGTGTGTGTGTGTGATATAAATGGAATTTCTCAAATGAGCATGTGAGCATGCATGCATCAAGAGTAAGGACATGTGAACGAGTGTCTCATGAATGTGTGTAGCAGAGCGGGACAGAAGTGAGTGTTTTTTTTTTTTTTTGGTAAATTAGGACAGATGTGTTTGCTTTATTTCTCACCCAAAGCTATCATATCACTTCAGAGGACATGGATTAAACTGATGAAGTCTATGGATTACTTTTATGCTACATTAATGTCCTTTTTGGAGCTTGAAAGTTTTGGACCCCATTGACTTAATTATATGGACTAAAACCTCCCATGCATTTTTCAAAATATCTTTGTGTTAAGCAGAAGAACAGTCGTTTGAATTTGAGATGGCATTATATGGACTAAAATGATAATTTTCGAGTTAACTATCCCTTTTAAGATGTTCCAGGATAAATATCTGAACACACATATTGATAAACAACTTAAGTATTTCATTACTCAAACTTAAATGGTGCAATACTTTACTGCATGCAGTAGAGTTGTACATTACAGGAAGCATTGAAATTTGAAGCATTTTTAGGCATTTGGCCTCCCACTATGTGTTCTCCTTAATTATTTGTATTTATTTCAAAAAAAAAAAAAAAGAAGGTCTTATTGCATTGTCAAACTCCAAAGAATCAGGGAAAACAAGCTATTGTGATTTTAGATTTGCCCCTAAATCTAAGATTATTCAAAACCAAGGATCTTCGTTTATTCAGCATTTAAATACACCATAGATACAGTAGTATGTTCAGTGGATACTATAATAAATGTAAATAAATAGTTTATGGTGAACTTATCCAGCATATGGCTTTTGCAGCACAAAAACAGTGATCTACAGTTAAACATTTGGAACAAGCAGTGACCAATAAACATTTCATTAGTTCATGAATAAATAATAAGCTGCTCTGATTATTAAACAAAAAACAAAATGTAAGATATATGCTGTTGATTTAATAGTGGTTTCAGAGAGAGTATTTAGATGCAGGAATTGAAAAGAATATTTAAGGTTATACAAGTCAAGCTCAATCAACAACAGTTGTGGCATAACATTGATTACCACAAATATTTATTTGGACTTGCCCCTACTTTTTTTGAAAAACAAAAAACAGTGGATTCCTGTGATGCACTTACAATGGAAGTTAATGGGGCTAATCCATAAACGTTAAAATACTGTTTCAAAAGTGTAGCCACAACACGTAAACAATATGCGCATGATTTTAGTGCGATTCAAATCGCTTGCCAACCTTTTCTGTGTAACGTTAAAGCCAATGTTATGACGATGTAATATCAACAAACCCTAAAACCACTGTAAAAATGATGATTTAAACAACTTTACAGCTCAGAAGAATTAAAGTGCTTTTAGCTTCACATTTCTACCTTTTAAACCCTCCAAAAATTGGCCCATTGACTTCCATTGTAAGTGTCTGTAACCTTTTTTTTTTTTTTTAATAAAGAAAAGGACGGACAAATCTAAATTACTTTTTGTGGTAATCAACATTATGCCAGTAATGTTGTCTTTTGAGTTTAACCGGAAAATTCCTTTAAAACAATTTCAGATGAAATGCTGATCAGTAGTTGGAATCAGTAGTTGGAAGTGTCGAGAAAGAAAAGAGACAAGATTTTTAAAAGCAGAAAGTTTCACATGAGTTCAAGAGAGAGAGAGTGAAGAAGAAAATAATGCATTCAAAAATTCTAGCAAAACATGGAGCCGAAAGCGAAACCGTCCAGATAAAATGTTTTTTTTTTTTTTAAATGGTAATGGATGTTAGATGGTGTTTGCTGTCAGGCTGGCTGATGTAAGTGTGCTAGACATTACGATGGACTTCAGAGGATGAACTGTTGCCAACTTCAACCATAAGACATTTGATACATCCATCATATGCCATTGCCTGAACCTTGGACTTAGGATAAACCTCACCGAAATTACCAGCCAGGTTGAACTGCGATGCACCTCACTGATCTCTGTCTAATCATGGACTACACTCTTATACTGGAATACATAAACTATCAATTAACAGCCAACAAAACCCTTCATCAACCAACTAACAAGGACAATGAATCTAAGTGAACTTCAAAAGACATTAGTCATTAATCTTACAGTTCATACAAAATCTTAAACACTGACCCTTAACACTTAGTTTAATCATTTTAAATCATGACTTGCCCTATACATAAGTAATATTGGCATTATATTCATGTGCAAGAGGGGAACTGACCCCACTGTGAGTCTAGTTTCTCCCAAGGTTATTTTTCTCCATTATCAATCATCTTATGGAGTTTTATGTTCCTTGCCACAGTCACCTTCGGCTTGCTCACTGGGGTTATAAATACATTTATTATTTAATTACTTATTTTTAAACACAATTAAAGGTTTATTTTATCAAACGACACGATGACTAAGACATTTTATATATATATATATATATATATATATATATATATATATATATTACAGTTTCATTTTCTGTTAATGCCCGTCTTCTGTAAAGTTGCTTCGAAACGTTGTGTGTTGTGAACGGCGCTATACAAATAAAACTGACTTGCTAGAAACATGGGTAAAGGAGAGCAGCTTCTAAGTCTGGTGGGTGACAGCAGCACTTCTCTGAGTAACAAACATCAGGAAAAGCATTAGGAACATCCCCTTGATGACAACAGGGGGCACCATTCTTACAAGTCAGCATTTTTGCAGGCAGCGTCCTGCACTGGTTATGACCTTTGGAGAAGAACCTGCAACACACAGTGCAATAATTTTATGTGACGCTCCAAATAATGTCACAAGGAATAAGTTCATGCATGCATGCATTTCTAACATTCATTTAAAGGCCAATCCAATGATGCTTACTTAGTGATGTTTTTGATTTTGAACCTGTCTGTCCATTTCACCCGAATTAACTCTTCAGATGGGAGAACCATTCCACTGTCAGACTGGTTGTTCTGAATTAGAATAAAACAGTCATTATTATCCAGGTAACTTAACCTGAGTCAAAGTCCTTCTACCAAGTAAGTCCACTGGCGGTCATCTTTGAAACACTCCCAGGAAGCTATATCCAGTCATGGAAGTGCAGCTCCAATCTACTTGAATGGGGAAAGACCGAAATCTCCAAAATGGTTGGTCAAGATTAAGATCAAAGAACATATTTCAAATCAGTAGTAAAATCTGACAACGCAGGTATCATACATTGTGCTTCTTTACCACAGATTATGCTTAAACCCCCCCCAATGAATCTTTCAAGGTTCGTACAGCTATATCACATGTACATTATTTAGTTATTTGACAGGCAAAGTCCGTATCTAAAAGGTGATTGGCTCTTTTACCTGTAAGGAGGGACTTCCTTTCTACATCCGTTGACAGTTGGAGCGTTCCAATTTCCCCCATTCACGATCATAATATTGGCCTGTCTCTGATAAATAGTCTCTGCGTGTATTCATTGACTCTAATGTATTAAAAAACTTACATCAGGGATTTCTTTGTGTAGATCCTCCTCAAAAGTGTTCATGACTTTTATTTTCCCAGTGTCAATGCTGCTGAGATATACAGGGAAATAGTATTAGCCATATTATGCCTTCATATTCTGTCTATATTTTGAAAACATGTGTACCTTGGAGTCCAAAGAGTTGTTTGGTTGGTGTTTTTCTGGTCAAGGTGCTCTGAGACATTGTTGCTCTCTCCAGAAAGAAAAGTGTTTAGTGGAATATAATCCTTCCCATCCTATTAAAAAAAAGTTAACTTTTCTGAGACCAAATCTTGAGTTTAAACAATATGGAGGTGTATTGTGATCCACGCAAAGAACAGTGTGAAAAAATGATCCCATAAGTGAGCTAAATGGCATTCAGGGACCTCCTTAACTGGACAATCGATTCATCAATACGGAAAATTCAGTTTTTCTTATATTAGTTTCAAATTAGCCTTGGGGTTAAAAATAATAGATGGAATAATAGTTAATGGCATGTTGCCATTTAGAAGAGAGATGTAAGCCAACACAGTCTGATGCAAACCCACCTGTTGGACACAAGTCAGCAAAAGGTCTCCCAGTATTTCCACTAAAGTAGTGAAAGAGGGTCTGTCCTCAGGGTTATTCTCCCAGCATGCCCTCATGATGCTGTAACTGTCATACAAATACCACAATCTCATTACCGCAAGCAATTAAAAAAAAAAAAGCCTATGGTTTGTTCAAGTTGCATTTAGCTGTATTGTAGATTTGCATCTTTAATTCAAAATGCATTATGAACATTTGTAAATGATGGTGCGAACTTACATCTCGGCAGTGCTGTGCTCAGGAGGACACATTCGTGTTCCCTGTTTTAGTCTGTGGCAAAACTCCTCATCAATGTTCAGCCCTGGGTATGGAGATGCTCCTGTTGACCACAAACCAAAAATAACATTACGAGTTGGTACACAACTGGGTATAACTGTATGGTAGGGTTCTGCTAAATGCTGTGGTTTTTTTTTGTAGTTATGTAGGACTTTATTAAATTAAATGTAATTAAATATGGCATGCGCCAAATGTTTGAATTAGTTGATGTATGGAAAGAGTATTGACAGTACCAAGTGAGAAGATCTCCCAGAGGAGAACTCCATATGACCACACGTCACTCTGAGTGGTGAAAACTTTATCAAAGATTGATTCAGGGGCCATCCACTTCAGCGGTAACCGTGCCTTCATGCCAAGATACAACATGGTAACACAACATGGCATACTACATTAATTAAAAGGTCTTTTATTATTCATCCCTTTTTATTACATCGCTGACCATTCTCTAGTATATCAATGGAAGGAAATAGTACACTCACATCTCCCTTCCGCACATAGTCAGGGTCTTTGTAGACATCTCGGGCCAGGCCAAAATCACAGATCTTAACCACATTATTATTGGTCAGCAAGATGTTTCTGGCAGCAAGATCACGATGAATGCACTGCAAACAGGACAACAGCCTTTAGACATAGCTCATATCGCAGCTACAAAGATACGGTCACATAAAGGGGAAGCTACTTTACCTTGCGTGACACGAGAAAATCCATACCTTTGGCCACCTGAAAGCTGTAAGATATCAGGTCTTCAAGCAGCAACGGACTGTTGAATTCTGGAAAAGAACCTTGAGTTCAAAAATGTTTATACAGTACACTTTTTTTGAATATTTTTATATACTTTTTTGTAACTTTCTGTTCTCTTTGGTAATACTGTAAATGTTAACAAACATGCCAATAAAGCTGACTGACACTTGAGCAAGACGCTAATCTCTCTTGAATGAAATGACCTGAAAATGTGCCATTTTTCTATAAAGAATTTATCTATTTTTGCATCAATGTTGATGGTTTGCTTCAAAATAAATGATTATTAGATTACTGGAGGACTCCTGTTCATCAAGTTACATTATTTCCATAGCTGTAATTCAAAGTAAAACATGTATGCCTCAGAGATTGTATCTTACCACTGTCCTCATCTGAGCTCTCTCCTCTCTCCTCACAAAACCCTGAACTGGCATTGCTCTGGCTGCTGGACACGCTGGCCAGTCGTCCCTTACATCCCTCCTTCATTCTTCCCTTCTCTTCTCTGTTCACCTGAGTCAGATAAGCACTCGTTCATATCAATACAGTGAGAGGAAAAAGCAGCTATTATTGATGATGGTAGTGGTAATTGGAACCCGTCCAGTGAATAATGCACAATACAAAGACTACAATGACTGCTTACAGTATATATATATATTTTTATCATTAGTTCTTCCTGATCATGGATTAGCTCTCCTTGATAAACAATACATTTGACAGATTGCTAAAATTGCTACAACACACAGTAGATTGTGTACAGTTTCTAAAGGGGCCACTCAAGGAGGTAAGTAGCTTTAGAAATAAGATCATAAAGAGGGAAGTAAGACGTTGTCTTAGTAAACACTGGTTTGTTTATTTCACAAGGAAATGAGAGAAGGGCATACATTTTGACAGCATACACATTTAGAACAAACCACCATCAATGAGACATTCTCTTAATATAACCTGAGTTTAGACACAGAAAAAGCATGCATGGATAGACAGACAGGCAGAAAGGATGGATGGATGGATGGATGGTTAGATAAATGAATGGAGTAAAAAGGTAGAATAAACCTATTTAAAAGGAACACCTTGTTTGCTCTTAAGGAATGCAGACAGGTTTCTTGGATGGGTGGATGGATAGAGGGATAGATGGATGGATGGATGGACAGACAAATGGAAAGAATACAGACAGACAGACTAACCCTATTTAAAAGGAACACCTCTTGTTTGCTTTTAATGCAGACAGGATGCATGGATGGATGGAGATGAATGGACAGACAGACAGATAGATACACAGACAGATAGATACACAGACAGATAGATAGAAAGAGACAGACAGACAGATAGACAGATATATAGATAGATAGATAGATAGACAGACAGACACAGACAGACAGATAGATATATAGATAGACAGACAGACAAATAGATAGACACAGACAGACAGACAGATAGATAGACAGACAGAGACAGACAGACAGATAGATAGATACAGACAGACAGACAGACACACAGATAGTTAGATAGATAGATAGATAGATAGATAGACAGACAGACAGACAGACAGACAGACAGACAGACAGATAGATAGACAGACACACAGACAGGTAGATAGATAGACAGACACACAGACAGGTAGATAGACAGAGACAGACAGACTAACCCTATTTAAAAGGAACACCTCTCGTTTGCTCTTAAGGTATGCAGACAGGTTTCCGAACTTGCAGAATTCCACTATGACCATCAGAGGCCCTGAATCAGACAGCACACAAAGTATAATATATAAATACATACAGAACAATAGTCTTAGCTATTATAGAATAGTAATTCCCTCTCTGTATTGTGATTAATGTAAATGTATTTATATATTTCCTTATAGATAATATCTTCCAAATCTTTTTTTTTTTTTTTTTTTTTACTAGATATTCGCAATTGGTTTATAACAAAAACCCAACATTGAGGTTTTCAGAGAATAATGCAACACAGTTATGGCAACATACACACAC
The DNA here is from genome assembly GCA_032164185.1 of Moxostoma hubbsi. Taxonomy (NCBI): domain Eukaryota; kingdom Metazoa; phylum Chordata; class Actinopteri; order Cypriniformes; family Catostomidae; genus Moxostoma; species Moxostoma hubbsi. The sequence continues at coordinate 21,369,312 of JAVLUX010000033.1, forward strand.
CCCCTGGTTTGGTGCATGCACCCAGAAGATTGACCACATTTAGGTGATGACCAATATGATTGAGGATCTTGAGTTCCATCATCAGAGCCTTGTGTTCACTGGGTGTAGCACCATCTGCAGCGACATCACAGACAAAACCCATGAGATTCAGAGTATGATCATTCACCAGAGTGATGACCTTACATAATCTAATGCCAGTATTTTAAACAGTAAGTTGGTTTATTTAACAGGTTTTAGAATGTACCTTTAAGCATTTTGACTGCCACTGTGGTGCAGCTGGATGAATTGCGAATGCCAAAAGCTGATGCCTGCATTACTCGACCAAATGCCCCTCGCCCCAGGGGCTTTTCTGGAGAATGAGACAATAAGTCCTATATCAGTATACAGCACAACAACAGCAATACCAAAATAAATTTAAAAGCACATAAACACCCATGCATACACACAATTTACCCAATTTAAGGTGGTCACGTGGAAACTCCCATTGGGCAGGGTCATAATGTAACCTATCGCAGTTCTCATCCAGAGGCTCCTCCCCTGGGTGCAGGATGATTGGCAGGTACTCTGCTCTGCCATTAACATTTGGCTGAGAAAGATGCACAAAGAAATAAAGATCTCTAGACCAATATTTATAAGAATAGCTTTAAAATTCTCATAAACACAAAACTGTTGTAAAAGGATTGGGACGGTAAGTTGAAGGATCAATACCACTTCAATCATTCTTCCAAATAAAATGGAGAAGTTTTATTGGTGTTCATATTCGGAAGGCACAATTTAATTGGCTCTAACCTGTTTAAGTTTACGAATCAGCAGTGTAAGAAGCAGCCAGTAGAGAGTGGCCACCACACATGTAGATGCCAGAGTTGGGATCTCCATAGAAAGGAATTCAGATGAACCTATAGAATACATAAGTGTATTCATAGACTCTCACAGAATATACATATTTGAAGAGAGAATATAACAGTTTAAAAATGCTATTTAGGTTGCTGTAAATGTTCCTGTTAAGGCCACTATGTGTTTGTATCCATCTATCAGTAACATACCATATCCGTAAGGAGCATTTAGTCAAACATAGTAGACAAATTCATCTTTTTTCACACACACACTCTGTCTCCCCTTTGTTAATGCATAGAAATAGCTAAACAGTTTAAGGATCCAAAACTACAGGCCACCTGTGGGAAATGAAAAAAGGAGACAGTTTCCTTCCTGCCCTATCGGAACAGAACAGCATGAACGTCTCCTCTCAACACTGAGTTTAGAAACATCCGATCACAGATAATGATGGAGAGTGAGAAAAGAAAGAAGTGAGAAAAGTATAGAGACATACAGTAGAGAGCTATTTCAACAACAGTAACAAAAATATATCAGGTTAAATTCAACTTAAGCACTATCATCAGTATCTGTGGAAAGCTGTCAAATTCCACATCTTTTTTCATTACTTTCTGTATTTCACAAGTCAAATGATTTTCTATGGTAATTAACAGCATGCCACAGATGCTGTTTAAGAATTACCCTGAAGTGAATAACCATTTAAGAAAGTTAGTTAGTGCAAATAAAATGTAACTCTGTAAAAAGTAAGATATGAAATTAAAATTAATGGTAGAACTAAAAATTTTATACAGATTACTGTTAAAGGAATAGTTCACCCAAAAATGATAATTTTTTTCACCCTGATCCGATTCCAGATGTGTATGACTTTCTTTCTTCTGCGGAACACAAATGAAGATTCTTAGTAAAATATCAATGGGTCCATTCAATGCAAGTGAACTTTGAAGCTCCAAAAAGCACATACATATATGAAGAGATATGATAGGTGTGGGTGAGAAAGATCAATATTTAAGTATTTTTTTATTATAAATCTTCACTTTCACCAGTCCTACAATGCACTTTCACAAGAGGACATAGTTCTTCTTTTTCTGTTTTTTGGCGATCTGCATTGTTCGTGCATATCGCCATTTACTGCAAAGAGGGAAAAAAGGGAGGGATAAAGAAAAGGAAAAGAATAAATAAATCATATGGGCACAACTGCATAGTAGGTGGCGATATGAAGAGACATTCATTTAACCACTGGAGTCATATGGATAAATGTTATGCTGCCTTTATTTGCTTTTTGGATCTTCAAAGTTCTGGACACCATTCACATGCATTGAATGAATGGACATAAACAAAGATTTTTAAAAGAATATCTTAGCTGTGTTCAGCAGAAGAACGACAGTCATACACATCTGGGATGGCATGAGGGTGAGTAAATTTTGAGAGAATTTTTATTTTTGGGTGAACTATTCCTTTTAGGTAACTTACTGTGAACCCAAATGTGGGCGGAGCTTTCAACAGATCCCCTCTCATTAGTGGCCTCACAGGTATAAAGTCCCTCATCTTCAGCTGTAATTCTGTCAATATGTAGAGTACCTTCCTTTGGTAACAGCATAATTCCTGTCGATAAAAGAAAACACATACATTTAATTCATATACAGGACAGTTGTTCCTGCTCTTGCATAGTATTCTGGTAAGGAAAAATATTTTAACATTTTTATTTATCCTTTTACATAGAGTATAAGTATACACATATGTTTCAAAATTGTTTTTGAACAACGTAAAAGTAACCAATACATAGATTACACATTACAATGCGCCAAATATTTGCTAGCGAACAGAAGTCATGTTTGCCTGAAGAGTTGGCTGCTGGAGCGACTTCCAATACAAAATAGTTTTAGTGATTTTTAGTGAAGCATATTTAAGACTGTTGACGGACAAATAATGGTGCTAGAGGTTGCACGAGACGAACCTCAGTTGCCTCCGTGTCTGAGACCATCAATCCGTACATCTTATCATGTGGCTTGTTGAGCGCGTTACCGCGGAGACAGCGCGTGTGGAGGCTTCACGCTATTCACTGCGGCATCCACGCACAAATAACCACGCGCCCCACCGTTAGCGAACCACATTATTGCGACCATGAGGAGGTTACCCCATGTGACTCTACCCTCCTTAGCAACCGGACCAATTTGGTTGCTTGTGAGACCTGGCTGGACTCACTCAGCACACCATTGATTCGAACTCGCGACTCCAGGGGTGGTAGTCAGGGCCTATACATTGCTGAACTACCCAGCCCCCCCCCACATTTATTTTATTGAAATAAGTTCTCAAATATGTTGTGCAGACTTGCAGTCTTACCTGACAACTGCTGGAGTTTCTTTTGGTCTTTATACCATGTGATATCGGGATGGGGAATTCCCTGAGCAGGGCAATGGAGAGTGACTGAGTTGCTAACGTTAACACTGTGATCACTCAGATTTTTTAGCAGCACTGGAGCCTGCAAAACTTCAGAGGAAGACAGAGAAGCCTCAGGGTCAACAAGCATTTTGCCACTAACATAAAAATACCATGGTATTAACATGATGTTTTGTAAATGGTATGGTAATGATTCAGTATCATGATATTGTATCAAAGTCACATGCAGTTACCTCTCGATACCATCACTAACCGTTTCATATTACTGCCACAGCACATTACATGTCCATTAGTTCAGTTTCATAAAAAAATTGAAATCTTTGGGGAGACTTACGGAAAACAATTGCCGTCACATGAGGCACTTAGCAATATGAGTAACCACTTAATAAAGTGACTGAGTGATTTATGAGGGGCGCATGTGTTGAGTCTGCTATTGTTACAGAAGTGTGAATAGACTGCTTGTTGTATGAGAACTGGAATGTTTGAATTGCAGCCATTGGATTTGTGCCATTCAGCAAAATCCCTCTGTTTTGCCTTAATGACACATTCAGCAGTTTATAAACTCAACCAATAATTTATAATGCTTTAACAGTGGATAGGGTCACACTTTTCAGAGATACAGGTGTAGATGATATAGATACTATAGATGCATAGTATAAGATCAGTGTGGATTAATAGATTTGATTGTCATAGATTAATGTATGTGGAATGAATTTAACCAGAATACATTTTTTGCATTAAAAAGCTTTGTAATAAACTGACTCTTGCTTCAGATATTTTCCTCTTGGACACAAATTATTACTGTCTCTTTCCTTGTTCTGTGACAGTGGATTATTGGCTGATTGTTCTTTGGCCACATGAAGCAGCCTGTAAATGTGGCATAGTGGGAAGTGCCATTGTGTGCTCTTCTTCCTGACTAGAGCTCATTCCCACACCAAAGAAGTTCTGCTTCACACAGCCTTGGAGAGAGGGGCTGCAGGAAGCTCCTGGACCTAGTTCCCAAGGACCACTTTTGCTCTGTCTTTCTCTCTCTCTCTTTGTTTCTCTTTCCGCCTCTGTTTCTAAATGTGTGGGTGTCACTCAAAGTCAGTATCTAAGAGAAGTCTGAAGTTCTGTGTGTGTGGGATGCATCACTTCTTATAGGGATTACTGTAAGAAATTTGACTGTGGTTGCTTCAGTGACAATTATCTGGCTTATATGCAAGTCTTGTACTTGCTCTGATACTACAGTAATAGAGAGTAAAGTGTATAAATCACTTGAAGGACCAGTTCACCCAAAAATGAAAATTATGACATCATTTCATAAGTTACTCACCCTCATACAAAGTTATCTTATGCCTTGAAAGCTCATGTCTTCATTGACTTTCATTGTATGGATAGAAGCAGTTTTTTTCTGCTAAAAAAACTAATTTTGTGTTTAACGAAGGGCTGGGTATTGATACAGAGTCCCCGAACTTGGTACATTACGAAAATATGTAAAATAAAATACGAAGATAAAATAAAATATTTTACACATTTTATTTTATCATTAGCGCGTCATCATATTAGGCACAAATTAGGTTTTTGTTTTCCATTTTCAAATTCCATGTATTCCAAAATATGTCTTGAAATTGCATGTATTATATTTTTAGGGCCATCTTTAAGATAACTGATGCCATCTCAACCTAGGGAGATATATATATATATATATATATATATATATATATATATATATATATATAGTGTTAAATGCAAGTATTTACACTGACCTCAGGAACAAGTGCTAAAACAGTACACTCTCTTTAAGAATAGTGACATTTCAGCGAGTGTTGACAGATGTGTTTTGGTTGAGTGCATACATCTTCTTTATGGCTAAGTGTGATTAGAATATTTGTTTCTTTGAACAGAAAGAATATTAAAAGAACAGAAAGGATATTAAAAGAGACATTATTCAATGGCAAAATGGATTGTGTGAAACTTGTCTTTGGACACACATTACACGGAACAAGTCAAACCAAACTTTTTCTCTTAACACGCATTGAAAGGATCTCAGTGTTGAATTTCTTCACTGTTGAGTAAAATCTGGACAGTTTTAGTTGCATAGTGCAAAATTTCGCAGCATAGGAGAGAGCTTACCTCACATTGTTCTTGGGATTTAAGAATTGATATCACGATTGTCCAAATGAAATTTGTTTTTTTTTTACCCAGTTCAATCGAAGAAAGAAAGTCATACAGGTTTTGATTGAGGATGAGTAAATGATGAGAGACTTTTACTTTTACTGGGGAACTTTTCCTTTAATGAGAGCATGTGTGTGTATGTTGCGCAAAATGATTCTCTGAGACACACCTGTGACCTCCACTGGTGTATCTAGGTGTCCGTGTTCTCCTGTAAGCAAGTGTTTGCCGGCACAGCGGTATGTTCCTGAATCCTCTGCAGTCACATTCTTCAACAGAAGGTGCAGAGTGAGGGAGAACTCCCCCTCAGTAAGCTCCCCTTCGAGAACTGAACTTCCCTCTGATGCTGTGGAGTGATTCGTTATTCTATACCATGACATGTCTGAATAGAGGTGCTTATTGGCCGTACAGACCAGACGAAGGTCCCCACCCTCTCTGGGCTCTTCCTCTAAAGATGCGACGAAGTCTCCTTCAACATCTGTGATGGTGGACAAAATAAGCTTAATTTTTCATGACACAGAATGTATTCAGACCTACAGGAAACAAAAAGCCTTGGCTGTGACCATTAAACAAAGAATAGTACAGAGAAACCATTTTGTGTTTTGTGAGTGTTTACCGAGCAGCATTTTTTTAAACCTCTGATGACAATGTTGAATAGCCATTGTCAGTACAAGTAGCAATAAGAGGCTAGTGTAAAGGCTCCCTTTTTACTTTAGCTATTTAAAATTTCCCGTGGAAACCACTCAAGGGTTTCCTGATTGAAGATAATGTTTATCTTTCTCAAACACCACCAGCGTTCTCCAAATAATGCGCCACATGAGGAGGCAGTACGATAAGAGCCACAGGTTCCTGTTCACTCCTCCACCCTGTCACTATGACAACAGCCCCCTCCACCAGGACGGGCTACATCCACTTTGGCCGAATTTAGCACAGCTTGAAAGCAATCCCTCAAAAACAAGGGGTTAGAGAAGGGAGAGAATGCAAGGGAAAGAGAGAGCAGGAGAGAGGAAAGGACAATGCAAACATTGAGATTTTAGCATGCAGTATTTTGGTACTTAGTTGGATACCTGTGACATAGAAAAGAATGTCTAGTTCATCTCTGCCCATGAGGTTGGATGCAACACAGCGATAGATTCCGGATATCAGTGCTTCAGCAACTGTCAGAACCCCTAAAGTCTGTGGAAACACACAAAAAAATGGTTGCATGTAAGCACAAGAGAAAGTTTAAGACTGAACAAACACTGCCTCTCTGAGGAAAGGACATGAGTGTAATGCAAGAGCAATACAATCAGCATAACCATCAGTTATAGCTATAGTGATATAGTAATATATTTAGATATATTATACATAGTAATATGGAGATCTATTTCTACTTGATCTAACCCTTAAACTTCAGACCAATTTCTTTGTGAATTCGGCAACAGTAGGACAAAAGGCCTTCAGCTGAAATCTGTGCTTACCAGAATTTGAAGTTGGAAGTGTTGTTGAACATATGGTCATGTGTGAGCTCCAGTGAAATGTCCACAGATTGGAGCAAAAGGCGAGTTGTTTTTAAATTGTAAATGATATAGTCAACAGGAAAGCATATTTTATTAACCACACGCCTTTAACCTAAAACTCAAACCTTAACCAAACCATCAATGGAGTAAAAAAGAAATCTTGGAGAGAAAATGCAATCTACGACTGCACAATGATTATGTGAACAGGATTACTTAATTTTTCCATGGGTCCAGAAACTATGTCCCTGAGGCTGCTTGCACAATGTGCTATCAGTAGGAAAAGGTAAAAACATTTGCATTGATGTTAAGATGTCTAATGGAAGAGGGTGCTTGTCAGTAACTCGTCACATTGGGGTTGATGTCAGGGTACAGAAACACTGATCATGGAACACTGTGACCATGTCACCAGTTACCCCTAACCCAAACATTTAGCATAACCCTATTCCTAAAATCTGATTTGTTAAGTGGAATGTTGTTCCAAGACAAACAATGATGTTGATCCAAGAACATCATAAATGCTTAAATCAAGTTAATTGATAATGCCAGTCATTTATGTGAGAACTTAAATAGTTCACAATAGTAAACATAGTTTACATTAACTCTTGTCACAAAATTAATCAGAGGTCTAAGATAGGGTGACCATACGTCCTCTTTTTCGGACCTTAAAAATGCGTCCGGCCGGGATTTCTAAATTTGCGAAAATGTCCAGGATTCAGCTTTAGTTGCATTATGATGTGCATCTGGTCTAATACTTTATTGTGAATGTGCGCATGTTTGCATTGCTTTAACCCCTCATTGTAAGTCCTGCCTTCTCGCGCAATAATTGGTCGATTATAAGAGGCTTGCAGCAACTATTGGCCAAATTCCTGCCTGTCAATCTCTCCGCGAACGCGCCAAGTGCTGTTGTGTTCGGCCTCAAACAGTTGCTTGACTGTAGTAGCAAATTACATCTGAGTGGAAACAATGCCCAAAAAAAGTGAAAATGTACAGAATATTTGCACAAAAAATTCCCATGCTTTCGTCCAGGTCGAGATCCGTGGGAAGCAGAATGTATGACATGTAAAGATGGCACTTATGTGTCAGTTGCTAATAAAGGTGCAAGTGATTTAGAAGCACACATTAGCTCTGCAAAGCATAAAGGGTCAGCAAAAGGTGAAAGTTCATCAGGTAAATTAACCGACAACTTTTTCTGACCAGGTAAAATTGTTATCACATTGCCTTATTTTCCATGGCCATTCGAAATAATAGTAATAGTAAATGAAGGTACACTAATGGCATCAAATATTTTATTTTAGTATATGGTAGCCTACTTGGAAATTGTTATTTACACACACACAAAAAGGTGTCCTCTTTTTGGAAAACCAGAATATGGTCACCCTAGTCTAAGCAGAATTTTAACATTTAGCTAAATAACAACCTTTAGTTTGAGGCACAAATGGTGTAAGATGAATTTTGTAACCAGGTTTAAAGGGATAGTTCACCAAAAAAATAAAAATTCTGTCATCATTTACTCACCCTCATACCATCTAAGATGTTCTTTCTTCTGCTGAACACAAACAAAGATTTTTAGAAGAATATCTCTGCTCTGTTGGTCCATACAAGGTAAGTGAATGCTGCCCATAAACTTGAAGGTCCAAAAAGCATAATCAGATTAATATTGAAGTTATTTTTTACCATTATATCTATTAGCTCCCCTTTCACATTCTTCTTCTTCTGTTTTTGACGATTCACATTCATTGTGCATATCGCCACCTACTGGGCAGGGAGGAGAACTGATAGTAAAAAAATAACTAAAAAATGTATTGTTTCTCACCCACACTTATCATATCACTTCTGAAGATATGGATTTAACCACTAGAATCATATGCATTATTTTGATGCTGCCTTTATGTGCTTTTTGGACCTTCAAAGTTCTGGCCACCATTTCACTTGCATTGTATGGACCCACAGAGCTAAGATATTTTCTAAATAAATGTGTTTGTGTTATGAGAGAATTTGTTCATTTTTGGGTGAATTATCCCTTTAAGACTTAGGTTAGGGATTTGTTCAGATCCCTAAGTATGAGGAACAATAGATGCTAGCCTCATTAATCATTTAATTTTATTCCAGTATTCAGATAGGAATCTCCATTGTCTAACAACTACAGGAATTTCTACAAAAGTAGACCTCTTCAGAATTCTAAAGAACTAAGAGCAGGTGCACTTGTGTTGCTTATGTGGATTCCGAGGGAGTTCTGCTTTTGTGATTTCATGTGTATTCTTTTGTATTCATTTTTTTTGCCCCCTGCTAGAACACTCACCTTATTTTTCCCTTGTATCGCTTCTTGTCTGTAGCTGATAGTCAGGATGGGATTGTGGGTGGATGTGACTTCTGTCCTCTCGCTGACTGCAGTCCAGGAGGAAGGAGGAGGTCGCTCGCATCTTAGAGAGAAAGAGAGAGGAAGACAGAGGACAAGAGAAAGAGGACGAAAGAAGGACAGCGCTCTCAGTTCACAAGTGTTGATGTAGTGATGTCATGAGACACAGATGTGTGATGCAGCTGCGCTTGAATATGGAGGACTTCCGATCACTGGTCTCTTGGGAATTCATTTTTTACCATAGTCATCTAATGTAGAATTTCTTTGGAATTTCTCTTGGAATTTTTTTTTCTCAGTGTGTGTACCATATCAGGATATGGTGACACTTGTTGGAGTGTTCCATAATAGGCAGTGTGTAGGGCTTGGATGAGTTCAATTTCCTGTCTGTAAATCATCCCCGCCATATTTCTGAAGTTCCAACCTCTAATCCACTTCACACACTAACTTCCAGGCATTTATCCCAATATCTTTTCCATGCCAATTCTTTAAGGTCCCTAATTTTTGGAGCATGGTTCTGTGGCCCATTGTGATGGGTATATGTCCGTGACTTTGTGCCCACCGCCCTGTACCCCTCCCTGGCTTTGACGATTCTCTCTGATTGCTTTTCCTATTTGGCTGAGATAGAACTCTGTCCTTGTATGTCCCACCCTTATCATGACAACAGTACTTCTCAAACACACACACACACATACACTCCATTCTCCCATGGCTCTCCAGAAAAGTCTCTTACTCTCTCTAACACACACACACACACACACACACACACACACTGAGAGACTTCAAACAGTTATTTGTTTTACCTTAAACACTTACTCATTCTTGAGTCTTGAGTATGCCTGCATACAGCATTAAGAACTCATCATGTGAAAGGGGACATAGAAAACTGTTATGGGTTATTATAAAATCTACAATGTTCTGTTTTCTAAAAATTAATATTTGTCGAAGCTTTGAATGATGAAAATGTTTATTATAGACCAATATTTCAGCTATATTTCAACCTTTGCCGCCACTGAGAACTTCACATACACAATTTTGAGAACCAAACAGACCATATTGTACAAATGATTTCAAGCAAATTTAATGTAAAAACAAATACATTTGATATGACCACATACATTAGATATAACAAAATACATTTATCAGCATTCTTACACATTTTGGCAAGTATTAAGATTTACCATAAGTAAGTTAGTTGTATAAAATTATTAAATATTAGAATCATATATTACTCATAGACAATCTGTATAAAAAAGGGACAAATCACATTGGGAAAGACCCGTAGAGTGGAAAACACACACACACACACACACACACACACACACACACACACACACTCAAAATGACCATTTTCCCACACACACTTACACATGCACACGCAAGCATGCAAACAGGCAGGATCATTTCAGCACAAAATAAAGCAACTGTAATACACAGCATCATCATGTAGTGGAAGAGTGTGGCATAAGATAGACACAGTTTGACAGAGGATGACACAGATATGTTGTCCCTCATTTGTAGCCCATTGGAACTCCTACACAGCAGGCATTCTGGGCCGAGACTAGTCTGGAAAAAAATATTAGAATTCCAAAGAGTGAGCCACGGTTTCTCTGCCCTCCTTGGCTCATGTTGAGATGTAGATAAAGAATATTTAATTATGTACAATCTGAACTCACAGCTTTTGTGGACGTTAGAACTATAACAGATGGTTTGGGCTTGCAAATGGAGGCTTGGTTCATACATCCTTTATAGTACCACTCAAGAACTCAAAAAGCAAAGCAGCACCAGGCAGTGTATGGATGGAGATAGCATTCTTCTTGCACAAAAAGTGTGACAGGACAGTGAAGACAAACATAATATCCAAATGATGAAAGAGGCATAAATAAGAATGCAGTTCCAGGGGTGTAGAGATATCAACCTCTCCCTCTTGTGTGAGCTCAGCTGTTCTGGCCCCTGTGTGCTGGGGATAGTGTCGTAGCATGCGCTGCTGTAGGGGGGAACAAGAGATGGCATGCTTCTAGTCATGTCTCTGGGGTGGCTGCGGTGGAAACCATCCTGGCTGGATAAGGAAGGTGACACGCGCCTTTTGAGGGACATTTGCAGTTGTTGGGATGGGGGAAGGGTTGGTGGATAATCCATAATTGGCAAGGGTGTCTATGTGGCAGGACAGGTGAATGGCCGGTTAATGGACAGGGGGAATGGGAGGACTGGTAAAGTGGGGCAGATGGTGGGGGTATTTCAGGGGGGGGGAGTGTGGGATCAGGGACTCTCAAGAATAGATCAAGCTCCTTAGGAAGCGGACTGTGCCACGTTTGAAGACGGAGGGACAATCACGCTGCTGGGAAGCTGTCTCGCGTCAGGGAGGAAGCCAAACAACGAGAGGAAAAGCGCTCTGATTTTTTGCACAGGAAGCCCGTCTGCGCCTCCTGCCTGGCTGAGATAAGAGTGCTGCTGTTCCCATGGCCGAGCTCAAGCCCATCCAGCCGCTATCAGGCCGGCCCGGCCCACAACTCCACTCTCCCTGGGCCTCCTCCACCACAGCGTCAGGCCAGCCGCGCCGGGCTGCTATAAAGAATAAGGGCCTGAGTCAGGATCCAGCCAGTCAAGACCTCTCAACAGAACGTACATACAATACCTTTCAATTCTCAAGTCTTAAACAGTTGTTTAACTTTTTTATGACCCCTGAAATCTAATTGTTGCAATGATGGGTGTTTAATCAATAGTACAAATGATCAGGTATTTCTTTTTAACTCAAAATGAAAATTATATCAGATAACCAAAGCATTTCTTCAGAAGGAATGCAGGATGGCTGGCACATTATTCCTTTTCTCTGAGAGATATTTCATTTTCAGTTCTTTTAGGAATTACATCTGTGTACTCCAAGAATGGGCTGAGCAAACGTCACCAATCTCTTTTATAGAAAAGAGGCTTTTTTTAATAATGTGATGTAAAACTTTTAGCGCATGTTGAATTTCATAAACTTTCAGCTTGAACGGCAGTGTGCTCGTATGTGACTATGTGCTAGTGTGTATCTGTCTATTCACAAATATGTTGTGGAATGCACGCGAATGGGTATTTCTTTGGGATGTTCTCCTGTTAATAATGTTTGATATTTTTTCTCATGAGAACGGTGGATATGTGTCAGACATTGAAGAAGGCTTGACAGGATGCGTCTGAGCAATCACAATAATAAACAGCCAGCATTCTGTACAGGAAGTTCATTAATTCATGGTGTTTGATTTAGAAACGAACAAATCGTGCTTGTAAGCACGGAACTGCCTTCTTTTGAAGTGGTTTTTCTGTACTTTCAACTCCGAGTTAAATTCAGTTCTGTGACTGTACCAGGCACACACTCACACAAATACAATCACATACACACAAGTGTCTGCATCCACGCTAAAATGAATAGAGACTCACACATGAAAGGGATTCTCAAGCATCTGTTCTACAGGCTAAGAGGAAACCCTGTCTGAACACATGCTGAAATAGACAAAACATGTGTATGTGTGTATATATAGACACATGTCTCCAGTCATATGTGCATTCATTCAACCAGGTACAGTGTGAAACAGCTTTTTATGCTTTTCATAAAAATGGTTTCAGGACATTACGCAATGATGGCGAGGATATCTAACTTAGTCTAGTGTGGGAAATCCAAACCTAGCAAAATTACATTGTCTCAGAAGTGTTTTTTCATCTGAATCTACTACCAAATTAAAAGTGACTAAATTTTTGGCCCTGACCCAGTATTCTTTAATGTATCCTTTTCCTTTTGTGACTAAAGGGCTACGAGGACAAACCAATAGTGAAGGAAATGATTTCAAATTTAGAAAGTACATTGTAATGCTTTCACTTTTTACAATAAAAACATGATGGGGGGAAATACAATTATATTTGAACTAGGTAACCCTATAAGCTTCCTAAAATAGGGTCTGGGCTGAGCATTACCATTTTTTATGTGAATAGGCAACTTCTAGATTGCCTGTTTTCTCACTCTAATAAGATTATGCATTTGATCAGGGGTCCAAATACAATAAACGGTAAGTACAATTATTATATACAATTTCCATATACATCGATCACCACTTTATTTCTATTGTCATAAGAATCAACTGTGTGCTTATGTCTGTATGATGAACTTACAGGCCTTTAGGTGGGCACGGATGCCAGAGCCATTGGATTTGAGGTGGTGGAACACCATAAGAGGTGCAGTGCAGGGCTTGTCTGCTGCCTCGCTGGACAGTCCCGGGGAGCTGTGAGGACAATGTCTTCTCTCCAATCTGTGGCTTCACTGTAAACAGAGACAGCACTGAGTCTACTGTCACACTATCACTCAATTGTTGTATTAGATTTATAAATAAGCTATAATCACACTTTTTAATCTCACCATTTACCACCAGTGTGATTGTGAGGTTCTGGAAAAGCCCATACTGCTGGATTCCAGTTAGGATGGTGTAGATTCCTGCATCTTCTTCAGCAACATCCCGAATGACCAGAGAAAACATGTCCACATGGTAACGAGAACAATGCTCAGCTGCCACCATCCCATCCTTCAACCTAAGCAACAGATTCAGGTGTTGAATTTATGTTGAAAAAACATGATCATACCGGCTGGTTGAAAGGGAGTGTGTTCGCTTATGTAACCTATGGCCAAATAGTTTGTTTCAGTTCATGTTATTTACATGAGCTTTTGTAATCTATTTATCTAATCATGTGAAATCTTACCAGATGATTTCTGGTGCAGGAAAAGCCCTTAGTTTTGGGGTAAGGCGGAAAGATTTTTGTCCTGCTAAAGCCTGAACCACAGGACCATCTCTGTGCTTGAGTCGAATGAAAGGTTGATCTGAGAACAGACAGATATGAAAAAGGACCATCAGAAACATACATGTGGAGTAGTCTACTGAGGGATGCAGCTATATATATATGTATAAACTGTAAAACAGAGGTGAGTACAATCCATTAGACTTGGAAATAGAGCATAAAAGTTATGGGGGAAAACCAAATATGGTGACAGTTAGATATGGTCACTATAATATGACAAATAAATCTGAAATTACCCTTGGGAAACCATAAGAAACAAAAATAATTTACCCAAAAACTCACCATAAACAATAACTGTGGTATTAGTCTCTCGCTTGGATGGACCACTTGTCACATGACATTTGTAGAGTCCTCTGTCTGCTTTGCTTAGTCTGGGAATGGTGAGAATACTGTAAAACAGCATGTTGGTTCTGCTCCTTGATATGCGTCTGCTGATAGTGGCAGAGCCATTAACCTGTAGTAAATACAATCAGAGCATATTGTGTCACAAACACCCATTTTGTTCCTTCAAGAAAAATAAAAACACTTTTCACAGAAGAGAGCAATCTGCAGCAGAAAATAAATATACTATCTTTCATTGCCATCTTAAAGACTAAATAATGCAATGCAATATTTAATAAACACTGTGCTGTTTAAGTGCACCTGTTGTGGAGGTAATACATTAGTCGCATTGCACCATATTACATTTTTTATCACCTGCTTTGCACCTACAGAAATATGTTGAGAATTTTTTCAGCTCATGTTAGTTTACTTATTACAATTAGGGTTGCCACACATCCCATAAAATATTGGATGCGATTTGTCTCGTAGCTGGTCTGATGGCGTCACAGAGAAATCGTTCAAGATTGTTAATTTCACCTTGATATTTGTTGGAAATTTTGCCTACGAAGGGTAAAGAACCATCTGAAAGGTCCACACATTATGCTAAAACAGTGGAGGATGTGGTAAAGTACTGTCTGAAAAAGCCACACATTGTGAAAAAATATTGGAGGATGTAGTAAGGGACAATCTGAAAAGTTTGTACAATGTGCTAAAACTATGGAGGATGTGGTAAGGGACCATCAGAATGGTGGTGACATAGTGGACTAAAGCACAAAACATATAAGCAGAAAGTTGCCTGTTCGATCCCCACAGCCACCATTTGTGTCCTTGAGCAAGACACTTAACCCCAGGTTGCTCTGGGGGGATTGTCCCTGTAATAAGTGCACTGTAAGTCGCTTTGGCTAAAAGCATCTGCCAAATACATATATGTAATCTGAAAATGTCAGACACCAACCCCCCTTCAACAACTCCAGAGAGATTGTCATGTATTTTAAAAGTGGCAACCCTAATTGCAGTACAAAAAGAGCAGATTACCTCAACAGGACAATCTAGATTTTCGATTTAACAGCATAAAATAAAAAAAAGTTTAAAATAAATACCTTTCCTGGGTAAGTCCAGCTAATGGACACTCTGGAGTTCCATTCGGCTGTAACAGTGCAATTCAGTGCTAACATCTCCCCCTGTAACGTATGGACCAAACCCGTGTTGTTTAAATACACGCTCAGGATCTTATTCACTGTGAAAAGAGGGAAATCAGATACAATATTTGATCAATCCAAGAAGATCCAGAGAAGCAGTAAACCATCACATTTAGGACCCAACTCAAGGTTCACCAAGTCAAGTCAAGTGGTTTTTATTGTCGTTCAACCATATACAGTTAGTACAGTACACAGTGAAATGAAACAACGTGCCACCAATTAGCTAATCAATGAAATTAACTTTTAAGTGCTTACCTGGCCTGTGAGTCAAGAACTTGTTGGTGTATTTGACTCCATTAATGATAGTCTCACAGGAGAAAAGTCCAATGTAGAAGAATGTGGGACTACGGATGATGAAACCTTGCCTACTATTCCAGATTATGTTTCTGTGATCAGGAGCTAACTGGTAGATAGGAAACTAAAAAGATACAAAAGAAAAATTATTCTGAAAAAATGTGACAGCTAAAGAATACACTATTGCATATTTTTAGGTAGAAAAAATGGTTACACAGAGATTTTAGCTTTCACTAGATCTGTATTGGTGTGGATTTTAAAAACAAACATGAACTTTCAGTTTAAACCTGATTTGGCTGGGATGCACAAGGTTTCTAATGGGTTCCACAGTCCACTGTCCTTCAGAAATTCTTGGAGAGCAGTGTTATGATTTTGTTTACCTCCATGTTCAATGGAGGAAATGTTTACAGGCTTAGATGTGACACTGTGGAAGTGTCCTGCCCTTCCTCAGGGGAACAGGTGAATGCTTTTCTCGCAGTGTGAGCTGGTCAACTCTCCTTGTTCCTTGGAAGCACTACTGCATTAGATAAGCCCTACAGCCAGGGCGTAGCAACCATTTAAACTGCACTTGAAGAAATGTTTAAGTTCACCCTTCAAACATTTTGAGAGATAAATATAATATTTTACATTTGCTACAGTGTAAAGAAAAAAACGGTTTCCGGACCAAGCAGAAGCCTCTGGAATGAGGTGATAGCATTCACAGTGGACTAAACAAAAGCGCAAACTCTAAGTGGTAATCCAACTATGGCTAGCAATTTCATACCAATGTCTAATCCTAACCCCAACCCTAACCCATCCAAGTCTTATGTAGCTAGCCTCAAGCTAACATCTCTCAAGATGGCAGCCCTTTCTCTGTTTCTCTCGGAGGATGTGGAAACGTGACCCCAGTCCATCTCCTCACATCCTGTTACTACAGGATATAGACATCGCGGCTAGGCCCATAGGTCAGCTTCTGAAAGGGCCACACTGGCTCCTTTCATAGCTTCAGTGAGATCACAACTGCCTGGGTATTGTTCCCTATGCAAGAGGTGCAAGATTAAAGATACACAGCCAAGTGCAAAATCCTCTCAGGAAAAAAACACTCTAATACTGTGTGACATTAGGGTGGAGAGAATTTGTATTTTTAGAAGGATTACCTTTTGTATATCTGTGCACATCATCAGAAAGGACATAAACAAAGCAAACAGAAATGAAATGTGGTGCTTTTCTGAGCTGGAGGGAGGATAGGGATGTCAAATCACTAGCATATCCTAAAACGGTTTCCATCCTGCATACGTGGAGCCAAAGGCAGTGCGAGGAAAACTGGTCAACTTGTTCTTTTCCGTTTCCCCTTCTCATCTGAAATTCATCCTGAAATACTTCAGGCCATTTTTAAACTCTCTTGAGGGAGTTGTTACCATATTTGAACCAAACCTATTTCTCCAGAGATTTGTGGAGTATTTTGTCATTGCATAACACATACAGAATGGCGCAGTGGAGAGTGCTTCAGTGCTAATGACATGTAACAACTGTTGGCTCGTGGGAACTAAGGTTCAAGTCCACTTGTGTCCACTATCTCAGCTTTCTTGTCTCTCTCTCTATCTTGAATGTTATATGAAATAAAATTACACACAGTTAGTGCAGAAACTAGCTTGTTCAAGGTTACTTTTTAACAATGATTCTGACATTGTTAACAGCTTAAATTCACCATGCCAACAGCTGTGGAAGACATCAGCAAGTATGTGGTGGTGGGGGCACTTTGGACATGGCGTCATCTCCTGGTGTGCATGCAGTGCCAACAGTTCAAAGGAAGCTGGGGGCGCCGCTTGCCCTGAGCATCGGCTTAAAGTATCTATGTCATGCTGAGCCAGAAAGAGGTATGTACACCTCCGCCCCATGCCCACACAATCACACACACACATCCGAACTGGCACAAAAAGATGCATGCCCTAATAACCTGGAGTGATGATGAGATAAAGACAGGGGGAGGACTCATTTGTGAATGAGATTCCAGTTAGAAGATAAAATCCCTGTATGGCAAAGGAAGCTGCAATTGTTCTAGTAGCTTGACTGGTAGAGCATGGTGCTAGTAACACTAAGGTCATGGGTTTGATTCCCATGGGTATGCATGCACTGATACAATGTACTGTATAGGTTGAATGCACTGTAAAGAACTGCAAATCACTTTGAGTGAACATTTATGCCAAACGTGTAAATGTTATGTAAATTGGTACTGTGAAAATGTTACGGGTAGGGCTGAGTATTGATACAGATTTACTGATTCAATTTTCTTCCAATTCACAAGCTCACGATTAGATTCCGATTCGATTCATATCGGTATATTTCCGTTATGATGTCCCTTTTGCTTACATAAGAAAGACATTTTCTCCCAGCTAATGCTGTCAATTTTGCAGGGGACCATTTAACTAGATACATTATGAAAATAATTTTTTTACTAGTTATATTTTATTATTTATTATCAATAAATAAGATATTATATTTCATATATACATTTTTGTTGCATGTTTATAGTTTAATTGCATAATATGTACTATTTACATTGATTTGTTGAACACGTAAATGAGGACTCCAATGGATTTATCTTATCCATGCCATGCCTTGCATGTAATAAATGTTTATTTATTTTTTGTTTTTGATCAACAACTGACTGTAGAGAACAGAAATGCTTTGAAAAGAGACATTATTCAATGACAAATGGGTCACATGATCTTGTCTTTGGATACACATTGCATGGAATATCTTTTACTCTCAGCATGCATTGAAAGGATCTCGCTGCTGAATACACCACCACTCTAATACACAAAATTACTAGTGAGTGAAATATAAACATTTACCAGCCAGTTGCCAAATATATACATTTTAGTTGCATCAAAATTTGGATGCAAATGCCAGTGATTTCCTCTCGTTGTAGTGGAGGGTTGCGCATCTCAGGGTTTAAGAAACGATATTGAGATCACTCGAATAAAGAAAAATCTATATTTTTAGCCACACCTAATTTTGGGAAATCTTGACCATTTTTTTGTATTTTTTAAGGGAAATCTTAAAGACTGTGAGGAGGCTGGAAAAGTTAGAGAAGGTAAAATGATATGTGAGAAAGCCACTGTGGAATTAGTACAGCACATGTAATGGTTATGACACTTGTACGCTTATGACATGTATGCTAACAGACGGCATCATGCACCTAATTTTTTTTGAGGGGGCACCAGGTTCAACCAAACCCAACCTAACCCACCACCGCCATTTATGCAATATTCATATTGCTGCAACAAGTCATATAAATCACAGGAAACATTAAACCTGTTTTAATCAGTAATTGCATCAGTAATGGTAATGGTTGCATTCAATTGCATTTGTACACCTTCAGACAGCTTTACATTGCTTTCTTGTGCTCTTGCCACTTCTTTTGATTACATAGTTTCCATACATGACATGAGGCAGTGCAAAATGGGTCTACCTCTAAAGAAGGTGAATACGTAGCCTTCCACTGAATGAGGTGATTACTGTAAATGTAGTTCTTTTTAAAATGTATATTTTACCATTAAATTCAAATTTATACAAATAAAATAAAAACTTCAAGAAAAACAATCATAATTGCATTAATATGGGATTTAATCTCAGGGTCACAACAACCTAACCAAGAAAAGATGTGCATTGTCAAGGGGGGGTCCGAGCATGTTCCCTAGGTTGAAGTTTTTAATTTTCTTGAACATGTATGTATCGATTTTCTAAATCATTTCTAAAAGAGGCCATTCATACCAGAGTGATATATATGAACCTTTCCTTTAAGTGGCCATATTTGACTCCTGGAGTTGTTTTTCATGGGCACTGAATTTGAAACATAGGCCTCACCATGTTAAAATGAAATGTGTTTTAAATGGCAACTTTTTATAATCCACAGAGAGAATTTTTTTTATTATTCTTCTTCATGAGAGAATCCAAAAGAGAATAACAAGGTTCTGCTCCAAAATGTTCATAGTAAATAATAAAAAATATTCTTTATATTTCACAGAAAATTCACAAAGAAATGCAAGGAAAGGGAACGGGGATGTAAAATGTTATGGCTGTGTCTCATTTCGAAGGCTGCGTGCTAGGTAGGACGAGTCCTTTGAATGCTGCAGTATACCGAGTGTCCTCCTTTAAATAAGCCTTGTTTAAAGCGTTTTGAGTGAGAAGGGAACAAAGTCCCTTTAGAAGGGAATGTATGAGGATTATACTCATGCAGCCGACAATTGCGACCTCCGGAGGATGCATACTTCCAAATGAGACACAACCTATAAAAGAGAAGAACCCATAGACGAGTCGCTGCACCGTTTACAATAACAGTGATTGGATGAATACTGTGGTAATGTCACAAAGCAAACCATATCTGTTTGTCTTTCATCTTCTGTAACATGCCAAGTAAACACGGAATATTGTCTCTTCACATGCGCAGACTGGCCATTGGGAGAACCGGTTCTTTCCCCGGTGGGCCGATGGCAAAATGTGGCCTCATGGACCGCTGCGTTATGCAGAACACGCCACAAAACTTTTGGGAAATTTTCTATGTAAAATCCTGGGCAGCATTTTCTTCCCAGTCCGCCCCAGTCTATTGATCATGGCAATTAGCGCAATTGCCATCACTGTTTGACAGATTAGAGTTCCACCTAGACAAAGAATGTAAACAGTGCGGGTCATCTCGATCCTTTAAGCAGCCCTCTGCCTTTCTCAACGGATACAAAATCTGCTGCTTCAGAGGAACCATGTAAAACTACCTTTCAATACTTAAAAAAAAGTGTTTTTATAATGACTGGAAAGGAGAGGAACTGCTGCTTTCTTTAAACATGTAAAAGAGTGTGTTACGCTGCAAAACCAGTCAAATGCATTTCAGCACCAAAGGAAATGCACAGCGAGACAAATCAAACAAAAATATTGACAATCTATATTGGACTATGAAAGAAAATGTTTAACTGTTCCACGGTGGCAGACACAGTTAGGAAAGGTTAACTGCACATAAGTTGATTTAATTAATTAGCTTAACATTGTGCTTTTCCCATATGTGCTCAACCTTCCCCATGAGCACTATCCAAGGCAACCACGGGACGTTGCTTTTAGCAGAACATGTGACTCATTTGGACAGACAAAAAAACTACTTTTAGATTTCTGCCACATGCACATTCTTTTTTACATTCACTAATCATTCAGTTTAATTATCAATGGTAAAAATATGTTTTTGGAAGTTCAAATAATTCATTTAAAATCCCCTTGGCTCACATATCTGAGGGGGCACGTGCCCCTTTTGAATGGTCATGACACCTCTGCTAACAGACATAGCAAAAAGAAGTGCCTTTCTAGGATTTAAAAACATCAAGATCTAAGAGTATGGCTATTTCATGTTCTAAATTATGCCACTATACTTTTATGTCTGTAAATGAATAGCATCATTATAGAAGGCATCCAAATTATTTAGAGTGAATCGCAAACCGATTCAGAGCATTTTACCAACCTGTTTGAGCAATTAATTGAAAAGAAAAGACTCAAAAGACTGATTCATTTGCGAATTGGGCATCACTAGTTCTGATTCTAAACAGTAGGCTGAAAATATTTTAACAACTAACAGATTGACAAAAAACAACATTTACTCAGTAACTCCCGCTTCAGTTCCACTTAAAGAAGTTTCAAACAAAATTCAGGGCTACACTGCAAAACATAATTTTTATAATAACTTAATATAATAGCAGTATTTTTGTCTTATTTTCCGTTTAAAATATCTAAACATACTTAACTAGATAAATTTACTTGAGAAACAAAATCACAATATTTTGTCTTGTTTTCAGATAAATCTAACAAATTTTGTGTTTTGCAACTTATCTTACAACAAGGAAAAACTATTTTGTAATGAAAGAAGTTTGAAAAATAAACTTTTCTTCTATTTGAATCATGTTTTTTATTCTTACCCCACTGTTATAAGCATAAAAAGTAAATGAATCTTGTTTTAAGAATGTCAAGATATTTCTAATTGAAAGCAAGACAAAAATACCTAGTAAGTTTTGCAGTGTAGATAAAATCATTCTGGGCTTGAGAATTTGCCTTTGCGATGCCCCTGGCGAAAAGCACATTTGCTGTTTAGTTGAAGTTTTCCCAGATCAAAATGTGCAATGTTTTACCTTGTGTTCATAGAGTGTAAGGTAGAGAAGCCAATGAGAATACAAAGTGAAGGCTGATGTGTTTTATGAAACACTGTTTGACTTACAACTGGGACACTCACCTTGACTAATGAGACTTTGGCATCTGGGTTTGTGACCCTGCAGGGGAAGATCAAGGGCTCTCCCTCCTTCATATACACCACATCTGGGATCTCAGACTGCACCTTCACAAACGGCCGCTGACTATCTGAAACGCCAATACTGAGGTCAGGAACAAAGAGACACACACATATTCACGCATACAAATGGTAAACACTGACAACAATCTAGAGTCAGCAAAAAATTATTGTTCTCAAATGCTCTCTCTCTCTCTCTTTTGTTTTCCAGCTTGGTTGCACTTTCAATCTAATTGCAGTATTCTTGTGGCAATGAAAGGCTTTGGGTGTTGCTCGCCCCATTGTTTGGTGCTCTGGTGTTATTAAAAGAAAGGAAAAAAATCTCTGAACATTTTAACAAAAGTACCCCAAGGACTCCTGGATTCTTCCTTGCCGTGCTTTGATTCAATATAAAGGACGAAGGGTGAGGCTAAATGGACATGGCCTCAGGAGCGATTGATGGTCCTCAGGGGCCTTGTTGGCTAACAGGGGGCCCACACCTAGTGACCTGAGGCTCCTCTGTTCCGTGCCTAGACTTGCTTAATGCCTGATCAGGGAGGATCCCACCAGTCACAGAGTCACTTCTGGCACTTCATGCCCTCAAGGTGCCCACTCCCATGCACAGAAATGTATCCTAGCAAACATATATACACCCCTTCTGCCAAGAAGACTGCATCTTCTATCCTTGTCTCCAACTTGCCCCTCCCCCCAAGAGCAGCACAGGATGCGGATGGCCGGGCTGAGAGAGATAGATAAGGCTGTATACCCTGGGAAAGGCTGCCCATGAGCTTAGCCTTTCAAAAGCTGGGGCTATTTCGGTTCCATTGAGATAGCACGTAAATGAAGTTATGGTTTACATATAGTCAAAAGTGAGGAAGGACCAACTACTATGTGAGCAAAAACAAAAAATGCCAATGTGAAACGATGCCAGACACACACTTAGTGGGATATGTGGCTCAAGAGAAAATGGTGTTTAGATATTATTGGCTTCCTAAGACTTCCTGTTTACTCTTAAGAAACAGGAATAGTCAGTGAGATGGACAGCTGTTGAATGGAGGATGGAGGGTTTAAGTATGAGTAAATGAGTGTTCACCTGAAGATTCTTACCTGTGATGTAGACGTACACAGAGGCTTGTTTGCGCTGCTTATGACGGTACCTGCAGCGGTAAGAGCCAGTGTGTTGAGCTAAAGCAGGACTGAGGTTCAGGCGGCTACAGAACTGGTTATTTTTCTTCCCACAACGAGACTCCTCTATTTGGGTGCCATGGTAGACTTTTGGAACGCCAGATGGCATAACCCACTGGAGCTCCCACCGTCCCCTGAAATAATCAAAAAACGAATAATTTCCACCTTGCTTTCCTACAACATTATCACATTGATCAACGAGCATGCTTTTGAGCAGCATACATTCCCATCTTTCATACATGTAACTTTACAATCTCAAAAATTAAAGGCTTTTAGTCCAAGATCCCAGATCAAATTAAGTTTGAACCAAATAGTTGTACAAAATATATATTGGTAAATTAAAAGGTGTGCATAGTTTGGTTTATCACATTGCAGATTTTGTACTACTCTTCAGTAAATTTCTTGAACTAAAGGCCTCAAGTTTTTTAGAATTTTGTAATTTGACCAGGTGTGCAGATTAATTTCCTTATTGTGTCTGATTAATTTAGTTTGCATCAACACAGCAAATTACTATTTCTTTCTTTTTTGAGGTTCAGAACAATTTACCTGGTATATCTTTACAATAAGGTTCCATTTGTTAACATAAGTTAGTTAAAACGAACAATGTTAATTTCAACATATACAACTTCTGATATAAAAATGTATTATTATATGTTAACATTAGTGTAATGTATGCACTATGAAGTAACACAAACTAACAATGAACAATTTTATTTGTATGAACTAACATTAACAAAGATTAGTAAGTGCTATAAAAAGTATACTGTTTATAGTTATGTTGTGATACCTAATACATTAACTAATGTTAATGAATGGAACCTTATTGTAAAGTGTTACCAATTGCGATCACTTTCAAAATCTCTCCAAAGTTTCACTACGTATTGCATATCTTTATACATACCTGCTGACCAATGTCATGTATCATCCCTGTTAATCATAAAATAGAATGTAACTCATCCAAAACTCGCTCTGAACCACTTCCTCCTCCTTTAGCCCTGAACTTGAATACAAATATGGATCACTCACCTGCAGTTTAGCTGAAGTGTCTGATTTCTCTCTATAATAAGCTGCTTCTCTGTAACATCCAACACTGGAGAACTGAACCTTCCTTTTGTGTCTGTGTCTTTCAGATAAAAAACAGAAAAGCATGTTAGAGACAGCTGAAAAAGAGTTCACTTACAGCATCAAAGAGTTATATTAACCACACTCTTACATCAAAATGGACACACATTTGGACACACATTTTCTTTCAGTGGTATCAGCAATTATTAAGAACTGTTTAGGAGTTCTTGAGGATATCTACAAGGGAAGGGTGATGCATCTAATAAAATAGTTTAACAGAATGAGTAAATGAACAATTAATACAGTGAGGTTCATAATTTGTGTTCATTTAGAGAGTAATTCCTACAGTGCATGATATCAGAACTAAAACGTTGCTATTAAAAATGGTCAAGTAGCATAAATAATTGTTTAAATTAGCTTTACTCAAGTAAAAATATGAGACTGAATCAATTGGAAAACATTAGGTTGCACAAGCAAAAGTAACTCCAAGTCAGATAGATATAGCTTTATCCACTTTGATTATATATACTTAAATATCATAAATGTATGAGACAAAATATGCTTTTATTGCTATATCTTATTAAAAATACAATTAGACTAATTCTGAGCAAGTGCATAGCAAATCTTGTTTATGAATTATTTTTTCTCTCTCTGATTTTCTCACCAGTTATAGGCTATAACATGTAGTTAATTTAGTCATTAACAGCGGGTCAAACTGCTATTCAGAAATTAGCCTAAATGTCATCCAGAATGATTGGACGGCTGTGTATTGGATAATTGCACAGGCCTGTTGCTATAGTTGCCGTGTTTAAAATGATTGACGATAACGACGTGATGCTGTGACATTAATCGCCTAATATGCCGATTGAATTGCTGCTACACTACCACTCTGTTCTACTTCATTCACTAATGCAAAACATATTGTTTGCATGCTTCGGTTATTCTTCTTAAAACAGCATCTCATGTCAGCATATCGTCCCCAGTACAATGCGGGTCTCTCTCGCCATTGTTTATTGCTTCTTAAATGTTAAAGCATAATTTCCTCTCTACCATTCACGCGTTATGCACAGGCCATGCGCCATCTGTATATTATAAAATGGTATTGTGGTAAGGCCAGTGAAAAAAGGAAGTGGAGTCAAGCACTTTTTCCCACACCGAGTCCCGCAAGGGATTTAAACAGGCTCGTTATCAACGCTATGGTTCCGTTTCAGAAACCCCCAAACATGAGCCTTTTGCACTAATTATAGGGTTCAAAAGCTGCCAATTCAACAAAATCTTTCACTTTGTATTGACCAAACGCTAACGGCCTAGTGCAAATAAGATTTAGGATCATACGACCGTGATGGTAGCATCAATTTAGATAAGTAACCTAAATGTGAAGGTAAAGTAGACTTGAAAGTAAAGGATAACATACGTCATAAAACGCTGCGTGGACGTTGCATGGACATTTTGTTTAGAATTTAGGGGAAACTACTTTTTAATGCATAGCCTACCAACGCTAGTTTTTTATGTTATAGCTACTCCTTTGTTATTCTTGCTCTTACATATTTTTATTTCTCTCTCGATATCGGAAGTTGAAAATAATTGCTATTAGTAAAATTGCAACCAAAAGAAAATCAGAAATAATTTTCAAATATTGCATTCGACGTGTCTTCTATTGCGTATGGTTATAAAATGAATATATAGGGCCTATATATTATTTAGAATATATATATATATATATATATATATATATATATATATATATATATATATATATATATATATATATATATATATATATATAATTTTTTTTATTATTATTAACGATAGCCTATCATTGCATGTATGACAGTTTCACTAGTGAATACGTTTTTTTGTTTGTTTTTATTAATTGTATTAATTAATTTTCTTTGTTATTTGAATTATTAATGATTCATTGCATTTATGCCAGTTTCACTAGTGAATACGTTTTTAATTAATTTAATTTTTTTTCTTCATGTTATTTGAATTATTAATGATAGCCTATCATTGCCAGTTTCACTCGTGAATACGTTTTTTTAAATAATTAATTTTATGAATTATTTTCGTTATGAATTAATTAACAATTTTGTGCAATCTTACGAATTTTGCTAATATCCAATGTAATAACCATTTTACTAATGCTTAATATTTTTCAGACACAGCTATAACGCCTGTCTGTATGTTTTTGTGAAATATGAAATATGCTTAAAACACATGTTTTGCCATTAATCAAGTTCCATTCGATTCACCCTGTTATGTGAGTGGTGATTTGTTAGCCAATAATACAGCTAATAACGAACTGTGGACAGTACATCGGTTCACCCCTTGCTTCCTACCCGCGAGTCTGTTTTAGCTATAACACACTGATTAGCGCCGGTTCCTGCCTTCTCAGTGGTCATGACCCCGAAGTCCTTTATATTAGAACTTTCATTTCACAAAGTCATCAGGCTCAGGAAATAACGCCCTCTCTGATTCAACCGGGGCCAAACACTAAAGACGGATGCCAAGCAAGAGCAGAGAGGTCTCCGCTATCAAAACAACTTGTCCTGGAAAAACATAGACCCTAGCAACGAACCCGTCAGATTGCATTGACAATTGTACAAAGATATTAAAAACGCGGGATAAAGGTGTAGGCGTCCAACGTTAACCAGAGCGCGAGGCGACGCGTGCCATCTTCTCTCAAAGCATCATCATCATAAAACAGAAATGATGCCCAGTGTTTAGCCAGACACTCGCATCCTCGCGCATTTCCAAACTGTTCTTCATTCTTTCCATTTGGTGGAGTATCAACAACATTTTATGGCACAAACGTTTAATAAGAATAAGCACGGAATGGACAGACCGCTTATAATATATTGTTAAAATGAGTGACACTGATTAACACTTACCTTTAGCCAGAACTCGCCCTGACAGTCCAAATATCATCACAAATAATAGGCCGATATCGAACATTCTCTTAGTCTTGCTTGAGGGCCCTTGCTTGGAGATGAACACCTATAAAGGCAAACCCTGCAGATCCAATAGACTACTCCAGAGAAACAATTCACCTCACAACATCAAACTCCCCAAACACCGGTTTCACGTGGACTACAATCAACTTGAGAGTTGTCCACAGTATATAAACTCTTGATGCAGAGGGACCACGCTTGAATTCCACAGTAAATCTCTTGCCCATTATGACAGTGGGCTGGGATTTATTCGTTTCCCACAGCCACCGGAGCTTCCGTGACGCTTATTGACACACCCATTCCGCGCGACTGAGTGACCTATACAAGGGCCCAACGTGCTCTACTGTTGCAGTGTCTCTCCTGTACTTTCTCAGTCATATAACAAATAAACCAGCTTATTGCAGTATATCCAACGATGTGTGAAGATATCTCCCCCTTGCCATCACTGACAGTAAATCCCTAAAGAGAAAAACTGAGGTTTCTTTCAAAGAGACTATAGTAGGAAAAGTGCTATCAAAGTATGAAGAACAATGGACATTTTGATTATGCAGCTTAAATACTGCCCTCTAACGATACAAATACTAATACAAGCACTTTCTAATCTTAAAGCCAAGGACATACTGTATAGACTACATCAAAAAAAGTTGCATATGTTAACACTAAAGGAATAGTTCATCCAAAAGTGAAAATTCTCTCATCATGTCATCCAAGATGTGTGTGACTTTCTTTCTTCTGCTGAACACAAATAAAGATTTTTAGAAGAATATTTCAGCTCTTTAGGTCCATACAATGCAAGTGAATATAAGTACCAACATTTTGAAGCTCCAAAAAGCACATAAAGGCAGTTTAAAAGTTAAAAATAAGACTCCAGTGGTAGATTATACAAATCTATGTGTTTCAGAAGTGGTTTAAGAAGTGTGGGTGAGAAACAGATCAATATTAAAGTTATTTTTATCTATAAATTCTCCTTCTTGCTCAGTACATGGCGATGTGCACAAAGAATGTGAATTGGCAAGAACAAAAGAAGTATGTGGAAGTGAAAGTGGAGAATTTATAGTAAAAAAGTTACATATTGACCTACATATTGATCTGTTTCTCACACACGCTTCTGAAGACATGAATTTAACCACTGGAGTCTTATGGATTAATTTCAAAGCTACATTTATGTGCTTGTGGCGCTTCAAAGTTTGAATCACCATTTGCATGCATTGTATGGACCTACAGAACAGAGATATTCTTCTAAAAATCTTCATTTGTGTTCAGCAGAAGAAAGTCACACATCTGGGATGGCATGAGGGTGAGTAAATGATGAGAGAATAAAAACATTTTTTGGTTGAATTTTCCTTTAATATGTTATGGACAAACATGAACTAGAAATAATTGTTTAATCGTATCATTATAAATCAACATTAACCAAGCTGAAGAAATGCTGAAAAAATATTTTGTTCACTGATAGTTCATGATACCTTGCAAAATAATATAAATATAAGTCAGTAGCCAAAATAACAGAATATAAATCATTACACACATTTAGAAGATTAAATGTATTTTATAGGGTGCAATTAAAAAACTTTTCATAAATCATAATACACATTGTCGCCTATATATTATTAACAATTATGTTGTCAGGACCTCAGAAAGGAAAATGTTCTTGAGGATTGACACAGAAGAACAAAGCCATTAATTGTACCACCGTAGCAAGGAATTCTCGACCCCCTGACTGTATACTGTTCTGGGCCCCTTTCATATTAAAAAATAGTTTAAAATTTGTTGTGGGCCACTAGAATCATTATCACCTTTTACCCCATTATCTATGGCCCTGCCTGAACTAAATGAATGGAACTGGATGTATAAAAATCACAAATCGGAAGTAATGTAGCACCTCTTTTAATATAGTTCTAATTTTCACATGTCTAAATATAAAGTATCAACAATTTTTCAGTTTTTACATTAACATCTTATTGTCGGGAATACAGAACATAACATTTGCATAACTAAGGAGTACTGAGGAGTAAGTTGTAGTGTCAAATCTCGACCAGTAGAGGGACCAGTCTTAAGGACTGGCATTGCTTTTTCCTTCTGAGTGAAAGTGCTCCATTGACAACAAGCTTTTGTGAAAAAAGGAGAGTAAAAATAATAAAAAATACAAATATAATGACTAAAATGAATGTTTGTCATATTTTTTTGGACATGCAATCAATTTCACAGTTGGACAAATTTGAAATGGACAATGTGGTACAGGGTTTAAATAATCCTAAAACAATAATAAAACATCAAAATCATTACATTTAACATGAATACATGAATGAAAGCTTATATTTAGTCACTCAAGTCACTGTATGCAAATAATACAATTGATCTTGCCGAGAGAACTCTTTCCACTGCAAATAATGAAAGATGTGTACCTCTTCAACTTGCTTGTTAAAATCTCTACTCTAGTCCACTGTCAAGGCCTTATAGAGTTGGTCTGTGGGTGGCAGAGCTTAAGTTTTGGGGCATAAAGTATCACAGTGGGAAGTGAAGTTGCTAAAGGCTGTGGACGAAGGTTTCATACGCTGAGCAACAGGATTTGACAGAAAACTGCTCCCAATGCAGACGTGTTCAAGTTTGCTGTGTATCTGGGCACCATGAGAACTGGGCAGGTGTCACTTGGTCACACGCAGCTGAGAGCGGGCAAATTATAATGATACCCATTCTCTGGTGTATATACGTGTGGGTGTGCGTGCTTGTCACACCTGGCCTTTCGTCTGCTGGTGAATCCAGTCTGTGAACTTAATGACACGTGTGTAAACGCCAGGCCGGTTCTGTCGGGCGCAGCCCTCACCCCAACTCACAATGCCTGCTAAAAACCACCTCCGCCCACGTTCCAGACACACCAGAGGTCCCCCAGAGTCTCCCTGTGAGATTACAGATGTAAATACATAAACAAGTCACATGCCGGCACATATACAAACATACAGAAACCGAGGCCACATCCACACTCACTTGACAAGCATCCACTCCTCCCTGAATGTTCCCGGCACAAAGCATTCTGGCAGTGACTGCATCGTCGTACATTTTATTGCAAGTGTTGTGACTGATGATGTTAACTGTTGCCTCCTGCAGCAATGTGGCCAACTCACCTGAAATCAGAACTCTGAAGGATTCAGTCGAGAAACACGCATTTAAAGTCAATGTGAAATAGTGTTTGCAACAGTTATTGAGTACAGTTATTGCTAACCGAAACAGGATATTCAACGAGAAAAAAAATGTAGGGTGGAACTTGATTTTATCTATTGGGAGTTAATTGGATTGTGAAAAGTGGGTGTTACATACCAAAATCAAGCCAGGTGGATGGGTTGAAATATAAGAGGGATTAATGTCAGCCCGAAGGGAAAATAGTTTCAGCGGTGGAGTAAGTTATTACATTTGAATGCAAGATTAGGAAGACAACATTTTTGTTCTTTTGAAATAACATGCACAGATGCATTGCGCACAATAAGACCAGAAATATGGATTAAGAAAGTAAATGGGGTCAATTTACATTTCAATTTGAGTTCTGTTTCCAAATTTGCCCTTACTTCCAGTGGTGTAGTAGTGTCTGAAGAGGTGGGCATACTGTGAATTTATGATTTTATGTATGTAATTAATGTCCCTTTCATTAGGCTACTATGAAAATGACTCTAATCAATAAACTAATACATACATAATAAACAATAAACTGTTAAGCATTGTATAGCTTATATGAGTGTATTAATGTTCACGTTAACACGCTATCTTGTAAAACCATTATAAATAGCCTACGTAAATATGTATGGTTATTTGTTTAATTCATATTTGTATTCAAGTGCGTTTCTGTGTATAGTGAAATTACTTTCCTGCTTAGAAATAGAAATAGAAATGATTTGATATCACGAGATTAAGGCATCACCGACAGCAGTAAAAGGTGACAAAAAAAGAAGAAAAGAGCATCAAAAACTAGCACGGGTGCAATAACATGCAGTCTTTTCACAAAGTCTAATTGCATAAGTTAAAGTTAAATGTATATACAGTATATTACGTTTAGCAGGGAAACAAATGTACTGCGCACATTACGGTCACTATGCTGGAAATGTCCCACCCCTTCCTAAAACGGAAAATATGATTGGTTAGCAAATATCAAATTCCGTCTGAAATGAACGTTTTGATTGGTGGATCAGCTTAGTCGTACTATCTGTCTTGCCTGTGCCATCAGTTTAGAGAGAATATCTGTACACATTTAAATATTCGCTCAATGGCGTTATTAGATTGAAAAAGTGCCGGACCAAAAGCGTACTCGTTGTACTGACGGCCATGCGTATAATCACATATTTAGGTGGGCATACCCAAAATCATAGAAAGATAGGAGAGCATATGGCGTACTGCTTACTTCTCGCTAATGTTTACTGATATTTCTACAATACATTCTAGACCACAGGTCTCTGTTCATACACTCACTTAACACTAATTAATGTTTACATCAACCATCAGAATGGGGGAGAAAAATATGTCCAAGTGATTTTGACCGTAGTGTCAGAAATGCTGGTTTGAGTATTCCTGTAACTGCTGATCTCCTGGGATTTTCAAACACATCATTCTGTAGATTTTACTCTGAATGGTGCCAAAAACAAAAAAAAACATCAAGTGAGCGGCAGTTCTGAGGACAGAAATGCCTTGTTGATGAGAGAGGCCAACAGAGAATAACCAGACTGGTTTGAGCTGACAGAAAGTCTAAGGTAACTCAGATAAACACTCTGTTCAATTATAGTAAGCAGTATATTATATCAGAATGTACAACACTTTGAATCTTGAGATGGATGGACTACAACAACAGAAGACCACGTCGTGCACTTTATTAGGATCATAGTGCTCCTAATAAAGTGCTCTGTGGGTGTAGATAGCACTCTGTGTACTCTCCACATATATTTTAGAATTTCAAAATATTTTTCCAGAATCATCTCTTATGTACTGCTTTACCAAGATTACCATGGCAAATTTAAAAACGAGCCAAAAACAGATTGCATTAACAGTTAGCATATCCAATGTGTGACTTTACCATTCCAAAGGGGATGATGGGGGATTTTTTCAGTGGGTGTGAAAATATTTGAATATCTACTTTAGAACGCATTTGTTTTGTCTTTAGTCAGCTTATTAATCATCTTCTGCAAGAGAGAGAAAGTGGGTGGTGGTGTCAGTTTTTAGTTACTATTGAACAATAACCACTTGTTTGTTCAGAAAATGTACATATTTGAACAGTTTGTCTTCGGAAGTAAATAATCAAGGACCTTACCCTCCTCTGACAGAACCCCCCATCCCGTGACAAAGCAGCTGGTTCCAGAAGTAAAGGCATGAGAGGAAGCAGGCACACAGACTGGCTGTACCAACTCATTGAAAAAGACGGGTGCACTCAGTTCTAGAAGGGCGATGTCATAGTCGGAGGTGAATTGGTCATATTGAGAGTGCAAGATGATACGTCGGATCTGTCTGGTGGCTGCTGCATTGCTGACCGAGTTCATTACCCGCATACCCATGTACGCCCTCCATGATCGTGCATCAGAATACCTGCCAATAAATGGGCAAATTCTTGGAGTACCTGGAGTGTCCAATATTTTCGAATAAAATACATACATACAGACACGCATTACTCACTTTGTTTTGTCCTCTAGTGCATTGATAATCATCAGGCCTGGATCTAGAACGGTTACATTATGGGAGCAATAACATGTAACGGAGGGGCGTTGAAAGGGGGTGGGTGGGGTGCGCGTGTCCCTTCAGTTCCAGCACATTTAGTTAGGGTTAGCCCCATGACAATACAGTTTGACCAGTTGCTTCACTTGTGCTTGCGGTGTGGGACGGTGGGGGGAATAGGGATAATTTGAGGGCACCCTCCTAGATCCGGCTCTGATAACCATGCGTTTTTTTAAGTGCAGATTCAGTTGTTTTGGGGGCCACTTTATGTACAAGACAGAACCCCTTACTTAATTGCATCTGAGTCCTGGAAGCAGTGAGCTGCAGAGACAAGCCAACGGCTGCCCACCAGAGAAGCCCCACACACGTGGCCATAGCGTTCCATTTGAAGGCTGACCTGCCATGGCCATGAGCCGGCCTGGGCATCTGTTCCACCCACAATCTTCGCCCTCTTTCTGGGTCGTGTGCCACAACCTAGCATGACATTTATATGACTTGTGCAAGTTAATGCAAGTTGAAGTTCCAATCATTTAATGACTTTTGCTTTGATTTTTTATTAGAATTTTTTTCATAATATTAATCATTCTTAATACACAAATGTAACTGTCTATAACAATATTTAAGTTTAAAAAGTGAAATTTAACATGTGCTTAGTGACACTTTTCACGAGAAAGACTTGCTCCAGACATGTTCTCAGCAAGACTCTCAGTTCTCTGCAGTATCATGTGAGAGTGCCGAGAGACCAGAAATATGTTGAATTATCCAAGTTTTAATTAATGACAAATAATATTTAACACTTACACCTATGTGCATAAAAAAAGAAAACATATCACTACCACATATAATTTCGTTTTTATTGATGTCTATGTAGAATTTAATCTTTGACATCTAAGCTATGACATCACATTAGGCTGTTGCATTTCTGATGTCACAGAGAGCTGAGAGGGCGTGTCTGCAACCAAACTCTATAGATTTTTATGAGTGCACTCACCACAGCGCAACTCATCTGAGCCATCTTTGCAGTCTTTGATGCCGTCACACTCTGGATTGATCTTATTTAAGCATTTTCCATTGGTACATTTGAAGGAGGAGGGAGAGCATCCTTTCTGAACTACAAAAGACATCCATAGTATTCTCATTACATCATTACCAAAATGCCAGTTTAATTACAAGACATTGTTCAAATGATAAAAGAACGTACAAATTTAAGACACAGGCTAACAGCCTTTTACTCACATGCTCTTGTGCAATTGAGTTCATCGCTGCGGTCTTTGCAGTCCACAATTCCATCACACACAGAGGCTTTGGGGAGGCAGATTTTGTTTGGGCACATGAGGTAGCATTTACCCCCTAGCAGGTGGACAAATTATTATTAAAGCACAAAGAAATTAGCTTATCAAAACTCACAGGTGTATACACACACACACACACACACACACACACACACACACCAGATCATAGGCAGATCTTACCACAAACTCTATCCAGGCATCTTATTTAACAGGCTTCTCTGATTATGGGTGAACGAGGAAAAAGAGCAATTATCCTGCATTGGTATTAAGTCTTAATAAGCCATCATAGGATAAAACCACACACATACCACAGTTAGTTTCTTCACTACTGTCACTACATGGGAACTGGGTGTTACATTGGCTGTGTGGTCTGCACTGTCCATTACACATCACTTCTCCTGGTTTACATGTGTCTGAGTGGAAAAGAAAAGCAGAACTGGGTTAATTAAGATTAAAAAAAATGGATGTCAAGATAGCATATAAAGTGTACGCAATGACTTACTGCATTTTGCCTCATCTCGTCCATCAGAACAGTCTTTGTCTCCATCACACACCTTCCTCAGAGGGATACACTTCCCATCTCCACATCGAAACTGCCTCGGACAGGCTGTATAAGAGAACAAGCAGGCTTACTACTGACTAGATGTGTAAATATTGCTCTGACCATGATTAGGTCAAATTAATATTCTTTACTAAATGATGCAATGCAACATGCAAACTAAAATTTGGTCATTATTTGGTGTGTCAGCCAATATCAAAAATTAAAACATGGCAGTCACAACTCGCTGGCTCTTTCGTGCAGATTTAATTTTAAATGAATCCAAACAAGACAATCATAATGAAATATAAAAAAAAAAACTGCAAACTTATCACTTGGTGTTAATCACTGATATGATAAATTAATATTATATTAGAATATTAGAGCTGTCAAAATTAACACGTTAACGCATGCGATTAATTAAAAATGTTTGACGCATTCATTTTTCTGAATCCCGATTAACACGTTTATCGTAATACATCATAAACCAGCATAAACACTTGTTGGAGGGGTGGAATCTGTAATGTGTCCTCCCGGATTCATTACACTGACACTACAAACACACACAAACGTGATTCAGTGTTAGTGATAAAGTGATGGGGAATGGACCTCCTAATGCTGTTTGGTGAACAAGCATGATGGAACTTGTGACAGAAATCAAGTATTTTTCGGTCTAAATAAGGCACATTTTAATTACCACAGAAACTAGTCTAAACTATCACCAAAATGCTGCATGATACGCTTTTGTCTGCAAGCACTTTTCATGTAGAGTTCAAAGCAGTGTTTGATGCTGGTGCGAATCATGAATGCAGCTACATGATTGCTGTAACAAAGTGGATAGTCACAGTCTACCAGCTGATTAATATTGTGTTTAAAGGCCACTGCAATGAATTAGTCAAACTTCCACTTAGACTGAGGGTAATGTTTAAAGTTACTTGAATTGGTGCTATTTTAGTGCATTTCTATCTTTATACTGTGGAAGGCTTTTTTTGGGGGGGGAAATGTTAATAAAGCATTTTCTGGTTGCAAATTGTTTTATTTTCTTTCCTAAGAAGGAGATAAATGCATTTTGACAGGAAAATAAATATATTTAGAGTCAAATTTCAGCACTTTCAAATTTTGCAATTAAAAGCAACTAACTACTAAAAATGACGCGATTGATCATGATTAAAAAATGTCATCGACTGACAGCACTAAATTAATTACAATTTAAATTAAATGCAAACAAAATTAATATCAAACAATAAGACACATGTAATATTAATAAGACAAAAGATATTTCACAATGGGTCCAACCTCTGTTTTTTGATCCGATTCATAATTTCTTAAAAATATTTATGCTAAAGATACAAATCTAACATGCCTGAGCGAAGTACATTCGGGATCTGGCCTTCTTTCTGGATTTTTTTATGAAAATATATAAAGAATTGTAATTTTAATTAGAAATAAATATTATACCTGGCTATTATTATAGTAATTCGAATAGATTTTTAAATTCTGTAATCGATGCATTGCATTTTCATTGTCCCAAAAAATTGCACGTGTCTTTACATTTAACGGACCAGAAACATCAGATATTACTAACTGAGATAAATACAGGAAATTTTGCATCAACACACAAACCTACCACACAAATCAAAACCATTCAACAGTGACTTATTAAAACAATACACAATCAAGTCACACAAAATAAAAGACCAAACTTTGAAATTATTTTCTAGAGACCGCACAAAGACTCACCACTTTCAGGAGAGAAAGCTCTGTAGATAAGGTAAAAGCCTTTATGAGTCAAAGACTCATCCGAGTGAAAATGTAACAGGACAGGAGAAGAGTAAATTCTTTTTCTGCTACTGTCACCAATTGGGTTACAGAGTCTGTGGAGGGGCAAGACAAGTGAGTACACACTTACACGCAAATCATACACACATACAGACAAGTACACAAATGTATTTGCAGCTCAGCAGAAAACTCTGAACCGTTGAGCAGAATTATGGTACTGAATGTCCTAGATTACCCTAATTCACCCTGTGTTTCTCATATGATGAAACATTTACCCAGTGCACCTCGACCCAGAGCTCCCAGACAGAAGTGTAAGCAAGCTGCTTTCAATAGTAATCAGCAATTGAAAGACGTAACACTCACTTGACGCCACCTATTTCCAGCCAGTCTTTTTCACAGGTGCTAGATGAAGGTGAATCCTGAATGTCCAGCATCACAATGGTCACAGATAGAAGGTAACCCGGCAACGGAGCCTACAAGAGAAACCAGACTCTCAAAGGATGCCCTCTTACACAAAGCTGCTGCCCACTCTGCAATCCCCAGCTCAAAGAATCAGCATCCCAGGACTCTGAATAGGATTCATAGGGCATGCATGCTTACACCGGAGAGTAGACTCATGGGAAAGCCTTTAACCTAAACTCACCCTGATTTTCCAGTTACAGTCCACATTTGGAGGGTAGTAGGCGGGGTAGTAAGGGGAGGTCACTGTGCCATTCCATGCAGATAGGAAACCACCACAGTCTGTAGAAACATTGACACAGAGCCAAATAATTTGTAATATTTAAGCAGAATAGTGACTAAAAGGATTTATGTCTTAAGCTGACCACTAATTCACACACCTGTTTTGGGTATGGCCTGGAAATAGGCTTTGAAGATGGCCCCTTGCCTCTGTCGACTGAAAGAAAAAGTGACAAGCATGACGTTTCCAGATGACGTCAGTTTCATTACAGGGGATGTTCCTGATATTGGAAGACCACACCATCTGGGAAGACGAGAGATGACATTTGATGTTAATATCATCACTTAATATGACTATGATGAAAGGAATGAACACAAAAAACAATATTTTAAGATTACAAATAAATTTCCATTACTTTCAATGACCTTTACAGTCATCTGTGACTGTTGCATGAGGATTTTTAAAAATCATTCAACTTCAGAACAATTTCTTTAATGAATCATCAAGACCAATTTGTGAACCAGTTCATTGAAAAGAATTGACTCAAAATATAATTTGACTCACATCACTGTGAAATGAGGGCTAGTTTTACTCTACACAAAAGCAACACAACACAAATATTTAAGAGCAAAGCATAACTACGAATATGTAAATGAACAACTTTTAAAATGTATTAATTTCCATGACTTTTCCAGGGAAAACATCATTTTAAAATTTCTAAAGTTTTCCAAAACTTTGGGAAGCCTGTTCAAAACATTTTACTGTTGGTGAAAAAGCAACAGAAAGTATAATTCAATTCATAACGCCAAACCCAGACCAGGCAACTTACGCAACATGTTCAGCACATGCAAACACTTTACTGTAATGCATTAGATATCATTAACTAACAATGAACATCACATCATTTTTAAATCCTTATTTGAAAAAAATTATAATAAATATTATATTGTTCATCGTTTGCTCATAATGTATTAACAAATGTTAACGTACAAAACCTTTAAAGCTGATGTAACCTTTTCAGCGTTAAAAGCCATTCATAAGTACATTTTCTTGAAAACTGTAAACACTGTGGTGCTATAAACATTCCTGGGTTTGTTTTGAGAAACCCGCTTAGACCCGCCCCAACAACATTAGTCAACCAATGATGTGAGTTGGGGGAGGGACTATCTGACTGTCTGAACAGCAGCAGACCAGGGGCATATTCAGAAAGCTGTTTTGAAAACATAGTTTATTCATGCAATTCGAATACTTGGCGCTAGTGTCACAGAAATTACATACTTCCGCTTTAATTTGAAAAACAGTTGGGTATATGTCGATATATAATATATATATTATAGATATATTAACATTTACAAAAAATGATAAATGCTGTACAAGTATTGTTTTTTATTAGCTCTTGTTAACTAATGCTGCAACAAATGACCATAAAAAAACATCCCACTGAAAGACTTACGACAACCAACCATCCAATCAAATATTAAATTTGATGGCAATGACATGCCTTTTTTACTATTATATTACTATTATATCTACTAAAATGATCCTTAAGGTTCACTTATAATATTAGCAAAGTCTTTTGCACAAAAACAGTCATATATTTGTAAAACATGATAATTTCCCACCCTCATTTGGACCATCTTTCAGAAAAACTCGCTTTTGGTGATGCTTCTCCTTTAAGACTTGACAGTACTGTTATGATTGGTGCTCTGCTCTTGACTGACCTGCTCTTTCTTCTTGCCATCTCACTGCTCACCCCTGCTGGGTGGGGCTATGGAAGTGATTAAGGTAAAGTAAGTGTTGATGTGTTTTTGTGGAAGCAGTCAGATGTAAATGTCTACTACAGTGTGACATCATAATGTGAAGGAAGTAGAGAATATGTCATTTTAGCATCTTGGTTTCAACATATAGTCTTTTTGCAGTGAGGAGGAAGTTTTGAGCTCTGAAACTTGCAGTGTGTTTTTTTTACAGTACAATGATCTCTTTAATGTCAAAAGACCAAGGAAAATTGGATTGTTCATTACCCCTTTCAACTTGCTTTTCTGAAAGTGCCATCACACTTACCTGGCAATGATCTTGTTCTGAAGCGGCAGTAAGAAGTCATAAGCAGACAGTTTGTTGGCAGAACAGCTACCTGGTGTCGCCCCTTGAAGTGTTAGGATGACGAGTTGCACAACATGGCCAGATGGCACACGAAGCCTCCATTGATAATACGGCTTCTTTGGACTCACGAGACTGAGTGTGCGATTATTTCCGTACTTAGCATACAGGTCAAAAGACATGGCTGTTAGGCAGATAGGATATATATATATATGTATATATTTAGAATAAATTAATAAATAATAATCACAATAATCATTGTAAAGGAGATATACGAGATATACGGTAGTGATAGTACACTGCAAAACCTGCTTGGTTGGTCTTGCATGCAGAGTTTACTCAGAGGATTAATGGGACATGGCCGCATCTGAATTGCCTTACCTATTTATAGCCTTTTTTTGTTTTCTTCGCTCATAGCAGAAGATGTGTCATAGAAAATACATAAGAACTTAGTTGGCAAATCAAAGAGTCACTGTTCATAAATCATTTGAGTAAACTCAACAGGCTTTACAGTGTATTATGATTGTACCCTGCAGCCCCAACTGCCACTTGCCACTCTGAATTGAGTTAGGATTCTTTATCTTTTCCGCCTTGTCATCAGAATCTTCATCGTCATCATCATCAGCATCACCACCGTCATCTGGATTCAAACCTGAGATTATAGAGGTAAGCCTTGTTCAATGTAAGACATTTTCCTTACTTCACTGCTAAACGGACCAGCAAAGACCAGCATAAATTCCCATGCTGGTTCAAGCAGATTTACTCTGCTTTGGTGCTGGTCTAGCTTGTGGACCAGTAAAGTCATGCTTTTTTTACCAACATAACTTAGCTATTGAGGCTGGTCGACCAGCATGATCTTTATGGTGCTACTGGTTGACCAAGGAAGTCCTTAAAAAGCCTGGTAGGAGTTCCAGAATCTCGTGCTGGGGATCAGCATAGAAGAAACTGGTGACCAGTCAAGCAGCATATGTCAGGATTAAGAACAAAACAGAGAGGATGATGGGAAATGTTCTTTACCCAGCAGACGCAGTGTGTCCTCATCCTTTTCCATGTAGTAGCGTTCCTCGTTCTTGCTAAAGAGGACCTTGTTGGTACCAGGAAGTCGCCTCTGCAGTCGGGCCGGGTTCACGCTCTGGAGTTCCTCAGCAATAGTGGGAGGAGCAGAGAACTTACTCCAGTAGTACACACAAAGACCTTCCACTCCTTCACTGTCATCAGGACACATGACATTTAACAAGATGGCAAAGCCTACAGTAAAACACATTTAGCGATGCAAGCAAGCAACAGAGATGCAAATCTCTGAAAAACTAATAGATGCAAACACTCCACAAGTAGGAAGTAGGGTTAGCTAACTGTGTTGATAAATCCAGGCTTGGAACAGTTTGCAATCGGACCGTGCAAAGTTGTGCTCAATTGAAAATGCTACTGGAACCGTTCAACCCAATGGTGGGAAACCAGTTAATGATTGTGTCATTTCTCTATCACTTTATGCAAACATAAAGGGATTGTTCACACAAAATGTTTTATTCTCAAATCATTTACTCACTTTAATGCCATCCCAGATGTGTAGGACTTTTAAGTTCCAAAAAGCACATAAAAGCACCATAAAAGTAATCCATACAACTCCAGTGGTTAAATCTATGTCTTCTGAAGCAATATGATAGGTGTGGGTGAGAAACAGATCAATATTTAAATCTGTTTTTACCATAAATCTCCACTTTCACTTTCAGAATGTGAAATTCATAGTTAAAAATTACTTAAACATTGATCTGTTTCTCACCCACACCTATCATATTGCTTCTGTAGACATAGATTTAACCACTGGGGTTGTATGAATTACTTTTATGCTGCTTTTATGTGTTTTTGGAGATTCAAAGTTTGTGTTCAGCAGAAGAAAGAATGTGATACACATCTGAGATGGCATGAGTGTGAGTAAATTGTGAGATAATTTTTATTTACGGGTGAACTATTCCTTTAAGTCCCATTAAGTAAATATACTATGGTGTGTGTTCTTTATGTGCAGACTCACCTAAATGCACTAATTCCTGAGTGCTGGTAATACGAGCTCCATGGTGAAGAATCATACAACTCTGAGAACTTAGATCCATGGCAACAGCATGTAAACCAAAAGGAAGTAAAGAGATGACAAAAACACAATGAACTAATGGATGGACCCTTTTCACAGGCCACGATGATTGATTTTTTGACTTTATTTAGCTGTGTAAATCTAGCAACCTTTTTTAATTAAAATGTTCTTTTTTTATCATTAATGCAAATTAATAAGACACATAAGTCTGCATAAGTCTTTGTGTCAT
This sequence comes from Moxostoma hubbsi, assembly GCA_032164185.1. Lineage (NCBI taxonomy): Eukaryota > Metazoa > Chordata > Actinopteri > Cypriniformes > Catostomidae > Moxostoma > Moxostoma hubbsi. The sequence goes on from JAVLUX010000033.1 coordinate 21,411,041, forward strand.
ATTACACTGGCATTTATACAAAAACAGTCAACACTGCTGTGATGGGGTTTTATATACAGCTGCTGAGGAAGTGACGGTAAATTTGGCATTTTTCTCTCTTCTGACTGCCGTAATCTATATTTTTTCCTCTTTTGGAAAGTTGTGGAAACGTAAGTGCTTGTTTTTGGTTTTTTGCTGTTGAATAAAAATAATACTATATGCCATTGTATTCCATGTACCTCTTTAGAAGTTAACCCCACTTTAGTTTACTTCGCCGTTCCAAACTCAGAAATGTGAAAAGGGTCCATTATGGTGACAAACATCAGTCAGCATTGTATTTCTGTTCAGTTCACTGTTCTATTTCTGCACTCTATAAACAAACAAGTGATAACATCTACCAAGGTCACAAAGTTTCCGCCTGTTCTTTTCTTGTTGTATGTACAGTATTTTAAAACATCCCAGTGACATCACTTCCGAGAAAGGCATGACATCACTGAAGAAGGTGAGACATCAGTGGCCCGGGTGAGACCTGCAGCCTTGGCACAAAAGCGCTGTTCTTGAGCAATTGGCTTTGAGCAACAAGAGCTTTGGGCAACAACAGCGCCATTGTCTGTGTCATACTGAAGTGCTGGATGAAAGAGGTGGGCAGTGGGTTTAGACTAACTTTTATACGCAAGGGCACACACTTGCAGCACATCCCTTCTCTTATTCAGTCACTGTTACACAAGACTACAGGTCCAACACAGGTCATGTTTAGGCAAATTAGAGCATTGAGTTTGATGAAAAGCTCTGCTTGGCTAGTTCTGCTCCCAAAACAAAGCCTCTATTCTACTCTACAAACGTAAAATGCAGTAACTACGGCAGGAACACTGAAACTGAGTAAAATGGCTTCAAAGTTTTTGGATTGTCCAGTCACATGTGTTCTACATACACATATGGCCATGCAATGATTATGATATGAACATGAAGTTACTTCTGTGCGTAAAAGCCATGACCAATAATTTGATGCATGAACCGAAAAATTCAGATACTTTTATATTACTTTAGTTTTCACACATTTTCTGAATCTAAATCCATTGGTCATGAGAAAAATCAGAGTCTAAGAGACCACATTTTGACAAAATGTGTAGTTACTGCATTTTGACTCTCCACACAATGCTACGCCTAATGTTCATGCAAATGCCAACCATTCCCCTGACACTGGCACACACTGCCCCTTTTGGCCCGAGTTTCCCTGAACTCTCTCTCTCTCTTTCGGTGCCCTAAATCTTTACCTTCTCACTCCTCTTTCCTACTCTGTCCCCTGGTCTACCTTTCTTCTCTTCTCTGGCTGCAGCCTCTCAGCAAAAGAGGTACAGAGCATCTGATTGTGTGCGAAGAAGCCCTGAGACAATGTTTTTATTGAAAGACTGCTCTTCCTCTCACTCAGCCTGCCTGGGCCCTGTCCCTCTCACAAACACTGTTCTTGTCCTCGGCCCTGAAAAGCCACGTTCCTCTGGGAGCCAGTCTCACCGCACTGCCTCACATCGAGCCGGGCTCCAGTTACAGCTGGCTTTACATTTAAGAGGGCCATGGAGTGGCCGAAGGCTCAACAGGGCCGTGCTTAGAGCCTGCTTTACATTTTAAAAGGTGACAATGAGGGATGAGCGCACCATTGGACCTGCAGCTCTGGTGGACTCTGCGTTTGAAAGTGCCAGGGGCAAGCATCATCCTTGAGTGGTCTCTGGAGATCAGCCGCATTCCAGAGAGATCACGGAGAAACCGGCTTTGTTGCCGGGCGGCACAGAGACTCTTATGTATGTTTATGCTTACATAATGGCTTAGTGCCTGAGACTGGAGGCGGAACTGTGTAGACGACGGATCTGCCAGGTCTGGGGAGAAGCTGAGATTGGAGAACTCAACGCTTCCTCCAAGGTAGAACACTGAGGAAGATGGAGAGGCTGCAGGATCCAAAACACACATTTCAGGAGACTATTCAGAGATAATATGCATTCACTGAGCATTTTACCTATTCAAATTTACTTGTTCACTGATAGGAATATTCCGCATTCAATACAAGTCAAGCTCAAACGATAGCATAATGCTTATTACCAAAACAATTATTTTAACTTGTACCTCATTTTCTGTATATATATATATATATATATATATATATATATAATTTTTTATATATATAGGTTTGAGCTTGCCTTTTCCTTTTTTAAGCAAAGGAGGGAAATTCAAAATTCATTTTTGTTGTAATCAACATTATACCACAAATGTAGTTGATTGAGCTTAACTTGTATTGAACCCGGAATATTCCTTTAAAAAAAATCTGAATGCCTTTGTATTCTAGCAAACTATCAAATCAAGTGGCACTTATTTTAAAAAATATAGAACACTTTTAAAAAAAAATGTTTGTTGTTGTTAAATTTCAATGAAATAGAACTAACTCCATACATCCACTAAAAATCACATTGGAATGAGTTCATTAACTTTCAATACCCAATGCTATTCTCCACGGCATACACTCATAACTTACCACACGCCCCACTGAGAGCGAGAGCGATGGTCCCCGGCAACCATGCTAAATTTGGTTGCTTAGGAGACCTGACTGGATTCACTCAGCACGCCCTGGATTCCAACTTGCGACTCCAAGGGTGGTAGTCAGCATCAATACTCGCAGAGCTACCCAGGCCCGCACTCATTAACTTATTTCTGAGAAAATGTGCCACTTGGCTTGGTATTTTGTATCTAATGCAATGGCATGAAGACATTTTTCATTTTAAAGTATGACTTAAGTGTCCAAAAGTATCCTTATACATTTTTGGGCAAGTCGTGTTGATAATGAAAAAATCCACAACAGCTCAGTTTATAAAAATATGTCAAGCATAATAAAATAAGAACATTTACAGGCTCTCCTTGAAGAGTCTTCTACAGCCAAAGGAAAAGAGTCTTGACTAGCTTTACCTCTAACATACCAGATCAGAATTTCAGCATTCCTCAACAGCAACAGAGAGTCTTAACTTACATGCAAGGAAATGGAACGTCAGTGCAATGGCAGCCGAGAGGGGCAGGAGGGGGGAGGCCCTCAGTGCCCACTTACTCCATGCCTCACAATCTGTTCTCTTGCTCGTTGGGCTCTTGATGTCAGACCCAGCCTGGGACTCGCTTTTAGTTGGGCTTGACGTCTGGGTGGGCTTTGTCACACCCAAGTCCTGCTAGACCAGAAAGCTTCCCTTAATCCTTTCAATCCAATGTCACTTGTTGTAATCTTTTTACATAAAAGGATGCAATAAACAAATACTACCTGAGCCAAACAAATAATAATTATAATATATATATATATATATATATATATATATATATATATATATATATATATATATATATGTGTGTGTGTGTGTGTGTGTGTATACAGGATCATTATTAGGTCATTCTTACAATTCAGTGCCTTTTTAAGCCACAACAGAAGTTATGGTCTCTATACCATAAGTTAATAAGCTTGTTAAAAAGAATAAATACTGAAATCATTTTAATTAATAGCATTAGTATAATTTAATTACGCATGTCCCCAGAGCTGCACAATGTGCACATCAAATGCTTTGATAAAAATAATTGGTAAATCAATGGATTTCAATGTTTTATATCATCCACCCAGTTATGCCATGATACTGAGACCTTTAATTGAAGATCTATGTTATGAAATGACATCATACAACCATTCAGTAAAATAATGTTGGAGTTATTTGAAGTGCGAAACTCTTCTGTTTTATTTATGTTTTTGGTAACACTTTACAATATGGTTCTATTCGTTAACATTAGTTAATGCATTAGCTATCATAATCTTACAATGAACAATACAGTTTACAGCATTTATTAATCTTTGTTAATGTTAGTTAATAAAAATACAGTTGTTCATTGTTAGTTCATGTTACTTAATGTTAACAAATAGAACCTTATTGTGAAGTGTTACCATATTTTCTTGTATTTAGTGATGTTAGTCATGTGTGGTCAAGCATAACATATCTACTCTGCAGTGTTGGTTGTAATGCAATTACAAAGCAATTACTGTAATCTAATTACTTTTCAGAAAAAAAGTAGTGTGATGCATTACATTTCAAATTCTTGTAATCAGATTGCTGTTCCTGACATTCAATTAAGTTAATTAATTTGAATTACTTGGGTTACACATATTTCTAAAATAATATTATATATGTAGAATACATTTAAACATGAATTAAGTTAATATGCACATCTGTTTGCATTTTGTGACAGTGGAAGGGTGTGCGCATGCAAAACAAGTGTTTTAGAAAGTAACTAATGTGAATACTTTTCCAATTAAGTCATAGTAATGTGAGAAATCTGATTACAATTTTAGAGTAGATATAAATTTGTAATTTGTAATTAATTACTTTTTTTGAGTAACTTACCAACACTGCCACTCTGTGGGAAGATATAGGGAAAACTATTGTAATTTGAAATGTCAAAATATTAATGTTAACAGAAATCAGTATAGATTTACTAATATGTTAGATATCATTCACAGACCAGGTAGTGGCGAATTGTACCTTCTGAATGTATATAGCCTACATTCTAGACATTTACCTTGAACTGTAGCCTATGTATAACATTTATGACATGTCCCATTGATGAAACATAAGATAGTAGCTATGTTTCATTTTTCAAAAGTTTCAAAAGACACCGAATATCAGGAATGACCCTGCTGGCTTTCTATAACCATTCAACAACCTATGTGTCGCATTAATTGGCATCATTCTAAACATCTTTTCATAAGGTGGAAGGGGTCGCGGAACTAGGATATCCTGGTGGGATTCCCCTGTGGAGTAGCACAAAGGGTAATTTGAGGGTCCGCTTTCCCACGGCCCCTCACAGTGGTGTCAGCACTCCATCAAGAGCCGCACTTTGACAGGCACATTCATGACACGATCAACGCCAACATTTCGCTCGTCTAACTATAAGAGGTTTCATTGTCGCAGACTGAAATTAATTATGCGAATTAATGTAGGATACACAAAAGCATTGTTTATTCAACGAGCTACATTTTAAATTAATTATAATAACAAAAAAAAATCACATGCAATGAAGAGTGACCAATTTGCTCAAAAGCGTCATCGTCGCTGTGATAAACTCGCCGCGCCCGAGATGCCTGTTCGCGCGGTGCTGATGGAAGTCTCTCCTACCTGTGCAGGTGAACCAGCGGGGGCGCAGGCTCCTGAACCAGAGACGCTGTAAACTTCGCAACTTCTGTTTTTGGGAAAAGTCCTCATGGCCTGGTCTCTTATGGCTCCGTTGCAGCGATACAGAACAATGCCTTGAGCAGAGAAAATTAGCCCGGAAAACGAGCACGATCTCTCCTTTGATATCCGGAGAAACCCGACCTGAGCGGGTCTGGCGCTGGGCGCATTCACTCTCCGTATCCCACCGTGAACAGGTGCTGCACGGGACCCAGCATGCACCGCGGTACAAAGGGGGTACAAAGGGAGCACTATGAGAAGGCACAATCCACACAGCCATCCGTGCGACAGAAATTGTGGGCAAACTTCTCCCGTGCGCGTGTGCCATGGCCAACAATGGGCAGTCAGATGTGGCATGATTAGGAGCATCATTAAATTAATCAGGGAGAAGAATGTATCATTGTACCGCTTCATCTACTGTGGATTAAAAACATCGCCGCATAGCTAAAATATTTGTTTAACCGGAGTCAGTGTGGATTAAATTTTTCCCAGTTGTTTCCCTCCCGTGTCTCACGTTACGAGCCAGCGAGGCATGCAGCCTGGGAACATATAAGTGGAACCAATATCCCCGTGCGCTCCGCACTGTATTGATACTCGCCGATTCCTTGGAAAGATTGGGACATTTTCCTCATTATTAGAGTCCTGAATGAGTGAGATGTGCTGGACTTGAAATAACCTGATTTATCTGTTATCGTTCTGGAAGTGGGATGTTTTGCTTTTATTGTAAAATCATAGTATGTGATGGGATAATGCTGTAACTAAGTGAAAATAAATAATTTCTCATTGCATTTTAGAAATTATATAGTAGCAGGCACGTGTTTAATATAACTAATAAATGTTGTAAATATGAATATAATTGTATTATATTTTATTATAATATGGGCATCCGGTGTAAAATCTGTGCCATGTCAAATATGCGGATCACAAATGGTCCAGTGTGGTGACCCCTAACTTGAGCAGCCGAAAGAAGAAGAAGATTATATTGTATTATAATTATATATAAATATACCCCCCCTAATAAAAATACTCCAATTATTCATAAATAATATTGTATATGTTTACAATGAATAGAATTAAAAAATACATGTATATTTTTATTTGTTTTTATCCAAAGTTTGTAAGCATATAATTCTGGTTCTGTTCACTCAATATCCCGCCAAAAGTCTCATTTTATTCAACTAGATGGCAGCAAGAGAGAAAAATATTTTTTCCTCTATCATCTTCCTTCATGTAAGTGGCGCTCTAACACATTTTAGCCCTCACAGATGTACTCGTCCATAGACATTCAGTCTAATATTCAGTTCATGCACCACCCCATAGCTTCATTGAGTATATCTCAGCCTCTGAGTGGACTATTAGCTCAATCTGGGTGTCAGTATGCATTTATCAATAGTCGATAACATATATTTCAGATTTTTTGTTTACCATGCTTTTCCTGCTGGACCACATATTTTGTTCTAGACATCTAAGATATAACATTGGATTATTCATACAAGCAAGCTCACAGACAAGTAAGAAATGGCAACATTTTCAGAAAACTGCCTAAGGAAAGAGCAGATATAAAGTTCTTAGCTATTTGGAGCTTACAGCAGCAGTGATTGGGGCATAAATGAGGCATTTGTATTTGATGTCTTACAGAAATCATATTTCACTTTGTGATCCTTTGAAAATCTTTCAAACTGTGGTATTCGGGCAACAAAATAAACTGTAAAGTCTTTCAGATCTTTCATTTGATATGTTATTTGTCTATTTAAGAGCTATTTAAAAGACTTATATTCATATTTCATATTTTATTTAATATTTCTACCACATGACCTATAGGTGACGCTGATTTGCAATGCAAATGTTTGCAGGCCTTATTTTGTTATTATTGTAACATAGATACAGAAGTGATGGTTATCAATGAAAATAACAGATTCCAAGCTTTCAAATAATACGCCATATGCCTGACTTCTGAAAAAGACCTTTTTCATGACAAGCACCCCCTTTTGGACCCGCAGATATCACACAAGCAAGATTTCTGTTGTTGGGTCATTCCTACAATTCATTGACATTTCAGCTTTGAAATTTTGAAAAATGAAACATACTTTGATAAGTATCTTAAAGTTCCTTCATGAAAAGGACATGTTAAAGATGTTATAATTCATACCGGTCAAACTAAATTACTTTAAAATTCAGATGTCCAGTTGGTTAAATGGGCAGGGTCAGGGTGGAAAATAACAGGCTGGACAATATCGTGGTGGGCATTTAGTAGATAAATTAGCCACTACATGGTCTGTGAATGATATCGAGATAACATTTTTGTAAACTTGTATTGATGATTTAGTTTCTGCCAACATGTATTGAAATTTTAAAATGACATACATTTTCCCTATATCTTCCCATATCGGGGTAGACATCTTATGCATGTTATGGTTAGGGTTAACCTAACCCTAACCCTAACTTCAAACAGCTCTTGAGTTAAAGCTCTGTGGACATGAGGAAATTACACTAGTACAATAATTGAAAATGATTTCAATTATATCAAATTTGACTTTTAGGCCAAAAGCAGTGCGTAACATTATAAATAGTCTTTATTCTTTTTACAAAGCCTATTACAGTAAAATTGTAATCACGTAAAATTAAAAATATAAATACCACAACCTGTACAGGGAGCTTAAATATCATTGAAGTGTAGGAATGAACCTTTTCCGTAAAACAGCACAGCTCTGGTTCAGCCATAGACACGCAATAGCAGGTAATCACAGCCATGCTGATATATGGAACAATCATTACAAGTGTGATATTTCTTTCATATACAACAGTTCCGGTCTTCAAATCTGATTGGACGAGAGACGTTCCATGAGCACTGATGGTCTGACAGCATCAGCACTGGGAGGCTTCACTGTGTGTATCACTCTGCTTGTGTTTATGCCGTTCTAAACTAAAGTGTAAGAGTAGTGTAGATCTTTTAGGAGTTACTGTCTTTATTTTTGAAATGACATATGTCAGCCAGCAGGTGGTGGCAAAAGATAATTTTTGTATTTAATTTGAGCCACTTGGTGACGTAAAGTGAATCCGTTAGTCATTGTTTACATAGAACAGCGCTCTGTGAGTTTCCACATTGGATACATACTGTATAAACTGGCGGAGGACATTGTTGTTTCTATAGTGAATGACTCTTGCGTGGCTACCATGAAATAGGGAGAAATACCCCCACTTGGATGCTATTTTTCCACTGAGAATGCTGACCTTCAGAACGCTGACAGCATCTCTGCTTGGGAGTGGCAACAGGTGATCGCATACGCTCTGTCTCTCTCTCTCTCACACACACACACACGTTGTGTTTCCATGTTTTATGGGGACTTTCCATAGACATAATGATTTTTATACTGTACAAACTATATATTCTATCCCCTAACCCAACTCCTAAACCTAACCCTCACAGAAAACTCTGTATTTTTACATTTTAAAAAACATCATTTAGTATGATTTATAAGCTGTTTTCCTCATGGGGACCGACAAAATGTCCCCACAAGGTAAAACTTTGGGTTTTACTATCCCTATGGGGATATTTGGTCCCCATAGGGATAGTGCACAAGCTGTGATACTATTTTTGAAGTGAACTATTTGAATTTCTAATGAAAGCTTGGACGCATCATCTGTTTTGAACCAGCAACGGCAGATTCTGATCCGTCGCGTAAGAAAGTAGTTCCATGTTTTTATTTACTTGTTAATTGAACTGTTATAGAAGCACTATCACACTCGCAATCATGCTATATGGCTCTACATCAGCACTGCTGTAATTACCTATGGCAAAATGAATGATTAATTAAAATCCCCACCAATATTTGGAAAGCTGTGAACACTGAGAAGTTCACTATTTGAGTGATACAAAGAGTGAAATGTTCCAGAGCGTTTGGACAGTGTATCAGCACTCTTTGAATGCTCCTCATCCAATCAGATTGGAGGCCCTGAACTAACTGTTTAATAATCTTATGAATACTTACTATATTTACATGATTCTAATTAGAAATATTAACTTTGGTTCATTGTCCTTTATATGTCAGAAAATATATGTAGTGTCTGACTTAAGAAAAAAATACCAATACAAACAAAACAAATGTATTTTGTATTATAATGGTGTTGCATTATTAACAGGCCATTAACTAACACACCAAAGTTGCTTTGGAACAGCTGTTCAGGTGAAAATGGCCTTGCTTGCATTGAGTTAACAGGACTGTTTTTCATAATAAGGTGGATTGCTTGGCTGTGCATTTCACTATTGTTCATTTTGAATATGTCTGTGGATCCAGTCTATGAACTTGGCCACTCTGGTGTAAACTCCAGGAAGGTTGGGTCTGCCACAGCCAGAACCCCAGCTCACGATCCCCGTCAGAAACCAGCGACTGCCCTTGTCAGCTTGACAGGACAGAGGGCCACCTGAGTCCCCCTGCAATCAGAAATTGGTAATGTAAGTATCCAAAGAGGCAGCTCACTTTAAACAATAAAAGTGAGTCCCTTAATAATGCTCTAAAAACAGAGACTAAGCTTATGTTTGGTTCATAAAGCAGGACTCAGTCCAATGCCCGTTATCTTTTCTCACCCGGCAGGCATCCTGCTCTCCTGAGGGTACGCCAGCACACAGCATGCGGGGTGATACAGGACCGTAGCTTCTCTTACATTCACTCTGGCTAAGAATGTTCACTTCTGCCTTTTGCAGGACTGTGGGCAGCACCTTATCTGAATATATAAATAAAACAGGTTATATCTGTAAGTGATCGACTAAAGCTGTGTCCCAAATGACACACTATACACAATATGAATTTTCAAAGTTTAGTATTGTCCCAAATTAAATACTAAAGTTTTTTAGCTATTTTTAGCTGATGGAAGTGATGTTTTAATTGCACACGATGCGATGTCGCTAACATTAGCATGTTAGCTATATTCAGTTCAACACTTGTATCTAATAATGTACATATTAACACAGCTTGAAGTTAGGGTAAAGAATTCAACTCATATTTTGCCGTCTTCATAGAAGTTTAGCTTGGTGCCACATTTACCATTAATAACAATTGTTTTGTCAGGCCAGCATTGCGACCATGTAACTCCACCCCTTTCTAAATTAGGGCAAGCCACGACCATTGAGTGCATGATGTTTCACGAAGTACATCATCTGGGTACTCGTAGTACACTTCTTTTTGATGCATTTTTTGTGTAAACATACCAATTGCACTACTTACACTACAAAATGGCGTAGAATAGTGCAGAAGTGTACGATTTGGCACCTAAATATATCAGCCATACTAATAAATCAGCTGATATTTGTCCCTTTTTAAATAACTCCTAAACACATTAATCAATAGATAACAAACTATTGCTAATTTCAAATATTTAAATAATGTTAAAATAAGGTTACATTTCAATGTACAGTATGTCAGTTCACCTATTGGTATTATTGAATTTGGATGGATGGATGTCAATTATTTGTCTATTTTTTTGTGCTATTGTAAATGGGACAATCTCTAAGTCCTCACCCTGTTCAGTACGGTAACCCCAACCGGTGACCCAGCAGCGGTGCCCCTCAGTAAAGGTCTGGGAAGGGGCAGGCAAGCAGATGGGCTGGATATACTGTCCAAGGCTGCTGGGCCAGGCCTTCCTTAGCTGCAGCAGGGCAATGTCATAGTCAAAAATTCGTGCATTGTAGTACTCATGCACCACAATGCGTTGGATCTCTGCTACATGCTTGGCACTGCCCTGATTAAGCATTCCTAGATGAGCCATCCACTGACGTGCATCTGACAACCTGAATACATCAAAGATCACACATGCCCAAATTGCAGTAAGACATACAGGTGAAAGGGATTGTTCACCCCAAAATTTGAAATCTATTATAATTTATTCACCCATATGTTGTTCCAAACCCAAATTAATTTCTTTCCTCCATGGAACACGAGATGTTGACAGTCTCAGTCACCATTTACTTTCATTGTATAGAAAAACTATGCAATGCAAATTAATGCTGACTGAGACTAACATACTTCCTAACATGTTCCACGGAAGGCAGAAAATCATACAGATTTGGAACATGAGGTTGAGTAAATTATGACAGAATTTACATTTCTGGGTGAACTATTCCTGAGGTTAGATTGCTACTATTTAAAAGTGCATTAAACTTTGTTGTAGCATGATGAACAACACTGATATGATGACACTATTGTTGTTGATAATGCTTATGTCTGACCGACAGTCCTCACCTTTCTTTGCTGAAACAGTGACCTGCAGAAACGAGCCACACATCAGAGAGGACCGATGCCCCGCAATATAGCTGACCAGCAAAATGCAAGCTGACCTGCCATGGCCACTCTCCCTCCACTGCATTGATTCCACCCACAATTCGCTGCTGAGGGGAGGCGCTGTCGAATACACGCTTAAAAGGGGTGGGATTGCCACAGGCTTCAAATCGTATGGGAAAAAATCAGATAAGAGCTGATTAAATGACTGTATATGTTAGTATACATCCAAAGAACATCCAAAATGAATCACATGCTATGTAGGAGTGTAACATTTTTTAACTTAAACAGGTCTGCATAGTGTTATGTGTTTGTGTGCATAAACTGCTCAGTCATGGTGCTGACAGGTGGTGTGTGTGATGAGCCAAAGCCATTAAAATCAGAGAGCGTTCAGACAGAGAATGAACCATGATCAAAGATCAGCTTCTCTCCTGTAATTTCCCTCCGATTCAACTCCAGCACACACACCTATCAATTACCAAACAAGTTATCTATTCAACCATTACAACAAAGTCAATAGATTATAATAATAATAGCAATATCATTGTGGGAACTTGGAGGCTATTTTGGGTTGAGTGGCTAGTTAGAAGAATGGTGGTCCGAAATGACCATTAACTTTTCCGTCTCTTTAAAAGATGTGGAACTTGCCTTATATTGCACTACTCTGTCTGAATTTGTTATCATACTGTTGGTTCAGTATGCTTGGCTCATAGAGCATGGGATTTGTTTAGGTAATGTGGAGTTTAACGAATAAACTAGATAATCCCTTTATGGATAGTGTTTTTGAAAGTCTTCTTTTTTAGATGAGAGCCGTAAACATAGCATATTAATTTGACGAAAACATATTAGTTTCATGTATTGATTGCAATTATTTCTATATGTTTACACCTCATCCTCATACATCCTCACTGGAATGCCATTTTCCTCCACCAAAAATTTCGAAAACACTTTTAAAACACAAAACTCCTTCAAAGTATGCGGTAATGGAGAGTGTTTTTGAAATGCTCAATTTTCCATTAGGGGGAAATAAGAGGCCACGTCCGCTCTAATCAGTCTTCATTTAAAAAGTGATTTCAGTTTCCTAATGTCATCGTTTTCCAAAGTAAGCGGTAATAACATTTTCGTATCAAAACGCCTTAGAAAGCGCACTCTAGTTCAGCAAACCTAGCAAAACGATGAAGTTAGGAAACTAAAAACAGATTTTATCAAGCAAAAATCTATTATTTTGGACTATTTAAGCGATAGTTCATCCAAAAATTTTAATTCTCTCATCACTTACTTCTGAAGCGATATAATAGGTGTGTGTGAGGAACAGATCAATATTTAAGTCCTTTTTTACTTTAAATCTCGACTTTCACTTAAAGATAAAGTGGAGATTTCAAGATAAAAAGGAATTAAATATTGATCTTTTTCACACCCACACTTATCATATCACTTCTGAAGACATGGATTAAACCACTGGACTCTTTCAAATTACTTTTATGCTGCCTTTATGTGCTTTTTGGAGCTTTAACGTTCTGATCACCATTCACTTGAATTGTAAGGACCAACAGAGTAGAGACATTCTTTTAAGAATCTTCATTTGTGTTGCGTAGAAAAGAGAAAGTCACTAACATCTGGCATGAGGCTGAGTAAATAATGAGAGAATTTTCATTTTTGGGTGAACAATTCCTTTAAAAGACCAAGGGGCTGTTCAAACTGAAAGCATGCTTGTGTTAAAAAAGCTAGATGTAGCTCAACAAATGGAACAGAATGCAGGTGTCTTGAGATGTGTTTTTTAAACATAGCATCATAAAAACTTGGTGCTCTTGTGCAAGCTGCTGGGTAGAAAAAACAGTGAGACATGGCGCAACGGTTAAAGATGTCCATCTAGCTTATTTTTACAGAAGCACAATAAAAAAATGGCTTAGACAGACACAAAAAAGTTTGGTGCCAACAGCCCTTAAAACCATTAAACAGACACAGATGGTATTTAGGCTAGGCCAAAGCTGAAGGGTTAGCCTCTTTATAAGGGTTAAGGGTTTGGATTACTTCCAATCTTTTTGATAATAACACACTGATTTACATATCAAACAGTAAAACTCACCACAGTCCTTCTCATCACTGTGGTCGAAGCAGTCAGGTAAGCCATCACATTTAGCATTTTTCTTTAAAATGCAGGCTCCATTGCCACAGCGATAACTGACCCCAGAACAGCTAGTCTCTGCACAACCAACATCCATCACTGCACATGCAAGTTTTTGTGCTCAAAAGTATGAATGTTTTTGAATTTTGAAATGGATTTGCCGTTACCCTGAGTACAGTTGGCCTCATCTCTACCACTGGAACAGTCCATCTCTCCATTACAAATGTACAGCGGGTGCAGAGGGGTCGAACCTCCACAGATTTTGGGAGGTTTAGCTGTTGAATAGGAATAATTTCTTACTGATAAAATTAGGAAAATTCACAGATATAATTGAAAAATTATCCTTATACAAAGTAAAATACAGGTATTTCCCATATATTTCATATCAAGTGCTAAAATAAACTAAAGTAAGATGCTAAAATGTATCCTAATGCAGTGGATCTCATCTCAACGGGTGGGTTGTGACCCTAAAATTGGTTGCAGGTCTTTTCTCATGGGGTCACAGATGGCATGGATAACACAATGCTAAATACAATAATAAAATGCATGTAATCATATCATTATGCATAATTAGGATATCAAAAATTAGCTTTCTAACTTGTAAAAGACAGAACTACTGGCGTAGTATAACTAGCATGAAACACTAGCTAATGTTTATTTTACCAGTTTTAATATATTTGTATATCAAACTACTGGGTTAGTGTGATTTTGTGTTTGTTTACGTACAACAGAAAACCTCATCGCTTTCATCCTGGCAGTCATCCAGTCCATCACAGCGTCGGGTCTTCTCCACACACAGACCTGTGGCGCACAGGAAGTAGCCCTCTGGGCATGCTTGAAGAAATAGAGAGCGAGAGAGAGACATGTCTGTAAGGAGCCATTGGGAGTCATGATACATTTTAATGACATAACATATTATTCTTTGCTTGTAAATCGGAATGTACTGCTAATGAGAAATGACCATTGAAAACGGTTCTTCATTTCCTCTGTTTCAGTAGCACTGTGCTTACGCTGGCTGATGTTGTAACTGCTGTAAGTAGCACTGAAGGGTTGGTCAGCATTTCGTGAGCTGCAGCGGAAAACCACTTCAGTGCTTTGTGTAGGAATGCGAAAGACAGTTGAGTGGTCAATGTGATTTCCACAGTATCTGTAAAGGATTCACAGTTATTTCTATAAAATTTCAAATCTTTTAAATTAATTATTGAAATTGATAACTTTTATTTAATGTCAGCATTAAGAAATGTATGACATTCGGTCACCCCAAAAGTATTTGGACACTTTGAACACTTAAGTCACACTTAAAATTCAAGTCAGTGTGTCATCTACAAACAAATGATGCTATATATTTTATCAAACAAATCAATAATAAAAAAACATAAAATTTCTAGGAATGCTTAATCAGGGCAGTGTCAAGCATGTGGCAGAGATCCAACGCATTGTGGTGCATGAGTACTACACCGCACACATTTTTGACTATGACATTGCCCTGCTGCAAACATTAATTTGCTCTTGTTTTAACCAAACTTGTCTCAAGGTGATTTTTAGTGTATGAAGTCAGTTCCTCTCAAGTACACACAGGTGTCGTAGCAGAGTTACCACAGGTTTATTTCATTACATTAACTTGTTGCATTTTGAACATTTTTGGTTTCATAATTTAAAAAACAAAACAAAAACGTTTTGTGAAATGTTTTGCTTGAAAAATGTGTCTGTTTGAAATGTATTTTAAATGCAACTTGGTTGGATATTTTGTTCTATTCTGCAAAGACATTCGTTCAATTTGAGTTTGGCTTAAAGTGATAGTTCACCCAAAAATGAAAAACAAACAAACCAACCAACCAACCTACCAACCAACCAACCCACCTACCTAACAAACCTACCAACCAACCCACCTACCTAACAAACCAACCAACCTACCTACCAACCAACCCACCCACCCACCTACCTACCTAACAAACCAACCAACCAACCTACCTACCTAACAAACCAACCAACCTACCTACCTAACAAACCAACCAACCAACCCACCTACCTAAAAAAACAACCAACCAACCCACCTACCTAACAAACCAACCAACCTACCTACCAACCAACCCACCCACCCACCTACCTACCTACCTACCTAACAAACCAACCAACCAACCTACCTACCTACCTACCTAACAAACCAACCAACCTACCTACCTACCTAACAAACCAACCCACCCACCTACCCAACCAACCAACCCACCCACCTACCCAACCAACCAACCAACCAACCAACCTACCTACCTACCCACCTACCAAACAAACAAACCAACCAACCTACCAACCAACCAACCCACCTACCAAACAAACAAACAAACCAACCAACCTACCAACCAACCAACCCACCTACCTAACAAACCAACCAACCTACCTACCAACCAACCCACCCACCTACCTACCTACCTAACAAACCAACCAACCCACCTACCTAACAAACCAACCAACCTACCTACCAACCAACCCACCCACCCACCTACCTACCTAACAAACCAACCAACCAACCTACCTACCTAACAAACCAACCAACCTACCTACCTAACAAACCAACCAACCAACCCACCTACCTAAAAAACAACAACCAACCAACCCACCTACCTAACAAACCAACCAACCTACCTAACAAACCAACCAACCTACCTACCAACCAACCCACCCACCCACCTACCTACCTACCTAACAAACCAACCAACCAACCTACCTACCTACCTACCTACCTAACAAACCAACCAACCTACCTACCTACCAACCAACCCACCCACCTACCCAACCAACCAACCAACCAACCTACCTACCCACCTACCAAACAAACAAACCAACCAACCTACCAACCAACCAACCCACCTACCAAACAAACAAACCAACCAACCTACCAACCAACCCACCTACCTAACCAAACAAACAAACCAACCAACCAACCTACCTACCTACCCACCTACCTAACAAGCCAACAAACAAACCAACCAACCTACCAACCAACCAACCCACCTACCTAACAAACCAACCAACCTACCTACCAACCAACCCACCCACCTACCTACCTACCTAACAAACCAACCAACCTACCTACCTAACAAACCAACCAACCTACCCACCCACCAACCAACCTACCCACCTACCAAACAAACCAACCAACCAACCAACCAACCAACCTACCCACCCACCCACCCACCTAACAAACCAACCTACCTACCTATCTTCAGAAGCAATATGGGTGTAGTATAAGAATAGGTGTGGGTGAGACACAAATCAATATTTAAATCAATAATCATATTGCCACTTATCCATATAATAATCATATTACCAATAATCATATACCAATAATCATATTACTTGGCAGGGAGGAAAATGTATAGTAAAAAAAGACTTACATTTTGATATTTTTCTCACCCACATCTATCATATCACTTCTGAAGACATGGATTTAACCACTGGAGTCATATGGCTTACTTTATGTGCTTTTTTGAGCGTCAACATTTTGCATCCTGTTGACCTGCATTGTATGGACCTACAGAGCTGAGATATTCTTCTAAAAATCTTTGCTTGTGTTCCGCTTAAAGAAAGAAAGTCACTCACATCAGGGATGGCATAAGTAAATGATGAGAGAATTTTCATTTTTGGGTGAACTATTCTTTTAAATGTCCAAATGCCCAAATTTTGAAGTTACAATAAATGCACATGTTATTTTTTTACATGACTTTAAAGATAATTGTTGACTCAAAGAAATTTACAGCTGAAGTAAGACTTACATAATCTCATTAACCTTCCACCAGCCGTGTTCACAGTTTTGTGAGTCTTTTAATTTCAGTATGTAGTTTTGGAACCTCAACGCCACACCCAGAACAGCGCTGGGCATCTGAAATACCAACACCCAACAATATGGATACTGTTGATAATATCTCTGCCCATTAATTTCTATATGTATATATGTAAAAAAAAAAAAAAAAAAAAGAAAAAAAAAAAAAGAAGCACTGTTGATTTCAGACTCGTCTAAAGAGTGCAGTAAGGAGCAGTACCTGAAACATCCAGGTACAGGAGCACTGACGGGGTAACAAATTTGGGTAGAATGGACTGGTTATCACTCCAGCATCACCCGGGCCAGTCGGTAACTCTATCATATTCATGCACTCTGTGTGGAAGAGACAAAGGGGATAAGCCTTTCAATTAAACAGCAGATACACTAAACCAAAGACAACTCACGTTCTTCCATGAGAGCCTGGAAAAGTCCTCTGAAGCTCTTGTTGCCCTGTGTGAGTCTGAAGAACAGCAGCATGACATTGGAGGTGGAGACCAGTGAGACTGGGACAGACACTGATTCACAAAACCTTCAAAGAGAAACATAAAGACAAAACAGCATTTCTTTGGTAAAGTAAATTTTTTTTTATGAATCATTAATTTGACCAAAACCAATTTATTCTTGAGGATCTGAAAGTGAGAGGTGAACAATAAAATGAAAGATGCCCCAGAATTCAAATCTATGAATTAGAAAAAGACTGATAATTACCACAGACAAAACTACCAGTCAAAAGTCTGGACACAGCTACTGGTCTAAGACTATTTTCTAAATCTTTTCACATTTTATGTGAAAGCCAACACTATAAAATAACACAAACTGAAGTATGGAAATTATGTAGTGACACAAATGTACCACAAATCGAAATCTTACACTATATTTCAACCTTGGCCTAGATTACAGCTCTGCACACTCTCAACCAGCTTCATGAGGTGCCACCTGGCATGTTTTATTATTTTCAACAGCATTTAAAGGTGCATTCAGTAATTTGGGGCTAATTTAAGAAGTTTTACACATTAACAAATGAATTGTGTTTTTGTGAAGAGTGATCTTAATGGTGTACACTCACATGAGATGAAGACTGTACTCATACTAGTTTTCTATAAGAAGTGTTTTATTATACATGGTGCAGGTATCCCCCTTCAATGTGTTTCGCCATGTTGAAATGACATGGTCCGCTGTGTTTCACTAAACGTTGAAGAAGAGACTCATTGCGCTCACTGGCTGCCGTCCATGTACATACGCTTGTTCATGCTTATTTAGCACAGTTTTGTCGTTTGGTGATGCGAAGAGCGAAAAGAATACAACGGAACATCGTGCTTTAGCAGAGGAGACAACAGGATAGTCAGTAGCTGTACTGCAGAACAAGCAAAAAGTTCAGAAGAAAGAAGACAGAAAGACCGGCAAATGCAAAAAACTACAGTAAACATCGGTAGATGATCCATGTTGAAAGATGGCAATACAGTGTCTAACACCACTGTCACATCGGTACTTAAAGTACACGAAGAAGAGCAATGCTAACATTAGCTAGAGAACTACTGAATGCCCCTTTAAGGAATTCCATTATGTTATGGACATACTTTTGACTTCCACTGTAGGTATATTTCATTCGACAAATCAAATATTCAAAACAAGACAAATATTCTGAAATTAAGTTGTATATTGTAACCGACAGATTAAAGTATTTTACTTCATTCATCACAAACCTGTACAGAATCATTCCTCTCATGGGAAGTAGAGCGTCGTACACAGTGAGCGCATCATAGACACAGTCACTAGGCTCAATGCTCAAACTTTTCACAGTGAGTCGGACAAAAGTGCCTGGAGTGCTTGTCAGTTTGATGTGGCAGCTCAATCCACCCCATGAAGAGAACACATTGAGGGGAACACTCACACCAGGAACTCCTGCATACAGCTTATCCACACACTGAGAGCCTGAATGGACAAGTAAAAGATAACAGCAAAACCTGTAATGCAGAAACATTCAGCATTCTAAACAATGCACCATTTTTGTTTATTTGTTGCAGGGTTGGGAAAAATTCTGAATTTAAGAATTGGCTTTCTTTCACCTCATAATTTGGAACTGAATTGACAACACAGTCAAAAGAAAACACAGTCACGCAACAGTGGGATTTTTATTAGTCCAACACGTTTTGTGTCAACACATAAATTATTTTATTTTATTTTTTTCCTAATATAGGCCTACTGTAGAGAATAAATACACCATATGTTGTATGATAACGTTTTATGTGTAATTCATACTGAAACATTAAATGTTTATTGAAAACTATTATAGAATCTTTCTGAATTTCTTTCAATTTCACTTATTTTTTCTTTAAGGTTCTTTTTATGGCATATATAACTGAAATAAGTGTCCTGAGATATCTCACCAGTCTCTGTGACAGCACTTACCACAAACAAAAATGTGACGGTGGACTGTGGACACATTCCTAGATCAGCCAATCAGAAGACTTTGATGTGCTTTCTGCCTGTCAATCATTTTGCATGTTCTAATAGTGCCCGCCCACTTTTTCAGCCATCTGGGTTCTGGAAGTATTTTCCCCATTAATTTCTTCCATAGACTTTTGTAAAATCCTTCATAAAAGAGTTGTTAGCCATGATCCAAACCAACCAGCTCTGAGGTAAATCACAAAATCACGTACTTTGTTTTAAGGCATTTTTCTACTTTGTAAAAAGAGAAAGATACAAGGCTGTGTACATACCGCCTTTCATGAGGGAGATACAATACCTTGAAGCTTTCCAAATGATGTCATTGAATAAAAAAGATGGGAATATATAAAACTATTGATTTTAGGTTGTTGATTATAAGTGTAGAAACAATAGCCTATATTTTACATTAATTGCAATATATTCCACTATGTACAAATATATATGTAGTTTAAGGGTGGAGGGAGACCGACTCGATTACGTCATTCACATTGTGTCATGGGAAGGAGTGCTCTGAGACACGTTTTGCGGGTTTCATTGGAAGCGGTTCTCTGATTGGTGTAGCTTTCTCTGCAGAAACGTTCTCTTTCAATAACGCAGACGAATGGCTTCAATGGAAGCATATTCTATCAATGAAGAACCTTGTAGCTCATGGTAGATCTGTCTTTAAAGGTTTATAATTATTGCTGAAAATCAATTCATCTATTGGATAAATAAGTGGTATTTTTACTTCCGGAACCAGGCTGTTGCACTTCATAGTGTAGCAGTTGAAGTGGAACATTCAGATTTAACGTCATATTTAGATTCATTAAAGTTGTCAGCTGAGGGTGTTATTTTGTTACTGTTGTGTTCTAAAACCATGAGAAGATGTGTTGATCTACAGTTCTACAGGTCTCAATGATATCTTTGGAAGGGGGTGTTTTGGAAAGGGGGGGCATGTCTAAGTTTATGGCACAGTCTCGTGGAAGTTCCAGAATGGCAAAAATCACTTGCAGAACTTTTCAATTCAAATTTGAATTACAATAGAGTGCAACAGTCTGGTTCTGGAAGTAAAAATCCCATTGATTTATCCCACAGACTAATTGATTTTCACCATTAACTAATAAACATTTAAAGACAGACCTACCGTGAGCTACGAGGTTATTCATCGATGGTATATGCTTCCGTTAAAGCAATCCATCTGCGTTATCACAACTTCATTGTTTAAAAATCATGTTTGATAGCGGAATTCAGGGTAAACAACTACATTACCCATGGTACAGCAGAGAAAGATCCTCCAATCAGAGAACCGTGGCCAATGAAACCCACGAAACATGCCTTGGAGTGACCAAGCGGTCCCATAACTCACTGTGAATGATGTAATCGAGTCGACCTCCCTCTATTTATATATTTGTACATATCGGGATATTTTGCAATAAACTTAATATGTTTTATCTATACTTATAATGAACAATCTAATATCAATAGTTTTATATATTCCCATAGTTTTTTATTCAATACATCATTCGCAGTGCTTCATGGGATTGTAGTTTGTGCTCTCATGAAAGACGGTAAGTACACAGCCTTGCACGTTCCGATTTTCAAATACTTTTTTTGCCTCAAAACAATATTTGGGATGTTGTGATTCACGTTAAGGCTGGTTGGTTTATTCATGGCTCAAACTCTTTAATGAAGGATTTTTCTAAAAGTCCGTGAAAGAAATGAAGGGGGGAAATACTTCCGGAAACCAGATGGCTGAAAAAGTGGACGGGTACTGTGGCGCTCTATTCTGCATCCTGTTCGCTACCTCAATTCAAATTCAGAATTTTAATGACAATTTCAGGAATTGAGGAATTGAACAAGCATTTTCAATTAAATTCTGAATGGTGCACGATCTTGGTTTGTTGTATATTTCTGTTTCCAATCTAAGAAAGGAAACTTTGACTGGCTTACCCATAGCTGTTGACGTGTAATCCGAGCGTAAAGCAACTGGAAAGACAAGAAAACAGACATTGGCTAGAATAATGCCTCTGAAACATATATAGACCTTTTTCCACAGACTGTGATGACTTGTTTCTGCCTTATTAAGCAACCTTCATTTTTTTGTTATTAAGTTTACAATTTATAATGTTATCCTTTGTGTTATTGCCCTGGTATTAGTTAAAAAGAACTATTTACCACAGCTGTGATTGGGTTTCTAATACAGATGCTGAGATTGGTTTAGATTACCATTTACAAGAATGGAGTCAATGTCGACTGGTAGACCCTGCAGGAAGCCCACTGAGGACCTGTTCTGCAGGCTAGTGAGCACAGAGTCTCTGAGGATGGCACTCACACACTCCTCACACACTGCTGGAGTCTTCAAGTGTGGAACCACAAAGATCATCCAGAAATGCACCAGCACGCCCCCTTTGTTATTGTTACTGATGGAGTGAGAGATGATTGATTACAGGCTACATGCAGACACTAAACATGACATCTCAATAGACTTTATTGAGTAATTATTTACATTTAGGATCTCTGAACCTATGACGAATTTCTGTTTTTCTAGATAGAATATGCTGCTCTATGCTTAAAAAAAATAAACATTTCAATTAATAGTCAATTAAGACTCTCAGTGGATCATTTACTGGCATGAATGACTTCTACTGGATCACTGCACCAATGTAAATGGTACAGTCTTACAAAGCTTAGACCAATCCTTCCCAACATTTTTGTTGTTGTTGTTGTTGTTGTTGTTGTCTTAACTATCCCCTCATGTGTTACAATTAACTCATATTATACTGGATATACTGTAATTTAGCATTAACATTTATGTTTTTAAAGTCACTTATATTTAAAAATGTACCAAAAGATAAAAAAAATCTATACTGTCTACTCTGTGTGGAAAAGAGATTTAACAAGTAGCACATTCTTTTAATAATGCTATGAGTGTCATTTATACACATTTAAAAAACTTGCCCACATTACACATATTATTCTGTTTTCTTTCCTTAAAATGAACTGGAAAAATCATGAGATTACACCAACTGATTATTTTAATCTATTTGTTTCCGTTTTATCGGTTTACCAAAGCAAAAGCAAACTCTTTCCAAATGCTCCCTGGATCCTGATTAAGAACCCCCTGTGGTACACATACCCCTGGTTGAGAATAACTGGTTTAGACAGATACAAGGCCAAACAAGAGAGAGATAGAGAGTCTATTAATCCACTTAACAGAGTAATACTGAACCAACTGTACCTCAGATCAGAGATGATGGTGTTTTTGTAGAGTCTGGTCACTGATGACGTTCGGTATACATTGGTTATCTTTATGGAATACAAATATTAAAGTGAGGATGGCAATGACTTTGATGGCCTCTTATTATTATTATGCTATATTTATGCTGAGTGTCTGTTTAACTGCTTTACTCACCACAAGCTGTATGCGGTTTGCCAAGGATACAAACTCACTCGAGTCAGCATGTCGGTACTCTGGTATAAACTCCACATTGGCAACACGGAACATACCAGCAAAATACACACCGTTGTTGCTCTCTCTCCGAACTGCAAAAACATGGAATGCAGTTGTTCCCTGTTTACCAACTCAATTAAATATGCAAACATAATTATTTTTTATACTATAAATGTATATTATGTACATGCATGTGTGTTTCGCTTACATATAAAAACCCACAGAAGTGACCACATTATCACCACTACGACAAACACCACCACTGTGATGAGGATTGCCAGATTCTGTAGATTCCATGGCGGATATGTCTTCTTTGGCTTTTTTGCTTTTCTCCTCCTGCGTCTGTTGTATCTTCTGCATAGTTTATGAAGAGTTGCGTCCACCGTAGCTACTTCCACGGACACATCAGCTACCTGAAACCATACGTATGTATCACGTTCTGACCTGATGTAACAAGCACACTCATACAAAGTTCTTCTGCGAATGGAAAATCAAAGATGTGATAACCTTGATTACAGTGCAAGAGCATTGGCAAAACATTGTAATATGTTTATAAAGTCTAAGGTATTAAAACCTCTGCCATACATTTTTTGCCAGCAATCCACTAATATAATTTCAGGTAAAATGTGTCAGACAGAGTATTCATGCATCCACTCTTTTGTAGGCTACAGCTTGTAAGTGTCAGACAACCCATGATGTACATGTCTTCTATGTTAATTATGTATGATCTAAATACCACATTTAAAGGGATAGTTCACCCCCAAAAAATACAAATAAATCTCACATAATTTACTCTCTCTCATGCCATCACAGATGTGTATCATTTTCTTCTGCTGAACACAAATGAAGATTTAAAAAAAAAAAAAAAACTTTGTGCATATCGCCACCTACTGAGCAGGGAGGAGAATTTATAGTAAAAGAGGACATACATTTTTAACTGTTTCCCACCCACATCTATCAAATCTCTTCTGGAGACATGGAATAAATCACTGGAGCTGTAAGGATTACTTTTATGCTGCTTTTGTCCTTTTGGAACTTCAAATTGCTGGCCATCATTAACTTACATTGTATGGACCTATAGAAGTGAGATATTCTTCTAAAAATATTAATGTGTGTTCAGCAGAAGAAAGTAAGTAACAAACATCTGGGATGGCATGAGGGTGAGTAAAAGATTAGAGAATTTAACTTTTTGGGTGAACTATCTCTTTAACAGCTCCAAAGTAGAACTATGTAGGAAATTCGAGGCTTCAGTTTAGGATATAAGGTTTGTTGTGGCCCTGTGCGGTTATCAGCAACATATATTATTGTCATGAGGGGTTTGAGTTACATGGTAAAGCCACTCAATAATTCTTAAATAGATCAAACTGGGTTACAAAATCAACCTGAATTACGGTTTACAGTTGCCTGATGGACAATGGATTACCCCCCCCCCCCCCAGGTTTCCAGGTTTATACCTTGAGTGTAAAACATACTAATGTAGATTTTATATCCATGCCATTCTTAGCTCATAATGTTGAAATCCACACAAACAATTATTTTGACTTGTCCCTCCTTTTACAATGATGCACTTACAATGGAAGTGAATGGGGGCAATCAGTAAACATTAAAATACTGTTTCAAAATTATAACCACAAGACATAAACTCCATGTGTGTTAACATGATTTTAATGTGATAATATTGCTTAAACTTTTGTGTGTATTTATATCCAATCCAACTTTGTTGCCATGATGATGTACTGCCGCAAACCCTGTAAATACGACGATTTAAACAACTTTACAGCACAAATGCATTTTCACAGAATTAAAAAATTATAAGCTTCACATTTCTGCATTTTAACCCTTCCATTGTAAGTGACTCGCTCACTTTGACTTAGATTTTTTTGTGATTGCAGACGACATCGGTCAGTTCAGCGCAGTCACCATAACCATGACTCTTTGCTCCCATTGTTTTTCTCTACTCATGCATTATTTACACGATGTCATCCCATCTCGCTTGCTGTATTTAATTTACGATGAGATAACACGGGGTAAAAAGTCCATCAACAAAAATAAACTATAGCTTTAAACATTTATCAAATACATTGCTGAGTGCACATGGCAGGAATTCGTTTTATTTGTCAACAACTCAATTTGATGTTCCTTAATTTAATCGTAAAACAGAAATGTGCACTCTTGGGTGCCGTTCACACCGAACTCGTTTTTATGTATTTTTCTTGCGTCAGTCTGTTCTGTATTTCAATTGATTCCATATGTAAACATGCGCTGCACGGTGGTCTTGAGCCGCCTGTTTTCCAGCGTTTCGTGCGGGAGAGTCGCGTTTTTTAAAAGTCATGTCAAGTCAAATAAGGCTTTTGGAGACACCTGCGTTCTGTTGCGCTGCATTTAGCGCAGGGACGCTTTCGGTTTGAACGGCCCCTTATAATATATAGTTTTAAAAAATGTACTACCCCTTACCAAAACTGACAACGGTAGCTAAAGCTTCCGCCAAAACAAAATAGTTATTATAGTTATAACAATACAATTGTAATTCAGCTACAACCACTGTAAAAAAAAATAAATAAAAATAATATATATATATATATATATATATATATATTTTATATATCGATTATGCAATATTCTGAAATATTATTGATTTTACGTATATGCCATCATTTATCCGTTTCACAGTAATTACAATAATTGTAGTAGCTTAGCGGAAACTTTTGTTCCTGTGACAATTTGCTTTTTATTGACGTTTGGAAGCGCAAGTTACTTACACTTGTTGTATCTTCTTGGGCCACATCATCCTCGCTCCCCTTACCGCTTTCTTCTCGCACTGCTTCCATTGCACAAAGTCATTCATTTGGACCGGTAATGTCAAATATTGGGAATCAATCCTGCATTGCCAAATTTGTTTGACCAAATATCTGTCTCCAAGCAAGATCTGAACGAGCGCCGCGGAACAAAGCCAAAGGACACCAGACGCGTTCCACCTACCGGAGTGTAACTGTATCCAGTCAGGTTGTGCTCAAACAGTGCGCCTTGTGTTTAAGTTATCCTATATTCATTCAACCTCTCTGAACCATAGAGAACACTAAAACACATGGAACTCAAAATAAACCCATTCATTGGTTTATGATGCATATGAATACTTTGATGTAGGCACAGACTGAATACATTTGTCCAAGTTTATTTACATAACAGATGTTAGTATGTTTACTCTTAACCGGAATAAGATCTAACTTTAAAAGGCTTTAGCCTCAGGGAAAAGAAATCCAGTTATATAGACATGTAGCTAAAAAGCCAAAACAATTAATAACTCATTGTCTTATCTGACACAGATTGGGATGAGTCGTCAAACTAGGCCGGGACAAACTCGCAATGGCAGACAAGGCATAAAGATGACTAACACTTTAAACACTTAGACTAAACATTTCCATCTCTTCCCAAGCAAACTCACACACACTCTGACAAACATACTTTTACACAAGCACAAACATGTGCATGCAGTCTATGTGTGGTTTACTTATGCTGTATATGCAATGAGGGTTTATACTCAGGCACATATGTCATCACACACGGTTATATGTATATAAATATACATATTGTGAATGTATTTAAGTATAAAAAAAAGACAAAGTCCAGTAGTATTACACCATTTATGGATCTTCTCATGAAGAGTAAGTAAAAGCAGCCATGTTGTCTGAGGAGCATTATGTCTCTTTTCTGTCATTTCCTGAAGAGGGCGCTGCGTGCGAATGAGTACCATAGGTGAGAAGGTGTCTTTTTTGGCTCTGCTAAAGAGAAGACTTGTTGCTGGGGGACACTGGTTGGCACGGTAACATGTCGTTGATGGAGAGGATGCAGTGACTGATGGTGGGGAGACGCTGGAAGACCAGAATAACTCATTTCTGGAAGTGAACAGACTTCAAATAGTGAGTTTTGATGATGCCACAGAGACAGTTGAGTAAAAACATGATCGTTTAAAACTGTTCCGAACAGCAGGGAAAAACAATGCTAAATGCAAATGATAAATTGAAACAACACATATAGTTGTGCATAGTTGGAATGGCAAAATAAATAGGCTTCATAAAGAGGTCATCAACTTAAAAGGGAGGAGAAAGTGCTTCCCATTTGTTTTGTTAGAGTAGACATCAAAGTCAGTGCATCCAGTGCATTCCATTTTTGGTGGAAATCATGGTTTTAGTATAGTAATATTGTAGTAACTATGAAAAGTAGCCATGTTTTTTGGTTTTTTTTGGCAGAAACCATGGTTTTAATAGAGTATACTGTATCCATATATTATGGTTTTACTATTGATTAACCATGGTTAATCTTGCAGTTGCTATGGTTTTAATACAAATACCATGATATTTGCAATAAAACCATAATAACTACAAAAGTGAAGGCATGCAAAACGTATTGCGAGGGGATGCAAAACGTATTGCGAGGGGACGCAAAACGTATTGCAAGTGACTACAGAACTTTTCTGAAAAAAAGCAAAAACGTAAAAAAAAAAAAAAATAAACACTTCAGAAAAATTTAATTTTAAAGAAAAACTTAAAGATAAATGATTAAATCGCATGTGTTAACACATTAATTCGGACAGCTCTAAAGGGAACGCAAAACTTATTTAAACTTTTTTATTTTGTTTCTTTTGTACCATGAACTATTTTGTTATTGTAGATCACCACTTGATATTCAATGGAAGAACCGGTGTTCTGAAGCAAACCCAGTTGAGAACTGATGGTTTAAAAGAATGAACCTACTTTTCATTTTGCCTTGTTTTGATTTTCTCGCATTCTGAACTGCTTGCTTTCTCTGGGCCTCAGTTATCTCCATTCCTGATTAGAGACAAAGAAAAAGCAAAACAACTACATTACTGAACAGGATTCTTCGATATCAACAGCAAAAAACTTGACAGTTCATGCCAATCTACAGACATATTCTTATCCCTAATCTATCCAATACTTTTAGCTGTAAGACTCACCCATCTCTTGGTCCTCCTGCACCCGTCTGCGCTCCCGAGCAAACGCTTGCAGCCATTGCTGCTTGTCCTGGTTCTTTCTGCAGCACAGCACGCAGAGCACCTCCAGATTCTCTGAATGCCGCAGGAGGAAGGCGTTCTTCAGGA
The DNA here is from genome assembly GCA_032164185.1 of Moxostoma hubbsi. Lineage (NCBI taxonomy): Eukaryota > Metazoa > Chordata > Actinopteri > Cypriniformes > Catostomidae > Moxostoma > Moxostoma hubbsi. The sequence goes on from JAVLUX010000033.1 coordinate 21,439,465, forward strand.
AGCTTAACTCAGGGTGCCTTCCATCGGGCAGATTGATTGGCTCAAAGTGGTCAGAGTCCAGACGACCACGGTAGTGTAGCAGGTCTCTCCGCAGGACGTCTTTCTTACAGAACACCAGCTGGTGGTCAAACAGGAAGTAGCTGCGCTGCTGAGTCTTACCAGGCCGTACCATCCGTGTCAGCTCACCTGAGTGGATGAGCTCCGAGCTCTGTGTTAACACATCATCACCCTATAGGGCAAGTGTTGATAAAGGTTGCTTCGGATTACTTAGGAGAAAATAAAGTTTCAAAAAAATGTAATGATAATATTATTTTTATATGATTTTTCCTTTTGTGACTGTCTGAAAAGTAATTCAAATGTGCCAATATGCAAAGCCCCATCTAGGCCTGTGAATGACCCAGTGAATTAAATAACAAGTAATCTAATAAACAGATCAACATGGTATCCAATTTATATCTTATTGCAAGATATAAATACATATATACAAATATAATATAGATACACGCAAACATGTCTGCCCAATCAGTTACATTTCTTCATATAAGAACAGAAAGACAGTGGCTATCATAATGAATAATTCCCAATTAAAGTTTGAGTAATGCTGAAACCAGTGTTATTAACATCAATGAAAACAAAATAAATTAAAACTCATTAGGAAAACTAAAATATATTTTCATGACTCCTAAAATAAAATAAAACACACAATTTAATTTTAGTTTCAGAAATACTGTATTATACAATTTTAAGCCTTTCTTCATTAAATATGAAAATGGTACAGGATAGTGTTAACACTAGATGGCCCTGTAAAACCATAACAACCTCTATCTAAAACAGTGTTAATCGGAGTTGAGATGTCACTGACCGCCCAATGGAGAATGCCCACTTGCCAGTGAGCGATGGTGTCAATGCTCTCCAGTCGTCTCTTCCTCTCATTTATCAGACTTGCAACATTCTTCATCACTTTATGTGCATCACACACCCCTTCATAGTCACTGAGGGCAAAAACATACACTGTACTTTATTGTATTTTATTTCTAAAGTTTGTGAATGTTTCTAGAGCAGTTATCATACAGTATTATGATCATTTTGATAAATCTAATGGATTTTATTCAATGAAGTATCTATAAAAAGTAGGTATGTAGAGGAATTAGCTACCTGTGGTCTTTGGGTGTGAATTTCAACAGCTCTCCCAGCTGAAGAGGATATTTACAGATCTTCTGTACAGGTGTGAGTAAAAAGCCAGAGATAGAGATGTCAATCATCTGCTGTAGGAGACGACACGCCTCAAAAAAGTGTTTATATCTCCCTTGTTTCATTAACCGGTGCAATTCAGTACACGCAGCTGGGTGTGTGTTACAGTATTCAGAGTATATACAGAAATCTTCCCCCTGAGGTAGGAGAGAAATAAAAGACATGAGCCGTTTGAAAACATTTGTAAAAGGATTTTAATTTCCTGTGATCTTATGTAAAGATACCTGGTGAAGAAAGCAGGAGCCAATCTCACTCAGATGAGGGTTTTCTGTGTTGTATTTTTTTTCAAGGTCCTTGAGAAACTTCCTTTGAAACTTGTAGATGTCTTCAATGTTGCTGAAGATTGTCTTTAGCTGTGCATCAGTGAACATGCCAGGATGTTTCCTACATTGACGGATATAACCCTACAAAAATCATTTTAATGAAATGGCAAAATTAAAATGATTTTAAAATCAACAAATTTATTTAGAACTTGTGAAATACACAAAAATGATAGCAATGCAACAGTGTCATTTTTTATTTTTAAGGATTTGACCAGCAGAGGTCAGCAATGAGAAAGATGTTCTCTACATTCAGGGTTATTTGGAATAGTGTTCTAGTCATACTACTTCTGTAGTGTAATATATATATATATATATATATATATATATATATATATATATATATATATATATATATATATATATATATATATACACACACATACACACACACACACACAGTACATAGAATGCATTTTTTTTCTTTATGCATAAAATACTTGGATGACCAACACAATTCGCCAAAATGTACAATATACAGCACTCAGTGCAATGTTCTCATCTATCAATTGGCTTTAACTAGAAGGTAACCACCCTGCAGCCAAAGCCTTGCGAGAGTCTCATTTACTGTTAATAAGTTTAGGGTTAGATTTAGAGGTAGGGTTAGGTTTAGGGGTAGGTGTAGGGTTTCTGTGAAACTCCAAACAAACACAGTGTAAAGTTAACCATCCATCCATCCATCCATCCATCTTCAACCGCTTATCCGAAGTCGGGTCACGGGAAAAGTTAACAATTTTTTTAAATACATCTTTTGAAAGCAATTTTTAAATTTTGGCTACCAAAAATGTAGTATAAAAATGCAAAATACCTAGTCATTTTTATGATAACTAGACTGCACACTTAACAGGATAAGTTCCAACAAAAATGAAAAATTCCCCTCAACATTTACTCACACATGTGCCTTTTCTTCTGTAAAACACAAAGAATTTTAGAAAAATATCTCAGCTCTGTAGTTCCAAAGTAAATGGTGGCAAGAACTTTGAAGCTCCAAAAAGCACATACAGTCAAAATAAAATTAATCAATAAGACACCAGCGTTTTAATCCCATGACTTCTGAAGTGATCCAATTGGTTTTGGGTGAGAACAGACTTCATGATTTCAAGCTCGACTACAGCTTGAAGTCATGATCGTGTCTAGAGACTACAGATGTAGAAAGTAAAATATGTAACATTTTGGTTTGTTCTCATCCAGAACTATTTGAATCGCTTCAGGAGACATGGATTAAACCGCTGGGGTTTTAAGAATTACTTTTATGCTGCCTTTATGTGCTTTTTGGAGATTCAAAGTTCTAGCCACCATTGCATTGTATGGACCAACAGAGCTGAGATATTCTTCTAAAAATATTTCTTTGTGTTCTGTAGAGGAAAGAAAGTCACATCTGGGATGGCATGAGGGTGGGTAAAAAAATTAGAACATTTTCGCTTTTGAGTGAACTATTACTGGTGATAAAGTCACATGACAACAACATGGCACCCTACTCTCTGAAACATTTATTGTTGCATAAGTTTGACATTATTAAAAAAAAAAAAAGCAAGCAGTATAATTTATATTAGTATATAATAGTACTTTGTCTAATATTCAAAGAGATACTGTTAGAAATTATCTTGAAAGAAGCCAAATATGTGATTCTTTTTATCTTAATCTCATGTCTAAAATTATAGGTGTAGGACAGTCTTCAAGATTGAGTACCATTCAGACTAAACTGAAGATAAGGATTGTATATAGACAGTAGGCTGTCGATGCAACTGAAGAGGGTAAAACCGAAGTGGTGGGAATGAAGGCTCACCTCACAGATATCTTTGAGATGTTTGATGTAAACACGTTCGGTGTCCATGATCTCTTTGACCACATTAGCTCTCATCTGCTCTCTGTGCTCTGAACTTTGTTTGTGCGTGTCCGAGGGGGCAGATTCTTCCATATCCAGTGCGCTCTCCACACTCCCACTGCTTGAGTCCTCCTGATTCACCAGAACCTTGCCAATAAACATTACATTATTGTTAATCCCATAGGATTACATAACTCAAATGGACCAATAAGTAGGTAACTGATAACGCACAATTTCAAGACAATGACCAATTGTGTATAACACAAGCTTTTTATCTGATTCAGACAACTGGTTAATCCTCTTCTACAAGACGACTTGATCAAATCACATAAAGCCTCTGTGGAGGTGAGGGCATGTTCGAGCGTTCATCTGGAAAGAGAGTAAGCGCTAAGGGTTTTCACCTGAGATGAATTGCTGGCAATTGCTTGTTTCTGTGTTCAAAGTGAGAGACGGGGAAAGGAAAAGGGCCAGACCTCAGAGTGTGAGAAGAGGGAGAGTGAGACAGACACCTGATGCTGTGTGTTGATCGCCTGGCCCTCAACGATAGATTTAAACTTCTCCATTACTCCTTATGCGAACATGTTTTATTGTTTTGTGCATTAATAAAGAGCCATTGAGTTGGAATCGGCATCTCCCGCTTCCTCAGTCCATTGAACTGTTATACTGGTACTGAAACCTGGGATTTGAGGAAGAAGGATCCGCTGCCATGGAGTCGGTCTTCTGGTCCTAGGCCAGCATCCACTAGGCCCAACACCAAGCCCACCTGAACCAGAAGGATGACCGGTGGGTGCTGCGGAGCCTGGTACCCCAGGCAGGGGCCTCTGCCTCTCTTTCCCCAGCAGCAGCAAACCACCAAGTGTTGCTCACAAAGATGGGGCCACAAGATGATACGGAGGCCTACCTCGAGCTCTTTGAGCACACGGCCAAAGCCCTGAGATGGCCGCAGGAGCAATGGGCGATGCATCATCTGCCGCTGCTGACCAGAGAAGCCCAGATCGCGGCACAACAACTTCCGGTCGCTGACCTCATGGACTACGCGTTGTTGAAGTCCATCCTTCAACATGTAGGCTGCAGCACAGAAGAACATCGCCAGCGCTTCTGCTCCTTGATGCTGAGCGAGGCCCATTTCCCTTTGCTCAGCAGGTCTGTGACGCCTGCTGGCTAGGGAGAACCGCGATGCCAACGGCACAATCAACACAATCAACCGTTCCGTTCCCCTGGAAGGACTATCACAGGAGAATTTTCTACAGGTGCAAGAACGTCAGTCCCGGCTGTATAACAGGGGAGCTTGGCTATGGGAGTTTGCCCACATCAAGCTCGAAATTACTTGAAGTGGCAAGGTCCTTTTGAGGTCACACAGCGAGTTGGGTAAGTTGACTATAAGGTACTGCTTATGGATAGGGGCATATCAGATTTACCACCTCTAAAACCATGGTTCCCAAATACTTGCAACGGTAATTCCAGAGAGGGCCGCACTAATCTCATAGAACACCACATTAAGACAACCCCCGTGTAGTGATAACAGGTAGTACGGGGCCATTCATAAAAGGTCATGCTCGATATGGGTTAATAGAAGAATCCCACAGTGATTGGGTCAGCCCGGTAGTTCTGGTGCCTAAGAGCGATGGCTCGGTCCGGTTCTCTGAGGATTATAGGAAAGTCAACACGTGTCGAAATTTTGTGTGTATCTGATGCCTCGTATTGACAAACTACTCGATCGGTTGGGCGGGGCTCGCTTTTATTCGACACTGAATTTAACAAAAGGAATATTGGTAGATCCCCTTAACGCAATGTCCGTGAAAAAAAAAAAAAAAAAAAAAAAAAAAAGACTTCTCCACTCCGTTCGGTTTACACCAATTTGTGACCCTTCCATTCAGTTTGTTTGTGGCACTCTCTGCATTTCAGCGTCTTATTGACAGGGACCTCAGAACGCACACTGTGTATGCCATCCATACTTTGGGTATGACATCATTATTTACAGTAACGGCAGCGGCACATGCAGCATCTTGGTGCAGTTCGGAGTGGGGCTCACGACAAACCTGAAGTGCGCAATTGGGCAGGTGTAGGTACGGTATCTGAGGTTCCACTTGGGTCATGGGCTGGTGTGGCCCCAAACTGATAAACTGCCCGAGACCAAATACCAAAAAGGAGGCGAGACAGTTCCTGGGGCTGGCCGACTATTATCAAAGGTTTGTGCCCAATTATTCGGACATTACCAGCCTGCTGACTGATCTCACAAGAAAGGGAGCTCCAGACCCAGCCCAGTGACGGAGCCATGCCAACAAACATTCAATCAGGTAAAAGTCGCACTTTGTGGCAGGCCGCTTCTGCATTCCCCTGACTTCTCACTCCCTTTTGTTTTGCAGACGGATGCATCGGACAGGGGGCTGGGTGCTGTACTGTCCCAGGTGGTGGAGGGGGAGGAGTACCCGGTGCTGTACATTAGTCAGAAGCTCTCTTTGAAAGAGACTAAGTGCAGCACCATAGAGGAGTAGTGCTAACACTCAGAGAGTGAGAGACGGGGGAAATAAAAAGGGCCAGTCCTCAAGAGTGTGAGATGAGAGAGAGTGAGACAGACACCTAACACTGTGTGTGTGTGTGTGTGTGTGTGTGTGTGTGTGTGTGTGTGTGTGTGTGTGTTGATTGCCTGGCCCTCAACGATTGTTTGAAGCTTCTCTGTTATGACTTGAGCAACCATGTTTTATTGTTTTGTGCATTAATAAGAGACATTCTTGAGCTGGAATCGCCGTCTCCTGCTACCTCATTCTATTGAACTGTTACAGCCTCTTTGTGTGTGATTAACTCACCTTGTTGGATTATAAGATAAAACATTGCCACTGATTTTAAAATGGGAGGCATTAAAAACAAAGTATGCCTCATTCACTACATCCTCCAATTGTTTCCAAACCGGTCAATCAGCACGTACAACCATAATGACATATCTAATTGGGATGTGCATAGCTACATATTTTAGAATTGACTAGTCAGAGAGGTGCCTGAACGACTTGTCAGCTGATCAGTCTTGTTGGTTTCTGGTTAACCTTACATCCGTAGGATGATTTCCCTGAAAAGTATAAACACTTTTGCTTTTAAGACTATCTGTTGCTTTTAAGACTATCTGTTTGTTTGACCATTGAAAGACAGAGGGTGTTTTTGGAAATCTGTTTGAAAACATGCAATTACATTTGGTGATGATAGCCTTACAGAAATTACACACGTCAGCTATAATGAAGGAACTTTTCATAGAGCGCTTTACTGTACTGTCTAACAGCTAAAACACAGCACGAATGTCAAATATATATATCTCATCTTGACCCATCCCAAACATCTAACATTTTCTCTTGGCTCACCCAGAGCAACCGTATAGGCTCTGTTACCATGTTCAAGTGTTACTCCCAAGTGGAATGTGTTTAAACTGGCTTTTGTTTCAAATTCATTATTCTGAGAGAGTGACAGTGCAACTCACCCGCACAAAGCTTGAGGGAAACCAAGCCTCCTGGTCGCCCACCATCCCCCACCACCAGTCCTTTTCACGTACATCCAGAACCCGGATCACCTCACCGGCTTTGAAGGCCAGCTCCTGCTCCTCCATCGTCACATGATCCCACAGGGCCTCAGCGTGCACGGCATGACCTGAGTTTATGTACTGGAAATGGAGAGATATACAGTCAGGCTGAACATATAGAGGCTTTAGATCAGATAAAAAGACAAGAGATAAGTGAAATACATGCTTGAGTACCACAATTTTTATTAAACTGATAAGACACACAGTGAAATATAACCTAGACCCAATAACACAGCTTGAGAGTGATAACAACAGTATGCAAACAAGATTTTAAAGGCTTGTGTAAATGTGCTAAAAACTAGGCATCTTGTGTAGCATTAAATGTGCACTAAGTAACTTTACACAGCAAAAACGTTTTACACAGTGAAATGAATATCAGTGGCTACATGGGGCAGGTCATGCCCTTATGGAAGCCACCACATGGAAATGACGTGACCAGCCACATTTTACACACTTTATTTTAGTAACCCTCCTATTATTGGACACTTTCAACAACAGAATAAATCTACACTCACTGAGCACTTTAATAGGAACACCTGTACACCTACTTATTCATGTGATTATCTAATCAGCCATTCATGTGGCAGCAGTGCAATTCATAAAATCATTCAGATACAGGTCAGGAGCTTCAGTTAAGATTCATATCAACCATCAGAATGGGGGAAAATGTGATCACAGTTATTTCGACCATGGCATGGTTGTTGGTGCCAGACGGGCTGGTTTGAGTATTTTTGTAACTGCTGATCTCCTGGGATTTTTATGCACAACTGTCTCTAAAGTTTATTCAGAATTGTGCCAAAAACAAAAAACATCCAGTGGGGCAGTTCTGCGGATGGAAACGCCTTGTTTATGAGAGATGTCAACAGAAATGGCCAAACTGGTTTGAGCTGACAGAAAGGCTACAGTAACTCAGCCACTTTGTACAACTGCAGCAAGCAGAATATATCAGAATGCACATGTTGGACCTTGAGGCAGATGGACTACAAAAGCAGAAGACCATGGTGAGCAATTAGTTAGGACCATAGTGTTCCTAAAAAAGTGCTCAGTGAGTTAATCATCAGTGTCAAATACACCAGTGAATAGGGTATTTCTTCAATGGCATTGGTAACAAACATTTTTGCTTTTCTTTTGTGTGATGCATCCATGTCGATATGTCTGAGACCACTTTCATATTGGCCAGTGAAACCAAAAAAAACAAAAAAAAAAAAAAAAAAACAACACTTAACACACCTTTGAACCCCTTTTAACACAGGATCTAACAATCCCTCTTTAAAAAGAGAAAATATTGAATGTAATTTGTCAGTTATCATGTTCATGTCGATTCAATCTGAATTCCTTATTCGTACTGAATCAACATTTAATTTACAGTAAATTGCATTTTGAACATTCTGAATATCATACAGGAAAGTCTAGTTTTTAATATTAAAGTGAATCCCACAGAATCTTTAACCAAATGATAATAACAGCCAGTATAATTAAGTTTTCTAAATACTAATGGTTTTCAGTTTGAGCAGAAAAAGTAGATACATCCATATGTATGCATGTGCACGTATAACCCCCCCAAAATAGACAAGAACACACAGCCAACCTGATTCAGGGTGAAAAGGTCGACTTCTGGTTGGAGATAAGGTGTTCCTTCATTCAGTTCTTCAAAACTGCCATCCTCCTCACTCACACTGTCATCCAGCATTGGATCAGAACTACCATCTACTGTACAATACAACCACACACAGAGGTTAGAAATTATGCAGAGATGAATCAATATTCAATCTCTACTCAACCATCAAACAATCTCACCATAGACCCTGTCATCTTTTAAGGTCAAGTGCTTACACACACACACACACACACACAGACTCACTGACCACTGAGCACTCTGCGCCCTCTGCGTCGCCCCATTCTATCCAGACCAATAGGTGTGCTTTGGGAGAATACGCAGGGTCTCAGACGGGCAGACACTGCACGGTATGGAGGTACTCTATGAGAGGGAACTGGAGGCCGAGAAACAGGCTGAAACAAAGCACAGATTAAACTGTAATCGCCATCCATCAGGCCTCATGTTCAGATGCAGAGTTCAATGTTAAGAGCAGGACAATGACCTGTGAGATAGTAAACACTAATGTTTCAGCTCATCTTTTCTGAATACATAATACTGACGTAACAAGCACAACATTGCAAGATAGGGTGAATCTCACAACGTCGCAGTCATATTCAACCCCAAAATCAATATAAAAATGTATACATATTTGCATAAAGAAAATTAAAGGAATATTCTGGGTTCAATACAAGTTAAGCTCAATTGACAGCATTTGTAGCATAATGTTGATTACCACAAAAATTAATGTCGACATGTTCCTCCTTTTCTTAAAAAAAAAAAAAGAGAAAAAAAATCTGGGTTCCAGTGAGGCACTTACAATGGAAGTGAAAGTTAAAATACTCACGGTTTCAAAAGTATAGCCACAAACAAAAATGGTGTGTTAACATGACTTTAGTATGATAAAATAACTAACCTTTTCTGTATTCATTTATTCAAGAATTAATGCACTTAAAATTATAAGCTTCACATTTCTGTCTTTAAACCCTCCAAAAATTGTCCGCATTCACTTCCATTGTAAGTGTCTCGCCATACCCTCAATTAATTCATTTATTTTTTAAAGGAGTCAAAATTAATTTTTTTGGTAATCAATATTATTTCACAAATGCTGTCGAGCTCAACTTGTATTGAACCTGGAATATTCCTTTAAGTGTATTTTTAAGACCATTAAGATTTTTGGACATAATTTTTTCACTTTCAAGTCAGCATAGTTGAAATTAACACAACAAATACATGATGTATAAATACAATTTAAATATGTAATTCGTTTAGTTTGCAATATAGTACTGAAAATAACACTTTTACATATTACAATACAAAGAATTGGGGGCTGTGTGACAATGTCATGAAAATTGTCACAATGTAAAAAAAAAAAAAAAACACTTAAATGGTCCTAAAAATGGGCTTCAGCTTCTTTATGCAAAATAACCTTTATTTTTTATTTTCGGGTGAAATAGGACCTGGACATGTTCTTGACAGGTTTCATCAGATTCACCCTTTGATAAAGACAACAATTAACTGGAGGCATAAAGGAAATTACTTTCCTTTCTAAAAAAAACCCCACAGTAGTTACAGGAAAGACACCACGTACTTACGTTAAGGACATGACTTTTTGTTTTTTGTTTTTTAAATCAGACTGACCTATGAAGACATTATAAACCCTTAATGCTAGGTAGGGAGAGATCTAATGGGACTGTAACAATGTTTACCTCAAGGCATGAGAATCTTTATTACATTTTTTTTTTTAATTAAAAGTATCTGAGAAAATAAATGTCTATGTACTGTAAGCATGTATAGAAGTGTACAAGCTGTGACAAAGTGGGTAATGCACATGCTCATGACACAGAGTTGTTGTGCTCACAGGACACAGGTTTAAATCCTGCCCTCATGTTTCAATCACATTCATCCCTCTTTCCTTCAGTTTTTCAGTCTGGACCGAACTGTACTACATTAAATGACAAAAAGCCCATTTAAAACTACTGTAAGCAAATACCACACATAAGATTTAGATGCACTAAGAAATCAAACTTGTTTCTGTGACAGTCCTAACAAAATCGGTCCCATAGAGCAGTATAGATGCCACTAAGTGCGCAGAAATCTCTTACAGCACCTTTAAAACACACACACACACACACACACACACACACACACACACACACACACACACAAAGTTCCTTACAGAGGGCAAACTTCCAGTGTCATCCTTCTGCTCAGCAGCTTGGGACGAAAACAGATCCACTCCTCCAATAACAGAGATGGGATGTCTCTTTCTGCTCTCTGCTTGAGTGCAGACCAGACCATGCTCTTCTCTGCTGCTCTCTTTGTAGCTGCCATTACTACTGTAGTCCTTTTGGGAAGTGTAGTCCATATTCTCAGACTCCCTGTCCTCCTCCGGTATGCAGTACTTTGTGCTGCTCAGCTGGCCATAGTCAGAGAATGGCCGAGGCCTAGATCGACCTGCTCTTCTCCTGGGCACTACAGAAGTGGGCGAGTTAGTGGCAGAGGCTGGAGAATTTGGTATTGTTGCCGATTCAGCAGTACAGGTGGATGTGACAGGTGAAGATGGTGTTGCAGAGAACTCATCGCTTGTTTTCAATAGACCTTTTGTGACCAGGTCATGTGATGAAGACTAGAAGAGAAGTCAAATATCTGCAATTATACTTTAACTTATAAGGCCTATAACATAAAAAAAAAATTAAAAAAAAAATCTAAAATCGAATTAATCTTCATTTTAAATCATCCAATTTTAAATTCTAGATGTAAATGGGATCAAGAGTCAGTAATTAAAGGAATAGTTAGGGTTGATTACCACAAAAAATAATTTTGACAACCCCCAATTAATTAAAAAAAAGCAGTAAAAATTGCAGTTAAAGAAAGAAACTTACAATGGAAGAGCCAGTCCATAAACCTTAAAATACACTATTTTAGGTAACTCAGAAAGTATTGATGCTGACATTCCATGCTCCACCCCCCATGAGTTCAAATCCAGGGTGTGCTGAGTGAATCCAGCCAGGTCTAATAAGCAACCAAAATTGGCTTGGTTGCTAGGGAGGGTACAGTTACATGGGGTAACCTCTTCGTGGTCGCGATTAGTGGTTCTCGCTCTCAATGGGGCGAGTGGTAAGTTGTGCATGGATCGCGGAGAGTAGCATGTGCCTCCACATGCGGAGTCTCTGCAGTGTTGTGCACAACGTGCCATGTGAAAAGATGCGTGTATTGACGGTCTCAGAAGCGGAGGCAACTGAGACTTGTCCTTCACCAACCAGATTGAGGTGAGTAAGCGTGCCACCACAAAGACCTACAAAGTATTGGGAATTGGGCATTCCAAATTGGGAGTAAAACGGGATTAAAATTATACCATTTTAAACATATAGCCACAAGACATTAAATTATGTGTGATTATGTGTGATTAAATTACTTACTAACCTTACCGGTGTAGATAAATCCAATATTATAATTTTACTGTCATGACAACGAAACTCTGTGATCCCAGTATTGGATATAACTTTACACAGATAAGGTTAGTAAGCAATTTTATCACACTAAAACAATCTTAACATGTATAATGTTGTGTGACTTTACTTTTGAGACAATGTGTAGTTTTGCATATATGCACTGGCCCCATTTACTTCCATTGTAGTTGCCTTACTTTAACTAAAAACTATTTAATATTAATGAGTTACAAAAAGGAAATTCTTTTCTGTGGAAAATTTGGGTGAAAACTTCCTTTAATGAAAAAACAGACTAAAGCTGTGCCCCAAATGAAACACTATACAGTACTTACAATATACTCTAAGCACTCAACCATGTAGTGCTTTAAAATTGTAGAATTTTCAAACGGTAGTACTGCCCCAAATGGAACACGCAATTACTACATGGAAGCACTCATTGTTTTTCAGCTGATGGAAGTGATGCTTAAAATGCAGTAGATGTGTTTATGCTAGCTTTAGCACATTAGCCAAATTCAGACACACAGCATGGGTTGATAGTAAAGCATTCAACTCACATTTGCCAACATTACAACATTCCACGCTCAATTTTTTTGGTTGAAGAAATGCATAATCCGGGCAATTTTTTGCAGTTTTAGTGTAAACATACTACTAGCACTACAAAAATGCCATCTAATACTGCAGAAGTGTTTGATTTGGGAGCACCATAAGGTTATAATACAATATACTAAGGGCTCCAACTCATTCCAATTTATTGCACACGTTCTAGTTTATCTTTCTTCCGTTTTGTCATCTTTTTTTATTGTTATTTCCTATTCTGTGATTAATGTCTACTGTTGTAACACCTCAATTTCCCCCAGGAGATGAAAAAAGTAATACTGTACTATCCTATCATACTAACCCACAATCTAAACCTAACCCCTAATCTAAATATGGTCAAGAAATATAATATCAAATCATGAACTATTCATTACTACCAATTAAAAAAAAAACAACATTTTACTTTCAGCCACAAAGCAAGGTTTGAAACAGCAAGCAAAGTATGAAAATATAGAGAAAAATATTGTGATGGAGACCCTGTGAATCAGTCTCCATCGTTGAATTTTCCTATATTCAAAGGATTTATTGTTTTACTTGCCATATTTCAACATTTATTGGGGTTTTGTTGTGCAAATATTTTATCCATGCCATTTATTGGTTTTGTTTTTAACTCTCATTTTAACTCATTCTTATGTATTTGTTCTATTTAAGGATGGGGAGGTGAAGTTTAATTTTATTTAAAATAATGGTTTGTTCCATTTAGCAAAGGTGGGAAAATTGTGTATTTAAACCCGCCTCCACTAGGGGAGAGAACAAGATGGTTAACAAGTGTTTGAACTCATGGAGAAACAAGGTTGTTTGCATTGCGTGCCTAGGACTCCAGCCTCCATTGTTGAAGGAGGGGAGTTGGTACTGCTTTAGTACCAAACAGTTCTAGTTTTTAAATTACCTTGTTGAGTCGCCTTCGGCTTGCTCACTGGGGTTATTAATACAATTATTATTTGATTATTTTTAAACACGATAAAGAATCATATCTTATCTAATTCCACAACAGGGCTCCAAACAAAAAAAAAAAAAAATCAATTAAGGAGCGATTGGCTCCTATAGGGGGAAAAAACAGGCGCCAAATTTTTTTTTTCATTTTTAACTCCTTCCATTCCTTTTCGTCCCGCAGCTCACTAACAGTGTAGTCTGTGGAGCATTCTTCACAATTTTGTGATCACGTGCATTTTTTATGCTTGTTACTGTCACCGTGTTTTCTCACAGTCTCTTTTTTTGAAATGGTTAGTTCCTGCAATGAACTCCGTTTTCCCCGCTATTTCTTTGATATAAACTTTTGTAATGTATCTCGGGAAATGTAATGCAAATTTTAAAATCAAAGGGAGTAAATTTTTACTGTCGCCAATGGCGACCTTGACAGAAATTACACTCACAAATAAATTTATTTGGTCACAAATGCGACCATTTTTAGTCGCAGTTTGGAGCCCTGCACAAGGATGATGATTTATCGACTTTATAGACATTACATTTTTATCGTCTGTTAATGCTGAACTTCTGTAAAGCTGCTTTGAAACGATGTGTGTTGTGAAAGGCGCTATACAAATAAAATTTACTTACTTACTTACTTACTTATTTGCTCTTAACACTATTTATTAGCACATTTGCACCCCATGGACAAAATAAACATCTATTTAGTATGTCATTCCTTCTCTTTGGTGTGATTATCCTTGTGGCTGCTCCAGTCCCTTTCACAAATATGTTTTTTTTAATCCGTTTAACATGGCTTATTAAATTTCAGTTGTTCTATCTGTCCATGCTGATAATCCTGACAGCGGCCTATAGTCCATTCTGTAAAACATACAGAAAAAACAGAGATCTTACCTCTACATCATCAGTCTCGCTCTCTGCAGTTTTCCATATACACTGAAAAGGCATACATTGAACCAGCACCATGGTGAGAAAGGTACACAACACTCAAACATATACACATCTACACACAAATACAAAAACACAAAGCAAAGTTTTGCTTGGCCCTCTGTGGCTTTTCTTTTTCATGCTAATATATTCTCCTATTGCCTTGTCTGTCTATTCATGCCTACACTGGCTTTGTTTGATTGCTGGACTTTAGCCCTTGGGTTGTTCTCTTGGGGAGGAGACATTTTGTCCTGGTTGATATGTGTCCAGTCTCAGGTCTGGGAGTTGAGTTTAAGCAATCCCACTAGTCATAAATATCAGCTAATCATTACCTCATCCTGCTGCCTCTATCAAGTGCCTCACAGCTGAGGGCCCATGTGACACTGTATAAACAAGATTTATCACTTTAGAGTGACAGTAGGATGACAATGTTTTGTTGGATAGGTTGATCGACCATTTGAGCCAGAGAAATGTTGTGAACCGCTAAATAAAAGTCAAATCTCAACGTTCCTTGACCAAAGTTTGTCCTGATCTGCTAAAAAGCCATTTGTAGATTAAGGCTGTGGTGTTATTCTTAGATAACACTTGTGTGTCTAAGATATGATGCAAGTCACAAAGTCCGTGCTTCAATAAAAAATAGTTTTTACTGTAAATTTATTAATTCCTATGTCTAAGGTCAAGGTCAACCAATGATCCAACTCTATGACCTAGTTTTTTGCACTTTTTCATTCAATGAATATGTATGGTGACTAAGACTAACATACTGTCTAGCATCTCTATATGGGAGAAAAGACATGGGTTCAGAACAACAATAGGGATTGATGGCAGATTTTTATTTTAGGGTGAATTTTTCCTTTAGGCCT
Organism: Moxostoma hubbsi; assembly: GCA_032164185.1. Classification (NCBI taxonomy): domain Eukaryota; kingdom Metazoa; phylum Chordata; class Actinopteri; order Cypriniformes; family Catostomidae; genus Moxostoma; species Moxostoma hubbsi. The sequence continues at coordinate 21,454,786 of JAVLUX010000033.1, forward strand.
GAAAACTGTGATTGTCTATTCTTGCTGCTTATTATCAGTTAGACTCATTTAAAGAACAACAAACAGAGAATCAATATTGTCTGAAGGAGAGACAAACAAGTTACATATTAGGAACTACCTATATGTCTCACATTTCCATAAGTAAAGGAATTTTTCAGGTTAATTAAAGTTAAAGTCTGGATGGCATCTATGACATGCTATCAATTACCATAGACAATAACTTGGTGGTTAAAAAAAAAAAAAAAAAGTGTATAGAAAAGAAATATGCTTACAATGTACATCTATGGCTTCCATTGTAAGTGTGTCAGTGTTTTTTTTTTTTTTTTAAATTGACAGCATGTCCCTAAAGATAAATCATTTGTATTTAACTTGAAACTTTCCATTTAGTTCCTTTATGCAGTTAAATTTGAATCTGAAACTTCACAACTATCTGAAAATAAGTAAATACTTAGTTTAAAGCTGAAGTTTGTCATTTTTGCTAACATATTTTCTTCAATCCCAGTTAAATACACAGACACAACTATAAATAAGCCATTGGTAGGTTGATTTCCCAGAAAAGTGTCAAATCCTAAGTCTAAGATGAGCATGCGTTTTTGCGACGTCACACATTCAAGTCGGAAACAATATACGAAAGAATCAACTAAAACAACTGGACAATAAACAACAATAAAAACAAATTTTTCTATTTGTGCCAGAGGATAGGCATAAGTGTATACACTAGCAGCACATTTACATGACATACTGTATATCATTTAATAATGACATTTGTAAAACAAATTAATTAATTTACATAAAACAATCTGCGAAGGGTTAGACATTAGAGGGATTCACAGTAGTTAACTATATGTCTGTATAGGATTATAATATTCTTGAAATAAAGCACCGAAATTGAAATAATCTTGCAAAATCATTGCTTCCTCTTCTAATTAGACAACTCGGATATCATATAGAATTCAGAGTTTTCAATTGGGTTTATTTTTTATCTCCTTATCTCCACAATTTTGGAATGCCAAATTCCCAATACTTACAAGGTCCTCGTGGTGGTACGGTTACTCACCTCAATCCAGGTGGCGGAGGACAAGTCTCAGTTGCCTCCACTTCTGAGACAGTCAATTCGTGCATCTTATCACGTGGCTCACAGTGCATGACACTGCAGAGACTCACAGCATGTGGAGGCACATGCTACTACTCTCCGCAATCCACTCACAACTTACCACGCGCCCCACTGAGAACGAGAACCACTTTAATCACGACCACGAGGAGGTTACCCCATGTGACTCTACCCTCCCTAGCAACCGGGCCAATTTGGTTGCTTAGGAGACCTGGCTGGAGTCACTCAGCATACCCTGGATTCAAACTTGTGACTCCAGGGGTGATAGAGTCAATACTTGCTGAGCTACCCAGGCCCCCAGAGTTTTCCATTGATAAATACGAGTTCGCTTGGTCATTGAAATGCTCCGAACTCTTACTTGCAATATTTTTGACTTCGCTTGAAGTGCGCATGTGGCACTATCAAGACATAGGACTGTTTCGTTGAGCATCCAGACCAAACGGACATGGCAACATTGCCTTAACCAGTGCGAGTTTTGGGTGGGAGTGTTTGTTTGAATGACCATTGACAGATGGGGAAGTGTTCAGCAAAACCATTTGAAACAATAATTTTTTGCATATCTGTTTAGTGATGCTAGTGGCACAGAAATTACACACTTGAGCTTTAAAGCTGACACTATGGAGTGAAGTTTTAAAAAGTATCTTACCTCCAAGTTAATGTTAATACCATTGACTGTCTTCTTTTGACTAGGGCTTGAGCATTGCTTGTACATTTGGGAGTACTGGCCATTTATTCCATTTTGATGGCACTCCATAGGTTCAGAGTATCTTTCAAACAAACAGACTGGAATATCTGAATGTAAATCTGCTGAGGACACAGCCACCTGCCCAGAGTCAATTTTAAGGGCTGTTGTTTTGCTAGGAGGCTCCAGAGAGTCATTAAGGGCGGAGCTAAAGAAGGCAAGGCATGAGGGAGCCGGGTGTAAAGTTGGAAGATGTTGGTGAGTGTTGATCTGTGTTTCGAGCTGGGCTTTGTTGGGTGTGGGAGAAGGCCTCTGTTGGCGGCCACATGTGGAAACGCAGGGTGTTCTGCGGGAGTAGTCATCATGGAGTTGACTAAGAGGTGAAAGCGGTTCTCTATGGGTGGGGCCTGTTGTGTTTTTACGTTTGACAGACAGATCCGTTAAGCTGCCGACAAACTTTTTCAACTGTCCTCGTGTTCTCATGGGACTTTGATATCTACTTGAACCATTTTCCTGCAAGTCAATGGATGAGGAGCTGTCGGCCCTCTGAAGAATCGTAGTACTGGAGCATTCTGGGTTCTGTGGCTCAGCGGAGGTGAATTTGCGTCTAAAATGACTCTTAAAGACATTAATATTTTCAGCGCTTTTACTCAGTCTGCTCAAAACCTTGACATTTTCTTGAGTTGCAAGGGTCTTGCAAGGTTCAATGGACTCCACAGTACTGCAGGAATGACTTTCGGAGCCAGGCTCACTAGTCGATGGGCTTTCCGGTTGTCTCTGTACTGTATCAAGCAATGGGATGCGTCCTGCACCATACGCCCTACGGATACTTTGAGAAAAGTGGGAATTTCTTTTAAACCCAGCATCATCCTCCCCACAATCTTCATCTTCATCCAAAAGTGAAGAGATTTTCCCAGTTTGAGATGATCCGTTTGACACTTTGTCCATTTCCGAACATGTGCTCCGATTGGTTGCTGCATTCCATTTGCTTACTAAGAAACCATTGCCATCCTCATTAAATACTGAGGAAAGATTTCTCTCCTGAGTGGCTGCCATAGCATTACTCCTGTTCTGGATTCCTTGGAGAACAGAAGACCGCAGTTTTTTGAAAGAGCCCATGACGCGGAGACCAGCTAGTCCAGACCAGGCCTGTGGTGTGACAGGTTGACCTCTGTGATGGGTACTGTCCTCACATTTTGTCTGGGTGGAAAACGGACGTACAATCCTGGAAGGGTACACCTTGGCCTGGCCGTCAACTTTCACAGGAATGGACTGGGCCGGAGTACTGAATCCGTTAAGTTTGTTCGCCTCATAACAGGGCTCGGAAAGGACAGGCTGCACCTGGACCCTGCAACTAGACTTGAGACCTGGATTCATCTGCGGCTCCTCTGTGAAAGGGTCATTCTGAGGCTCATTGCTGATAGAGGAGCCCTTTGGGTCAGACGAAGGTGCCTGCAGAACCAGATTAAGGAAGTTTACTGAGGTTACTGAACGGTGTACACTGTTAGACAAACAAGTTTATTGTCAGATGTCTTTAAATAAAAGAACACACAGCATGTGACCTGGAGTTAGACAGTAAAATGTTAGACAGTTTTGTCTGAAAAATACTTCTACTTCACACTTCAATGAAACAATACAACACCTGGGTGAGAACCAGACATTCTTTGTACAAGCTTTGATAAGTTACATTATGTGAGAACTTTAAACTATGTCCTTATCTGTCTTGGCCTTGACCTATGAAATGCTAAAATCCTGAACAGTTGATTTAATTCACAGCTTATTTCTACACCCAAAGACAAAAATTCACCTTTGACGATTGTGTGATCTGTGTACATATAGTCTACTGCACTTTCCTGTTAAGGATGAATAATGAATAGTGTGTCTTTATCTAGTAAATTGGAGGGTGTCAGTGAATAGAATGAGTACTTACTGCCAGTAGGCTGCATTAAGGGCGAGGTGTGCTGTAAAATTTCCTGTAAAAGATCTGGGCTATACTTATTTATGCCTGAGAAAGAGAGGCCCCTTGTCAAGGATGTGGAAGTCGTAGCATGGTGCGACGTTCCCTTTGATGAAAGGTTTTGGTGAGCATGACTAAGCAATGAAATGTGCTAATCCATGGTGATTAATGCAACAAATTGCCCAATTGTTTCCCAGATTTATTCTCGAGTTAGGGGAGAGGGGTCCACCTGTGGAGGTTGAGCTGTTTTAACCACTTTGGAAATGCTCTGGGTTCAGTAAAAGCTCAAATCAACAGCATTTGTGGCATAATGTTGATTACTACATGTATTAAAAAAAAATTTTTTTTTTTAAAAAAAAGCAAAAATTGCAGTTGCAGTAGTAGGGCTCTTAGAATGGAAGTGAATGGGGCCAGTCCATCAACACTTAAACAACCATTGTTTTAAAAGAATAACCACAAGACTTCAATATTATACATATTAACATAATTTTAGTGTGAGAAAATTACTTCCTAACCTTATCAGTGTAAAGCTATATTCAATACCAGTTTTACAGTGTTTCATTGTCATGACAACCAAATTGCAACATTGGATATAACTTTACACAGAAAGTTAATAAACAATTTTATCACACTAAAATCATGTTAACACAATGTTTATGCTTTGTGGCTATACTTTTGAAACCATTTATATTTCTGCATTCATGGACTGGTAACATTTGCTTCCGTTGTAAGTGTATTACTGTAACTGCGATTTTTGCTTTACTTTTTTTTAATAAAAGGAGGGACGAGTTTAAATAATTGTGGAAATCAATATTAAGCCACAAATGCTGTTAATTGAGCTTAACCTGCAAGTACCAGTATTTCGACAAACAAAATGCAAAAAAAAAATTAATAAATAAATAAAAATCTCAGGAAGTGGCATCAGCAAACAAATGATGGAGGACCATTACTCAGCACTAGCTTCACTGTTCTAATTGTTACTTGTACTCTCAATTAACTGGTCCCAAAGTAATTTATAGTGGATGAATAAAGTCTGTTCCACTCAAGTTCACACAGATGTCCTAGAGTGACCATAGGTGTAGTTCAGGGGTCAGCAACCTATGGCACGTGTGCCAGCATTGGCATGCAGAGAGGTAATCACTGGCACATCAGCAACAGCGAGAGAGGAGTAGACTATTTTATTCATATGAAATTCCACACCTGCATTCCAGTCTACATCTTGATGCAATCCTTCACGATCACGCAGAGTGTTTTCATCAGCTGAATGGGAGGCTAAACAAAAAGTTAAAATGTGATGAGACTGCAGTATACCCAAAAGACTTGTGCAGCGCGTGCAAGCCATTTGCGCATCACGAGACTGCAGCGCACCACTTTGGTCAGGCTGTGTGGATGACAGCCTACATTCTGCGTTTAATTTGTTACTTATTGTTTTAAGAACAGCACGCCATGCAATAAGGAAATCTCCACTATTAATCCCTGAGATTTCCAAACCAGCATACAGGTACACCCTCAAACCAAATTCACACTCAACGTGACATTAAATGATTAAAAGAGAAAAGATAGGCCCACATTGTGGGGTACAAATGTCTTTTCAAGTATATTCAAAATATAAATTAAACATGGAAATGTAGGATTTTAGCCTCTTTTTAGTGTCCAAATACTATGCACAAGGCTGAATATTATGCAGCCTTCTGCAATTCCTACATTTTAACCCTTAAACGCATACCTCGGGTCTTTAGAGACCCATGACCTCATTCTCATGTACCTAATCCACTTTAAGTTGTGCCAACATCTCTTTAATATTCCTCAATCTCTCTCTCTCTCTCTCTTATAAATAGTGTAACACCAGGAAAAAAATACAATAAAAATTGTAATGTATTGGTATTAAATGGTATTGGTTTGTGCACTTCTATAAAATTATATTTTTTATAATTATTTCAAATCTATTCAAGTTTTCCATCACAGGATATCTATTATTTTTTATCACAAGAGAAATTAGTACTATATTTACACAAATAAATACTATATCACTGACTTTCTCTGCAACAATGAACTATCGTCAATGGTGAATTATCAGTATTTTATATGCATATGCACATACATAATATAAATGTTATTTCTTACTCAAGGTGGCACTGATGTTTCAGTGATTGACTTTTGACATTGCTATTTGATGAAGAATGTCATTTGGGTTTAATATGAAATAATGTAAGTCACGAATCGATTTAGACTCCACAAGTGCCTGAGAAAATACACAAAATCTACACATAATCTACACATGTGTAATGTATGTGTTATAACTCAGAATTTGTTTGAAAGCCAGTTGCATCTCATGAACTTTTTGTGTGAAAATAATCTTGTTCTTGAACTGTCCTGATTTGTAGCATTATCTCTTTACTTTATTAAAAATAAAATGTCAAAATATATTTAATTAGATTTTTTTCTAATTGTCTTGAAAATGTGACACTATCTGGGCATTTTGTACATCCATTTTTGATAGAAAATGTGACACTATCTGGGCATTTTGTACATCCATTTTTGATAGATATAAGTGCCTAGAGACCAGAGTATGTAAGAGTGTTTGAGAAAATGACCAAGCATTTAAGGGTTAAGGAATAGTTCTCCCAAAATTGATCAATCATTCTCCCATCATTTATTCACCTACATTCATCAAGTGCACGGAAGTGTAATATAGATTTATATCATGATTGGACCAAGGACTGCAGATGGAAAGAATTATAGTGAAAAAGGTGTAACATTATGGTCTGTTCTCACTCAAAACTGGTCATATCACTTCAGAAGACGGATTAAACCACTAGAATCATATGGACTACATTAATATTCCTTTATGCCCTTTTTTGGAGCTTAAAAGTTTGCACCCCATTGACTTGAATTGTAGATACATACACATCATATCTCCATCAAAATATAATTGTTTGTATTCCACAGAGGAAAGAAAGTCATGCGAGTTTGAGACAGTTTAAGTGTGAGTAAATGAGAGAATTATAAGTTTTGGGTGAATTTTTTATTTAAGTGTGGCTTAGGTGTCCAAATATGTGAATGCCACTGTACTGTATATACTGTAGATTAACCGCATATGTAACTTGACCGGTTGTCTTGCTCTGTGAGAATAGATTAATTCTAGCTCAATTTTCAACTCAAATGCTGATCTCTATTACATCAAGTCCACCCTTTAATACTTAGCTCCATTGAAGCATGAGGAAGCTGCTGCCACCTGACCTTTTTGTTTAACTAGAGCTCTGAAAGAATGCAATTAACTTAAAGTCTAAGTCTCCACACTGTCTACTCACATGTGCATTTTCCAGTGTCTCTGATTTTAAAAGTTGAACTTCTCTCCTACTCTTCCTCCTATGTATCATCAGTCCACCATAGCAGAATGAGAATTAATTAAAAGCCAAAATAAAAGCCACTCCGCTCAGCTCAGCTACCAGCTGGAGCCAGGCTCAAACTAAACTCCCTAAACAAAAACACAGATACACACATAAACACATGCCTACAAAGGATCCACTAATACACCCAAACACACCTACAACTTATATGCACTGATGCAAGCAAATTAAACTCCAAATCTACATTCTTAAAATCGCACACCTTTAAGGTGCAAGTAAACAGCAGTTCAAAATTATGTTAGTTATTTTTTTCCACTCTTGTTAGAGAACTATGCAGAATTCCCACTACTGGATAAACAAGACCTCCTGGCGCCAGAAATATCAAGCCATTATGTAAGCCGTATAAACACAAGAAAGGCTCCCACACACACCATACTTCCCATTTTCACTCCTTATATAACCCCCCCAAACAATTTCAAAGAACAATCGGTGCCTTAAAATTAAAGGGATAGTTCACCAAATATGGTATGTCTGTTATCATTTACTCATCTTCACACTGTAACTTTTTCTTCCATGGGACACAAATGTTAGCCTCAGTCACAGTTTAATTTCATTGTTTGGAAAAAGAGCAGCTTCAACATTCTTTACATTTTTCTTTTGTTTTCAATGAAAGAAACAAAGTCATATGGGTCAAAATGACATGAGGGTGAGTAAACGACAACAATTTTCAGGTGCACTTATCCTTTAAGGTGATTTAAACGATATTCCATACTATATAATTGCTCATTGCTAATGACAAAATACACAGACAAGTCCAAAATGATGCTTCCTGACAAAGGAATTTCCTAAGAATAACCTACCACACCAGTTTTGACAATCTCCCAATCAAGCTAAGCAAGTCTTGCCATGCTGTCACACCACTTAGGAATGATGCAGCCAATGACAACCCAATCTTTATGAACTAGTAAAATGAAAACTACCAGTCACAGTTGTGACAGGGAAGTAAAAGCCTTTTTTTAAAAGCTCTTATATTTTCAGCTTGCAAAATTTACACCACCCTTTAGCATTCCAGACTTTCATTACTTTCATTTTATCTATATATAGATTATCTGATGAAAAAATCTTGTTAGCATTTGACTCACCATTTGATAACCCTTCCACTAGCTAAAAGACTAGAAGAGATCCAAAGTGAAAATGTTAAAGAACACCAGCATTCTTAATTTCTCTGGTAAAGATTCTTCTCACTCCACCCCACTTGATAAACCATGTGTGTAGCACCCCTCTCCCCACCCTAATCTGATTATGAGGCTTTATCAGTCTGCACTAGCATCAATATATCTGCATACTGTCAAACGCACCCATAGACACACAAGTTTATGCGTGAGAGTAGAGAGAGAATTTCTTCACAGAAGCAATAACTTCTAAAGTCAGTCTGAAATATTTGGTGTTCATCAGAAAGACACCAGATGTATTCTGAATAGGAAAGTGATTTATTATATTTGTTTGGTTATTGATACCACCAACCATACAGTATTTTGACCGAGTTCTCCTTTTTGTCAGTGAGAAAAGGAAGCATAGTTAGGAGGTGGACACACCCTGCCCGCTTCAGGAATGGGAAGTGTCATGTAATGCAACCTCTGACACCCCATTCATCTCACCTGTCTCTGACCAGCATTTGTCTACTCCAAGTCTGCTGCTCGAAAACACATGTCAATTTACTTTCAGAGAACTGCGAAAGACACTGCTAAGTTATATGGGTGTGATGAAAATACAAAAAAGGTCATATTTCACCATGAAATCCAAAGGAAACATTTTTGAAAATCTTACATTAGGAAACTGGACAGGCTCAAAGAACTGGATAGATTTAGGGAACTGGACAGGCTCGGAGAACTGGATATATTCAGGGAACTGGAAAAATTTAGGGAACAACTTGACAGGCTCGGGGAACTGGATAGATTCAGGGAACTCGACGGCCTCAGGGAACTACTGGACAGGCTCGGGGAACTGGACAGATTGAGGGAACTCAACAGGCTCGTCGACAGCCTCGGGGAACCAGACAACCTCAGGGAACTGGACAGGCTCGTCAACAGCCCCAGGGAACTACTGGACAGGCTCGGGGAACTACTGGACAGGCTCGTCGACAGCTCCAGGGAACCGGACAGGCTCGGGGAATTGGACAGGCTCGGGGAACTGAACAGGCTCGTCAACAGCCTCAGGGAACCGGACAACCTCAGGGAACTGGACAGGCTCGTCGACAGCCTCAGTGAACAGGCTCAGGGAACTCGACGGCCTCTGGAAACTCTACGGCCTCGGGGAACAACAGGACAGGCTCGTCGAACTACTGGACAGGCTCGGGGAACTGGACAGGCTCGTCGAACTACTGGACAGGCTCGGGGAACTGGACAGGCTCGTCGAACTACTGGACAGGCTCGGGGAACTGGACAGGCTCGTCGAACTACTGGACAGGCTCGGGGAACTGGACAGGCTCGTCGACAGCCTCAGGGAACCGGACAACCTCAGGGAACTGGACAGGCTTGTCGACAGCCTCAGTGAACCGGACAGGCTCGGGGAACAACAGGACAGGCTCAGGGAGCTCGACGGCCTCGGGGAACAACAGGACAGGCTCAGGGAGCTCGACAGCCTCGGGGAACAACAGGACAGGCTCGTCGACGGCCTCGGGGAACAACAGGACAGGCTCGGGGAACTGGATAGATTCAGGGAACTCGACGGACTCAGGGAACTGGACAGGCTCGATGGCCATGAGCACTGGCAGTTACAGGGGAACTGTCTCTGTCGCCATGGGTACTAGCATTGGGATGGGATTACTGCCATTCCCCACAATGTAGAGCGAGAATGTGAGCTTCAAAGCATAGTCAATGAAGTCCACCAAGGACTTCACCATCTGCCTCCTGGCAGACAGTATTTCACAGGCTCATTAAGTCCGAACCGATAGCAGTCCTTGAGCTCAATATCTCCCAACTGACAACTTGGCTCGATGGTTCCCTTCGTTTCCTTGTTTGAGGGCAAACATTTGAAAAGCCGATAGATCCATAGAATCGGTCAGTTCTTCTGTAACATATGCAAGAATAAGGCAAGAGGAGGAGGATATATGTGCAGGCTTTTTAATAAGAACTTTACATAGAACTATACATAAATATACAGATCTCAAAACACGAACACAGAACAAACTGTTACATCCATGAAGGAAACTAACTGACAAAGACAAAAGGTAACATTTGCTTTTTTTTTTTTTAAAGAAAAGTAGTTATGAGTCAAAATATTTTTTTTGTGATAATCAATATTATGCCACAAATCCTGTCAATTGAGCTCATATTGAACCTGGAAGATTCCTTTAAATTAAAAGAAATATAACATTACCTATTTGTAGGGCGTATGATCACAGACCAGAGGGTGAGAAGTGAGATATAGCATGAATTTATGGTCCCCTGGTTCAGGAGGCACACAGCAAGGCATTAGTTCCTTGTGCGTGTCTTGTGATAACGCAAACCCTCTCATTATGTGTGTGGAGGAGTGCATTCCATTGCCTGTGCCCTATGTGTTGATGTCTAAAAGAGCAATTGTTTAGAGTAGGGAAAGTGCTGGTCTTAGTACTTAAAAGGATAGTTCACCACAAATTAAAATTCTCATTATTTACTCACCCTTATGCCACATAAGGTGTGAATGACTTTCTGCTGCAGAACTCAAGCAAAGATTTTTAGAAGAATGTCTCTTGGTTTTGTTGGACCATACAAAGCGAATAAATGGTAGCCAGAACTTTCTGGGTTCTAAAAGCACATAAAGGCAGCATACAAGTAATCCATAAGACTCAAGTGGTTAAATCCATGTTTTCTGAAGAAATATGATAGGTCTTGGTGAGAAACAGATCAATATTCAAGTCCTTTTTACCATAAATCTCCACTTTCACTTTGTTTTTTTTTGCAATTTACATTTTTCTTGCATATCACCACCTACTAGGAAGGGATGAGAATTTATATATTTATATATTATAAAATTTATATTTTATATTAAAAAATATTTATTTCCACCCACACCAATCATATCACTTCTGAAGACCACTGGGGTCATATGGATTACTTTTATGCTGCCTTTATGTTCTATTAAGAGCTTAAAAGTTCTGGCCACCATTCACTTGAATTGAATGGACCAACAGAGCTGAGATATTTTTCAAATAAATCTTTGTTTGTGTTCAACTGAAGAAAGATGGCAGAATTTTATTTTGGGTGAACTATACCTTTAACTAGCTAACCACTACTCTTGTGCACTACAAATAAATATTGCAGTGACATTTTCTGGCACATTCAATTATCTGTGACATGACGATGTCAACAGCAGCACATGGCTTGCATAGGACAGTGTGTCTGACTTTAGACATATCCAAGCATTACAAATAGATTTAGGTTTGTGTAATGCCTAAAGCTATTGCACGAACATCCTAAATGCATTATAAGAGTGAAATTACTGTTTTTTGCATGGTCTAAAAATCTCAATTTTCAAATTTCTTCAAGGAAGAAAGATAAAGACAAATATTTTAGGTTTAAGAGCAAGCCGCTGGTATGAGTGCAGGCTCAACTGGGTTCTTTTTCAAAGAAGAAGAAGAAAAAAAAAAAAGTCATTTATTTGCGAGTTTAATTAACTCGCTCTCCCTGTAAAGCGCTTTAGGGCCGCCGGCCCCCCCTCTCGTCTTTCTCCATACAAGCTTACACCGAACTCGTTCTGTAAACATGCGCCAGCTAGCTAGACGGACGTCTTTGACCGTTGCGCCGCGCAGCGTAGTTTAGACGCCATGTCATCTTAAAAGAAAACGTCATCTGTTAAAAGCGCGTCTCGAGACACCTGCGTTCTTCTCTATTATTGGCCCTGCATCTAGCATTTTTTTGCGTGTTCGGTGTGAAAGGCCCCTGACGGGCTCTAACACCCCCCACATCACTATGACAACCAGCTGGATAGTAACGCATACACATACACAATGCCCCCTCCTCCCTCTCACAGCTTCTTTTTGAATCCAACGGCTATTTGAACCTCATAGAAACTTTTGAACCCAACTCTTAAATTCACTCCTCATTACATATCCATTCTCGTTTTAATGAAACGTTACAATATATTGCGTCTAAATAAACGTGGAAATTGATTGCTATTTACCCGCGATTCTTACCTGTATCATAGTTCTTGAGTGGATCTTGGCCCGGTGTCACAACAGTATTTCGTCTCCTATCGCCTCGTCAGCCACGACTAACTCCTCCGACAGTCCAATGTCCGGTGAATTACGCATATTAACACATCGGAAATCGTTCACCAGTCCGATTATGAATGTGAAAGTACAAGACCAGTCAATATTTCATAGGGAGTCTGCACGCACAAGAACACATGTCCCGTAGTTAAAGATCTGTCGGGACGAAAAACGCTCCATGACTCCCTTAAGCGATTTAAGGCACATTAACGAAATAACAGGACACGAGGTGGCTTTGTGGGTTGAAAGATGTTTCGCTGCGGTGGAAATCAGAGATACATGGCGTTGCGCAGGCGACGCAATGTTATTGGACAGCACCGGTGCACTTGTTGCGCTGATTGCTTCGGGGCGGAGAAACAAGTCGACTGTGATAGGCGATCTTGAGTCTGCCCACGGGACGCCAGCCAAAATCTCTAATACTATGGATGCGATATAAATGCTTCTGCGCACAATTACTTCTTAAATATGATTTTTTTTTTCATTGAGAGGAAAAGCGAGTGTCTAGATATAGGGTACAATGGGGCAAAAGGCTCCTTTAATATGATTTCTACCAACACCAAACAGCATAAAAACTACCACAGTACTTTCCTAAACAGGCCGACCTGTTTGTCACTGTGCACTGCAACATTTTAATTTTAGGGTAATTTGATCTAACATTTAATAACTTTTAAAATGTTGCAAATGTATAAAGCTAATCAGAATGTACACTAGATTACACCCGTAAAAAAATTATAATATTTGTATTCAAAACCACCTTCTGTTGTCATTTATTTTCACTCAAATTATGTTGCTCCATCAATATTCTATAAAAATAAATGTGTTTCTTATATCTTGAGATAATATCGAAAACGTTCGACCTGAAATGTGCTTTGACTCACAAAGGAGTTTCAGCCATCAAAACAACACTTAAATTATGTTTTATCCTTTCTCCAAAAATACACTGTAAAAAGTGAAAACATGTGTTACCTCAAAGGACTATTCTGGGTTCAATACAAATTAAGCTCAATCGACAGCATTTGTTGCATAATGTTGATTACTAATGAAAGTCAATGGGGTCAATCTGTACAGGTTAAAATACTGTTTCAAAATTATAGCCATTAGATGTAAGCAATATGTGTGTAAATATGATTTTTAGTGTGATAAAATCGCATACAAACCTTTTCTGTGCAAAGTTATTGCCAATTTGACAACTTTGTTGCCATAATAACATAACTCTGTAATCCTGGTAAATTACTATTTAAACAACTTTACAGCTGAAATAGCACACAAGTTTTAACAGAAGAGTTAAAATAAGTGCTTTTTTTTTTTTTTAAATTATAGCATTCAGCCACAAACGCACTCGATTGAGCTTAACTTGTATTGAACCTGATAAATTCTTTTAAGGAGCTATTTCTTATCTTATTCAGAAAGATTATGGAACAGCGGGGTTTAAGCCATCCCAGGATAAAAGTCTAAAAAAAAAATTTTTTTGTTTTCTCCAAAACACCAAATAGAAAAAATAAAAAATACCACAGCACTGTCCAGAGGAATATTTTATATATTTTATAATGTTGCAGATGTATATGCTGATAATAATTCCTGAAATGATCACATCTATTTTGAGACAAAATACTTATTTATTTATTATTTGTTATTATTGTCATTTGTGTTCAAGGTGATTCAATCAAAAGTGTTTTAAATAACTGTTCAATAAGTGAAAGGATAGTATTTGGGGTGAAAATCCTCCCTGTTGCAGGGGTATAAAACACATTGTTTTTCTTATGGAGTGAATAGATTGGTCCTGAAAATTGTTCAAAGGGGGCTCACATTGACTGATCCAATCACAATGGAGATTAAATTGTTTAGGAGAGATTTTGAAATGCAAAATGTGTCTGAAAGTAACAGGAAATGGTAAACCCTGTTCATTTTGAATAAGAATTATCTTTATTTGTTACTCAAAAAAATAAAAAAATAATCTTGATGTCCCAAAAGTATTTGCATTGTTTTGCACTATAACTATTGCACTATATCTACGCTCTACCAATAAAACCTCCTGATGGCCTTTTACACTAAGTGTGGGACAAAACAAGACCTCCTTGCCACCTTTAAAACAAACAAACACACATGCACACAAAAATTATTTTAATCAAAGCAATCTTCCGTTATTATTTATTGTCACACATATGGAGTGGTGGTGTAGTGGTCTAAAGCACATAACTGGCAATCACAAGGTCGCTGGTTCGATCCCCACAGTCACCACCATTGTGTCCTTGAGCAAGACATTTAACTCCAGGTTGCTCCGGGGGGGATTGTCCCTGTAATAAGTAAGTTGCTTTGGATAACAGTGTCTGCCAAATGTAAATGTACATATTATGTTTTTTTCCATCAATAGTCAATAAAAATACATTCTGTATTAGAAAGAATTTCCTTGAATGCCTTCGACCCTGTTTTGCCATACTTTTTGGTGTAACCTAATGTAGTCAGGTGGATCCAGTGTTTATTAAATGATAAAATATACATTTTTTGGACAAAACCATACAGCTAATTTAGACGTCACCACAATAAGCACATTTTGAGGTTACCTGGAAAAAACAAACACATATATTCTTAAAAGATGAGCCAATAATGCACAAATACGGGTTATCTTGTAAGTTTAACTGAAAATGATGGTGATATTACAACAAATCTGTCAAAAGAAGAAAATCAACACAAAAACAAGTATTGCATGTGAGACCATTTAGTGGATTTAAAATATTTAATTTTAAAGTATGTGCACATGCTATCAAACATCAATTAAAGAAAGGGCTCTTCAGGGTAGATAATTTAGGTTGCAAAGAGGATAAATCCAGAAAAAACAGTGTCATCATCTTCATCTGCATAAAGCCCGTTAAAAAGCTCTCCGTCAGCCACTTGTAGCCACACCTTGTCTCCCGCCTGCAGGTCTAGGACCGCTCCCCCTGCCGCCTGGTCCTCGCCGCTTTGGTAGTTGTCCATGGTGTGGATCATTCGCTGACCATTCTTTACCAGTGCCACTTTAACATTGCGAGAGTAGACAGTGATATGATAGGTGAAAAAATATGCTCCACTGATGGCACAGGTGAAGCGGCCGGTCTGAGGGTCATAGTGACCCTGGCGGTTATAAAGTATTTTATCAAAACGAATTGGTGTATTAGCAGGAGGTATTTTGGAGGTTTCACTCAGTCCAGCTGAGAAAGCACTTTTTGGTATCTCAGGAATGTCACCCTTTGGACCTTGTTCTCCAATGTCGCCTTTTGACCCTTTCTCACCACGCAAACCAATGCTGCCTTTGATGCCCGGATTGCCAAGATCTCCCTTTGGGCCTGGTCGTCCTAGTGGCCCCAAAGGGCCCTGTAATCCCTTATCTCCTTTGAAGCCAATATCTCCTTTTGGTCCTTCAGGACCTTCAGGGCCTACCTCCCCTTTGATGCCCTGTGGTCCTTCCAGACCTATTTCTCCCTTCTGGCCTTTCAAACCTAGTGGCCCTGGGAAGCCTTGGGGACCCATTTTGCCTGGTGGGCCCCTGTCACCATTATCTCCACGCCGCCCTTTCATACCACCCATGCCAGCAATACCTGCAAAGCACCGACCATTCCCCTGTTATAATAGCAATAGCCATTTGAAATTTAAAAATGCTAAAAAAACATGTATTCAACTAAAGTGAATTCTATCCATACTCCAAAAAACATAAGGGTTGAAAAACAAGAGATCAAATAAGATTAGGACCAAGAAAAGGAAACAAAGAAATCAACATTTTACCAGGTTCTCCTTTATCTCCTTTTGGTCCATGTTTACCAGCTTCCCCACAGGTACCTATGTCCCCTTTAGAAAGCAACAAAGCCGTTGAAAGCTTTATACTGCATTCTGTGCTATGTATGTATTGTATGAAACACTGTTATTGCATGTGAGGTTTCAAAATTATTAATCTGATAAACTATGCTACTGTCTTAAGTGTGACCTTGGACTTTAACATCGAATATCAAATGGCATTGCAAACACGGTTGTCCAATATTTCAGTTTAAGTTTTGTCACTCTCTGTCCTTACTAGCTTAGTTCAAAGGTGTCTGATTAACTGGAGTCAAAACATATTTGCTTTTTTCTTACCTCTGTCCCCTTTGTCCCCCTTGTCCCCATCTCTGCCATCACGACCTGGCATTCCATTGTGTCCTGGGTCTCCTGGGATTCCGGGGTGACCCCACATACAGCCGTCTTTCTTTTCAGAAACTTCCTGCTCTGCAGCATTGACCAACAGAACTAGAAAAAGTATAAAAATCTGTCTGGGAATGAGCATGGTTCTCTCAACCACCTCTGCAGCAGACAAATGTCCAAAAAACTGTGATTAAAAACTGTGCTGGCTAAATGTGCACAAAGATTTGAAGATTTTGTCATCCCAATTCATTGGCCAGAAAGTAATTGTCGAGATTACTTATTTTCGTTACACATCACCTGTGTCCTCTATTGTAATGCCTCTTTGTATTTTAGTTTAGATAATAATAAACCTGAAACCTAGTCTTGCACAATCCATTTTAGCATAGAGTTTTACAAATTGTGCATGCAAAAGTCATTCATTCTTTACCAGTGTGGAGTAAAGTTAATATTATTTTGAAGATGTCAATCTGTCACTTCCATAAGGGCTTTAGGATGTTTGGTGACCAGTAAAGTGAGAATAAAACTGACCATCTTGTGTTTTAATTTGCCCTGTTTGATTTGGCTGCTTTAGAAACATTATCGGGCAGACACAAAGTCAGTCTAAAGAGCAATGTGTAATTAACTGCTGTACACATAAGGCCCCAGCACCTCATGCGTGTGAATTCATCTTGAATAATTTTCCACTTGCCAATCCTTTTCTTAAAAAAAAAAAAAAAGGAGCAATAATCTGCATTCCAGAGAGGCACTTACAATGGAAGTGAATGGGGGCAATCTGTAAACGTTAAAAACTCACTATTTCAAAAGTATAGCCACAAGACATAAACAAAGTGGGTTAACATGACTTTAGTGTGATCTGTGTGAAGCTCTAGCCAATTTTGCAACTTTGTAAATGTCAAAAAACCCTTAAGTTTCAAAGGAAGAATTAATGCAAGTTTTATAAAATTAAAAGTTTCACATTTCTGTCTTTAGACTCTCCAGAAATTTGCCCCATTCACTTCCATTGTTAGTGCCTTACTTTAACTTGTATTTTTGCCTTTTTTAAAGATAAGGACGGACGAGTCGAAATAATGTTTTTGTGATAATGCTGCAAATACTGTTGATTAAGCTTAACTTGTAATGAACCTGAAATACTCCTTTAAAAATAAGAATCAAAAGGGTTCTTCTGCTTAATGATATAAAATTACCTTTTATGTTTTTTTGTGTATAGTATGCTGGGTACAACAGAGCTAAAGGCACACCTTAAGGAAAGTTAGCTTTTTTTTCAGTTCCTGTTCATTTCTGTCACATCTGGCATTTTATAGCATCTCGAGTATTCTTAACATATTAATCTTCATTGCAATTGGATCAGTCAATGTGAACCCACTTTGAAAATTTTTCAGAACAAATCTACCCAATGTGTTTTTGTTACCATTTAGTGTTTTGGAAGAAAATCAAATAAAAGAAGCCTTTAGCATGTTGTACCCTACTAGTGCTTTATAACCAACTTAAATACAGTGACAAATGGTTTTTGATAAGAGGAGAGTTCTTTGTTGAACCAAAGGTGTTGCAAGAAAGTTGTTGGTTTAAGTTGTGTATAGTATTTTTTAAGCTAAGAATTCTACATTTTATTTCAATGAAAACAGCTGTTAATTTATTAAACATTTATTAAATATTTCCACTACATGACCACCAAAACAAATAATCTGCATAGAGTACATTTTGTTAGTATGTGCACTGACATCTTTCATTAATTTTAGGCCATTAAAACAGTAAAAAAAAGAAGAAAAAAAGCTGATAACACCTGATCAGTGTACACTCAAACACTGCGTTAACTAGTAAAAAGTTGCAGTTGTTTGCTGTCTGTTATTTGTTTGTTTTTTTGGCATACTGTTTGCTCATAGAGTATAAGGCAGCTATTTGGACTTAAGTCACTTGGCTAGAAAACATTTGAAGAATAACTAATCACTATTGGCACACATTTACAAATAAATAATTTCATCTTATTACAGGTTAAGCAAACCAAAAATAAAATAGATATATCTAGCATGCTTATACCTTATTTAATTTTAAAATGAAAAGAGAGAACATTCTTATAACCTCTATACTTTAGTTTCTGATGTTACTTAGACTACACTTCTTCATCAAACAGACTTTACCATCAAGGGCTGAGAAGGAACACTGCATGGTGTGGGCTGGGGTTGGGAGGTTTTAAGGTCTTCTAGTTGTTTTAGGCAAGTTTCTGGGCAATGGCATAGTTTTACATAATCTGGCGATGCATGCCATAACCAGTCATGCCAGACTGAGATGCCCCACGGTTACTGCCCATCTGCAAGCCAATCAGATTCTGACCCTGGCGCAACTGCTCCTCAGAAAACTCTCGCCGGTTGCTTTGAGACTTCCTGTGGAACAAGATCAAAAAGGATTCAGAACTCACATGGCACTGAGACACAACAAAGTCCATTCACAAGTCCAACCAGACAGCACATAACACAGTACTGTTAACTAGCAGTACTCATTGTCTTGCTCACCTGTGAAACCAGTCTCGGCTCCCTCTGAAATGTCCATCGTCTTTGGTGAGAGCCACGCTACCCAGGGCCATTAGAGTTCTCTGGACAGCAGCCATGTCTTTTCCTTTAACCAAGGGAGCCAATAAACACTGAAGTGTGTGCATACTATATCATCCAAGAAACTATAAAAGCATTGCAAACATTATATGATAAAATACAGATGCATATAAAACAATTTAAACATATTGATATCTTAAAGCTGAAGTATGTAACTTTTTCAGTGTTAAAATACTTCTAAGTCTTCAGAAAATGGCAGAGATCATTTTTTTTTATTTAGTTCTGGCTTGGAATGTCTCTTTGGCACTTTTGAGTTGTGTCAACTCCATAGCCAAGTGGTTAAACCCATTGAAGTACATGTCAAAATGGTGTGAGTTTGAATCCAGCAAAGAGCAGAATCAAAATTTGACTTCAGTGGATCTATGTGTCTTCATATTGTGCTTACTACAATGCAGACTGTACTTTAATTCCTGCTTCAATAAAAAAAAAAAAAACCCTAGGCTTTAACAATATCTTCCCAGCAATAGTTGTATACTCTCAACCTAGAATGTCTCCTTGATGTCAGTCAGAATTGTCAATTGTGTGGCACAGTGTTTAGAGCACTGGGCTTCATTTAAAAGTACTGGGTGAACCTCAGTTCGATACCAACCTCAGCTGAGTTAAACATTGTGACACTTTTGTGCCGTGCTCTTTGCATTGTGCTTGATGAATTACTTTAGGGCTTGGCCCTGATTGTCGCTTGCAGCTATATTATATAAGTGCATTCAGTGGTGCTGGTGTCTCAGTAATTACATAATTCAGCTTTAACAGTATAACGGTATATCTGACCGCCATTCACTTTCATTCAATCTTTTTTTCTATACAGCGAAAGTAAATAGTGACTGAGGCTGTTAGTCCCTAACATTCTGCCTAACATGTGCTTTTGTGTTCCAAGAGGAACGACATGAGTGTAAGTAAATTACTCCAGAATTTTACATTTTGGGAGCACTACACATTTAATGTCCTGCTGTTGAGTGTTTGCTTTTATAAGCTACAAGCTAGTTAAGAAGTCCAAAAATTGCTGCTCCAGAACTAATAAAATTATATTTTACAATGTAGTGCAGGCCATTATATGGCCTATTAAGTTGCATATGCAGTTTTAAGGAAGCACCATTGTGCTGTTGTTACTGTACCTTCCCATAAGTCCACTGTTTGAAAAATATCTGTGGTGATTACACCATAGGCTTCAGCTGCCTGAAGGAACTGGGAGATCTTTTCCATCTGCTTAAAAGCCATCTGAGTCTCTGGGATCTTCTTAATAGGCTCCTTACCACGTGGATACAAACTATTAATGAGGCTACAGAGGATCTGCAGACACAGATGATAACGAAATGGAAAGTAGAGAGATAAAAATGCATTAATGACTTTAAGAAAGAAAGATGTTGGTGTGATATTGTCAAATTGGAATTCACCCAGATGTGGAACCCCATTAGATGTGGTAACTCACAGTGCCATCAATGAGCCACTTTTGAAAGTTTTGTTTCCCAGGCTGTGGTTTCTCGATGTTTCCTCCACATTGTGCGATAATCCAGTCCACCAGCAGAGACTCCAACTCAGAGTCATATTTCTGCTCAATCTTCTCCTGCACTTCACGGCTCAGTCCATAACTGGGTCCTCTGTTTGCCATAGTCAATTAAATTACGAAATGTTCCCTCAGTAGACCTATAGACCTATTTAAAAAAAAAAAAAAAAAAAAAAAAAATTTCGATTTACATCATAACATTTTTATTTACAAACATCAATGTCTTATGGGGTCACAGTATAAAGTAGTAATAGTCATATTCTGATTGTCCTCCCTGTGGTTTTATTACGTTTTTTTTTTTTTTTGGACAGATGTACTAACCGGGGTGTGGTCCAGTTCAGTTCCAACGTGACTAAAACAAAACGCCCAGATGCGTTTCCATCTGAACGTATTGCCGAGGCTAGGCAATAACTTGAGAGAGCATCGCAATACTATGCATAATTAAATGTGTGTGTGTGTATGTGTGTGTGTATATATATAAAGAAGAACTTGCACACGCAGAATAGAAATAATTGCGCAGATTTAGCAACGTTGTTTTTAACTATCACATTTAAACTTCGTTATTTAATCCAATTTGCAATATAATGTATTTTATACCTATTAAAAATAAAAGTGATGTTCACAGAGTCCACTTACCGCACAGGGATGTGGGTCTTGTCCTCCAACAAAGCGAGGTCAAATCTTCCAGTGGTCACTGCTCAGAGATGCTGAACTGAAACAAACGTGCAGCCAGTGATGGGACATGGCTTTCACCGCACTGTTTGGCGAGGCTCATGAATATTAATTAAGATACGTAGCTAGACGTTCGATGAAAGTTAATGTTCATGAGCTGCGTCTGGCATATCAAGCAATCTGTTTTATGGCAGGCGCCACAGAGATGGTCTCAAGAGATTCCATTAACATATGCGACTATGGTACAGAATCATCCTATATTCCAATATGCGGGGCTGGAAACATTTCTTTCGAGTATTGCTTTGCAATTAAATGAATTGCTTTGCAATTAAAATATATCATAAAATATTTGTATACCTCTCAAAAACGTTTTCATTTGAATCTAGCATTATGAAAACGCATGTAAAACGGGTTCAAAACAAAATCAATTTACTTTTCTCAGAAAAGAACCAAACCTTTTTACAATTAGATCAAGAAACATTAGTAATGCATGTAAATTCAGCGGAAGACAAATGCGGTCTAATACGTGATGTATAGGAAAAACAAGTAATTTAAATTAATTTACTGAAAGCTTTAAGCATTGCCTTAAAGGGACAGTAAACCTAAAAAGGTCATTTCTCTCATCCTTTACTTACCCTCATATCATCCCAGATGTGTATGAATTTCTTTCTTCTGGAGAATACAAACGAAGATATTTAGAAGAATATCTCAGCTCTGTAAGTCCATTTAATGCATGTGAATGGTGGCCAGAACTTTGAAGTTCCAAAAATCACATAAAGGCAGCATAAATTTAACCATAAGACTCTAGTGGTTAAATCCATAACTTCTGAAGCAATATGATAGGTGTGGGGGAGAAATAGATCAATCTCCACTTTCACATTCTTCATGCATATTCACTGGGCAGGGAGAAGAATTTATTGTAAAAATTGACTTAAATCTGTTTTTTCATCCACACCTATTATGTTGCTTCTAAATACAGATTTAACCACTGGAGTCGTATGGATTACTTTAATGCTGCCTTTATATTTTAGACTTTCAGGAGGAAACTTTGGGCAGAATGAGAGCATCGGTTAAGATTAACTTTAATTGTATGGAAAATAGATGCAATAAAAGTGAATGGTGACTGGGGTTGACAGTCCCATTCTGCCTAACATCTCTTTTTGTGTTCCAATTAATAAAGTCGTCTAGGTTTGAAAAAGAAGATGGTGCTCAAATGGTGACAGAACACATTTTTTGGGGGTGAATTAACCCTTAAGCAAATATAAATGGTTGAATAAATGGCAGCTGAATGATGGAAGACCAAAACATCACTTTGACATTCATATGTTTGGCAATGTTTCATTTTGATATGCTTATGCATAAGCAACATGGTGCCATTTTAATTTAGAGCATTCTGACAAAGTACCCAGAGAGGACACATACATTTCGGAGATGTCGGAGTGTTTCATCTGGAAAGCAGTGTAATTAACATCATATAACATCATAAATAGAACAGATTTACATACATTCGAAATCATCTGCTGAATGTCTTTTTGAAATCAGAGAGGAAACATCTTATAGAGATATTGCAGATGCACAAGCGCTCTAAAAAAAAATACAGCTTCCAGCTGAAAACACAGACATAAATGATGTCTTGGTGAGGTACGTGTGCTATCAGGGTAGGGGCACTGGCTGAGATAGAAAGGTCAGTCTGGTTGTTAAATATGAGCTCATTGGTTGGGGACGAAGGGTTGAAAAGCCCATGGCCCATTGAACACAGTCCAACACTAATTGCATGTGTTAATCAACAACCAAGTAATTCCTGGAGCAGTGGTTCAATACTTCAAACAAATAGGGAGTGCAGGAGGCTGACAGAGCTGAAAGGTCAGCTTTGATATAATGTGCTCAATACGGTGCTCGTTTGGATGTTCAGGTGGGCTAATTAAATAGTACACACACCACTAACTTTTCATCCTTGGTCTTAAGGAACAATGTTTAATCACTGATATGCATATAATAAACTGTGTATTGATATACAAAGTCTTTATTTCCATAAAACAGTGTGACATGAGGTAAAAAAGGCACAGGAGACCTACAGATTCCAGAACTGGCAGTAACCATTCTGCTAGACAAGCAGCAGCTTTTCAAAAGGGTTGAATGGCACAGCATTGCATTGAGTAAACATGTTACAGATATTTAAAAGGAGGCATAAGGAATAAGGGTTTTAGGGTTATTCCCTTTTTTCCTACAATAGTTCACAATTTGTCTTGCAAGACAAAATGGGAAAAGTGTGTTTGGCAAAATGAAGTAGGAGAGGATCTTAAGGCAGGTTGTCTGGTTACCCCATCATAAATCGTGGCTCACACCATGGTGGTAAGCTTGTCTATGAGGTCATCGATGGTGTAGACAATAAGCTTGATGTCATCTTTCTCAGCCATGCGGTGCTGGCCATGGCGGCGCAGAATGATGTCTACATCAGGGCTTAGAACACGTTCAGCAACTTGCATAGAGATGTGCCAGGGTACGTCCTCATCTTTCAGGCCATGAATGAGACGCACGGGGCAGGTGATAGGGATGGGGCTCTGCAGGATGCAGTGGTTCTCCGCCTCACGTATGAAGTCCATACTCACAGTGTACATTCCTTCTTCATTACTCTTCGTGGGGATTGTCCATGCACCCTTGTCCTCACACTCTTTTCTCACCTGAATAACACATGTGAACTTATTCCATACAGTTGTTATTAGGACTAAAGGTTAATATGCTTATGTACAACTCTAGGCCCAGTTCGAAATATTTTTGCACACATCATTATTGTGACTATTGGATGTGACTGATATGATCTGAAAACAGATGACTGAAGTTGCACCTCACCTCTATATGAAGTGCCTTAAAGGCTGTAACAAAATAATCTGCTGCCGTGGAAATGCCCACCAACGCTTTTGTCTTCTCTGGGCGAGCCATAGCAGCCAAGAGCATCAGCCAGCCACCCATACTGGAGCCAACGAGAATCTATATAATATTTTAGAACACATGGTAGTCACAGCTTCTATTATAGCATTTACAATCTCAGTTGAACCCCAATGAAATTCTCTTACAAGCACTGCTCAGTGCCAAAATTAGAAATATTAGTGACCTCTAGTGGTCACATTTTTAAGTCTGGACAAGACTTCAGAATAAAAGGAATAGTTCACACATAAATGTAATTCTCTTATCATTTACTCACCCTTAAGGCATTTCAAACTTATATGACTTTCTTTATTCTGCAGAACACAAACTGAGATATTTTGATGGAGATATGATGTGAATATTTATTTCAAAAAGGACATTAAGTCAGCATAAAGGTTATCAATACGATTTAAGCAAGGAAGTGTAATCAAGCTTCAACTCATGATCACGTCGAGACTGCAGATGGCAAGATTTTTAGTGAAAAAGGAGTTACATTTTGGTCTGTTCTCACCCAAAACCGATCGTATC
This sequence comes from Moxostoma hubbsi, assembly GCA_032164185.1. Classification (NCBI taxonomy): domain Eukaryota; kingdom Metazoa; phylum Chordata; class Actinopteri; order Cypriniformes; family Catostomidae; genus Moxostoma; species Moxostoma hubbsi. The sequence continues at coordinate 21,479,509 of JAVLUX010000033.1, forward strand.
ACTTTAGAGGTCATGGATCAAACCACTTGAGTTTTATGGATTACCTTTATGCTGCCTTTTGCCTTTTTTTGGGCTTAGAAGCGTTGGTCTCTTGCATTGTATGGATATATTTACATCATATCTCCATCAAAATATTGTTGTTTGTGTTCTGAAGAAGAAAGTACTACGAGTTTGTGACAGCATATGGGTGAGTAAATGATGAGAGAACTATACATTTTGAGTGAACTATTCCTTTAAGACAAAACACTGATAAGAATAATTTTAAGACAGGAAACTAATAGCACAAATATTTGAGAGTATATAAAACAGTTCTAAGAAGAAATCTCCCACAAAAAATGCTAACACAAAAGACTGCCAATGCTTCAGCTGACCCTAATCATTGAGTCTAGACAAGTCTACTGATATGCTAAATCTTTGTAATTGTAGTCTTAGAAGACCATATAGTCTCACCTGGGGACCTTCAGCAAGTTCATCTAACATAAATAGGACATCTTTTTTCCAAGTTCCAATAGTGCCTTCTGCAAATACACCCTCAGAAGCTCCATGGCCAGAGTAATCAAACCTATAAATCCACATAACATTATTTGAGTTCCATGTCAACTTTCTCCTAGATGGAGTTCATAGTAAAAACTCAACAGCTTCTCAAAGTAATAAATGAACAACTTAACTCTTCAGTAATTAATAAAATAAAACATGGGGACATGTTTTGAAAATAAAAATCCATTAATACATATAATTCATTTGACTCATGATATATTTAAATACAGTACTGTGCACAAGTTTTAGGCATTGTGAAAAATGTTGCATAGTGAGGATGTCTTCAAAAATAATGACATATATAGTTTTCATTACCAATTAATATCATACGATGTCCAGTAAACATAAAAAAAGCTAAATCAATATTTGGTGTGACCACCTTTGCCTTCAATAGAGCACCAATTATCCTAGGTACACCTGGACACAGTTTTATTGATTTTTGGCAGTGTGTATATATACACTCACCTAAAGGATTATTAGGAACACCATACTAATACTGTGTTTGACCCCCTTTCGCCTTCAGAACTGCCTTAATTCTACGTGGCATTGATTCCACAAGGTGCTGAAAGCATTCTTTAGAAATGTTGGCCCATTTTTATAGGATAGCATCTTGCAGTTGATGGAGATTTGTGGGATGCACATCCAGGGCACGAAGCTCCCGTTCCACCACATCCCAAAGATGCTCTATTGGGTTGAGATCTGGTGACTGTGGGGGCCATTTTAGTACAGTGAACTCATTGTCATGTTCAAGAAACCAATTTGAAATGATTTGAGCTTTGTGACATGGTGCATTATCCTGCTGGAAGTAGCCATCAGAGGATGGGTACATGGTGGCCATAAAGGGATGGACATGGTCAGAAACAATGCTCAGGTAGGCCGTGGCATTTAAACGATGCCCAATTGGCACTAAGGGGCCTAAAGTGTGCCAAGAAAACATCCCCCACACCATTACACCACCACCACCAGCCTGCACAGTGGTAACAAGGCATGATGGATCCATGTTCTCATTCTGTTTACGCCAAATTCTGACTCTACCATCTGAATGTCTCAACAGAAATCGAGACTCATCAGACCAGGCAACATTTTTCCAGTCTTCAACTGTCCAATTTTGGTGAGCTCTTGCAAATTGTAGCCTCTTTTTCCCATTTGTAGTGGAGATGAGTGGTACCCAGTGGGGTCTTCTGCTGTTGTAGCCCATCCGCCTCAAGGTTGTGCGTGTTGTGGCTTCACAAATGCTTTGCTGCATACCTCGGTTGTAACGAGTGGTTATTTCAGTCAAAGTTGCTCTTCTATCAGCTTGAATCAGTCGGCCCATTCTCCTCTGACCTCTAGCATCAACAAGGCATTTTCGCCAACAGGACTGCTGCATACTGGATGTTTTTCCCTTTTCACACCATTCTTCGTAAACCCTAGAAATGGTTGTGCGTGAAAATCCCAGTAACTGAGCAGATTGTGAAATACTCAGACCGGCCCGTCTGGCACCAACAACCATGCCACGCTCAAAATTGCTTAAATCACCTTTCTTTCCCATTCTGACATTCAGTTTGGAGTTCAGGAGATTGTCTTGACCAGGACCACACCCCTAAATGCATTGAAGCAACTGCCATGTGATTGGTTGATTAGATAATTGCATTAATGAGAAATTGAACAGGTGTTCCTAATAACCCTTTAGGTGAGTGTATATATATATATATTATACACACACACACACTGATCAGCAACAACATTAAAACCACCTGCCTTATATTGTGTCCCCATCATGTCACCAAAACAGCACCAACCTGCATCTCAGAATGGCATTCTGAGATGCTATTCTTCTCACCATATTTGTACAGGGCAGTTATCTGAGTTACCGTAGACTTTGTCAGTTTGAACCAGTCTGGCCATTCTTTGTTTACATTTACATTTGGCAGACGCTTTTATCCAAAGCGACTTACAGAGCCCTTATTACAGGGACAATCCCCCTGGAGCAACCTGGAGTTAAGTGCCTTGCTCAAGGACACAATGGTGGTGGCTGTGGGATTCGAACCAGCGACCTTCTGATTAGCAGCCCTGTGCTCTAGCCACTACGCCACCACCAGCCCCTTTGTTGACCTCTCTCATCAACAAGGCACCCCCCACGGTAACTCAGATAAACGCCCTGTACAATTGTGGTGAGAAGAACAGGATCTCAGAATGCTATTCTGAGATGCTGGTTGGAGCTATTTTGGTTGCAGGAGGGGCCCAGTGTATATCTTCTTATAGCAGACAAGAATTTACCTTAGGAAAGCATGGCCTAGTGACCTGCAGAACTCTTCCATAGCCTCTGCTTTTTGTCCACTCATGTTAGATCCGTAGCCAGGCAAGAACACAACACCAGGACTCTTTCCCTTCACTCTACGATAGGCAAGCTTTGGTTGATCTGGGCGGGATATGTACTGTACTGTAGATTTTTGTCTAACTCCTGCAAATACACACAAGCCTGTCAAACTTCTTTTCTTTTTTTCCATTTCTTTTACTGGAGTTTGAAAATAGATGTACAAATCTAACTACAAAATGTAACAAAGTACTCTTTCAGCTTCATCTCAATTTTAAAAAGAAAAAGATAATTTGCTCATTTACACATAAAGCACTGATTTTATGGAGCACAAGACAAAACTCTTGGGGTTGGCTTCATCTTTGCCTATTAAGTTTCTGACTATAAAATGATGACATATTTTAGAGAATTGGCCCATAAAACGAGCGAAAGAATAACCAAAGATGTTATTAAAATAGATGCAAATTTGCAACGCATCTTTTTGGCAACTTTTAAACTCTCCCTTTATTCTCTTTACTGTTTGTGTGACTGAAGTTGTCTGAGCCACACTCCCTTCAAAAAATACTTCATACCACCACACCCCCCTAAAGCTGCCCAGATTTCTAAATAAGCCTAGCTTTTACGTATACATTTAACAGTGTTAATAATATGCACTTCGTACTGCGTTTTCTCTTACTGACCATCGAAAACCTTCGACCTAATGGTCGTTACAGCTCCACTGCTCGAATTCTGCAAAAGTCCTCTCCAGCAATGCTTCAACACCACCGCAGCCATGCTGTTAATCCACCCCACTGAGGAAATAACGCGAGAATTGCTGGGTTGCCATGTTTTGAAACTAACACAAAAATCCTCCTTGCACGGGACTTTACAGTGTTGCCAAATGTACTTCACTTTTTACATTTATTTTGTACAAACATTTTGTAAAATAATATATACATATACATTAAATACAGCGTTAACTACCAGTGTGATACATGTGAAGACACCGTTTTTAATCAACATTTCTGTGACATTTGATCTAAATATAACATAATATACAATTTACATAATGTGAGAATTACTAGGAGTTTGAATGAATTTCCTATAACTGCTCAATACAACGTGGTGGTCAAAAGGTATGAAACCAATGTATTCTTTTTCAAATAAACATCAACTGACGTATACAGCAGTGATACTTCTTTCCTATGTTTTTAAGCTATTTATTTGCATGAAATGCCTGCCAAATGTTGATGCGTGAGTATGCTGTAAACTGTTTCAGGATCAGATTGCAGCAGGTAAATGTGGACAATCGATTTCGTCTGCCAAGCCCCATTTTGAATAAGGTGTGCATGAACTAAATCTTACCATACTCCCTTTATGTTGTAGTGCCTTTGATTTAGTTTATTTGTTATGTTTTTTTTAATATGTCATGTCATATCTGTTTGTGTGAGACTGTATGTTCAAGCATTTTTGTAAACAAGATGCAGTCCCAGTGAGAGACAAAAAGTGTGTGTAAAAATAATGTTATTCACAGATGTACAAAAAAAAAAAAATTAAAAAAAAAAAATCTACATAATATCATGTGAAAAGCTACAATTGATACCCAGGTCAAAACTGAACCGGGAATGCATTTTTTTTTTTTTTTTTTTAAATATTTATATCTCTTAAACAATTTTATTTAAAAAAAATCTGAATATATGTATGTGTTTGAGTGAAATTATATATTTTTGTATTATTCTATAAAGTAGCCTACTGACAACATTTCTCCCAAATTCCAAATAAAAACATTTTCACTTAGAGCATTAATTAGCAGAAAATGACATCTGGTCAAAATATCAAAAATGTTGCTGTGTTTTCAGACCAAGAATAACAAATAGAAAACATTTTTAAACAACACAATACTGTTTTAACTTGGGAATTAATTTTCATGTGTCTTGGCATGTTCTCTACCAGCTTTCATTCATCTCTCTACTAGTCGTTCACGTTACTGTTGGCAGAGCAGAAGGAAGCAAGTTTTCTTCTAGGATAACCTTGAACTTGGCTTGATTCACGCGTCCTTCACAAAGAGAATCCAGCCTGGCTGAAGCACCCTCAGATCATCACTGATCCTCCACCAAATTTCACAGTGAGTGGTATTTAAAAATGTATTATCTTCCTCTCCCGGTCAAAAAAGACCCAAACACAATAGGAGGGTTAAATGGAGAAAATACATCATGCAATGTTAATGTTCAGATTTTTGTGTAGCTGCATGTTTAAATTAATTGCTTATTTCAGTGATGGTCATAAATATATAACAGGGACTGAAATTTTACAAAAACAATACAAGCAAAAATATAAAAGATATAGAGTGTTACAATATGTTCTAAAAACAGGTGTCACGTAATTACGACTGTTGTTTGGAGGTTTTCAAAGTGGTCAATGTGATAAAAGTGCTGCAGACTCTTAAAATAAACATTTAAATAAAGCTCCTATAAAATAATATATACTCTAGATTATAAGGGGGACTTTTACTTATCTATGGTATGAATTCCAGTGGAAAATCAACATTTACTTTTATTATTTTTATAACCAAATACAACATAATGTGTCATGAATTCCATCTGTTATTTGGTGGCAGTTAATGTAGGCTAACAATGAAATACAACAGTACCATAGCTAGGGGACCAAACCATTGTCACAGAGATTTCAGTCAGTCCAAAATATGAGATTTCACAAAAGGCCACTCTGTTTGAAGTTCTTTTAAACCATCTTTCAAAAGAGAATACATTTCTGAGATGAACATTACAAATAAAGCAAGTGATACAAGTCTGCCAACTGAGATGCAGATACGTATATTTATTTTCTGTGTTCATACATCTGTCTGTAAGGAATGACTAAGAATTGAACAGCTACTCATACAAAGGCCCAAAATATGCAGATAAATATATTGTTACACAAAAACACATTTAAAAGACATGCATTCATTTGTCAGTTTATGGCCAGCCTGGCAAATAAAAAAAATACAAATAAAATAGATCATGTTATTCACCCGGGACATCCTTCCATATTCAAGTTTAACAGTAACTGCATAGAGAGTTCATTTTAGGACCATTCTACCATCTTTCTATTTGCATAATAGTAATGCAGAAACTGACAATGGGAAAACCTCTATTTGGCTGACCTGAAATGTAGTTAATAAAAACAATTTCCTACAAGACAATTTGTCAGAATTCTGAACCATGCAGAATAAAGTAATGTAATTTAAATCCATCTTTAGGACAAGTATGTTTTTAGTTTGTCGAGTATGTTTGAAATGCAGCCAAAGTAAAAACCTCATTCCTTGATCTCAAGTTTCAGGAAAACTTTCAGGGCAGATCATGGTGTACAAAAAGTTCAGAATGTGTAAGTCTCCTTTTACAAGGAAGCACTATATATATATATATATATATATATATATATATATATATATATATATATATATATATATATATATATATACACTACCGTTCAAAAGTTTGGGGTCACTTGCCTGAAATGTTTCTCATTATCTTAAAAACCTTTTGATCTGAAGGCGTACGCTTAAATGTTTGAAATTCTTTTTGTAGACAAAAACATAATTGTGCCAACATATTAATTTAATTACAAAAAATAAAATGTTATTTAAAAAAAAAAATGTTTTTGGAAAAATGGATGACTTGGACCGAATAATTAAAAGCAGCCACTATGTGCCCAACATATAGATGGGAACTCCTTCAATACTGTTTAAAAAGCATCCCAGGGTGATACCTCAAGAAGCTGGTTGAGTAAATGCCAAGAGTACATTTCTGTAAAATCTAGGCAAAGTGTGGCCACTTTGAAGACGCTAAAATATAATATAGTGTTTAGTTATTTTATTTAATTTTTTTCACAGCATAATTCCCAAATTTCCATTTCCATTATTCTATAGTTTTGATGACATTACTATTATTGTAAAATGTGAAAAAAAAAAAAAAAAAAATAATGAGTAAGTGACCCTAAACTTTTGAACGGTAGTGTATATATATACACACATATACACACACACACACACACACACACACACACACACACACACGCGGCCAAAAATATTGGCACCCTTGGTAAATATGAGCAAAGGCGGCTGTGAAAAATGTCTTTATAATATATTCACAAAAAATATATTCTCTAACGGATATCAAACAATTGCAAACACAAGTTTTATCAAAAAACAAATATCTTTGTCAAATATATGTTTGGCACAATTATTGGCACCCTTTTATTTAATACTTTGTGCAACCTCCCTTTGCCAAGATGACAGCTCTGAGTCTTCTCCTATAATGCATAATGAGGTTGGAGAATACAGAGCAGGGATCTGAGACCATTCCTCCATACAGAACCTCTCAGTCTTTCAAATTCCGAGGTTTTGTGGTCAGTGAACCATTTTTGTATCGATTTTGATGTGGGTTTTGGACCATTGACTTGCGGGAAGATCCAACCAGAGCCCATTTAAGCTTTCTGGCTGAAGCAGTCAAGTATATATTTTTTTATCTGCTGGCATTTGATAGAGTCCATTATGCCATGTATCCGAACAAGATGTCCAGGACCTCTGGCACAAAAACAGCCCACAACATTAAAGATCCACCACAATATTTAACCATGGCCATGAGGTACTTTTCCAAGCAGCTACCTCTATGTGTGCGCCAAATCCATCTCTAGTCTTTGCTGACAAAAAGCTCTATTTTTGTTTTATCTGACCACAGAACCTAGTCCCATTTTAAGTTCCAGTAGTGTCTGGCAAACTGAAGACGCTTGAATTTATTGTTGGATTGTAGTTTGAGAGACTTTCTGACACCAAGACCCAACAGATTTTTGCAGTTCTCCAGCTGTGATCCTTGGAGAATTTTTGGCCATTCAAACCATCCTCCTCACCGGGCTTGGAGACAATATAGACACGCATCCTCTTCCAGATCGATTTGTAACATCTCCAGTTGATTGGAACTTCTTAATTATTGCCCTGATGGTGGAAGTGGGTATTTTCACTGCTTCAGCTATTTTCTTATAGCCATTTTCCATTTTGTTAAACTCAACAACCTTTTGCCGCACATCATAACTTTATTCTTTGATCTTACCCATAGTGATAGATGACTAAGGGAATGTGGCTTGTGTGTTACTTCATATATATAAAGGAAGTCATGGCTGAACAATTTCATATTCCTAGTCACCCGAGTGTACTAAACAATGTAAAATATGAATGGGAATATACTTCAGATATATTTTACTCATAAGAATTTCTAGGGGTGCTGTTAACTATGCCACACATATATATTTGACAAAAATATTAGTTTTTTGATAAAATTTGTCTTTGCAATTGTTTGGTATCCATTAGAGGATATATTTTTGTGAATATTTGGAATGAAAGATCAAAAGTAAATAAATAATAATAAAAAAAATTGTATTGCAGAAATCGGGCAAGCAAACAATGGTCTATTGTTGCTCTTAATGAAGCACACACACACACACTTTCTCCACAGGTGCCTCTCCTGCTGTAAACGTTAAAAAAAAGAAAAAAAAGACTAGGTCTATTAACTAGGTCAAATACATATGGCTGTAGGTAATACAGTTTATTGTAAAAATAAAAGAAACAGAACTGTTCAAATAAAAGCAGAATCCAGACATATACACACTTGTGTAACTGCAGTGCTGGATGTTGCTTTGGCAGGAATCTCATCATCCTATCAACACATCCCAGAATCCTCAACACTGGCTCCTAATGGCCTCATCAAAATGCCTCTTTCCATCCAGGTAAAGCATAGACTCTATAGATGAACAAATTATGTAAGATTAAGAATCCTGACTACACGTGTCAATAATAATAATAGATATCCAAACAATAACATTTAAAAAGAACCAAATACAACAACAGTTGTAAATATCTGACCTCCATAACTCTGTGGCACAACAGCCGGGACATCCTTCTCTACACGGAAGGTGAAGTGAAACACATTGGTGGTGCTGTGCTGTCGGGATAAAGGGTCAAGCACCTCTGTGTGAACTCTGACCTGGATGTGCATTCCTTCTGTGTAACAAACCTGACAACACAATATTGTGAAACATCTCAGTCTGAAGAGCAAAAGCTTGCCCACAAATTAGTAATATTATATTTAAATACGTTTAAAGAGAGTAACCTGTGAGGATAGCAATAGCAAGGAACCAATTTCAACTGGTTTCTGAAATAAAATGTCATCTACAGCCACCAGGGTTGGTCTGTAGCCACTGAAAAATAGAAATACATCTGATTTGAAATGATTGGCTTGTTCACAGGAAATGTTCAATAGAAGAAAAAAAAAATTATTCTCTTACCCAAATGCACAGGCGTTGGCCCAACCAAGTTCATAGGCCTTTCTCATTAGAAAACCACCAAATATTCGGTTGAAGATGTTTCTTTCCTGTGTGATGCAGAATCCAAATCAAATACATACACATAATCACATTCCACAATGCAATAACTGTGAGTGACATTAAATATTGCAAGTTTGTAAAAGCAGATATATTGAAGTGTTCCAGATTACTGCAATATATATATTTAAGTAATAGTCACCCAAAAATGAACATCCTCTCATCATTTACTCACCTTCATGACATCCCAGATGTGTATGACTTACTTTCTTCTGCAGAACACAAAGATTTTGGAACAATATCTTGCGATTGCAGTCTCTAGGCAGTATCAGGATTTCAAGCTTGATTACACATCCTAGTGCTTGACACATACGCAAAAAGCTAGATAGAGCTAGAAAGTGTAATCAAGCTTGCTTGCAAAGACATTTGATGTCAAGCTTTATTGTGAAAAAGGAGTTACATTTTGGTCTGTTCTCACCCAAAATCGATTAGATTGCTTTAGAAGACATGAATTAAAATACTTGTGTCAAATTGATTACTTTTATGCTGCCTTTGTGCTTTTTGGAGCTTCAAAGTTTTGGTCAACATTCACTTGCATTGTATGGACCTACAAAGCTGAGATACTCTTCTAAAAATCTTAATTTTTGTTCTGCAGAAGAAAGTTAGTCATACACATCTGGGATGGCATGAGGGCGAGTAAATGAAGAAAATTTTCATTTTTGGGTGAAATCTCTTTAACCCTCTGGGGTCTGAGGGTGTTTTGGGCTCTGGAGAAGTTTTGACATGCCTTGACATTTGTGCTTTTTTTCAGTTGCTTAAAAACACATTAATGGCTAAAGTCTGACAACACTGTATCAGCACAAACTGGGCTACAATAATATGTGAGCAACATGTGTGTACATGTTTGTATTTTTGAGAAAATAACGTTTATGCATGGTTTTTGAAAAAACGAAATGTTTAAGTCATTGAAATAAGGCCATATAACACATACTAAACATTTGTCCACAAGCCTTTTGAGAACTGAATATTGTAGCCTAGAGTTTTTGCTACAAAATGTTGTGAAAAACATCCTGATCACTCATTCATACAAAACAATATAGTAATTTAACTTTGTAAGACACTTTTAGTGTTGAACGGTAATATGCGAGGAGGCGTGAACTATCCTGAATATGGATTGTAATTCACACCTGAAGAGACAAAAGACCCCTCCCCTGGGCCTATCAATGAGGAATGTGAAAGAAAGAGAATGAATGTGAGGAGACTTAATGATCAAAATCAAGTTAAGTTAAAAGAAGATATCTGACTATACATTTTCTTTACATAAAGACTTTACATCATTTTAGACCTACACTACTGTTTAAAAGAAGTCTCTTCTGCTCAACAAGACTGCGTTTATTTGATCCAAAATACAGTAAAAACAGTAATATTGTGAACTATTTTTACAATTTAAAAGAACAGTTTTCTATTTGAATATATTGTAAAATGCAATTTGCGATCAAAGCTGAATTTTCAGCATCATTACTGCAGTCTTCAGTGTCACGTTCCTTCAGAAATCAATATAAGATGGCGATTTTCTAATATGGGCATATTTAAAGTGCATTTTACTCATTTAACCTGGACACATATTTGCAAGCACGAGCTTTGTTGATGATAATGAGGCATTATAAACACTAGATAAAATATATTCTAAACATTCATATAATTTTATATCATATTACATATCATATTTATATCGTACAGCATACAATTTAAATTCCTGCTTTAGCCGAAACCGCATTTAAATGTAACTAAAACTTGCTTATTAGGACAGATTTCAAATTTCAATACTCTGAAGCCTGTCTGGCAAGTCTAGAAAAACTCCCACTAGTAAAATATGTACATGTTTATATAAAATAGCATGTCAACTAATTAAAACTAAATGACTTACTCGTCTGAAATTGTATCCTCGGCTGGATCAAGTCTCTCTTCAAAATACAAATGTTCATCGGAGTCCCGGTCTTATTCGGAGGTAAATTTTAACTCTTTGTCACTATCCAGGAGTTTTCTCACTTGTGTTTCATGCTGTTTTTCAAACATGCAGAAAAGTGAATGAACTTTGTTTTTACGACAAAGTCAGGGGCGTTTACCATTTGCATTGATCGTCTCAGCACTTTACTGTATGAATAGTGCCCTCTGCCCTTGTGTGTGATCACATTAGAGAGAAGCTGAGCCAGGAGAAATTGATATTTGTTTTAAATTTTAATTCTTTTATTTAAAAGTAGAGACATTATAAGCTTTCTTTAGACATATGTTTCACGTTTGTGTGATAAGTATTTGCAGAGTTTTAGTTCATTTTAGTGACGTGTTTCTGAAATATGCTTGTGAACACAGAGACTGCTGAAAGCTCACCCTTTTTATTTTCTTTATTTTGTTATTGTGAATGTACACAAATAAAAGTAGACCCTTTATAGTCTCTAATGATGTCTTACACTTATCTGTATGCCCCAAAATGACGTAGCATTTAATGTTGTTTCCACTGTAATGACGCAAAAAATCCAGCAGTACGCGCCGGCACGTCCGTCGACCCCAGAGGGTTAAGGCAGATTCCTCACTGATTTCTATCTGCACTCACTTGAAAATCGTATTTAAAATAATAGATTGCAATATGCGGCACTTCTGAGCGGCATTGTTTTTAAGCAATACGGTACACCTGCTTGCAAATTTTACTTCTGCCTATGTTTTAAATTTGAGCTTTGCTATGACCTTTACTTACCTGTGGGTGACAAATCTCAAGCCCTTTCATTTTGGCATCTTCCATCCACACCGAGTTAGGAGGTAGAATCCGACTTCGAAAACTCACAGTTCTATAGGGAGAGTATAAATATTCTTAAGAAATACCCATGCATTTAAATGTTTCTGTATGGCGCTGAATAAATCTTACCTTGGGTCCAGAGTGTGGAGGAACATGTTGTGAATCAGAGTTCTCTCTTCAGCTGTTGGGGCCACTTTAAAAAGGGAAGCTGTGCTCAGCTCAACTCGCCTCTTCTTATTAACTGAACAATGTAAGTTTGGAAAAGCATTAAGAAGCTTTAAAGGATTATATTAAATTATTATTTAGATCCATCACAAAGCAAAACAACTGAAGAGTACATTTTACATCACTGTTATTGGTGCAAGTTGACATTTATTCATAACAAAGGGAATTCTTTTTTTTTTTTCTGAAATTTTTATATTCGGACTTATCAAACAGTCTTACTCTAAATGTTTCACATTTTCTAAATTGAAGTGGGAATTCTAATTACAAACAAAAAAATGCTGCTTACTCTCCCCCTGTTGAAAGATAGCTTCCTCCTCTGGCCCCTCTGGTTTCAGTGGGTTTATAAAAGCTGCCCTGGTGAAACACAAATCAAAAACCAAATGCATCATTATAAACAGAATTAGCACATCATCTATGGACATATCTGTCATATCAATGCTTACCTTTTGTTTTCAGCATCTCGAGCCACCATTACAAATGTGGCATCTAATACATCAGTGTACGTCCCATCATGATACTGAGAAAGCAGGTAATATTAGCTTCATATCATTTTGATGTGCAACATATAACATGCATGCTTTATTAAAGGTTTAGTTTACCCAAAAATTTGTTTAGCCATTATTTTACTCACCCTCATGCCATCCCAGATGTGTATGACTTACTTTCTTCTTCTAACACTTATGAAGATTTTTAGAAGAATATCTCAGCTCTGTTGGTCCTCACAATGCAAGTGAATGGTGGCCAGAAATCTGAAGGTCCAAGAGGCAGACAAAAGCAGCATAATAGTAATCCATAAAAATCCAATGGTTAAATCCATGTATTAAAAATGTATATGATCGGTGTGGGTTGGAAACAGATCAATATACAAGTTGTTTTTTATTATAAATCTCCACTATCACTTTGGATGTGAAAGTGAACCTAAATAGGTGCCACATGTGAATTTCAGATGTGAAGGTGAAAGTGGAGATTTATAGTAAAAAAGGACATATACAGGTGCTGGTCATATAATTAGAATATCATCAAAAAGTTGATTTATTTCAGTAATTCCATTCAAAATATTCATTCATTACACACAGACTGATATATTTCAAATGTTTATTTCATTTAATTGTGATGATTAAATCTGACAACTAATGAAAATCCCAAATTCAGTATCTCCGAAAATTAGAATATTACTTAAGACCAATACAAAAAAAGGATTTTTAGAAATGTTGGCCAACTGAAACGTATGAACATGAAAAGTATGAGCATGTACAACACTCAATACTTAGTTGGGGCTCCTTTTGCCTGAATTACTGCAGCAATGCGGCGTGGCATGGAGTCGATCAGTCTGTGGCACTGCTCAGGTGTTATGAGAGCCCAGGTTGCTCTGATAGTGGCCTTCAGCTCTTCTGCATTGTTGGGTCTGGCGTATCGCATCTTCCTCTTCACAATACCCCATAGATTTTCTATAGGGTTAAGGTCAGGCGAGTTTGCTGGCCAATTAAGAACAGGGATACCATGGTCCTTAAACCAGGTACTGGTAGCTTTGGCACTGTGTGCAGGTGCCAAGTCCTTTTGGAAAACGAAATCTGCATCTGCATAAAATTGGTCAGCAGCAGGAAGCATGAAGTGCTCTAAAACTTCCTGGTAGACGGCTGCGTTGACCTTGGACCTCAGAAAACACAGTGGACCAACACCAGCAGATGACATGGCACCCCAAACCATCACTGACTGTGGAAACTTTACACTGGACTTCAAGCAACGTGGATTCTGTGCCTCTCCTCTCTTCTTCCAGACTCTGGGACCTTGATTTCCAAAGGAAATGCAAAATTTACTTTCATCAGAGAACATAACTTTTGACCACTCAGCAGCAGTACAGTCCTTTTTGTCTTTAGCCCAGGGCGAGACTGACGCTGTGTCTTGTTCAAGAGTGGCTTGACACAAGGAATGCGACAGCTGAAACCCATGTCTTGCATACGTCTGTGCGTGGTGGTTCTTGAAGCACTGACTCCAGCTGCAGTCCACTCTTTGTGAATCTCCCCCACATTTTTTAATGGGTTTTGTTTCACAATCCTCTCCAGGGTGCGGTTATCCCTATTGCTTGTACACTTTTTTCTACCACATCTTTTTCTTCCCTTCGCCTCTCTATTAATGTGCTTGGACACAGAGCTCTGTGAACAGCCAGCCTCTTTAGCATTGATCTTTTGTGTCTTGCCCTCCTTGTGCAAGATGTCAATGTTCGTCTTTTGGACAGCTGTCAAGTCAGCAGTCTTCCCCATGATTGTGTAGCCTACAGAACTAGACTGAGAGACCATTTAAAGGCCTTTGCAGGTGTTTTGAGTTAATTAGCTGATTAGAGTGTGGCACCAGGTCTCTTCAATATTGAACCTTTTCACAATATTCTAATTTTCTGAGATACTGATTTGGGTTTTTTTATTAGTTGTCAGTTATAATCATCAAAATTAAAAGGAATGAACACTTGAAATATATCAGTCTGTGTGGAATGAATGAATATAATATCCAAGTTTCACTTTTTGAATGGAATTACTGAAATAAATCAACTTTTTGATGATATTCTAATTATATGACCAGCACCTGTACATATATACATACATATATACATATATATATATATATATATGTTTCTCACCCACACATATAATAACACTTCTGAAGATATGGATTAAACCACTGGAGATGGAATAATCCATATGGATTACTTTTATGCTGCTTTTATCTGCTTTTTCGACCTACAGATTTCTGGCCAGCATTCTCTTGCATGGACAAACAGAGCTGAAATATTTTTCTAAAAATCTTTGTGTTCAGCAGAAGAAAGAAAGTCATACACATCTGGGATGGCATGAGGGTGACCTATTCCTTTAAAAGACTCAAAGATAGAATACCTGAGACATGTGCATTTTAGCTTCTATTGAGGTTTTGCCAACCCATGTGACATGACCTGTGAACCTGATATCACAGTCTGGGTAGATGATGTTTTTTCTCATGTCTATGAAACAATAGACATAGAATTTAAATAATTAATAAAACTATAAAGCATTCTTTTTAATACATTATATTTAAAAATCAATTTAATTTAGCTGTAGGTTTGATTGGTGATAAAGTCTCACTATCTACAACTGCTTCATAATGTTTCTCTATGTATTTAGGTATTAAGTATGAGGAATACCAATCTTGTCCACTAGGGCAGTGACGATAGACAGTGGCGACCTTTTCAGTTCCTTATTCCATGTGTGAGAGTAACAGATGAGCACTAAGGGGACAAGAATGAGATGAGAGAGAGCAAATTACATGCTGCTTTAGTGGATTATGACCTGCTTATACTGCTGCGCTTATTAAGCGGTTATTGCAGATATCATCAGTTATTACGGTGCATCTGTAGTACCTGCTAAACTGTCCAAGTCCTCCAAAATCCGGCCAAACCTGTGGAGAGAGAGAGAAAGAAATTAGCATTTATGCAAAAGAATAAATGTTATAAAATATCAGAATACAAATTAAAAGACTAGAAAATACATTTGTTAATGTGTTTTAAGGTACTGGAATGCTGCTAATTCAGTAACATACTAGAGATTATCCATCATACTTCAGGTGAGGAAATCTTTTGGTACCTGACACTATTATGATAATTGAGATATTTTTCTCTCAGAGCAGGCTGGGAACCCAGAGGGAGGTGAACCTCAATTGCACTGTCCTTCATTCTTCTTGTTGGCAGTTCATCTTGACTTTGAGCAAGATATTGCCTTAGTGATGCACGCTCAGCCAAAGCTTGCTGATGGTCTCTGTACAGAGAAATTGAGACAACATGTAATTTTGTGTGTCATAGAACAACTGTACATGTGTGTGCTGTGCAAAGAGGACACAAATAACAGACATTTTGCAAAAAAAAATGGAAACGCAATCTATTGTTATTACAGTAACATACTTCCAGTTAGTGGATGCTCCAACTATCTCCCTCAGCCTGTTGCGAACTGTAAAATATAACGAGGAACAAAATCAAGCTTGAAAAGCCTGCCACATCTACAGCATCAGTGCTACTTTGCAAAGAGAGGATTAGCATGGCCTGGTCTGCATCGACCCAGATATAAAATATGAAGACGGAAAACACTAGCCAGCAGGAAGGGCTCAATGGAGACAAGACTAGACTCCATGAATAGGGTGCTCATAGAGTAAAGGCATTTGAAAAAGGAAACAAACAAGTTATGTCATTGCACATGTTCCATGAGATACAGTACAGCAGGTCAGTGTTTATTAAGCCACATGCAGAAAGACAGTCAAAGCATAACCCTCAAAAGCTAATATGAGCAGCATCCAGGCTGAATTAAAAGGAAAAATAGACAGGGAAATTGAATTTTATTGCATTTTACCATTGCTTACAAGGAAATACGAGTTTCCTGTGGGGATATAAAATTGTGTCAGGACTTGGCACACTGATTACATTAAGCATAATTAAGACAATTGTTTCAAATTAAAATGATTACGGTGGACTTCCCAACACAATCAAACATTGATTTTACTTAAATGGTTAAAATCATTTATTTTACATCATGTTGTAGCCAGACATCACAAATTACTCATGTGACTGATCATATCCAGGTCTCCAAATCAAACCCACTAAAAATCACACACTAAAAAGTACATATACTTATACACCTACAAATTTGTATTACCATGCAACCATTATCAGAAAACTGGCTGTGGTTTACTGACAAGGTTTGACTGGGTTGAATGTTTATTTATTGAACACACTCAAAACTATTACAATTACCTTCAGCCATATCAGGAGCATTTCCTTGTCTGGACATTTGACCCTTGGAAAATCTTCTGCACACTAAGAATGTGGCAGACTTAAGGATCCTGTGTAAAAAATAAAAAAAAAAATTAAAAAAAAAGAGAATGAGAGTAAGCTTAAGCTGACATAAAAGGCAACAAGTAGAATGCATTCAAAGTAAAGTTATAATTCACAAAAACTACAAAGTGTAAAGCCACGTATAAACAAAATATACAAAACGTGTAGCAGAACGTGTTAACCATTCAGGCAGGGTTGGTTGGAATCCCTCCCATGTGGTGTCTTACAGAGTAAACACAAGACGAACGACATAAAACTAACACTTACCGCGGAGAGAACATCTTTCTTGTTTTTCACTCACTACTTTATTATATAACAGCCGGGAATGTCTTCTGATATAGAATAACAATTCAATCCTGGCAGAGATGACAGGGTTCTTCTCTCTTGACACTGATTAGTTGTCACTTCCTGGCTGGGACGTACACGACAGAGATTATTTGATTTACTCAGTTGACAACCTCCGCGGTACAAACATAGGCGAGAGAGTAAGGGTCATGAGTGGGTGTTACGACAGTAAGTCGCCGTTTGCGGATACCATACAAATGAAAGGGGAGAGTCGTAAACTGACACCTACCTGTCGCAAAATTGTCAGCGTCTTCACTTATAAAACAGCAATTTAATCGTAGAAAACTCCTCACATAGTTAATTCCAAAATGATTGTTTAGTATAAAATATGTTGATTATTAGTTGACTGGTGGACAATTTATTAAACGATTATCTGTTTTCTCACAAAAGCAGTTTATTCAACACACTGAAGCATCTACTTCATAGACATAATTAAAAAAAAGTCCTATTGTCTTATTTATGTAAAATGGTTCTGGTAACGGACACTGGCGTGTTGTTACGACAGTAAGTCATCGTTTGCGGATGTCATACAAATGAATGGGGAGAGCCGTAAACGCACATTTACCTTTCGCAAATTTGTCACTGTCTCCTCATGTAAAAACAGCATTTTTATAGTAGTAAACCTCACACGTAGTTCATTCGAAAAGGGTTTAGTGTAAAACATGTCGAAGATTATCGGAAAGGCGGCGAGCTGTTTTCTAGCAAAAATGTATTCAGCACACTGAGGCATCTCCTCCTATAGACAACCATTAAAAAAACACCCTTACAATCAGCTTTTAAACAGGTTTTTTGAGAATGTATCCCCTTGTGTTCCTTTTGTAAAATGGAAGAATCAGTTTACATTTGTTTTATCAGTGTACTTTCTACAAATCTTTTTGGACAGAAATAACCTTATTATTTTTATGTTTTAACAAATTGGTGCAGATTACACAGACTATGATTTTTCTTTCAGATATTCATTGTAATGATGCTAAATTGTATTGTTCTTTATTGTTACGTTGTCTTCTAGGTAAATTTCAAGGTAATATTATGTTACCCTAGTATTAGATCTACCCTAACACTTCAAAAGGACAGACAATAATTTCCCCATGTTTCCAGTTTTCCTCAATACATTCCTTCGCGTCCACCAATTAACATTGAACATTTAAAAAAATAAAATGCTCAATTACAACTCCAATTGTTACAAGACAACGAATGCCATTTCAAACATATGTAATCTGATTTTGTCTTAAGGTTTGCAAACCCTTAAATAAATAATATATATTATTCAGCGCCAGAGAAAGCGTTAAAAGCATAAGATTACATGTTTACTGATAGTGGCATCTGGTGGCCAAGGTTGGTACCGCATGCATTTATTTGACGATAGAAAAAAAAAACATATTGGGAGAGAGAGAGAAAACATTTGAAAAGAGAGCGAGAGAAAAAAATTGGAAGCGAGAGAGAGAGAGAGAGAAAAAAAAGACATTTTTGAATAGAAAGAAAATTTTGAAGATAAAAACAGATTGGAAGAGAGAAAACTCAGTTTATTCAGTGGGATAAACAGATAAAATTACAAAAGACATTCTTCCTAGAAAATAATTTACCTATCGAAAAGAAAAACACAAAATCACTTCCCTAACTCCCAATCTATAAATATACAGGAGAAAGCATAATCTTTCAAAAGTAAATGGCATCCACTTCCCTACTAAAAGAAGCCCACAATATAATCAACTTAATTGGATTACAAAAAGTAAAGCTGGTGTAATAAAACTAGTGTAGAAATTGCACATTCAACTCAAGTATTTCAACAGGAGTATAAGCAGTACACCACTGCAAATGACAAGATTGTTACACTACTCACTTTTGCACAACAACAAATGTAAAGCTGAGACCAAGAGCTAGACTAAGTCTTGTAGGAGAAAATATTCTCTGTGATTCGCTCTTGTGAAGAGATGTGGGCCTCTTGTACGCTCCGCTCACTAACATTCCCTGAAAGTTCCCTCAGTTTTTGGAACAGAAAACTGAGGTTATCCGCTAATTCGGAGTAAATTTACCCCGGGTAAATCACTTAACCTGCTTTCTACCCCTCAGCTCTCGAGTGAACAGTACATTGAGTCAATCACAGCAGGTCTCGAGGACAGCAGAGGTTTCAGGTTGACAAATTTGAACCAATCCAATTAGGTTTAATTGGTACCATGATGCAGCTCATCAACTTTCTCTGTTAACTCAGGCTTTGATTCTGACTTTAAGATTAGATTACGCGCAGAGAACTCCTGTTTAAAATGGATGATAATGAAAATAATAATTTTTATTAATTTAAACTGTGCACAAGAAAAAAAATATAAAATATCTAAAATAAATAAAATGCATTTGCACTGCTCAAGAGGAAATCATGAAGACTTAAAACATGATTGACACTGTATAGGTATAACTGTAAAATTATGAAGCAATTACAGACATTTACACAACAGAAACAGCGGCTGCTACGAGGGCTCAAGAGGACTCTGCAAACAAATTCTTAATGTGATAAAATTGCTGATAAACTGCTGGCATATCAATGCGTAAGTAAATTCCTTGGCTAGTAACAAGAACACACAGGGTTATTAATTTTAAAAGCGTTTGTATTTATTTGATTTGAAAACTTTATATCAAATATATTACAAATAAATATTGGCTGCTGTAGATTACAAAAAGAATAGAGAGTATAAAGATGAATATTCTCCCTAAATGTATTTTCCTTTTTCAAAATTTACTGAACAAGTGTTTTAAGGCAATGGAGCTACTTTGTATATATACATGGTATAATAGGAAACCTTAAGTTCTTAAGTTGTCAAAAAGGCTCGGAGGACTAGAATTACCAAATGTAATAAATTATTATAAAACTGCCCGAATTCAACCTATTAATTTGGATGAACGAAGAATCTAAAGTGAAGTGGAGGAAGATGGAAATGGGGGAACCTATTAGCATATCTCTGTTCCTACCCAAACAAAGCAAAACATTGAAATCAATAGATAATATTTTTTAGCAATAGTACTTTTAGAAGTTGGTTAGAAAAAAGAAAAATAGTAAAATTAAGATTTAATTTAATTTACAAAGAAATTGCTAAAGATCCTGATTTCATGCCAAATATATTAGATAATACATTTAAGTTTTGGGTAGATAGAGGTCTGAAAAAATATCACCAACTGTTCACTGATATTATAGAAGATATTTATTAACAGAAGTAAAATAAATATTAATGAAATGCATCCATTAATAAATTATATAATTGATACAATACAACTAATCAAATAAAAATGTTAGGAATTTTAAAGTGTGCACTTACAAAAGATAAACATGGCACTCTGAATGGATGTAGGTGGAGGATGAATTAAAAATAAAAACTAATCAGCAAGACTGGGAAGAAATATCATATAATACATTCCATACTTCTCAGTCCAGTGTTTTGATGGAATATGCTTGGAAGATAAAAATAAGATTTTTTTTATTATTATTATTGTTGCACCTGTTATTCTAAGTAAAAAAGTAAATACAATAGCGTGGGAAAGGGGGATTGCTGGAGAAATTGTGGAGAAAAAAAAATTGTCATTACGCAGCCAAAGTGAGTGCTCTAAACTGACAACTTATTGGAATGAAGTAATTAGACAGGTTCATTTAATATTTAATTGCACAACAGAAATACACCCAGAAAAGCTTATTTTGGGTAAAATGCCATTGTCCTTAAGAAAACTGACAAAATACATTTAGGGTAATCAGAATAGCAGCTTTGAAACAGATTACAAAAAATTGTCTTAAAACCAGAACCCCCACAATTTCAAAGATGGAGAGAAACCGGTTTCATGGTACAGGCCTCCGGTATGACCAAATAATAACAGTGCGTCATGACGTCCTCTATTTCGACAAATGCTATTGGTCAGAAACTGAAGAAACCTGTTAGAACGATAACTAAACCCCTACCGCACCGGCGAATACATGCCCGAGTTGATAAACAAACTACATTTACTAGCTGCTGCATGCGATGCTCAGACAGGAGAATCCAAGACTGACAGTGGAGGGTAATATTCAGGGAAGCGAAGGAAGAAACTCCTTTTGCTTCACTTCAAATATAGAGGACTGAGAAAAGGGAAAAAGAGCAAGAGAAGAAAATGTGCAAGTTTGATTTGCGTAAAGCGGAGCCACAAGACGTGCCTGACATATTGCGACTTATTAAGGTATATTTGTTTAACACGAGTACCTGACATACCAAATGCACACATTTGTATTCACTGCTTAGGGTGTCAAAGTACAGTATGTCGGCGAGACTTGTGAACTGTTCACACATATGCATTAAAAGCATCTCTTTGTAAAGCTGATTGATGTCAAAACATAATCTCATGACATTATTGGAGTATCCAAATGTGGGTTGTTTTCTTTGCATGAAAACAAATCCCAGGTCCACCCCGTTTAGAACTTTCTTCACTCTTGCAACAAAAGCATATTTTTTTTCAACTCCACATTTTTGTTTCTTAGGAACTTGCTAAATATGAAGAAATGGAAGACCAAGTTATAATAACTGAGAAAGGTAAATTGGTTTGTACATTTTATACGTCAAATGTACAATCTGATCAATAGTTGCACAGCAGAAAATTAAGAGGCTTTTTTGTGTTTACTGTAGATCTGCTCGAGGACGGATTTGGAGACCAGCCGTTTTACCACTGTATGGTCGCGGAGGTGCCAGCTGAGCACCGTAAACCCGAGGGTAAAACATCAAGAAGACCATAACATTTTGGGGCTTTAAGGATGGCAAGCCGAATTGACTTATAATCTTTCACAGGATATAAATAGTTGAAATCAACAATAACATTTTCACTAGTTAGAAAGCCAATTCTTGATAACAGGAATGTAATTACTTCTATAGTGTCAATGCCAATTCTTGATTTTAGTAATTACTTTTGCACTTGTAAAAACATTCATTCTTGATGTAAAAAATGGTGTCACCTCTCGCATAAATACATATTCTGTATATAAAAAAATGGAATTTCAGACAGTAAAAACTTTAATACTTGATATCTGTAATTTCACTTGTAGAATTACACAATGATCTGTCATTTTCTCCTATTCAAAATGCAGAATTACAGATATCTGAATTTAATTTCTTACCAGTTCAAATTCCTATTTCACATATCAGCAATGCATTTCTTACTAGTAAACATGATTTCTTGACATCAATAATTGCATGGTTACTTGTGCAAATGTCTATTCTTGATTTCAATAATTAAATTGCAACTAGTGAAAATGCATTTTATTTTTGTTTCACTAATGACAATGTTAATTTCTGATAACTTTAATATGATTCTAGCTAGATTGATGCCTTTTTAGATATCTTTAATTACTCTCCAAATTATTAATATCTGAAATCCATTTAGAATATCTGACATACCAATTACAACATTTTTAAATACATTTTCAGGGATAAAAAATTAGCATTTTCACTAATTGTAATTAAAAATATCAATGTTCAAGAAAGAACATTTGGACTATTTAATTATTTGTATAATTTTTTTTTAATTATTTCTAACAGTAAAAATCGCTGTGCTGAAATTTCAACTGGTAAGAAATAAGTTTATACTAGCTGAAATTCCATTTTTATATCAAGAATGTGTATTCCTAAAAGTGATGACATAATTTTGGATATCAAGAATTAATGTTCTTACTATTTAAAATGTAATTACTGATATCAAAATTGTTTTCTCTAGTAGTAATTACATTACTGACATCAAGTGTTTTCACATGTAGTAATTAAACAGGTGGCCAGAAATTTGCAATTATGTTCAGATTTTGCACTTATGGAAAGAAATTGGTACTTTTATTCACCAAAGTGGCATTCAACTGATCACAATGTATAGTCAGAACATAAATAACATGAAGAATTACTATTAAAATTAAAAAACAATGTTGAAAACTATTTCAAAGAGTTCTCATCCAAAAATCCTCCATGTGCAGCAGTGACAACTTTTCAGATCCTTGGCAGTCCAGCTGTCAGTTTGTCTAGATACATGCAATTTGCATGCCATTCCCCCAGACATACGGGTATAAAAGGAGCTGGCTCACAACCACTCATTCAGATTTTTTCTTCAGAGCCAAGTGGTTGATTCCAACGAGTGGTTGCGAGCCAGCTCCTTTTATACCCGTATGTTCAGGGGAGTGGCATGTAAATTCCACTGGCCAATTCTCATTGGCCTTTTCTCAAAGATCTGAGGTGTTTGGGGCTCCCAAGAGTGAACCCTAGTGTCACTAGGACGACACATCATCTCGTTCCCTCCATAAGGGAACGGAGGTTAGAAATAGTAACCGAGACGTTATTTGACATCAGTAATGTCCTGATTATACTTTGTGATCAGTTGAATAACATTTCAGCACAAGAACATTCACTTAGAGAAATTGTGTAGTAAAAGTGTTTATTTATAGGTTATGCTGTCATTGGATTTGCCATGTACTACTACACTTACGACCCTTGGATTGGCAAGCTGCTTTACCTTGAAGATTTTTATGTGATGAAAGAGTACAGAGGTATTGGCCTGGGGTGTCTTTAAGGTGTTCCTTATAAAACTAGCCATTCCTTGAATTCCATTGACTAGTTTCATACATTATTTAGGTTTTGGAATTGGGTCGAAAATTCTGAAAACCCTCAGTAATGTAAGTACACTTCACTTTTACTCAGTATCAGTAGCATGTTATAGTTTACATGATTAAATGTGTTAAAAAATACAGTAATACAACAATAATTTGAGCAGTTTGTTTTCAAACACAAAAGTGACCACAGAAATGTAAGAGAGTTTTGTATTGGATGTAGGTTGTTGTCGTCGCAGCATTATGCATGGCTTACCAGCCAGAGTTATGCATTTTTAAATGTATAGACAAAATAAATAATATTAAACAGTTATGCTTCTTCCTACAGACAGCAGTGAAGAGTCGTTGCAGCAGCATGCATTTCATTGTGGCAGAGTCAAACAAGGCATCTATAGACTTCTATATGCGTCGCGGGGCTTTTGATCTCTCACTGCAGCAGGGGTGGCGACTTTTCAGGATTGATAAGAAGAATCTTCTGAAAATGTCTGATGAAGAGTGAGCTGGCCCAAAGTTCCAGTGTTTTAAGATAGACTTTGGATAGTTCACACCCATATGTCAGGTCAATCACTTTAATTATTTTTGTATAGTCTGTGGGCATTAATTATATAAACAGGCAACAACCACTTACTCTTTTTGAGATTAAGATAAAGTATTCATTACTCATTGAGGAAGGTTGTTGCTGCTTTTATTCTTGCTTCTCAATAGTCTTTTAATTGTTTTCAATTTTGTGTAAATTGTAAGTTTAAAATCTCAAGAGAAAACAAAGCCAGCACATGTACCGAAAACTGGAAATGCAATCAGACCCATACGTGAGACCAATGTCCTAAAAGTCACAAAATTTTGTTTGGAAAGTAAGGCAAATGAAACGGCTAAAGTTTTTGGACTGATGTCAGGTAGTTGCTCGTCTTTTCAGGTTGGTCCAAATAATTGGGTACTGTAAACAACATTAAATATAACTAAATTTAATGTATGTATTACACATACTACATATACAAAAACAAGATATTATTAACTTAATGTTGGTCACTAATGATAACTATACTGTAAATAGTATTAAGTTGCTGTTGCAAATACCAACGCGCATTTATAAATAAACAGAATCCAGGTTCAGCCCAGTGACTCCTTACTGCTTTGTCTCAACTTTTGACTGTCTGTTTTCTGTGCCTTCTGAACCTGTAAACAAAGAATGATAGGGTAATAATTACACAAACGCAAAGTGTTTATTACACAAATTCTGGGGTGCTCATAAATCTAAATATATGAACAAAAATAATCAGGTCCCACTTCCAACTGACTGACTAATTTATTAGAATTAGCCTCCATGTCACCATAGAATGTGTGTAATATTTTAGTCAACTGGACTTTTTCCATTTAAAACAATTGGACCAGAAGTCTATGGACTGAATATATGCCAGGTTTCAGATTTCTCCTCACTTACCTTTGGATGATGACTTTCCTCTCAGCAGCTCCTCCAACACAACTCGTCCTTCTGAACTCCGGGAATGTATGTAGTCTTTTGCGAACTGTTAAATAAAAACATCCATGTTAAAAATCACACAGTTACTGCAATATATGACTTATAAGTTGACACAATTTTTTAATTATCTGGTTTAATCATCTTAAATAAAACAACAAACAATACCGTAACTCTTTTATAGTATATTTAACTTTGTTTTCTGGGCTTTTTCAGTGAGACAAGGATAAGTCTATTATTCACTTTAATTGACTGAGTTTATCCATGGAAACATTCTCAAAATATCCCTCTACTTGATAGTTTTAGACTTAATTGAAGCCACACAGGAAGAGAAGAGGAAGGAACACTGACTGAACACAAAATTCACAGACTGAACTTCCTCTAGACAACTTTTGTTCATATCCGTGATAGTCTAGTTGCCTCATGGTCGTTTATTGCTAGTTCCATTAGAAGGCCTGCCAAGAAACAGCAATAGACTCTGCCCGTCTGAACAGAAAAAACTGTAAACTTGCCCTGGCAACAGAGGCGGCATGCTGTGGGTAGAACACAGAGGCACTCAGAGCCATTAGCCCAGTGGGGAAGATCAGCCTTCTCACTGTGCTGCCTGTTGAGAAATAAAAACACAAGAAGAGCCAAATCACCTGTTAATCATAACAACATTGATCAGATGTAACCGATCAAAAGACTTTTTCTGATCAACCCAAACCCAAAATTAATGATAAAAAGAATTTGACCTTTCGCAAGATAAAGTCCCAGAATTCCAGAGAAGCCTACAACACCCATACTGGGGTAGAACTCAGATGGAGGGTCGTTTAAAAACTCATGTATATCTGAGAAAAGAAGAGATGCATACATTAGTCTTTTGTAAATTCACACAAACACTTAGATACAGTACATTCACTGAGCACTTTATAAAGTGCCCTAATAAAGTTCCCAATGTGGTCTTCTGCTGTTGTAGCCAATATGCCTCAAGGTTTGATGTCTAGCACATTCTGAGATGATATTCTGTGAATGGTTATCTGAGTTACCATTCTCCATTGAACTCTCTCATCAACAAGGTGTTTCCATCTGCAGAACTTCTACTCACTGGATGTTTTTCAGTTTTGGCACCATTCTGAGTAAACTCTAGAGACTGTTGTGTTTGATAATCCGAGGAGATCAGCAGTTACAGAAATACTCAAACCAGCCCATCTGGGACCAATAATCTTGCCACGGTCGAAATCACTGAGATCATTTGTTTTGGCTAATCTGATGGTTGATGTAAACATTAATCTCCTGACCTGTATCTGAATGATTTTATGCATTGCACTGCTGCCATACGATTGGCTGATTAGATAGTCACATGAATATGTAGGTGTACAGGTGTTCCAAATAAAGTGCTCCGTCAGTGTAAGTGTGTGTTTGTGTCCTTACCCCTTACAATCTTTTGGGTGGTATTCACACCAGGCTCAACAGTCTTGTAGTAAGACTATGATTGAAAGAGAACATTTTTGTATTAGGACAGGAGATAATTGATTAATTCAGAAATAATTAATCACAATCATAACTTGTGAGCATAATGACATCTTGAAATGGCTAAAAATGAACAACAACATGTACCTGTACTTTCTCAAAGGCAAACTGTGTCTTTTCCTGAAGGTTGAGAAGACAATACCATAACATAATGAGAATTAAATAGCAAACTGAGATACAGAGATATTTATATCAGTTTTATTGAGTCTATCTGCACTGAGTTACATAAGATCTGTTGAATGAATTTTCCTATATTCAAGTTCACAGAGAGGGTGATTATACCTGACACCATGACATATAAGGTTCTGCTGTCTTTCTCAGAGATGCTACACCCTGCTCAACATGGCCAACCTCAGGCTCCTCATACTTATGCTGAGACTCAGGTGTGTTATACAGCGAGAGCTAAAAAACAACAAGGTATTACAAAACTTTCAATGTCAGGCACATGTATTGCCTCATTCTATCCCACACCACAACAAAATGTCACTGTTGTGCACAGGAACTACCTCATCAATCATTAGGGTGGTGCTATTTTGTTTGGCCTTGCTTGCGGCAAAAACAGTGGCAGACATCAGGCCAAGGGCTCCAGGGACATGCAGCACAAACTGAGAAAGGAAAAGCAGAGAAAAGGACATGAAATTGATTTATATCCAATGTATCAATATCACTGACCGTCAAGTAATGTGCTAGTGTGCGTGTGCACTCAGAGCGGTCAAATACACTTAGCCAAAATGTCAGTCTTGGCAAGGTATTAATGGAATAACAATCAGTCTAAAATACTGAATGAACAGTAGGACAAAAAAAGCGTGTTTGTATCAAAACATTGGACTTATGTACATGTATAAACACAGCCCAACAGATCTGCCACTTTATAGTATGTCGTTAATATTCTCTTGGGTCTTTAATAATTACTTGAAACGATGTTCATTTAATTAACAAATATTTTTGCTGTGGTATAGAAATTGTTTTAGAGGATCATTTCATTTAACAGATAATGATATCGACAACTGAAATTTGGTAAATTGTACGCCTTTTAAAATTTTATAGGGTAGATCTTCATATAATAGCATTATCAAAAAGTAGATCTCATTCCATAAAAGTGTGAGCACCTTACTTTGCTTAATGTGCTTATTACTTATCATTCATGCAGGAATACTTATTAATATAAAAACTATTAATAAGTATTGTTTCATGAATCATAAGTAATACATTAATCCTCCACACCTAGCCTATAGTAAACTGTTCAGAAATTGTGATACAGTCAGTAACGTCTTATTTAACAATGTCCATCCCCCACACAAAACAGGTAGAACACAGAGAAAGAGACACACATTGTAGAATTTCAAATATGTACAACTCTTGACACCCCACCCCGGACCTCATAATTTTCAAACCCTGGTTACGGCCCTGCTTGCTAGCAATTCAAGCATAACAAAATCCGATTAATTAAATAACAGAATTATGCAATAGTTGTAGATAAAATATTTGGAACACATTCTGTCAACATAAATGCTGTTAAATATAAACAAGGCATTACAAAAACACTGGGTCAACAAGCTCCGGTTAGCTCAGCTCACTGCAACACTATGAGCATCTCAAAAGCTATCTTAAGGCTAAACGTTAACGTCATAATCAAAAAATAAAATAAATAGAATCAAGAGAAATAAAACATTAATGCAAAAACATGCAATGCAAACATGTATTTTCACCTTGGCTCTTTTTACAACATTTGACATGTCCAGTCTCAATCTGCTACGGCAAGTCTGTGAGGACAAACGGCTCAGTCACGTGTAAATATTTCGAAACGTTTTAAAATGTTTTTTGATCACTATTCTCTCTCTCTCTCTATTTCATTTTCATTTTTAAATAACTTTATTAGCATGATTGTGTTTACATACAATATTGCCAAAGCATTAATACACAAAACAGATAATGACAAGACAAAAAAAATTATCATCAAACAGTAACAAATAAAACTAAAAATAGAATTAAAATAAGGTGCCAGGTAATTAATAAAATAAAACTATAATAACAATATACAGTATACAATATAAAATAAAATGAGCATAAACAAAATACTGTGACTGAAGTACATTTAGGCAGTAATTAGTTTCTGAGAATATACACTTCAGAGATTAATTTGGCTGTAACTGATGTGTGATTGTCCTCCCCCAGTAACACCTGCATTTGATCTGTTTCTGCTGAACTGGAAAACTGTTGCATGAGGTTTGAGTGTTTGTCAAAGTATTTCTCACAGTGAAGGAGAAAGTGTATCTCCATCTCAACCTCACTTGTGTCACAGTGAGCACAGACTCATTGTTCCTTTGGAAACCATGTTTGTCTGTGTCTGCCTTTTTCTTAGGATCCTGCTCTGTTTTGGATCTCTTAGAGTGTGGAGATATTCTGCCAGATTATACTTTCTGTTTAGGGTCTGATAACATTCCAATTAATGGTTTTTACTTTCATTTCCCCAATGGTCCAAATGTGAATTTTTGCTTTCACTCTCTCTCTCGGTCTTGTTTTTACTATTCAAAGTGTTTTACTAACATGAAAAAAATGTTCAGTATTGCCAAAGCAAAAACAGAAACTAAACATGATACAGAACATGGAACAGTAATGGATCAATAATGGAACATGGAACAGTCATTCTGCAGTGTATGACTTTTGTGTCCCTTTTTTGTGTGACTTGTATAAGCAATTACTTAACAATGAACTGCTGGTGTTAACTTTACTTCTAAAAAGTATTCTTCTAAAATATTTGTGTTCAGATGAAGAATGTTATACACATCTGGGAAGGTATGAGGGTGAGTAAATTATGAGAGAATTTTCATTTGCGGTTGAACTATCCCTTTAAAGTTGCATCCCCAAGTTTTTATTTAATAACAGATCGCAGAGAACTAATTTTTATCTTTTTTACTTCTCTTTAGTAAACAAAACAGAGATCGTAATAAAAACATCAACCAAAAATGTAAGGGTTTGATATAAATAGTACTAATAACAATACAATGACATTCATCACTAGATTGATTCAAATGTTGCTTTTCATTTAGTGTTGCATATTGGGGGAAAAAAGAACAAAACATGTTAATAAATAACTGGAGGTGGCACAATATCAACATCTTATAGTTAGCAGAGAGGGGATGACAATTCCAAACTTCTCTCTCAATAACTCTGTGATGTCTTCATCTGAAAGATCTGTTGTTGTTTTTGTGGCTTGCTGTTCCTCCTCTGTGGTCAAGCTGGTGACAATCAGTTTGCGGCCTATGATTGTGATTCTCCCACTGGGTGTGAACAGAGAGATTTGTAGATGCAACCCGAGCTAGCAGAACTCTGATGGTAGTCACATATGCTTTTGAAATGATCTCTCTCATGTGGCTCCATGGTGAATTTGTACAGTTCTCCCCAAACCTAGCTGTCTTCTGTACTTCCTGCTACCTCAGTCTCAGCTTTCATTTCAACGAAAATAAAGTTTCCCTGAGATTTCAGGCAATACACTCCATAGCTCTGCACTTGGGGACTATCTCTCTCAAGATAGAGGGGGAGCTGGAATCCAGATCCATACTCTACATCGCAGAGCCATCTGTGCCCATCCAGCTTCACCATCATGATGAAATGGTTGAAAGGAGGCCCATAAGCAACAATGAACCGACTCTATCGGTGCGGAGAGAATAGTCACGTCAAAGCCCAACTCAGTCCAAAATTCTCGAAGCAGAATCATCCATGGTGCTTGACGATGATTTTTTTTTTTTCATACTAGTCACAATTCAAGCCTCTTATGAATAGTGGGGTTTTCAAAGGGAACAGTACCTACAGGCCCGGTTCAGATCAAAATCACTGAGGGTGCTTCTGAAAATAGTGCGGGTGCTCTGTATAAAGTGATTTATCATAATTAAAAACAAATTAATAGATTAAATCATGTTTAAATGCTTCACAAAATACAAGGTTTTTCAAGAAAATTCAAGAAAATCTGCTTGCCAATTTACAGTATTAGTCTTACATATTAAGTAGAACATGGAACAGAGACATAAAAAGTTATGCATAATTTTATCTTTTAAGCCCAGATGCACTCAATGAATGATGCACAATTTTCTTATGTGTATTCTGATGGGACCATTCTGCTATACTTTCTATCATGTGTTAGTAAAACTAAATAAATTCTAAAAAAAATATTATTTTATTATTTTACCATACTTCAATGCAATGGTAATTTAGTATTCAATTTAACACTATCGGGAGTCTGGTTTAAAAGTAAAATAAATTATTTGGGAAAGAGATTCTAAAAGCTTATTTTAATGTTGGCAGCAAAGTGGACCCATTTACTTGTTTTATTCTCAGAACATTATCAACCTGCTTACATGCTCAAATGGGTCATGATGTGGGTCTTGTCAATGTTTGGCACCCCATCCAGCACACCACTGAATAAAACAGGCAGCATGACACTGATAAATGATAACTTCCAGAGTAACCTTCACATACAGGTGTGAGGGACTTCAGCATTTTACAAATAACACAAAGAATAAATATATTCCTCTCTCACTTGGTTTTATTCGGGTGTCCCCTCGCGTGACCTTTTCTCAGTAAATTGCAGTGAAAGTGTTCTTGTTGGGACAGAAAACATTCAGATTTAGTTTACTGTAAACAGCTGAACTAAAGTGGACAACGGAGCTCTCTTCTGGCCAAATCACGCAATTGCATTTAGAAAAAAAAGAAAAAAAAAAGCTTGGCTAAGGGGAAAAAAGAAAAATATGTGAGAACAGTTGCATATTTAGCCTATAAAATCACAGTTATGTTAGTGAGCACACATTTATTCCAAAAGTCTACAATATTAAAAATGAAAACTCTCCCAAATATAATTGATAGAAATATCTGTAGGTGGTTGTGTCCATAAAGACATAAAAACGCAACAAACATATGTTCTGTTACCCAATTTTCAAAATATAACTAGACAGTCATGAAATTTGCATTTCACTTCTAGAATACAACATTCTACAGAGTTTTAAACTCGTTCAAAATGTCTCTGTTACGTACACAACCTCGAAGAGAATGAGACATTGCGTAGCTACGCATAAGTGAGTGCCTTCATACACGACCTAGTTTAAACCTCTTTACAATAACACCAATATTGTAATATTGGCTATGGTGTTTGAGCCCCACCTGTTTTGGCGTGAAACTGTCCGCTATAAAAACAGGTGCACAGACACCATTTCCTCAGAATTTCTGACTGAGAACTTGGAGCGCATCGCTCGAGTCTTGTAGTACGGCTAGCGTTCGCAATGTCTTGTTCCCTTCATTTCAGGGAACCAAGGTTACATACGTAATTGAGACATTACCTTACGACTCAGTACACTTGACATTGCATATGGGAAACAGACTCCCATCACGTCGCACTACACAACATAATTTCCCAGAGAGGAAACATGGCGCCACAGTCTTGTCCAAAATCCAAAGGCTCGAAGAGGGGCCCTGCGAGAGCATTTAGGACTAAAGTTAAGTCCCATGTTGGGACTGTAGCTGGCCAAGGTTTGTTTAATCATCTTGCTTCTTTAAGGAACTTTATGATTAAATCATGCTTGCCTATAGAGATTTACGCAGATATAGTTGGCACATACACTTTGAATGTTGATGGGGTCCTGTGTCTAATTGTTCTTGAAGAAATATTAGAATTTCATGTATGGGGCAGTTTATTGGGTCCTTGCCACGTAAGAGACACCAATCAGTGAACACCTTCCATTTTAGTGCATAGAGGCGTCTTGTGGACGATGCTCTGGCTTGTAAAATGGTGTTCATGACTGACTGCGTCAGTTCTGGTGTGTAATGCGCCCCGTTCAGGAGCCACACATGCAGGCTCCACAGCTGTGGCTGGGGATGCCAGGTTGTGCATCGCACCTGAGAGGAGATCCCTCCTCAGTGGTATTTCACATGGTGAGCATGCTGTACAGCATCTCCATTATTTCCGGAAACCATGGCTGGTTGGGCCATTTCAGCAACTAACAGAACAGTTTCCTTGTCCTCTCGGACTTTGCATATGACAGAATGAATAAGGCATACCAGGGGAAACGTATATTTGCATTTTGCCAGCCATTCATGTGCCATTGCATCCATTCCCAGTGGGGCTTGGGACTATGAATAACAGAGGGGACAGTGGGCATTCTCCACTGAGGCAAACAGATTGAAGTCTCTACTCACCCAGTATCACCCCTTAGTGTGACAGTAGGCCTGCGCCGTAATTCAGGTGGCCTGGGTCATATGTCACTCTCAGGGAGAGATGACGCTTGCTCCATAGGAGGCGACATGCCAGTCTCAACAGTGGCAGTGAATGAATTCCGCCTTGGCTGTTTATATATGCCACAACTGTCATGTTGTCTGAGCAAACCAGGACATGACAGCTCGCTATTTCTGACTGAAAGCCTTTAAGGCTAGAATTAAAGCCGATAGCTCTAAGCGGTTGATGTGCCACGCCCTCCTTGCACCAGCCCTGCTGCAATTGCAACAAGGCTGTTTTCTTTTTTCCACTTATTGCATTTTCACTGCTTTCCGATTCAAAGTGTTGCGTCCATCAGGAGTGCTTTTGCTGCGCTTGCTGACACGCACGTGCCGGTGAGGCAGTAGGTGTGGGGCTTTTAGTAGAGCACTGGCTCGAAACAAAGCAAGGGAGAACCAGCTGTGATATACTCCGTTTGGGCATAAAGTGTCTCATAGCATGTGACTGCTGCTGAATCGCAATGTAACGCTCAGCAAACGTATTCACAGATTCACCAAAAAGGCCAGATGGAGACACTGGAGCATCCAAAAGAGTGGCTTTTTCCTTATCACTCATTTCTGTGAGGGTCAGCCATATACGTCGATCCAGAACTGCCAGGTTGACCATGGACTTGCTGATGGCCTGCGCAGTGACTTTCATGTTATGCAGTGCTAAATCTGTAGTGATGCGGAGCTCTTTGAATATCTCTGGATCGAAGCTGTGCTCATCCATTTGCCTGAGGAGCTTGGCTTGAAATTCCTGGAGCACCGCCATTGTGTGGAATGCTGATCCAGCTTGTCCTGACGCAAAGTAAGCTTTTCCCGCCAGTGCAGACGTTTGTCGACAAGGTTTGGAAGGATGTATCTATTACTTGCTGGGCAGAGGTGTGCCGCTACCGCCTCCACTACAGTGAAGCTCTTCGACCGCCCTTGTAAGAACGTGGAGCATCTCCCTGTCAGTGGCTCGTACACGTTCCTCGCCCTCGCTGGGGGGAGGGGCGGCAGCATCATCCACTGACCACTCACCTGATGCAGCGAGAGACATAATGACATCGTCATTATTATCCCTAGTGTCAAAACCGCTGCACAAGACGAGGCCACCCGCTCTTTCAGAAGGTCGGAGCTCATCTCGCACATAGCGTAACGGAAAACATGCTCTTCGAAGAGATTGAGTGGCTCGCGAGGCGTGTGCTGCCACAAGGACCATCTCAAAGTCACCTGCTCGACCTCGCGGCCCCACCGTGCCTCCTCGTGTGAATCCTTAGGTATCACAGAAGAGGCGGGAGGGAAGACACGTGAGGCTGAATCATCTCTCAGAATGAAGGTGATTCACGAGCGAAGCGTCTTGAGACTCATGCCGTCACAGTGAGGGCAGTCTGTTTCTCTGAGAGCTGACTCTGCATGGGCATGGCCCAGACAGTAAACGCAGCTCTTGTGCTGATCTGATGACAGTATGTGCCATCTAAGGAAGACTTACGGAACGACATCTTTAAAAAGGCAAGAACACGTAAGTGACTCTTTTAGATGTAAATATATAAATTAATATTGGTATTTATTGTAGAGAGGTTTCAACTAGGTTGTGTATGAATGCACTCCCATATGCGTAACTACACAATGTCAAGTGTACTGAGTATTAAGGGAACTTTAGTTTTAAGCCTTAACACTGTCTGTAGACCTCAGTGGGACGAGCTTTTTGGGAGCGCTCACCTCCTTCGTCATTTGGATGGGGGCGGGGCTAGGGGGGAAACGGAATCCGACAGGGAAACAGACTTCGACAAAACACCGGGACTGAGGAGAACGTTGTCGGACAAAGACCCGAAAAACCGAAGCGTGCCAAATACCTTTGAACATCCATTGTTTTACAAAGTAGCCACTTTCCAAATACTTCCTGACTCATATGGAGCACTCAAGTCAAGAGGAAAAGGGAGGTCTAAAGTGTCAACCTCAAGCAAACTTTTAGGTCGCATAGGCTCGGATCCGAAGTTCAAGTGTCGTGCTCACGGCGAAACCTTCTCATCAACACTATCTTAACTGGTTGCAATGTTTACAGTAGCCGATTTTAAGCACATCTATTGAATGGAAGAAGAGAATAAACCTTTACAAATGTAAACATAAAAGTATAGTAAGGGGCCATTCAGACCGAACACGTTATACGTTACAAGACGCAGGTGTCTTGACATATTTTTTTAAAGCTAAAAACGTGGAGCTCTTGCGCAAGTTTACAGAGGGAAACAATAAAAAAATCATCGCGGCCGACCCCTAACCATTTTGTTAAGCCTTTACCTAGCAAAGACGGGCCACCTCCATTAATGAATGGGAGAATTTAAGACTCCCAACGGTCAACTATTGTAGAAAGGAAGTCCCGCCTTACATGTAAAAGAACCACTCAACTTTTAGATACATCCATCGCCTGTCAATCAACTCGAGAACAAGCATGTGCATTAGACAAGCTTTTTTTTTATAATAATTTTTTTTTTATAAAGCATAATCTAAAGTAAGGAAGCACAATTTATGATACCCGTGTTGTCAGATTTGACAGTTGATTGTAAATATGTACTTTGATCGTAATCTTGACCAACTGTTTTGGAGCTTTCGGACTTTCTCCATTCAAGTATATTGGAGCTGCACTTTCATGACTGGAAATAGCATCCCGGGTGCGTTCCAAAAAGTGCCGCCAGTGGACTGACTTGCTAGAAATCTTTAGTTAGCCCAGCCTTTAGTTACCACCCCCTTGGTTGGCTTTGACCAATCAGTTGTCTGAGGCCTGTTTGGTTTCTAGGTGACGTCTACAAACAAACATTGCTGTGAAAAAAGGTGCAAGTCGTTTTTTCCTCACGAGATGAAAAACTAATGCGACGCAAAGGTCCGACTTTTACTTATATTGTATTTATTAAGAGGATCTGAACCATAATTCTGTATTTTAAATTATCTTAAAGTGGTATGTCATTTTTATGTCAGTATTAATTTATCTTGAAATTAATTTTTCTAGTCATATACAACTGTGTAGTTAGTTGGTAAAAAGGAAAGGATGCTGAGAGTTTACTATGTAATACTACAAGTTTCAATTTTTTAACATTAATTAACAATGAACAATACTTTTGCAGCATTTGTTAATCTTGGTTAAAGTTATTTTCAGCATATAGTAATACATTTTAAAAATGAAAAATTGTATTTGTTAACATTAATGTACTATAAAATAACATAAACAATGAACAATTGTATTTTTATTAACATGAATAAATTATGTAAAAACTATATTGTTCATTGTTAGTTCATTATACTTAAATCATTAACTAATGTTAATGTATGGAACCTTATTGTAGAGTTACCTTGCTGTTTTACCTTAATAAATGCCTGGTATTTATTTTAACTGCCTAAAACTAATTTCCATGTTAGGATTCCTCTTGTCAGTAGTTCAAAGCACAAACCAAAGTAATGCCGCCTCCTGAAACAATGTACTGCGCCCAGCAGATCAACATTCCCCCAGAGCTGCCTGATATTTTAAAGCAGTTCACAAAAGCTGCAATCAGGACACAACCACATGATGTGCTTGAATGGGCAACCGAGTAAGTGTGAAGCTTTGTTTACTCATTAATTTGTCCGGACAGTTGCTTTTTATGTTTATGTTTAAGTATCTATATTTTGTTTCATGTATTTTCAGCTAATGTATGTTTTATAATACAATGCAAATATGATATAAAATTCCTGCTTCAGCTATTTTTCAGCACTGTCAAAAGGTGAGGCTCTACCAGTCAAAGAGAGGCTGGAAATGCCAATGGCAACTCAGAAAATGGACACAGGACTTACGCCAGGCCTTCTGAAGATCCTTCATCAACAGGTAAGTTTCAGTGTCACATAGGATGCTGTAACATTTATGCATCTGTTTTTTATGAGCTTTTCTGTCTTCTTTAGCTTGCACATAAAGAAATCCTTACAAAAGAAGAGCTTCTTCAGAAGTGGAAAGGTATGTGTTTGCCTATTGAACAGCTGGACACACTCCTTGCCGTTGGTAACTTCTATGAAAATTTCGATTGGATGCAGTTTTTTGCCTTGGGATGCAGTGCTTTGGGTGGGGTGAGTGGCCATATCTAATGATAAATAAAACAGTACATTAATTATATTATGTGGTGATGGCTTTGATGTAGATGAAGGTAGAGGTATGTCTTATGTAATCCTGCTGACTGACTCTGGATGGCAGTGTTGCATTTTAAATAATTTTATTGTTCAGTTGAGCAGAGACAATTGACTTATTATTAAATTATTAATGAATATGCTAGACTAATATATTGGCCAGACTGATTAATTGGTCGGTACTTGGCAATTAGCTGCTAACACAATTGGTCATTCCACCAGTTACAAAATTGCTGACATCTTAGTGAATGCATAATGCAAAAAAAGAAAACAAAAAAGTGTGTGTGAAAATGTGCAGTACTGAGTGAAAATTGTATTAAATAGTTTTATAGACTATAGCCCCTAAAAATATTTGGCCACTGAAGCCACACTTAAAAATGCATCAGTGTCATTGCATTTGATATGATCATGTTAAACAAAGTGTTTTTTATATAAAAAGGGGCACCTGTGTAAACCTGATGGTAATATATTCTCTAGAAATGAACTTGTGACCAGTGGGTTAAGTAATTACAAAAATGTTTATGAGAAGTGAAGTTAGTTCTGAGAAAAGGTCTGTATCATTTGTTTGTATTTTTTTTATCTAATGCAGTGACATTCATACATCTTAATTGTTTACATTTTGTACATGTAAAATAGGTAAAGAGATGCTAATTGTAAGGGGAAAAAATTGAACTTTGAAAGAGAGCCCACCATACTACTGTTTCCACAGACCATCAAGAGTGCTTTGAAACATGCCTGTGAGATACTTACAGAGGAGCCTGAAGGTGGTGAAGCCCAGATTCCTTTCGAAACATTTCGGAGTCTGTACACATACCTTGCCCATCTGGATGGAGAAATTCCTAAAGAACAGACTGACAGCTTCCTGCTCAGTCTACAGGAGATTGCGTGAGTACACAGATACACACACATACAGGGTTGGGGAGTAACGAAATACATGTAACAGGATTACGTATTTAAAATGGTTGGTAATCAGAATACAGTTACATTAAAAAAGTATTTTGATTACTGAAGAGATTACTTTGCATTTAGTTTGCAAAGTAACTTTGCAATCATGCAACCCATGAAGCATTTGAACGTTGGTGAAACACTTTCTTGTCATGTGTTACATTCATACAAGCAGACAAAGGGCACTCTACACTGTTATGAGTAAAAAGGTGGCTGTGACATCACTGAAGAACTTTCCCTTTGAGAGCCTCATTGAGAATCCACATATGATCAGAAGAAAATTTAATTGTGTGGGTTTAAGTGTAATTGTCATGTGAACATTTAGCTTTATGCTAAGCTAAAATTCTATTTCTAGCTCCATAACATGCACGTTACCAGCCACAATTATTATTTTTTTTATCTATAAAATCCACGTTTAATTATTTATATATATATTTTTTCTCTAGTAAGATCTTTTATATTAGGGCCAAGATATACTGCAAAAATCGTATTCTTGATGATAATTTATGTATTGTTTTCTTGTAAAAAATATATAAAATTTTTAAAAAATGCTTAAAACAAGATCAATTTACTTTGTATAAGATATTTAGGCTTTTTTCAGAAAATGTTTGTTTAATATAAGTGTATTTTGTCTTACTGTACTGGCATATGTATTTTTTAAAACTTTTTTTTATAGCCAAATCAAGTAAAAAAATCTGATAATGCTGAAGTTATACAAAGTATTTAGATTATGTTAATGACGTTATTAGTAATCTAATCAAATACGTTGCAAATTAAATTTTATAGCATGTATTCTGTAATCTGTAGTGGAATACAGATACAAAAGTAACCTCCGAAACCTGCACACATTTAATAATTTATAGCAATTTACTGTAAACTTAAAGCTATTTTAAACGGTGAATATTTGTTTCTATCAGTATAATGCTAATGTTTTACGTATTCTCAGGAAAACCAAAACAGTATGATTAAGGTAAAAAATTTCTGCAGAGGCAAAAAATATGCTCATTCTGACAGCACATAGTTTGTGAGGAGTTGAGGAATGTGAAGAGCATTGATTAAATGAAGGGTAAAGGGTAAAGAATTTTGTTCCTGCTTTATTTCTGTTGCCAGAAAGGTATTTTAGGAGGACAAGTGATAAGGAATTAAATTAATAGCTTTGACATTGAAGCTTGAAGCTCTTTCAGGTCTTATTTGTTAGGATTTACATATTTGAAATTACAGCCTTCTGCTTTTGTCTCTCATTTGTAAAAAGCAAAAAACAGTTTTATGTTTAAAAACTACTCTTAAAAAATGATTGAAAAGGTAATATTTAATATGGCTTAAATCATCACATGAAGCCATAAGGCAATGTAGATTTCAAATAGCATAAAACAGCTGGATAAAGTCGCATTTTCAGACAGAAAACAAAACCACTGTCTTGACTCATGACTTGGAGTTGCAATCTTTGATAGCTGAAACATTACCAGGAATTTGCTGTGCATTTGTGAGCATTTGGGTTAGGTTTTGTTACTGCACGTTAATGACTGATTTTTGTTGTAACACTTTAACAGCCTACCAACTGCAACTGCATTTTTCAGTTCTGTTTTAAGAAACGTGATTTAACCTGTAGCATTCATATTATAGCGGAACATTTTGTAAGACAAGGGACAATAGCTTTTATATAAAGATGTTAAATAGGAAAGCTGTAGTGAATTTTTCTCAAATGAGAACTTAACAAAAGGCTGTTCATAGTAATGAGACCCAGTTAAAATGTCCTTTATAGTATGTGTAGCTTTCTTGCCTTCATTGGATTCCATGTTGCTTTTAAGAGTTGATGGCAGGAATTCAAATTATTTTCTATAAAGTGAGAGACATGAATAGTGCTGTAATAATCAGCAATTATTTAATGACCTTGAATACGGTCATAGTGAATTCTCCTGGTGTAGTATGTGGGAGGACGTTTTCAATCAATAGCCTATACTGAATATTGCATCCCATTAACAGTGTCCCACATTACTGTATATTTAAATGCTGCCTACTTTATGACACCACATGGTGTACTGTAAATCAACCTCTTTGTAAATATACAGTTGAAGTCAGAAGTTTACATAAACCTTTACATGTATACATTTAATACATTACTTTCCCTGTCTTAGTTCAGTTAGGATCACTACTTTATTTTAAGAATGTTAAACGTAAGGGGGACCTGGGTAGATCAGCAATTAAAGATGCTGACTACCACAACTTGAGTCGCAAGTTTGAATTCAGGGGTGTGCTGAGTGACTCCAGTCAGGCATCCTAAGCAACCAATTGGCCCGTTTACTAGGGTGGGTAGAGACGTTGGGTTAACCTCCTCGTGATTGCTATAATGTGGTTCTCGCTCTTGATGGGGTGGGGGGCAAAAAGAAGAATGTGAAATGACAGAATAATAGTAGAGAATGATTTATTTCAGCTTTTATTTCTTTCATCACATTCCCAGCGTGTCAGACGTTTACATACACTTTGTTAGTATTTGGTTGCATTGCATTTAAATTGTTTAACTTGGGTCAAACGTTTTGAGTAACCTTCCAAAAGCTTCTCACAATAAGTTGCTGGAATTTTGGCCCATTCCTCCAGACAGAACTGATGTAACCGAGTCGGGTTTGTAGGCCTCCTTGCTCGTACATGCTTTTTCAGTTCTGCCAGATTGAGGTCAGGGCTTTGTGATGGCCACTAAAATATCTTGACTATGTTGTCATTAAGCCATTTTGGAGTATGCTTGGGGTCATTGTACATTTGAAAGACCCATTTGTGACCAAGCTTTAACTTCCTGGCTGATGTCTTGAGATTTTGCTTCAATATATCCACATAATTTTCCTTCATATTGATGCCATTTATTCTGTGAAGTGCACCAGTCCCTCCTGCAGCAAAGCACATCCACAACATGTTAATGCCACCTCCATGCTTCACAGTTAGGATGGTGTTCTTCAGCTTGCAAGCCTCACCTTTTTTTCCAAACATAATGATGGTCATTATGGCCAAACAGTTAAATATTTGTTTCATTAGACCAGAGGACATTTCTTGCAAACTGTAGTCTGGCTTTTTTTTTAATGGCTGTTGCTGAGCAGCCTTTTAGGTTATGACAGTATAGAACTTGTTTTATTGTAGATATAGATACTTGTCTACCTGTTTGCTCCAGCATTTTCACAAGGTGCTTTGCTGTTGTTCTGTGACTAATTTGCTCTTTTTGCACCAAATTACATTCATCTCTAGGAGACAGAATGCATCTCCTTCCTGAGCGGTATGATGGCTGCGTGGTCCCATGGTGTTTATATTTGCATACTATTGTCTGTACAGATGAATGTGGTACCTTAAAGGCACAGTTAGCTTAGTGTATGTAAAGTTCTGACCCACTAGAATTGTGATGTAGTCAATTAAAAGTGAAACAATTTGTCTGTAAACAATTGTTGAAAAAATTACTTGTGTCATGCACAAAGTAGATGTCCTTTTTTAGAGTTTGCTGATATTAAATCTGTGTAGGGGTTAAAAAATGAGTTAATTACTTCAACCTAAGTGTATGTGAACTTCTGACTTCAACTCTACAAATTCTTAAGTAAAACATTAATTTAGTCTGTTTAATTACCACCCAGACAACACATCAGCAGGTACTTTGCATTCCTGCTTTAAACAAAAGTAACTAATTGACCCTCCTGTAATCAAGCTGTTATTATAGTCTAATTTATAAGCTAGACTCCTTTTACACTTATACTAATTAATTTGAATGGGCATCACTAGTCTTTATGCAAACTTCACCTTCTAAACCATGCAACCAAATAATACACAGATGAGCCAAAACATTATGAAGTGAATAACGATGATCATCTCCTAACAAGGCCATATGTCAAGGTTTGGGTAGATTAGACACCTACCTAAACATCTTTACAGACAAGGAACACCCCTTCATAGCAATGGTATTCTCTGATGGCAGTGACCTCTTTCAGCAGAATAATGCACCCTGCACACATTGTTTGGGAATGGTTTGAGGAACACGATGAAGAGTTCAGAGTGTTGCCCTGGCCACCAAATTTCCCAGATCTCAATTCGAATGTGCATCTATGGGATGTGCTGGACCAACAAGTTCGATCCATGGCAGCTCCACCTCGCAACTTACCGGACTTGCAGGATCTGCTGCGCTGGTGCCAGATACCAAAGGACACCTTCAGGGGTCTTGCCTCTACAAGTTGGTGCTGTTTTGGTAGCACGTGGAGGATTAAGATTAAGACAACAGATTAGGCAGGTGGTCATAATGTTTTGTACTCATCTTTGTATATGTCACAGTTCTTACAGTGCATTAAATATATAAAGGACTAAAGTGCCTATAACGTAATTTGGTAATTGTTAATGATAATATTGACATAATATATAATGTAAACTCTTAAGCTAGTGAAAATGAAAGAAAAATTATGTGAGAAAGAGGATGTTAGTAAGCAAATAAGTGGGAACAAACAAACAACATATTCTATTTCACAAGATCCAAACTTGTATGCAGCTCTCTCTTGTCATGATGAGGAAACATGATTAGACATGACATTTATGTAAATGTATTTTCTACTTTGTTTTTCCTGCTTTCAGAGAACACCATGGTGGAATGGTGCAACCTTCACATTTTACAAGCCTCGGCAGCATGTAGAAGTCCAGAACAGATGGTCCTCATATGCCGACTTAATGTTCTTGTAGATACCTACAACACTACAGAACATGCCCAAAACATTCTATATGAATCAGAGTTACTGTGTTTGCTCTATTTTGTTGTTATTTTTATGTAAATGTATTTGTAACCTAAATAAATCCTTAAAATCTCAAATCTAGTTGGCCTGGAATTATATAACAAAAGTTAAAGTAAAAGCTAAAGCCTAAACAGAGCCACTACTATATTAGGTGTTTGTAATATGAGTTTGATTTGCATGAAAAGTTTGTTTTGCTTTCAGTTTTGATTGTGAATCACAGATGTCCCATGTGTTTGAGTTTTTTAAACCTAAGCCATTATACACTGTGGTTGGTACATGTGTCTCCACATCAAAATGCATTGTGACCAAATTTATGCTTATATCTTTAAAAAAAGAGGCATACCACACACACATTCACACACACTGGTGGACTTTGCATTGAATTCTGTTGTTTTTATACATGAAAGTCAATGGGCCTCATTCATTCATCACAATTTCATAAATATACAAAATAATTGGGAGTAATTTCCAAGTAAAATGGAGCTTCCCGAGAACGTTCCACCAGATCTACGAATGCTTCATATTCCCCAGATTTGTTAGTAAAACTTGTGTATGTTATTGAATTCCAAACATTTGTGAATAGAGCATGCGTGCACGTTCACAATTATCATAATCCACACCCATGAAAATGCCACATAAGGAAAGCTTCAGACGCACTAGTAAATGAGAATAGGAAGCTTTTAAAATACACTGATCATCCACAATATTAAAACTGCTTGGCTTATATTGTGTAGGTGCCCCTTGTGCCACCAAAACAGAGACTGTTTGTGGAAATCCCAGGAGATCAGCAGTTACAGAAATACTCAAACAATCTGGCACCAATGATCATGCCACACTCTAAATCACTGAGATCACATTTTCTCCCCTTTCTAATGGTTGATGTGAACATTAACTGAAGCTCCTTTTGTGGCTGATATGCAAACAGTAATAAAAGATTGTTTTTT
Organism: Moxostoma hubbsi; assembly: GCA_032164185.1. NCBI lineage: Eukaryota > Metazoa > Chordata > Actinopteri > Cypriniformes > Catostomidae > Moxostoma > Moxostoma hubbsi. The sequence continues at coordinate 21,523,480 of JAVLUX010000033.1, forward strand.
ATGTAGCGCATTCACGTAAAACATAAAATATTGATATTATTGATTTTCTAAAATATTGGAATTTACAGTCATCTTTGCTTTCATCAGAGGTTATTTTTTGAATTAAGCAGTACAAGAGGTCAATAAAAATGGTTTGACATGAAGCTTTAGTGTAAAAAAAATGTCTCATGTCTCTTCCTTCTCACCACCTTCCCTGCTTCTAGATTAACTTTTACTCGGCATGGAGCTCTCCTCTCTCGATTGGCTCTCTAGGGATTCATCAAACTAAGCAGCCCAGAGTGCTGAGCTAATGTAAGTGTCTAAGCCAAAGTAGCTAAGGAGCAGCATGGCTTCTGCATTTTCAGAGAGTCTCCAAAGCGACTCAAAGTCTGTTCTTCTTTATCATATTTTACTAAACTCACACCTTCAATGAGCCTGTGTCTTGCAAGACAAAATAACCTTTAGGACCACCCCTACAGAGCCATAAAAGCCAAAGTCATAAAAGCCTGCCATGGTCACTCGAATTTCCTAGTCCATATGTCTTAGGTCCCTTGATGTAAATCAATGGGATTGTGATTTTGTCAGAATGCCAGTGTAATAAAATGACAGTCATGTCTGTTACTGTACATAATCACTTATTTTGGCAGCACAGTTGACTTTTTAAATGCACGGTTACTGTAATAACTCAAAGTCTGACATGTGATGGTCGAACACAAGTGCGCAACATCGTATTGATTAATGTGTTGTGTGTTTGAGTGATAAGATCACAGCTGCAAAAAAAGGGAATGGAGTCCAAGCTCCCAGCTGTTCAGGGCTAAAACGACACACTAATTAGTCGCAGCAATTATGACACTTATCTTAGAACTCTGAGGAAATGGGGTTGTTATAATTGTGGAAGATGCCTGAGCTTGTAAAAGAGGACATGCATTTGCTATAATGCGTGATTTAGAAAGGCATTGGTGAGAATATGTGTGTATACCCATAGCTTCCTTAAGATAGGAGAGAAAAGCTGAATTTTAAGACAGGTAAGAGGTATGGAAGACCAGAGTGTTGTTACATTTGCTGAAAGGAATAGTTCACCCAAAAAATGAACATTCACTCACCATTTACCCACTTTTATGCCATTCCAGATGTGAATGACTTTCTTCTGCTGTACACAAACGAAGATTTTTCAGAAGAATATTTCAGCTCTGTTGGTCCTCACAGTGAATGGTTAACACAATTTTGAAGGTCCAAAAAGCATATAAATGCAGCATAAAAAATAAATCCATAAGACTCCCGTGGTTAAAGTAATATCTTTAGAAGCTATTTGATAAGTGTGGGTGAGAAACAGATACATTTTTAAGCAATTTACGTTTTTGGCGTATTAATTCGCATTAATGCATAATGCATATCGCAACCTACTGGGCAGGGAGGAGAATTTATAGTGGTAAAGGACTTAAATATTGATCTGTTTCTCACCCACACCTATCATATCAGTTCTGAAGATATGGATTAAACTACTGGAGTCATATAGATTACTTTTATGCTGCCTTATTGTGCTTTTTGGAGCAAAGTTCTGTCCACCATTCACTTGTATTGTATGGACCTACAGAGATATTTTTCTTAATAAAAAATATATATATATTTTTTTGGTTTTTAGAACACTTGTTGAAAACAACAGTGATTTTCCTATTGAAATTATAGTTATGTTTAGGGTTTAAGTAAAGAGCTAATTTTTCTCAGTAGGAATTAAAGTTGTACGTTTTCACCATCACACACTATTATTATGACTTTTCAAGACCGGGTTGGAATGACATTACTCGGATGGGGCTGGTCTGAAAAAAATCTGACACTGGCTATCAAAGATCTGCAGTTTCTGAAGACGCCAAAACTAACACAATTGAGAATGTAATCTCAAGGTCTTGGTGTTGGAAACAGTAATAAATGACTTCATACAGGGGCATCCCCAACTGCCACAGCAACTGAGCAGAGAAAAAAACCCTTTGATGATAAACAAAACTTTGTACTTTCCAGAAATAATGGCGGTATGACTAATTTACATATAACTCAACATTGTGACAAATTAAACATTGAAGCCTAGCTTCCAAAAACAGTTTTGAAGATTGACGTTAAAGAAAGTTTCAGGCGGGTATGATAGGATTCGCAGTGAGGCGGATAGTTAGAAGAGAGAGAGAGAGAGAGAGAGAGAGAGAGAGAGAGAGAGAGAGAGAGAGAGAGAGAGAGAGAGAGAGCGCATCTAATCGGATTATGGAGACAGAGTTTTGTAGCACATGCGTCTATTCCTCGTTTTAACTTCTTCGTGGATTGTCCAGCTTCCACTCTCAATAATGTGTGTTGGGATCGTACCGATAACTGACAACTTTCTCCCGGGAAGAAGTTGCAAAAGTCAGGAAATTGTTGAAATTCACATTTATTGGAACCGCTACTAACAATTCGAAGGAGTTTTCTGTTTCCTTATGAGTTTCTGATTGTCTTCGCGAACACTAGATTGGCATTTGCAAACGGAGCTATAAAAGGTATACATTATGTTTATTAGAGATAACGGTGAATTATTTGAGGACCACGAATTGGAGAATAATAATGTATATGAGACGAAATGATTTGACTCCGAGGATACGTCAAAGAACGTTTGAACCGCAGTTTGCATAGTAAACGTTTGGGAGATAACTTTCTTTATAAATGATCTGATCCACGTGACTTGAGGATTTTATCCTAGAGTTAAATGGTTCTGATAACAGACAGCAGAGATGGTGGAGGCTCATCTCCCGGAAAAGTTAAACACACTAAAAGTGTTGGCAATGTTGCCAAAATCTATCCCACTATCGTGGAGGAAGCACCTGATCGCGCGGACGGCGATGATTATGACGAGAATCTCGGCTCGTGCGGACCGTATGATGAAGAAGACTTCGAGGAGTTGGAAGACTTCTCAGAACTGCCGGACACCATAAGTATCGTCTCGGATGATTCCTTTTATCCACCGGACGATGACTTTGCTGACTCCGAGAGGACACCCTCACCGGAGAGCCCCGCGCCTTTGTCGTTTTATCAAGCGTGTTTCAATAACAACGCGCTTAAAGTGAAACTCATGATTAGACAAGGTGTAACGGAGGAGGAGGTTCACGAGACTGACAAAAACAAGAGAGTAAGTAGCATACACACCTTTTTATCTCAAACAGAAATTGAATAAACTCTATCCAACGTTGACCCATCTGGTGACCTTTAAAGGAAAATTCCGGGTTCAATACAAAATAAGCTCAATCGACAGCATGTCATGTTATCACAATAAATATTTTTGAACTAGTCCCCCCTTTTCTTAAAACATCAGAGCAAAAATCGAGGTTATATTGAGGAATTTACAATGAAAGTGAAAGGGGCCAAACTGTAAACTTAAAAATATGCACTGTTTCAAAATTATAGCCACAAGACATAAACAATGTGTGTTAACATAATTTCTGGAGGGTTTAAAAGCAAAAATGTGAAGCATATAATTGTATATGAGCAGGGGGCGTAGATTCCGGGGGGATATGGGAGAGGTTGTGCTTGTGTTGAACCCGGAATATTCCTTTAGAATTATGGTGCCCATATTATAATACATGCTACTATAGCTTTGAAACAGATTTCTCCAACACTTCGGTCTTCCATTGGTTGAACAAACAGATAGTCCCCCGCCAAACTCACCTTACTGGTTGGGCAAATGTTGGTAATTCAGGCTGGTGGAGATGCACAAGCAAAACAATGTTTTGATAGTGTCGCTGAGTCTCTCAGTATTAGGGGACGTTCAGACCGAATGTGTTCTTGCGCTACAACAGCCAGACACAGCACAACGCATTTAACAATACGCAGGTGTCCTGAGACATGCTTTTAAACGTTACTGTTCTTTTTTTACCAGACACGCAATCACGCAGCACAACTGTCAAAGATGTCTGACTAGTGCATGTTTACTTGCAAAACAATGTAGAAAGAATACAAATGGATACTAAAATGGTTTGGTGTGAACAGCCCTTTACTCAGTAGGCCTAAACTAAGATCGCAGATACACGAATAAGACTTTGTGAAAGAATGATCAGTCAAGTTGTCTCTAGTTCCTCAGTTATGGAGGAAGGGAACTCTTGTGTAATTACAATAATACAATGGACAATTACATATGAAGTCAGTGAAATGAGAATGTAATAGTTTGTGTTAAGAAGTGAGGAATGCAAAACTCCTCTATGTTGTTTATTTGGAGTTTAGGGGCTCTAAAGACTACCAAACCTTGAGCAAGCATTTTTATAAAGCTCAAGAAACTTAAGTGTTCTATTATTTCCAAGTTTAATTGTGGCGGTCATGATAACTTGTAGAACATTTCTTAAAATACATTTAGTAGTTAGACACAAAATGTTACATAAACACTAAACACATGAAGTTTTAGGGTTGACTCTGGCAAATTACAGTGACATTTGTTCTGGGTTAATTACAGCATATAAATATAGTTAATGTAAACCAGATGTTGTGTATGCATGTAGTGCACAAATAATTTTTAGGCTTTAAGGGTTTAATCACACAGAGTTGAACAGTGACACAAGAGCAGGCCTCTTGCCTCTTCACTTCTCAGCCCAATCCTTGCAGTTGCTCACAAACATAAGTCCCTGAGTGACATCACCTCCCAGAGCTTGAGACCTACACAGTTCAGAATGCATCACATTAATGCAACTTGAAAGATCTTTGCAAAAACTTCAAATAATTAACTTCATAAGCTCAAGGAGCTAATGTGATGTAATGGTGGCTAATCCACTCCTATTATTCTGTATTGACTGATAAAAGGAAGATATTTATGAGAATGTGGCTTCAATGCTGAGGAATGCCTTTGAGGTGATTCAAAAGTTGATTTCATTTTTTATTTAACCTTTATTTAACCAGGTTGAGATTTTATTTTTACTTTTACTTTTCACATGGCCTGCCTCATCTCACCACATATCTGTATAGACAGTCCAGTTTAACAGGCACAGGATTTCCCCAATAATTGTTCCAGCATGTGCTCTGTTCATTTGAGACCATCTATGCATGGTGTAATGCTGTAAATAAGGTCATTAGCACAAGAGTCAGTGTGCATTACAGCCCTTCCTGGGCCGAATGACATGGCAAAACCTGTAAAAAAAAAAGGCTGTATGACATTCTTCTGTGGAACACAATATAAGACGTTTGGCAGAAGGGACCGACAGCCTCAGTCTCCATTCACTTTCATTGTATGGAAAAAAGGTGCAATGAAAGTGAATGGTGACTGAGGCTAACATGCAGCTGATCTAAAGTACCATGACTTTTGAGGGAACTGTTAATTTCATTACAGGACACATGCCATCTGTATTTTTGAAAAATTAGATCCCATCTGCATCTTCCATTACTTACATACATGTGCATGACCTCTAACATCCTGTTTGTCATACAACCGATGTTACTATTTGAGCCCAATCTGCTTTGAGTGCAAATCTGTGGCTGGTCCATATTTGTTGGAAGAAAAAAAACTATGCTGTTCTCACTGAAGCATAATACCCCTAAGCTAACCCCAAATAAAACTGGCCTAGCATGGAAGTAAATTCAGCTAGCTTAACTGACAACTACTCTGGCAGATACAAGGCCTTTCATTTACACACTTCTGTACAATAGGGCTTTCCAGTTGATGAATGCGTCAGGATCAGTTGGTGCCAGAATTTGCTGTAATATCAAGACATTGACAGCACGTCTGTGGATGGACAGTTACACACTGACCTGTTTTCTGTGACGCCATTATTTCACAGCCAGACTGACATGATATTATCAAATCAAATCCAGGCTAGCTTGCTAATGTCCTGTCCTATTTCAAAATGCTTTGTTCTACCAGTCTGCCATATATACTCACAAGCTCTACTCTTCATCCCACAAACTGTCTGAGGCTTTGGGGACTAACAGACAAGGTCAAGACTTTGGAGCTTCTATTAGCAAAACCTCTACCTAAGTTAATTTTCCTCAAGGTGTTTAATGATGTTGTAAATAAAGGGAATACTTCAATAATTAAACTAGTACTTAATATTGTACAAGAATTGAGGTTGTACTTATTTCACTCCCTCAAATGTGATATGCAAGGCGAGCAGTCCTTCTCTTTTATTAGAATTATCATGTAGGCTGGATATTCTCTTTGTCAATCTGAAGTAGAGGATAAATCCTGTAACTTCTCTTTCAGTCAATGGCTCACAAGGCTAATCCTCTCTATTTTAAGAACCAACCAAGCCACAGATTACCCCAACACGTGTCTTCATTTATATTAAAACCAAGCCAAGTATATGTTTAATAAGAGAGGTTTGTGTCCTAAATAAATTTGTTATGTCAAAAAAAGTCTATAAAAGTAGTTTAAATTGTAACCATTGCATGATGACAGCGATACAAAATACACTGTGCAGATGTGGATTTGTTACCTTTAGGAGCTATATTTAGCTGATATGACCAATATAAATGACTTTCATTAGTGTTAACTAAAGTAGTAATGTTAATTCACTCATATTATTTATCATATTTCTGACTTGAATAATACAAGTTAATTGATATTTTATGAGGAGCAGCACATTTATTGGCTACCTGACAAAACATTTTTATCAGTTTATTTATATATTGGTAACACTTTACAATAAGGTTGAATTAGTTAACATTAGTTAACTACATAAGTTAACATGAATTAACAATGAACAATACTTTCACAGCATTTATTTATCTTGGTAAAAAGGAATATTCTAGGTTCAGTTTAAGTTAAGCTCAGCTGACAGCATTTGTGGCATAATGTTGATTACCGCACATATTTATTTTGACTTTTCCCTCCTTTTCTTTAAAAAAAAAATCTGGGTTACAGTGAGGCACTTACAATGGAAGTGAATGGGGCCAATCTGTAAATGTTACAATACTCACTTTTTCAAAATTATAGCCACAAGACATAAACAATATGCATGTAAACATAATTTTAGTGTGATCAAATTGCTTACTAAACTTTTCTGTGTAAAGTTAGAACCAATTTTACAACTTCGTTGCCATGACAATATAATGTCAACAAACCCTGTAAAAACTACATTTCAAACAATTTAACAGCTCACGTAATACATGAGTTTTAACAGGAGAATTAATGCAAGTGCTTTTATAAAATTATAAGCTTCACATTTTTGCCATTCATTTCCATTGTGATTTTTGCTTTTATTTTTAGAGAGAAAAGGAGGGATGAGTCTAAATATTTGTTTTCTTTTCTCTGTAATCAACATTATGCCACAAATGCTGCTGATTGAGCTTAACTTGAATTGTGACCCGGAATATTCCTTCAAGCTTAATATCAGCACATACAAATAGATACAAAGCCTTTTTTATTATTAAAAGATATAGTATGTTAATGACAAACAATGACCAAATGTCATAAATTAACATTAACCAAGGTTTATAAATGCTGAAATATATTGTTCATTGTAGTTCATGAACTATATATAACAAATAGAACCTGATTGTAAAGTATTACCATATTATTTCTGCATGTTTTAGTTAACTTATTTAGCTTATTAGCATTTTTAAATAATATGTAAAGTACTGTGCAAAAGTTTTAGGCATTGTGAAAAATGTTACATAGTGAGGATGTCTTCAAAAATAATGACATAAATAGTTTTCATATATCACTTAATGTCATACAAAGTCCAGTAAATATACAAAAAGCTAAATCAATATTTGGTGTGACCACCTTTGCCTTTAAAACAGCACCAATTCTCCTAGGTGCACCTAGGCAGTTTTTCTTGGTTGTTAGCAGATAGGATATTCCAAGCTTCTTGGAGAATTCGAAACAGTTCTTCTATCTATTTCAGCTGTCTCAATTGCTTCTGTCTCTTTATGTAATCCCAGACTGACTCAATGTTCAGTGGGGGGAAAATGGGGGCCATGACATCTGTTGCAGGGCTCCCTGTTCTTCTATTCTAATCTTTCTATTTGCAAAAGTAATGTTTGGGAGTCTAACATTTATATTTCCGATTGACACTCTAAAGCTGAAGATATAAATAACCATCTTAAGATAAATGCTTTTGTGAAATATCTTATATGTGTAAGACTTTTGCACAGTACTGTACATCCTGCTGCATTTCCTCAAAGTCTCTTAAAATAAAGTCTGGATTGATATTATAGCATCTGGACCAATCAGACACACGATTATTCATTATTTAATGAGTAATACAACAGATGTCTCAAGACTGTAAAAAGCAAAGGTCCAAGTAGGTCTAAGCCGACCCTGAGATGTCTACTCCCCCACTGATCATTATCAGCTTTTACTCCCCCTTTCTGACACTGGTCCAGCAACTAGTGGACCACAGAGACATTCCAGGTGGGGAAAGTTAGCCACATGCAAAAGCAAAGGATTTCCTCATATCAAAGACACATAAAGCCCATAAAACAGACTTTTTTTCATTAATTTATAGACAAACTGTTCTATAAATGAACATGCATATCCCCAGGACATTGTGTGTATGATTATTACTGTCACGTACAGAACCATTAGATAATGTAAAATTATTGGCATCATGCTTCCTATCAAATTAATACTTATGTGACACCCTGCACATTCGTGTATATCACCTCCTTATATCATGCATTGTATGCTTGTTATATTAATCAGAGCATAAAGGGGCACAAACTACCAGGTTACTCCAGTCATGCAAATGAGTCAGCTTCCAAACAAAGTAACATTTACCACTAGAAAATTGCACCTTTCTCATTGGTAAGGCAAAATCGAGAGGAGTGGACTCCCTCAGGTGTTAAAGGGCACTGTCGGAGTGACCTCCCTCTCTCTTCCTTCTCCTGGTTGCTGTTCGTGTGGGACCGGAAACACCCAGTCCAACCGCGAGGTCACGGGCTGGCAGGCCACAACACAGCAAGCAATGTGTAACTTCCTCGACCATAACAGAGTCAAACTAACACCGCAATTTCATCATAATTTCTTCATTCAACACGGAAGTTGTTGATTGCAACTTCAACACCATTGGCTCAAGGAACCGTCAAGACTTTATCCTGAGACTGCACCCGGGTGCTCTCTCAACAGCCAAGGCATTGCAAGTATTGTACAATTAACTAACTAAACAGAGGTTTAGTATAAGCTCTGGACCCCTTTGTTAACAAAGGTGCTTTAAAGTAAGAATCTGATGGTACTTTCAGATGATTAAATTACTCTTTTCATACCTTCATTCCCCTGTTCTGTTCTGGTTTCATTCACTTTCACTTTTCCATTTCCCATGCATGATTTGTGTGTATGTGGAACATTATGTGTTTGTTTAAATTAGTTATATGTTTGTGATTTAGTTAAAGCTTTTGTGTACATTCTTGTGAGCTGATTCTGGTCTGCCAGTAAATCAACATCAGTTTCACAATTTAATCACAGCTACGTGCCATGAAAGAGTTATTTTTCTGTGACCATGAAAAATATCCTTTCTGAGAGTTGATATACTAAAATTGGATCAATACTGATTGTTTGCTGGATGAGCAGATTAATTGATTTTAATATGATAAAATTCAGCTACATCAAGTTAATTCTATTAATTGATCCAAATATTCATAATTAATTATAACAAGTTATGATTAATTATTCATATTTCCCTTTTGAGCTAATTTGCTACAATATACATGAGATGTACTGAAGTAAAAAAAGTACAAAAACACTTATGCAATGGCATAGTTATTCAGATACAATTAAGAATATTATCATTATGAAATAGCCTGTGGAACTTGCCATACAGCATTGCAAAAATGGCACTCTGAAACACTCCACTTCTACCATTGGTAAGCAAATAGTCCCAACTCAAACTCACACCATTGGTTGAGACTCTGTAGATGTGTCTAGCTGTTTTGGAATTTCCTTCAAACAGAGCAATGCTTTGATAGTACCACAGAGCCAAGTGTTTACACTTCTCTGTGAAATTAGCCTATGGATGGCTTACTTATAGCTGTTTTAGTATATTAAGTTGGGAAACTGAAAAGTATTTTTTCATCACAAAATAATTAGACATTTCAGCTTTAAAAACACACAAGTGTGCACACGCATGCACACACACACGTTGGTGTGGATATCCTAATGAGGACAGTCCATATACTGTACGAACTATAGATTATATCCCCTAAACCTAACCCTCACAAAAATTTTCTGCCATGGTTTAGTATGTTTAAGCGATGTTAATTAAGGGGACACTAGAAGTGTCCTCATAAACCACAGTTATAGCATAATACTCTTGAATTACCAGTTTATAACCTAAAAAAATGTCCTCGTAAACCACCCAAACCCACCCACACACACCTTCGCCGACATCTGATGCACAGCAACTGGAAACATCTCTGCTTTATTGTCATGGCCCTGAAAACAGAACTTGTCCAGGGTTTATTTTTATTCAGTTGCCTCCAGCTGTGTGTCAGAGTAATGAGAAGCTGCTGACACGCTGCTCCTCACTGCTACTGTTCACACATAAATAGAGCAGACTGACTGTGTGAAGTGCAATAGACTTGTCAGAGGTCTCAACTGTAAAATCAGAATAGCAAAAATCAGCTTGACTCATGCGAATCCCATTGTGTAATCACTTAATTGCAATTCTGATGCTATTTAGGTTGAAGGTTGCCCACTTCAGGCCAGATTAGGGCCACTTGGAACTCAAAATTTGCACACCAAGCTCAGTGCATAGGCAGGTTTAAACCTACCTAGATAGATAAGCAGTACTATCAAACAAATGTATAAAACAGTTTTTAAGTTAAATCTATAATAATATATTCATATATAAAAATCTGTCTTTTGAGTGAAATGTCTAAATTTATTTTACCTGCATTATGGACTGTACATAAGAAGCTACCCCAGGATTTTGATGGTACTATGGAACAGCATTGATGTCAGATTGCTATACCATGGTCAGTTTTGTTTTGGTATACACTAGCGGCCAAAAATTTGGAATAATTTACAGATTTTGCTGTTTCTGAAGGAAATTGGTACTTTAATTCACCAAAGTGGCATTGAACTGATCACAAAATATAGTCAGAACATTACTGATGTAAAAAACAGCACCATAACTATTTGAAAAAAGTCATTTTTGATTAAATCTAGACAGGCCCCATTTCCAGCAGCCATCACTCCAACACCTTGTCATTGAGTAATAGAGGTGTGAATCTTCACTGGCCTCACAATTTGATTATGATTCAAAAGGGTAACAATTTGATTATAAAATGATTCTCGATGCATCATGATGCATCTTGTCCTTCAGTATCTTTCTTTATTCAGTTTCTTCAAAAAATGTTTTTTACTCTCTATTTTTTCCTTTTTATTTAATGAGTCACAATACATAAACTGGCCTTTTTCATTATATGAGCTGTGAACAAAACATGGATTAAATAAATGGTTCTATAGTTTAAAAGATTATCTCAATTTTAATTTTTTTTTCTTTAGAACCTTCAAAGAAAGAAAAAACACTCTTCAAATGATTATATTATTATTTGTATTTTTTTAAGCATTGTAAATCATTTAATAGTATATCATTATTATTTTAAATTAATCTATGCCATGCTATTCATTTAGATTTTTAAGCACAAATGGAAGCTGGTCCAGGATGAGAGATATATCTGCTTCTATGAGAGTGCAGCTGTCAGCTTCTCCTCTCCTCACCTGGACAGGTGATAGTAAAGTGTTTAAATAGCACAATTGTTGCTTCAGAAATGTATCAAGCCTCCCGTATGCACTGTTCTATCTGTTTGCTCTGCGAGTAGAAGATAAAACCTTTATCATCAGGTGTGAGCACTATCCTGAAAAATGAGTGACCACCAATGACAAAAGCCAATGAAATAATTACAAATAAATAGTTAAATGAAAACATCACCAACATCTCCCGAACCGCTGCCTCGTCATTATTTTCTTATGTGTTTTCTCCCGTTGTGTGCAAATCAGTGCAATTATGGGTGCAAGCTTGTCTTTCATGTTGTTTGTTGGCTTCTTATCACTAATAAATACTCCCGTTGCTATGTGCGTGGGTTTGTGAAAGAATTTTGGGATCGTAGTTTAATTTGGGCACAAATGCTCATGTGTTTGATACAGCTGGTCTGCAAACAGTCGTGTTTGTGCACTTGACTTTAGTGTATGCACTTAACTCGCGTCTTTGTTTCTACATCTGTCTTTGGCGTGCACCACTTCTCTGCCATGATTTAAACTGAACTCAGAATCGATTCTGATTCTTTTAAGAATTGATGTATCGCTGAAATGATTTTTTCCAACAGCTCTATTGAGTAATCATGCTGAATGCTATTTGGTTTGTTAAATTAAGCTTAACATTGTCTTTGTGTTTGTTTTTGAGTTGCCACAGTATGCAATAGACTGTCTTAAGTTAGGTCAAAAATGGCAAAAAAATAACTAGAAACTCATCAGTCAATAATTTTTTGGTGGAATGAAGGCTATACTATGCTTGAAATAGATTTCATAAAAGGTGTATACAGTCTTCAAAGACAAAGGACAACTGGCTCTAACAAGGACAGAAAGAGATATGGCAGGCCAGATGTACAACTAAACAAGAGGATAAGTATATCAGAGTCTCTAGTTTGAGAAATAGATGCCTCACATGTCCTCAGCTGACAGCTTCATTGAATTCTACCCGCTCAACACCAGTTTCATGTACAACAGTAAAGAGAAGACTCAGGGGTGCAGGCTTTATGGGAAGAATTGCAAAGAAAAGCCACTTTTGAAACAGAAAAACAAAAAGAAAATGTAAGAGTGGCAAAGAAACAGACATTGGACAACAGATATTTGGAAAAGAGTGTTATGGATCTTAAACCCATTGAAATTTTGTGGGTTCAACTAGACTGTAAGGTGTGTGAGAAGTGGCCGACACTTCTGCTACAGGAAGTGTGGGGTGAAATGTCACCTAAGTATCTGGACAAACTGACAGCAAGAATGCCAAGGATCTGCAAAGCTGTCATTACTGCATGTGGATTTTTTGATAAGCTCTTTAAAGTAGTTTAATTCCAGGTGAATTTTTTTTTCTTCAAATTGTAATAGTAATTTTTCAAATTATTTATATCCTGACTATACATTGTGATCAGTTGAATGCCACTTTGGTGAATAAAAGTACCAATTTCTTTCCATAAGAGCAAAATTTGTACATTATTCCAAACTTTTGGCCACCAATGTAATTTCATGCAAAATAGAGTACCAGTTACAACAATTAGAGTTGTATTTACTGTAAAAATGTAATTGATTAATGTGGGATCACTTTCCAACAACAAAAGTACCAGAATATTTTGGTAATTTTAATTTCAGTAATGCTAATACAAAGTCAGCTTAGCTTTATTGTAGTAACAGTAACAACAGAAAATGTAGTAGCTATAGTATTTTGTCAGAAGCTGTGGTTATCATTGTCACTATTTTATAAGTGATAGCAAGCTATCTTTTTATACAAACCGATACATATAATCAATTACATAACTGTTTTCAGAACTGCCTGTGCTGAAGGTCTTTAGCTACACAACAATTCTTTCACATCAAATTACAATATAAGACTGATTCATAGTGTCAGTGTTTCTCCTTATCTGGGTCACTTGCTTTTTAGGATAAATAGCATTGGGCTCAGCTTGAAGTTTGTTAAAGTACAACGGATTTAATAAATCAGTATAACATAACTTCAAAATATTAAAAAAATTAAGCCTTTTAATGTTTTCAACTAACAAAATGATCCCTTGCTTGCAACTGAACAAGTTTTCTTTCACTTAGTAAACGTAGTTCAAGGAAACATGCACAACTAACTGTAATTAAAAGAAGACACATTAACACTTCATAATGAACAATAATAATTCAAAAGCTTCATTCTCCAGCATAGACCGGTGTAATTTCCTCTGTATAATAAGGCCCTATATGGATTTCTCCTCTGTGATTTTCACTCCTCTGAATAAGTTTTGACTATCAAAGTTAGTTTGCTTTGGCTGATGGGTATATAAATATGGGAAATACTGTTACTACCTTAGTTAAATTAGTTTTAAAATTGCCATTATAGCCTTTCCTAAGCAACAGCGATTAGGATTATTATTATTACTATTTTCAGTTTTCAAATCGTTCCTGTTTTTTTTCTCACATTTACCAACTACCTCATCCACTAAATTGTCCTGCCCAGGGTGGAAAATTATTGACAGTAAGGCCTTGTGTGTGTGTGTTGACTCTGCAGACTGGACTAATAGTGGCGTGTTACCAAGGGTACATAGATGTGGTGATTGCACTTTCCCAGTGTCCTCATCTGGATGTAAACTGGCAGGACAACGAAGGCAATACAGCCCTCATCACCGCCTCACAGGCAGGTAAGAACCATCACTATCTTACCTTACTTCCAGAGAGACAAACCACCACAGTCCAATCCAAAACCCCCCAGAATGCCTTTTTATAGCCACTAGCGAAGTGGTGAGCAACACTTTCTCAGACACTCTGGTGTACTTAATGAATTCAGGAATGCAAAATCTGCAAATAGATTTAGACATCAAGGGAATATTTAAAATTTGGAAATCTCACTCAAAACTAGACATCTTGTTGGCTAATATTAATACACAACAAAAAAAATATTCAGAAGTATTTTTGTCTCGTTGTCCATCCTAAATGTATCCCTTAAAAAAATATGAATTTACATGATATGTAAAACTGCATTAGACATTAAGGCTTGTTTTCAGAGAATGCACCTTGAATGCGTTTATCTTGTAGAATTGGCAGTAGTTTGAATTTTTGTAAGAATACATTTGTAAGCATAAAGAAATTTTCCAGTTCCACAAGATATGCACATTCTCACAAATTTGATTCACAGAGAAATGAATCAAATTTTAAAGATATTCCCATGTACTATAGTTTTTTCTAAAGTCAAACAAAATTCTAACCACTCTCAAGTTTGGAGCTGAATTGAAGTGAACAGCTCTAACAAGGTTGCTATTCAGCAGCTGGCTACATATCCATAATTTACCTGAAATATTGCAGGTCACATCACAATCTCTAACTACCTACTCAACTACTTTCCTGGGCTTGACATCGAGAAGAAGAACTGCCATGGTTTCACTGCTCTGATGAAAGCTGCTATGCAGGGTCGAGTGGAATGTGTCAAAGCCCTGATGCTGGCAGGTACTCAAGACTCAGATTGCTTTATACAGCAGACTACAAGTCTAAACCTGCATTACAAGATAACACATACAAAGATGATTATACCACAGCATTATTAAAATCTACACTGATTCTAAAGGAATTGTTAACACAAAAATGGTAATTCTGTGATTATCTACATCCACATGCTATTCAGATCCCATATGGTGTTATTGTTTCTGTAGAACACAACAGTAGAATTTGTGAAAGATCGTTACACTACTCTTGCCAAATAATGGCAGTTCATAGTGACCAGGGGCAGCCAAGCTTCAAAAAAGGACAAAAAAGTACCATGAATGTATCATTAAATAGCAGAAAGTTCTTCAGTTAAAATCGGTCTGTGCTTACCGAAATTTGAACCAATGCCCCCCAGTGGCTGAAGCTGAAAGTGCTGTTGAACATAGGGGCATGTGCGCGCTCCCCAACCAGATATAAACCAATGCCCAACCATCAGGTGTACATTTTTTTTTAAGATTATATGCTTCACATTTCTGTCTTTAAACCGTCAAAAATTTAATTGGCCCAATTCACTTCCATTGTAAGTGCCTTACTGCAACCTCAATGTTTTATTTTTTTATTTTTTAAGAAAAGTAGGCATGACTCAAAAGAATGTTTTTGTGGTAACCAACATTGTACCACAAATGCTGTTGTTTAAGCTTTACTTGTAATGAACCTGGAATATTTCTTTATGTCTTATATATATATATTCTTATGTGAATAACTTAAATTTGGGTTTGTTTTTTTACACAAACCTATTGGATGGCCTAATGTACAGTCTGCAGGTTATTATTGCAAAATAAATCTGACAATAATATTGTCAAATAAATAAATAAATGGACATTAAACATTTTAATTAATTTATCATCTTACTCTAGAGATTGCAGTGTTACAAGAAGTAGGAAATATGACTCGGACCCGGATGACTGGTCTGATATGACTTAATCCCAGGATGTGCTGTTGTTACTCATATATTTCTGACCGCTAGATGGTGCCATAGACCAATCAGAATCGATTATTACAGTGAGCCGTGTTATAAAGTGCATATTCATTCCTATGATCTACTGGTACTGATGCCCCTGGTCACAGTGGCATAAGGATTTCTTAAAAAGGTTTGACTTTTGTTTCCACAGACAAAATAACATCATACAGTTTGCAGAGTAAGGGCATGTAAATAATGAATTAATTTTTATTTTTGGGTCAATTATTTCTTCAATATTATTTTGAAGAATATTTTCATGTAAATGTTGGGTTAGTTTACAATCAAAAGTCAGTCTCTGCAGAAAAATTAGGCTTAACTCCAATCACAAAAGTGTGTTTGCTTTATCAGGAGCTGATCTAGAGGCCAGAGACAATGGAAGGAAGTTCACCGCACGAGAGTGGGCCATCTTCACAAGCCGCTATGAGACTGCCTTTATCATGATACGGTTGATGCAGCAGCCATGTCCTGAGCAGTTCTGCGAAAACTATCGGCCTGAGTGGCCCCTTCTGCCTGTGCTGGTGGCCAAAGCTCAGTCACCTAAAGGATGCATTCAGAGGATTTCAGAGACACTACGCAACTTCTTTGACATCAGTAATGTCACTGAAGCTTCAGAAGACGGGGTTCTGGATCACATGGTGCGCATGACAACTGCACTGGGGAGTCCGTTTGTCACAACAGCATGTCGGACAGTGTGTCCTGGCAGCCCGCCCTGTGTGGGAAAACGGCGTTATGCTGTTCAGGAGATACTGAAAAAACAACGAGTCCAGCACCTGAAAGTACTGGGACCCGAGCGCCTTGAGAACTTCAAAAGTCTTTTCCAGAACTCTCGTGTCTTGTTGGTGCCCAAACCCAAAGATCGGCGAGCTAGTCTGCAGCCCCAGGCCCTATCAGATGGCTCCTCCTTAGCCTTCCGTAGGGGAAGTCTGCTCCCTTTACACCTGTTGAGAAGAAGCAGCGTAAGGCCAGGTCTGGTGGTGCCCAAGGTGAGAATTTCCAAGGCACCTACACCCAATTATGTGCCGGAGAAAGTGCGGCGGAAGAGCAGCTATATAGATGACCAGTTCCTCCAGATTCCCAAGTGGAGATATAAAGAACTTAAGGAAGAGCGAAAAAGAGCAGAGGCAGAGGAGAGGAAAAGACTTGAGGCCATTACGAAAAGACAGCTCTCTACTGGCAAAAGGAAATAACTGGGACTATTGTAGTGTTTGCAAACATATTAGTACTTATTTTATACTTGAAATGCAATTTTGATAAAGGACATTGATTATTTATATATTTATTGTTTTAAAAGAAAAACATTTGTAATGACAAATGCTTCTGTCCTAAATGTTAAGCTTGTACAATAGGGTAAACCAAATGGTTTAATGTAAAAAACTTTAACATCAGCAAACTAGCCAACCACAAAGCTCTCAGATGAGCTAAAATGGGTACACTACTAAAATTAGATTTGATGTGTTTACATCCCATAACATTGTTTAGGGAGATGTTTAAGGCTAGCATTGTCTCAGAATTATCAGTAGCATCATGAGTGTATTTAGCAAATATAAATGTACCGTACCTCATTTTTTAAACTATTTTTCTGAACATTGTAGTATTTGCACATATTTCAGAGACCAATGAGAGAGCTACAGACAATCACCATCAAACAATGAAAGAGTAAACGAAACACAGATAATTGTTACACAGAACAAGAAAACAGAGGAACTGATAAGGTTTGATATTTTGGACAAGTATATTTTTTAAAAGGCATTTATGCAACTAAAGCACTCATGACTTTTATATCTATGTTCTGAAACTCTTAAGTCTTTATATATATATATATATATATATATATATATATATATATATATATAAAATACATAAAGTGTCCGATAACTGCTAAGCAGAACAGATTTTTTATAACCAAAAAACAATTAGAGAACAAAAATAATATGCATCATGAACATCTTAATAATAATAGAAGTATGCTAATTATTATTATTACTATTAATAACAATTATTATTATATAACAGTGCAACTTTTAAGCTTAAATGCATTGTTCTGTGTTTCTCAATAACAGATTAAGAACAAAAGTTTTAAAATCTGTAATAACTATACTTACACATATATTGCCATTCAAATGTTTGGGGTCACTGACACATTCTTTATGATTTATTTTTCACATTTTATAATAATACTAAAGTCATCAAAACTATGGAATAACAGAAATGGTACTATGGGAGTTATTATTACCAAATAAATCATAACTGTGTTATATTTTACCATCTTCAAAGTATTCACACTTTGTCTAGAATTTGCAGAAATGTACACTTGACATTTTCTCAATTTCATGAGGTATCACCCTGAGATGATTTTTAAACAGTGTTGAAGGAGTTCTTTATTTCTTTATTATTTGGTCCAAGTCATCCATTTCAAAAACTTTCATTTCAAATATTTAAGAATACACCTTCAGATCAAAAGGGTTTTAAGATCATTTTCAGAACAATTCAGTCAAGTCACACCAAACTTTTGAACAGCATATATATATATATATATATATATATATATATATATATATATATATATAGCTACCACACAGTGCTATTTCTGGACGTCATTGTACTGAGAACAGTAATGCAATATCAAAATACAATATGTAAACATATCAATAAATCTCAAGTAAAATAACAGAATGTAATGTAAGCAGGATAATGAAAAGTCTTTTAACTAAAGAACGTGCAGTGATATATCTGTTTGAAACATCATCTCACTGATCATTATACCCTCTCAATAGCACCACTGTGCCTCTGCGTCCAACACTCAGAATACACAAAAACACACACACACTCTGGACAGTTAATTTTATACGAAGGTCATAACCAATGCTGACCAAAAGTCAGGACACCCTCTTATCTTAAACTAATATAAAACTCTGTTTGAACTATTGTAATAAGTAACAGACCAAAACTGTTCACTAGAAATACATGTATCTCATTATATCTTTGGAATAATACTGCTTTATAATACTGTACAGTGACTATATGTGTGACTTTGCATTTTTTAAATCTTTCTAGAGCAGTACTTGTAAAACTAAAGGTAAAGGATAGGCCTTATTAAGCTATTAGGAACATTGAGGTCACTGGTTCTGACTGACTTTGAGGGACTTATCGGTCTTGCAAGGTCAGCATTTCTCTCAGGACAACACAAAGCTGCATTAAGGTCAATTAAACGCCCTCTACTGGAAAACAAGAGCACTGTTCATTGAATTGTGACAGGGTGGATATCCTCTCAAAAGACAAATAGACAGAGGGCTTGAATGTCAGATACACCTCCAGGTTTGGGTCACTCTGAACCAGCTTCAAAGCCAGTCACTGTGAATTCCAGATACCATAGTGGAGTACAACCTTGACCTGAAATATTTTGTAAGTTTAACTGCCACTCAAACTTTTGAGGTTCACCTTTTCTGAGGGAGAACAGCAGGTTTGGCCAGCTGGTGTGCTAATGGCATGTATGGCCTATATGCAAAAGTCTTGCTGCTTTGGGCCCTGAATATGTTGTGGGAGCAACCTGAAGCCTGCTGCAGCTGGCAGCACTTATCAAAACCTGAGCGCAACACAAAGTTAATCAGGGGGTATAAAACCAAGAAAGGGAGGGAGATAGGAAAGGAGCTAGAGAAGGGGAGATAAATAAAGAGAGAGAATGGGGCAAATCCTGAGGGGAATTATGCTTGGTGGCTCAAAGCTGCACAGGCCAAGATGGAGTTGGGGAGCAGAGCAGAGGAATCTGACAAGCTATGCCACCCTCTACTCCACAGAGCAAGAAAACTATGTCATCGGCTTACACATAAAATGTTTCTATTGAGCTGAGTGAACCAAGTGATATACTTACAAGTGGGTCAACTACAGAAAAACATTTTGTCATGTCTCTCAATTTGTAAAAAAAATAATAAAAAATTGTTTTTACAGTAATGCATTTATAATTAAAGTCTATGGGTTAAGGTATAGCACCGGGATAAATGTTAAGATGCACACCATTTTGAAGGCCTCACCACATATCATCATTATCCATGAAAACAATTGCTTACTAACCTTGTTTGGGCAAAGTTATATCAAATGTTTCAACTTCACAGCATAAATGAATATTCAGGGCTTGATACAAGTCAAGCTCAATCAACAGCATTTGCTTCATAATGTTGATAACAAAAAAATGATTTAGACTCGTCCCTCCTACTCTTAAAAAAAAAACAGCAGCAAAAATTGAAGTTACAGTGAGGCACTTACAATGGAAGTGAATGAGGTCAAATTTTAAAAGGCAGAAATGTGAAGATTATATTATAATTTTATAAAAGCACTTCTATTAATTCCACTGTTAAAACGTGTGCAGCAATACTTAAGAAAAAGTGTGTATTTCAATGTATTTATTTTTCCTAAAGGAGGAAATAAAATGTATTTTGACAGCAAAAGTAGTATAGTAAGTCAAATTTTAGCTCTGTGTTTAAATATTTTAATCAAAAGACTAGTTTTTACAAAATAAATTATAAAACCATAATTTTAAAAAACTAAATGGTTCTGCAAAGAGGTTATCGAACACCATATTTGTAGTTTGTATACACACACACATCATTCTATCTCTTGTGACAGCAAAAGCAACATCCTAGTAAAAGAGGATTCATTTTATTCTGTGGTAATCAAAAGGCACAATCACAGATGCTGCTAACTGAGCTTAACATGCTTCAAATCCAGAACATTACATAAACAGGATAGCAATCACAACTAGCAAAAATTATAATGGCAATAATTCATTTTTTTCCTAAAATATATACAAAGGAAAATATGCATAATTTATTATTAACTCTTTATTCAGATAGCCACACTTAGTACATAATGCCTAATATACACCGACTTCAAAAAAATTATTTATACAATTTACATCTCTCAGGAAATATTAATGTAAAACTAAATTAAAATACAGCTCCACGCCTCCCTCATGAATTTAACCCATAGAATTAACATGATGCTGATTTGTGATTTGCGATGGAGAACTAAAATTTAGTGTTGCAATGATGTACAGGAAAGAAACGTTTGTCATCATATTGGTCGAAACGGGACACTTGCAGGCACAGATGGGAGGAGGTGGGGTTCTGGAATGCTTGACAGCAAGAGATCCCTGGCAACCTGAGCAGGCTTTGGGGGGGTAGTGTGGTCCTGACCCCATGTGGTGTGCCGGAGGTGGTAGAGCGGGGTGGAGGCTCACTTGCGGGGCTGGTGGATATGTTGGTTGATGTGTTGGCCAGCAGGCAGCTTCTGCACTGAGGGCACTGGCTTCTGATGGGCCACCTGGGCAGCAGCAGGGGTGAAGTCTTTATCCCCCTGAGAAGAACAACCAATCCAAACATAGATAAATATGTGTGCATATGACATCCGTGATATGGCAGTTCATTCCAATCAGTATTATTTATTTTCTCCCATGAAACACTAAAAGATCTGTAATTTGAGGTTGCATTTTTAAAATTTTGTGTTGTGATGTGTTGTATGACGTCAAACTTTGTGTGATGTGTCTAAATGTGCCATCCTTAAATTGAAAACAAGTGTGAACGAACAAGTGTGAATAAGATTATCACTGAACAATGGCTTACATTGTTACTATATGGCTTCAGAAGACCTTTTTTTATGGTGCTTTTTTGTCATTTATGGAGCTTGGCTGTATAAATGATCATCCATCCTGCCTAACATCTCATTTTTAGAATATGTTATGGGGTCATAATGTTGTCATTTTTGGGTGACAACAAAGTTCATTGTAAATTTGTTCTGGTTGCCAACAAGAGTAAATGACCAAGTGTAATCTAATATGCAAGCTAAAGTATTTAATTTAAGACTATGACTTCTAACAGAGAGTAGTTTGGTATCCATTTATTAACAGAAAAGGACCCATGTAGAAACAGTCTGAAAAGTGGCTAGCGGATGCACAGTAAGGATCTGATATTCCAAAAAAGCAGCTGCTTCAGACATTCTTGAACATCCCTTTAATCTGTCTTTCATGAGAGTTTTTTTTTTATTTTTTTTTTACTGAAAATATGTGAAGCTTTTGAAGGAGATTACAGGGTGTCCAGTCCAAGACGGTGTAATGAGCCAAGACTTAACATAAGCTTATATTTTTCTGTTTTCAGTTAGTTTACAAGGCAACACTTACATCTTACAGCTCGCTGGAGGACAAAGATGTCTCAGATGTGAGTATTTAGAGAGGAAGTATTGCATAAATTGTGGCAAAGAGTGGTAAAAGACACTCTTGAGCACAAGAGAATGTTAAGAGCACTTCAAAAGTAAAAGCAGCCATTGCCTTAGAACAAGGACTGTATGTGCATTCTCTCTCTCTCTCTCTCTCTCTCTCTCTCTCTCTCTCTCTCTGGTGCAGAAATAGGAAAATGAAAATGTTAGGCAAAGTCTAAATAGAAAAAGAACATTTTATTCAACAAATGTTACATTTGGACTTCTTAGGTCTTCAACAGGCCAGGAGTTGAAATGTTACACCTGTGTCCTGCACCTGCGCACAACTTAGATTGGATATGCAAACTTTTCTGTCTTTAACTGCTCACAAGATTCACATTTGGTGCTACTGATGTTGAGGTACAGGAAGATTTAGGAGTAGGGGTTAGATTTAGTGTTAGGGGTAAGGCTAACAGTGTAACTACAGATGTATTTAAATGCAGGTACTGTAAAAGTACAACACAATGACACATTTTACATAATAAAGTACATTGTAGCAAATGCCCAAGTTCATAGAAGTGCTGGGCGGTAAAACAATCTTAATATATAATTTTTTTTTTTAAATCAGCGATATTGATAATAATGATAAACTTTTGAGTAATTTTAGATTTTTTGCCTGTGTTCTACATCTAGATGATCAGGTGTGTGTCGCTAAAAACGCAAGCAGTTTGGCCTCTTCAGACTGTATGGAGTTGCTAACATTAGCTGCCTTGCTAACGATTAGGCTACATCAGGAAGACATCATGACGGTTGTGCCCTCTCATCACCTCTAGTGAGCAGCGCAACAAAACAACAGTGCTGTGTACCCCAGATCTGATCTTTCTGCACTGTATTCTTGAAATTTTTTCTCTAGCACCGAACACGTTTCATTTATCCCCTGTCTTGCTCTGCACACATTGCCTCTTTTCCCCGTATGCGAGTAGACATGAGGTGCTGCATATGTTCATGTGGTTCCAGATCGTACTTGGACCATAACGTTTTTTCATTTTGTGAAATGAATCAGAAGCCATCATCTCTCGCATAGATGACACCTCTGCTGTGACTCTCGAGGGATCGCACAAGGCGGCACAGCAGAGTTGCAAGGTCGAGCAGGATGAATTTGAGATGAACCTCGTGCCGGCATATGCCCATGCAGCTCCTATGCCGATAAAGTATGTGCATGACAAGCTTCGGACCTCTGCAGGAGCGCACAACCTCGTCATGTTCGGTGGTTCTGATGCTGGGGATGATGTTATGTCTCTCGCTGCATCTGGTGAGTGGTCAACAAATGACGTTGCCGCCACTTCCCCCAGCGAGGGCAAGGAGCGTGCATCCGCAACTGTCAAGGAGATGCTTTGCGTCCTTTCAAGGGCGGTCGAGGAGCTCGGTCTCGAGTGGTCTCCTCTAGAGCAGGGTTTCCTACACTGGGGGTACGTTGAGGTGACAGTGGGGATACCCTAATAAAATTCTGAGATTTACTGTTCTTTTGATTTCATCACTTTCTATAGTAAAATTCAAACCCAGTTCATGTATTTCTCACTGGCAAAAATAATTTTGTGTGCCCTCTCATGTAGAAACATCAAAATGGTTGTGTCATAAAAGTCAGATAAATATGCAATGAAAATCTTTTGTGGTAAAAAAAAAAAAAATGCATCTACTCCTGTTGTGCATCACACAAGCATCTTTATGCACCAGCCCAGCACACTGCTAGGTGTCGTAGCTTAGTGATAGCAAGTAAAATTGATAATTCAATGTTTTACCAGACTCGCACATGTCAGTCGTCCGCGATTTTGTCTTTTTTTTATGCAGTTTGAAACTTAATTTGTATTTAAGGTTAGATGCATAGGTAGTTTTGATTCTGATGGTATAAGTTCATATGTTTTGATGACAGGTGTCAGACATCCGGTGCGGTCAAATAATTTTTCACATTCACACGCAGTAATTTTCGCTCACATTTTCTTGCATGCTAGAGACCTATTTTTACATTGTTGCATGATGCTTTTTCAGCAAATGAGCTCAACCTTGCTAAGTATCAAATGTGACATAAAAAGCACCTTGAGCTGACTGCACAATTGCACAGATACTTACCCACAATGCCATGCTGGCAATGATGCGCAATTCCAGGCACAGAACTGAATGCTATTCTTGCATACCGTGACACGATGAGGGGAGAGTTTTCAATTATGCAGTTATATCATATCTAGCAAACACATCTCAATTGGTATGCCATTTAATCAATATGTATATGATAAATATAACATGTATAAAATGTGTACAAATATAACATGTTTTTAAAATACATTGTGTGAATGTTATCCATGCGTTAGCGAAGGGAGTACACAAATGGATGTTGATTGTTTGGAGGAGTACGCCACTGTAAAATGTTTGGGAACCACTTCTCTAGAGGAATCTGAAAAAAATGTTGCATTAAATAATTCTTGCAGTCCGGACTCCGTCAAGTGACCGCATTCCGCCCCGTTCTTCCCGGAAGTTCATAACGAATTTACAAAATCCTTGTGTATGCCCTATTCGCCTTGCACTGTGATTCCACTCTCCTCAAAGTAGACCATGGGGAAGACAAAAGTTAGACCCAACTACCCCCTGTGGAAGAGGAGGTAGTGGCACATCTCTGCCCGGCAGGTAGCAGGGCGTAAATATCACGCCCCGTTCATCCTTCCAAGCCGTGTTGACTGACCTCCGCAATGGCTGGAAAAGCATACTCACTGGTAGGCCAAGCTGGTTTAGCACTCCATGCGATGGCGGTGCTCCAAGTTTTCCAAGCTAAGCACCTCAAGCAAATGAACTAGCAAGGCTACAATCCAGAGACGATCAAAGAGCTCCGCACCACTACGGACTTAGCACTGCATGCCACGAAAGTCACTGCACAGGCCATTGGCATGTCAATGAGCAACCTGGTGGTTTTGGATCGTCACATCTGGCTGATCGTCATGGAAATACGTGACAGAAAAAGCCACTCCAAGTTTCGGTGCCGGAAAGGCAACCAATCTGTGGCCCAAACGAAGGCAGCCACCTCAGAGTAAACACCGCGCCGAGGAGAAAAAACACAGTGCAGCAAAAGCGCACCTGACACACAATGATGTTCCACTCTTCCCCACTGCTGTTTGTCGGGAAAAGAATAAAGTAGTTTAAAATGCTGTTCAATATGTTGTTTCTGTGTCTCACATTCAAATCACATGCAATAAAGAATGCAAAAAACAAAACAAAAAGAACGTCACTAGTTGCACTTGCACGAGACACAAACACTTTTTCAATAAAGAGCTTTCCCATTTCAAATCCCACAGATTGTGCAAAACCGCTTCCCAATGGTGAGTGGCACATAATATCATATAAATGAACAAACCAAATTGCCCTCTGTCCCATTACACGGATGCGTAGCGAGCCCATATGGGCAATCCAACTGAGTGATAAAAATGATCGGACATGGTTAAATTATCCGATTTGCAATTGGACGGTGGGCTTCGGCCCATTTTAGTCTGAGACGCTTGAATCGTGAGCTTGCGTGCACATTCAAAATGTTAACTCTGAAACAGATCTGATCACACATCCATCCTCAGTACTGGTTTGCATCAATAAATCTCTTCATGTACCGTGCTACGGGCAGCTTTTTAGATTTGTGTTCAAGGGAACTGCTTATCAATTTAAAAGTCTTTCTTTTCAGTCGATCTCTGGCTTCCCTGGCGATCGCACGTTCACGGAATGTATCGATGCGGCGCTCACCCCAATGAAAATGAAAGGTGTGCGTGTTTTGATTTACAGCAGCTATTGGGTATAACTAGCCAATCATAGGTACTACTGAGCGAACACAGAGACTTGCTGCTTCACTATATGGAAAATCTGGTCTAATGTTAACTGGGTGAAAAGAACACTTTTCCTCAGCCAGAAAATCTCCTTTTTAGGAGTTCGTCTCGACTCACAAATGAGCGTGTAGAGACCATTCTTCTGTGTCTTTCTCAGTTCAAACTGGAAAAACATTATGTTGGATTATACATGCAGAATAATTGAAAGAATTTGAATCTAGGATTTTTGCAATCCTGGAATTCACTTCTGATTGGCGCAGGACACCTTTGGGGATGTAGCCTATTTCAGTTAAAATGTTTCCAAACAGGAAGAACACTCTCTCTTTCTTCTCTTCGGTCATCTCTCACTGCTGACTGCTTAGACCTTGCTCTGACTCTTCCCTCGTGGTCTTCTCGGGATCTCGTCAGAACCAGGTCCATGCCATGTGAGGTCCAAGGAAGCTTGGGACTCGACGTCCCGAGAAAGCTTGTCACTCTCTACGGTTCACACACACACAAACACAAACACAAACACACACACAAACACACAAACACACGAGAAGGCCTCGCTTCAAAGCAAACCTCATCGTCATTCAAAGAACTCATGAATGTTAAAAAAATTATTTGAGTCTTTAAGATATTAATAGTTAAGTTTTAAAGGAAAATTTGTGTTTTATTTGTATGGTTTTAATACATTTGGTTGTGCCCTTAGAAGCAGAAAGTTCAGGAAGAACACATTCTCAAAGGTTAGTCACATTAACACACATAGCTAGCTAATATTGTACGGTTGCAAACATTGTTTAGTGTAGCTACATAGCTCATTAGGATCACCGACCAGAGGTTGCGTCAATTTAAACTTAGTGCTTTTATTAATTTTTTTAATAGTATACAGTATATTTTTTTATATCGAAGATAAACTTTGAAGTAATTTTTTATATTTATGTTCTACATCTAAAGTAGCAATTTGAAACAGGTACGTGTCCCTAAAAACACAGTTCGACAAATTAATACACTCAACTACCTAACTGAATCACAGACATGAAATCAGCCTGTTAGGAAGTATTAGCAGGCAGCCCTGCTGTCATGGTAACAATCAGGCTAGGTAATTTAATATTGTTGTTTACTGAACAAGACAGCACTGACAATGCAAAACAACAGCTGTTTACAAAACACAAAATCAACTCAGACAATCACCATTGCAGTTTATTTATGTACTATTAGTTAAAGTTTTTTCATGATCCATAGCACTGACACAGGTAAGAATGTTTTCTTCTGGTGATGTTTATTGCCAGTTGGCAATCCAGTTTATGGGGCATAACCTACTGACAGATGAAAGATTTTCCTAATAAAGTGCTCAGTGACTGTATAATATATAGAATTCAATGTGCTTGTCTGGTGGATATAATATAATATTATATGGTATATATTATATTTAAGCATATTTTATTATTTTATCTATGCCGAGCTGACAGCACCTTGTCGAGTGGCATGAAATCAAAGAGTGCGCACTGATTAGCTGAAGGTCAACAAGCAACATTATTGAGCGCAGAACCTCGGAGTGAAAACTCAATCACATTTGCAAGGCAATGTATGGGAACTGCAAGATATGAGGACAAATGTATTCATAAGAGAAGGACATGGTGAGAATTATTCAGGGCATCTTTATCTTAACAGGTAAACTCGACATGAAAAGGCATTAGCAACTCATTTTACTTCTGTAATTTGATGTATTTCTGAGTGAAACAGGATATTCAATGGGGGGGGGGGGGGGGGGGGGTATATTATCTGTTGAAGAGATCATTGAAAGTAAAAGTGATACTTATCAAAATAGACCCAGACCTGAATGTGAGTTTGAGGACTACAGAAAAATTCCTAGCATCTACTTATATCAATATAATCATTATTTGCTCTTAATGCATAACCATTTTTATTTGAACGTTAGCCGTTAAATTACCTCATTAACTAAGACTTTAGAAAGTCTGAATTATCTAGAACAACAGCCTAGACTGTAGTGAGTGTATATATCGAATTGAATGTGCTTGTCGGGTGGATATATTAACTGGACCCTGCACACATCCCCATGTATTACGTGATGTTTGATAAATATAAAAATTTGGACCAGGGATGGTGAACAACATATCTTATCTTAACATAACTAACAATCTGGTCTTTGATTACGATATTATAGTAGTAAATGTGCATGGGGACCTACCTTAGTGAGAACACCTGAGACCACAACGTGAAGCTTTGGTGGGCTGGAAATGGAAAAAAAATAAATAAAATTACCATCAGAAAGCAATGAGTTTAAAAACAAACAAACAAACAAACAAAACACTTTCAAATAAAAGTGCCAATTAATTAATAAAGATTAAAATGTGATATTTTAGCTAAACGTTTCTGAAGCAAACCATTCTCGTTTCACATCAAAGAGGATACCATTGAAAATAAGCTTGTATTTTAACCAGGGTTCATTCAATTTACACATGGAATATATGAAGGAGAACACAAACAAGTCTGTATTCTAGTAATGAATAACACCACTCATATTTCAGTGTAAAAAAAAAAAAAATACACCTTCTGTGGGTTTCAGCAAAATTTGCCTCAACAGTGCTGCCTTGTGTCTAGCCCAAAGACACCTTTACCTTTAAACTGAGTTTATCGAAGTTGAAGGCTAAAATATATCCAGAGGCCTTTTTCTGCTTGCTGGTCAGGGTATGCAATATATAGGATAACGTTTCTAAAAATATTACCAGTTAAATGCAAAATATTCTTAAAGGCTTTGATATGGATGTGAATGTAGACAGCAGATTGGGTTTGGGTGAATGAACATCATAATTCTTCCCAAAAGAAAGAAATAAGATCTCACTTAAAGAAAATGAAGCCATTTCTAGGACCAGCATGATTATTATGCCTCAATTCTCATTACAGTAATGCAAAATAAAATAATCAATAATATATATTTAATAATATATTCTTTACATTATAAATAATGTATAAATCATGGTAGTGTATATTGTACTGTCTTTAATTAAACACACAAAAATTACTATATTACAGTAAAGAGAAACACCATTGAGAATAATAGGAATTAACATTTTGGATTCTGCACACTGGTGGTGGTTGAGGAGAGTCCCCTGTTCACTGTTTAAAGTCCTTTGAGTGAAAAAAGCGCTATATAAAATGTAACATTCATAATTTGGGACAAGGCTATCCATCAACATCTGCATGATACAAATGCATATTTTATTATTTTATCTATGCCGAGCTGACAGCACCTTGTCGAGTGGCATGAAATCAAAGTGTGAGGGCTGCACTGATTAGCTGAAGGTCAACAAGTAACATCATTGAGCGCAGAACCTCGGAGTGAAAACACAAACACATTTGCAAGGCAATATATGAGAACTGCAAGATATGAGGAACAATTTATTCATAAGAGAAGGACATGGCAGGAATTCTTCAGGCATCTTTATCTTAACAGGTTAAACTCGACATGAAAAGGCATTAGCAACTCATTTTATTTCTGTAATTTAAAATAAAACGTGAAACAGGATATTCAATGAGGAAAAAAAAAGTATGGCTGGTGAGACTTTTAGGATTTTATCCATTGAAGAGATCATTGAAAGTAAAGGTGATACATATCAGAATGGAGCCAGACCTGAATGAGAGTTTGAAGACTCGAGAAAGATTCCTAGCACCTACTTATATCAATAGAATCATTATTTGCTCTTAATGCATTACCACTTTTATTCAAAGTTAACCGGCATTTAAAGGTCACCTTTTTCCTCTTGACATCTGCAGTCTCCTTGGCGATCAGGATTTCAAGCTGGATCACTTCCTAGCCCCACCTAGCCTACTACTATGAAGTGTAATCGAGCTTGAAATCATGATTTTGCCTACTACCTAGTGACTGCAATGGCAAGATGTACAGTGAAGGTGGCTTCAGAAGACATGGATTAAACCACTAGGGTCTTATGGATTAGTTTTATGATGCCTGTATATTGCTTTTTTTGGAGCTTCAAAATGTGGGTCACCATTTACTTGTTTGCATTGCATGGAACCTACAGAGCTGAGATTTTCTTCTAAAAACTTTGTGTTCTGCTGAAAAAAGAAAGTCATACACATCTGGGATGGCATGAGGGTAAGTAAAACATCTGGGATGGCATGAGGGTAAGTAAATTATGAAATTATTTTATTTTTGGCATCTATCTCTTTAATACATGCTAAATGTTTGCGGTCATCTATATGATAATGTATTCCTATAGGAATTATAGGGCTGAAATGAAAAGTTGACGTTATCGACAACGTTTACAATAAAACATTGATAAAATGTTTTGTTGTCGAATAGTCATTTGATCTCACTTGAGATAACAATTACATGAGATAACAATTACTTTTAAACTCTAAATGATGTGTAGTGAGAACAGCAAGATCGCACCTGACTGAGAGGAAGAATTACACAGCTCACAGTCCAGAAGCACTCTAAACTTTCCAAACCGCTTCAGGTGATGTAGATTGCAAAGTATGAGGGAATTATAAAAACAAAAAAAAACAAATAAGTAAATACAGAAGCACTCTCACTGTGAAATAGGCAGAGTCAGAGCTCTTTAAAGGAAACACCATGGTTACATCTTAAATGCAGTAATATTTAATGCATTATAGCTTTATTAAATTAAAATAATACAGAAGCAGATCATGTAAATAACTACAAACTCTGAAACGGGCATTTCTCTGGGTGTGGTCACGGGGGGTTGAGACTGCAGCCTGCTGATGCACACTCGTCCCTCGAGCATGCACGCACTTAATGCAGCTAGATTATAACGTGATGGCTCGCAACTTATTGAATCATAATATTCCTCACTGAGCATTTCTTATCCTAAAGAAAATTGTCAATATGCAGCTTTATTAATAAGAGAGAGTTTTTTTTGTGAGTTAAAGATGGATTGAAGTGAACAGAAAGGTGAGAGAGAGTAGACTTCGCCCCATTATACACTGTAACAAAATACCTTTTTGATTTGTTTTGGCTCGTTTTCCAATATAAATATCTAAAACTCCTTTAAAACAATGCACATTTTCTTTAGCAGCTATACTGCAGAACAAATTTTTTTTATCTGAGAACGTTAAATATAAAAAGAATATTTATCTGGTCTATTGCACTTTTTATTATACTCAAACTGTGAACTTTTCTGTGAAATGTGAACAATGAACATTTGCTCATTCTATGGTTCATATTCTGCACATATTTTGCACAGCTGTAAAGCTCCTTTATTAAAACCAGTCAGTTTACTCTTTCTTTAAATACTGTAACTTAAATAGTTTATTATTTATCTTATTATGTTAACTGTTTATTATTATTGTATGCATCAAACACCAAGGAAAATTCCTTGTATGTGAAACTTACTAGGCAATAAAGTAAATTCTGATTCTGATAATATTAAAAATACTAATATTTGGTGGCCTGGGAAGCTCAGCGAATAAAGACGCGGACTACCACCCCTGGAGTCGCGAGTTCGAATCCAGGGCGTGCTGAGTGACTCCAACCAGGTCTCCTAAGCAACTAAATTGGCCTGGTTGCTAGGGAGGGTAGTCACATGGAGTAACCTCCTCATGGTTGCTATAATATGGTTCACTCTCGGTGGGGCACATGGCGAGTTGTGTGTAGATGCCACGGAGTATAGCGTGAAGTCTCCATATGCGCTATGTCTCTATCGTTAGATTAATCGATTATCAAAATAATCGTTAGTTGCAGCCCTATTCCTAAACATTGTCAAGATTCCCTAATATCAGATATACAGACTGTGCAAAAGCCTTAGGCATACAAGTTGCTTTGTCTTAAGATGGTTATTTATATCTGCTACTTTAGTTTGTCAATAGGAAATATACATTTTACACTCCCAAACATTCCTTTTGCAAATAGAATAGAAGAACATGGAGCACTGCAACAGATGGCATGGCCCTCACAGAGCAACCACTGAACATCAGGTCAGTCTGGGATTTGCATGAAGAGACAGAAGTAATTGAGACAGCCTAAATAAATAAAAGAAGTGTGCCAAAATCTCCAAGAAGCTTGGAACATCCTATCTGCAAGCAACCAAGAAAAGCTGTGTCCAGGTGTAAGTAGGAGACTGAAAGACTGAAAACTGTGCTCATCAAGCATTCCAGAAGGTAAATAGGGTACATTTTGATTTCATGTCTAGTTTAAATCTTGGTCACAGTGGCTCTATGCCTGCAGACATGCACACATGGACCTAGAGGAAGTAGAGGAGGGGTCTGAGGTAAAACCAGGTGCTCCATGTAGCGGCAAAGGTACAAAACGGCCTATAAAAACTCCTTTGGGACAGGGAATTTACCACCACCATCTGAGCACAGAGTAGAAACATTGCTTGAGGCCTGAGCAAGCAGTCAACTCCAGAAATTACTCTCATTTATTTTCCAATGCCAAGCGCTTCCCTTTAAGCACCTGCTAGAAGAGAAGTTCAAGAGAGATAATTGACCTTGACAAGACAAATGGTCCTTTTCTCAGTTGAAAATATTATTATTATGCGTGTCAAAGAGAAAGTTTTGAAAACTCATGTTTGAGTGGCCGTGTTCCAGTAGTCTCTTCTAAAACAAAGTGTCTGCAGTACATCACACCACTATTCTCACAGTACAGGAAACAGACCTTTAAAAGGAGATAGTTAAATTGTTGTCACAGCGTGAGATGCATCCCAAAGTCTCAGCATGCTTAAGACTAGCATAAATGAGGGCAATCTGAAATGCAAGGGCCTTCCTCTGTAATGCTGGGAAATCCAGAAAATGTCAGAAGTATGTGGCTTTCATCTCACTGTGAGATGGCAAGGAAACTCCAAAGATAGCTCAGACAGACAGACAGAGAGAGAGACTTGCCAATGGGATAATCTCTCTTTGAGGCATAACAGTGCTGCTCAAATGATAGAACCTGTCTCATATCCTCATATCTTTTTAAAGTGACAGATGTGTAAATCTCAGATTAAACACACATACGGTTCTTTTAAAAGGGCAAAAATCTTATAAAAGGCCTATTTTAGTTTCATTCCACATAAAAAACTCAAGTCTGATCTTGGGATCTCAAGACAAGTTATTGAAATCATACATTGTGAATGAATTCAAAAATGCAAACAGGATAATTTTTTTCCCACTTTTATTACTTGTATGCCTTTTCAGGACAGATAATCAAAACAGATAAGATAAAAGGTACTAAAGTGATTTAGGCCTTTTTCTCTCCAGTAGAGGCCATTCAACAGTGTCTGTCTGTCTGTCATGATATTATTATTAACTCCTTTCAAATAATATTAACTTTGTCTGTGTAGAGATTAACAATGTTAATAAATGTTAAATTAATCAGAAACACATGTCACACTTATTTCATCTTGAGCAATATTATTCCAGACCTAAAAGTGGCAGCAGTGTGCTTGCATTTAAATGAAGAACAGGCCAGAGATGTCATAAGGCCATAGACTGAGTGTCTTGCTACATTAGGCAAAATCATTGGTTAAAAAGAAAAAAAAAAAACATACTTAGAATTAATGTCAAGTATGTTATGAAGGACAGTAACTCAAGTGAAGATTTAATTTTTCATCTTGAATGAATAAATTACACTCCAATAGCTGAAATCCTCCTGGCATTACTAGACAGTGAGCGCTACACAGATTAAACTCTCGGACTGAAAGAAAGGGCAAAGGGCTTTCACAGAAACAGGTTTGATATTTCAAAACACTTAATTCAGTTACATTTTCTGACTGCCATTCCATTAAAAATTGCTTACAGAATCTTTAACATGCGTTTCATATCCAAAATGTATCTGGATATGGTTAATAAGGAGTGTGGATGTTGTGTAGGAAGAAAATGAATTGCTACATAATAAATAAGCTCTGCTTTAAAAGCAAGGCAGTTGCAGCAATTAACAAGTCGGAACAGATGCTTGCAACTTGCTGTAGTTATGGCAAGCAAGTGGCATAGCTTGTATTTACAGAGGAGCTAAATTAGTGCTTTGTGAGCAGTGTACTGAAAATGAAGCAGAATTGGACTGGAATCAAAGTCCAATTCTGATTACCGACACCGCCAACACTGGTGGATTGATTTTTCCCCATTTGCAACCATGGACAAATTCCGGTTGTTGCCCAAAATAAGAAACGTACTCTAGGTACTCTGAGGTTGTATCTTAAAGAATATTCCAAGTGAAGCTCAAAAAGCAACAGCATTTGTGGCATAATGTTGATTAATACAAATTAAGAATTATCTCTCCTTTTGTAAAAAAAAAAATAAATAAAAAAAAAAAGAGCAAAAATCAAGGTTACAGCGAGGCACATAAATAGAAAGTGAATGGGGTCAATTTTTTAAAGAAAAGGAGGGAGAAGTGGAAATAAGTTTTTATGGTAATCAACATTGTCACAAATGCTGTTGATTGAGCTTAACTTGTATTGAACCCGCAATATTCCCTTAAACGTATCCTGCTCTGGTTTACAGTTAGAATTGTACTTAATTTGTTAGTCGAACAATCAAAATATTATTTAAAATTCAGGTAAGAGAAACTGGAGTTACAAATGTTGAAAACATTAATCCCATATGATATGCCAGGTGCGCATAATACAAACAACCGTGCTGTAATAAAATGCTTACTGTAATTACTATTATCAAGTTAGGAAATACCTTTCCATGTGAAATTAACATAACATAAAATAGTATCTGCTTCTCAAAATCACAGAGAGTTTGTGGTTTTGCAAGGCTAACCCATGGGTTTTTCTGAATTATAAATTAATATTCTATCAGTTACCTTGATTGTGAACGCTTATGTTCAAAGAATATAAGACACTATACAAATGTTGAGTGTGTTGTTAGTTAAATAAAAAATTAAAGGCAATCATTAACAAATAGATGTTCAGGTTTTCTGAGGAAAAAGCGAATGGTGCTTGCCTGTGCAAAACTTGTTTTATCGTCCGCAGGTGAAAATCCTAAATCTGATTCCTTAGAAAAGTAAAAGCACACATCTCAACTACAACTATTAAAAGCTTAATTTGGTAAATACTTACATATAGAGCATATGTAACAGAGCCAAAGCCCCGGTATATTTTGTGTTTGCTTATAGTTAAAAGTCCAGTGTTATGCACCAAATCGGAATTTTTCTGATTATTATTGGGATTTTGGATGCACAAAAACTTGTTTTGGTATTTTATTCATTTTGGACTTTTGTAGCCTCAATTTCTGTGCCTGCCATAGTAAGGAAAGACTAAGAAATGTTTAATCATTCTATAAATAATAAAAAAAAAACAATTGGCCGATTAAGGTTTTCGGCCTTTTCCACAATTGGTCGACCTCTAATCCAAATATGCATAAATCTACATAATGCACAAGGGCGTCATAACCGTGTAAAACATCAGATTTACACTCTAGTTATGCAGGCTGCTCCATGTGTGGTTTGACTGACAGGCAGAACATTTGGAAAGTAACTTCTGTGGTAATAAGATAATGTTAAGACAGAACGACACAACAGTGAGGAAAATGTAAGGAGATTAACTGAAACAACAGTCCAAGAGTCTATTATTCCAATAGCGTCCGCACACTTCGTTAAACAGCACAGAGAGGGAAAAATAGCATGGAAATAATTGTCATCAAGCTGTCAAATTTCCCCCCATGTTTCTCCATTAAAAGCCAGCATGCTATCCCAATTTTCACCATTTCTTCTTCTGTAGTATAATGGAGGCAGTGGGATGTGCTTCAGCAGGGGCTAAATTGCGGTGTTGTTTCCCCTAGCACAGTGGATGAAGTTATTGTGAAGTGGCCAAAAATTGACTGCAGTGTGAGAATAGAGTTGCAAGCAGCCTTTAAGCTTCTACAGAAACAGCACATGCTCCAGGCTTTAGCTAATGACTTGTAACTGCCTGCCAGTGACCTGGCAGACACACTCCATGTGCACTATGAATATAATGTCTTGGCATTATTGTAAAAATATATCTGTAGTATTGTGTACTATGTATACCCCTGGCTTGTTTCTAAAAAAAATTTAAATAAAAATTTTGTAATATTTAAAGATAACTATGAATAATTATTTCATCATTATATGTTGAATTATTGTTATATGAGGGGCTTTCTCAGCAAATATTTGTATATGCAATTAATTAATCGGGACACCATGTAGTTAATTCGATTAAAAATTTTAATCAATTGACAGCCCTACTTAAGACAAAAGCTCATTGTATAAGTGGACAGTTCACACTAATCTCGCTGTAGTGCCCATTGTGGCAACATTGATAATGCAGTGGATACTTGTGTTGTTTAATGAGTTGCAGTCTGGCACTTTTGAAACAAAACTAACAAGCTTCTATAGTTCTAAAAAAACATCTAAGTTTACATACTTGCATCGACTATGTTTCAGCCTTATGAAGCGGCATATAAGGCAGGTGCAACAGTGTCTCAACATTTTAGTGCATCTGGGGTTCCAAACAGTACGTAACCCCAACAAATCAGTGTCAGTTATCGGATCAGTTGTCTAGAGTCAGACTTTTGAGAAAGTGACTTGTACTGGGCTAGGACAGGGAAATTAGTGGCAGATCCTGTGTCATGAGCAGGTGTACGCAGCGAAGAGTGACCTCACCAACACAGCATTTCGCATTAGCGTCTTGAAGCCATTCCATTTTGGCCCCCAATCTGTCTGAGAAGACCAAATTACATTTGACAGGTGGTACCCAGAGAGTCACACTTGACTTGCTGCGACAAATGTGCAATTTTTCCATCAGTATCCACCAGCTTACAGCCACTAAACAGGCCATCTCTCAGCTAGTAAAGAGAAGAGGGAGGGAAGGAGGGAGAGAGAGAGACGGGGAGAGAGTGTGTGCATCTGGCACAGCTACTGGACATAACAATGTATTAATATCTGTAATAAAGAACCAGATAAAGAGTAAGTCCTTCAGAAAAGCTTCAATCATTCTGGAATTCTGTCAAACAACTCCTAAATTTTGTGTAGTGGGAAATTGCACCATTCTTCAAATTGAAAAA
The DNA here is from genome assembly GCA_032164185.1 of Moxostoma hubbsi. NCBI lineage: Eukaryota > Metazoa > Chordata > Actinopteri > Cypriniformes > Catostomidae > Moxostoma > Moxostoma hubbsi. Next base: position 21,560,609 of record JAVLUX010000033.1, read on the forward strand.
TGCCCTGTCCGTTATATGATGGATTTTACTCTACAATCCTCAATTCTGAGCAGTCCATATAAGTGCAATGATCTGTGGCCATGGAAGGCATTTTACTTAATCTCAGTCCTTGTTAAAGCATTCGTAAATTTGTTTATAGATGTGTATGGGAGCACTGTGAAGGAATAGTGCTCCCTTTTGTAGGAACTCGAGCTGCGTAATCACATTGGGACACGCCCTAAGTGTCACGTGGTATGAAGCCCTAGTACTATTGCACCAATTTATTGGCTGGTGGAGCTTAAGTGACAGCCCTAGAAAGCTAGATCACAGGCTCCATAAAAGCACTCGCTTTGGTGCCAGCAAGTCAGATTTCTGTTCTTCAGTGCACGATTTTGTCTATGCCTGTGTTTGGTCCAATGACTCATGTTGAAGTGAGGACTATTAATCCTCCCTTTTGAGTGGCGAACACATAAGGACTTAGTTTATACAGCGCAATTATTATATGTTTTTTTCCAAACAATACAAGTGTCCGACGGGGACAGCTGTGCATTTTGGGGCTCACATTTTCTTGGCATGAGGCATTAACCCCACTTGTTCCAGTTCCATGGCCTACAGATTTGAAGCTCTCTGTGTTGGAGTCGTTTGGGGTTTTGGCTTTGTGCCTGAGAAGTTTGGAGTGCAATGGGCATAGGGTTCTTCCTCGTGTTTTTTGCCCTTCCCCTGAGTAAAAGCACAAGCCTCTTCAGACATGCTCCGAGGCCTAGCTCGGCAGCCATTTTCTGATGAACAAAGCGTGCTAAAGTGTTAACATGCGTTGTAACCATTAAAAAAAGCTGTGTGAGAAAATTTGTTGTTCGAAGGAAAGCAATAAATTGGCGTCTTTGTCCCTTTTCTCTTTTTCTGTGTCATTCTGTGAGAATGCACATGAATAAGGCAATGGAGGAGCAGCCTCTGCCTCTCTCCCCTCACCATTCGAAGCTAACTGCTCGCGGTGGAGTGGATAATGCATGGGCTGGTGAGCCCGGCCACAGAATTAGGGGGCTGGAATAAGAGAATATTCCCCAACGGCGTGATGGCGAACCAACACGTGGAGTGCTTCATCGGTGCCATTATTCTTTCAGGCTTTTATAAGGAGATGCAAGGTAATTTAACTCATTTATTTATAACTGCCTGATCGAATTCAGCCTCCATGGCCAAATGTTTCAAGACGTGCATAACAGAATTTGATGTTCATCAGGCACTAGTGTACACAAAAACACACAGTGAACATAAGCACCACACGTTGTCCCCCCCCCATAAGGAATGCTGGGGCTATTATGGTGAACCAGTTCTCAAATAAACATTCCCCCACACTGTTCATACACTTTTCCCTGTTCAAACACCAGTGAAAAAATTTATTCTGTCAGTGTCCCAGCTATAGATACATTTCCCAATATTTGTGTCTAAATACAATAAAGGCAAACGCATGATCAAATTCCCTTCAATCATCCACAGTATTGAAGGTGCGAAGGCTTCCCTTCATTTTGCCACTGGTTCTGGGGCGGTCTCCAAAAGCCAAGTGCGACATCTAGTGGTTACAGGTTGCGCTTCAGGCAAGAGTCATGCATTAATCCCTCTGTCTGCCCATCAGTCAGTTTGGCAGCAGCTATAGAGCATTTTGAGCTGGGTACTTCGAATGATAAAGCATGGTTATGTAATTAAATTCAGGCAGGCTCTGCCGGTGTTCAATGGGGTTGTTACGACAGAAGTTTCTGTTCGGGAAGCCCCGTTTTTGATTCGAGAAATTCAATCTCTCTTAGAAAAAGGGGCAATAGAGGATATTCCCCCTTCTCAGAGAGAACGCGGTATTTACAGCCGTTAAATTCTAGGCTGGGAAAAAGATGGTGGTTTGCAACGCATTCTGGATTTTGAGACATTTGAATTTCACTCTAATGAAATGTCAAATCAGAATGCTGATACAGAAACAAATAATGTCACAAGTGGAGCTGGGGGATTGGTTTGTGCCAATAGATTTGAAGGACGTTTATTTCCATATTCAGATTGACAGGCACTTTCTCAGATTCGATTTCAGGGGCAAGCAAATCAATTTCACATCCTCCAAAGTGACATGTGGGTGCTACCGAACTCTGTTCACATGGAAATGGACCCACCTTTTGATGTCGGGCCTTCTGTTGGAACATGTGTGTCGCCGCAGTTATAGTGACAGACGAATTCTCAACGTGTTGGGGTGCTGCAATATAAGGGTCATCCAGCCTACGTAGTTTGGACAGGCCAGCGGCAATACTGGCACACAAACTGTCAGATTTTGTTCACGGTGCTATTGGCGTTAAAGATTTTCGTACAACAGGACGGTGTGTACTACATCAGTGAGAAGTGCGTGCTCATGCCGTGCGGAGACTGGCATGTCGCATTCTTCTGTGGGCACGGGACAATGTGTCATCTCTACGAGCTGTGCATGTACCAGGCCTGTTGAATTTGGGGGTAGATCTCCAGTTCATACAGGGCATGATGCCCAGAGAGCGGACATTACATCAGAAGGTTCGGCAGAGCAAAAGAGGACCTGTTCGCTTTGAGCGAGACATCTCTCTGTCCCCTCTGGTTTCCCCTCTCGCCCCCACCACCGCTGGGCATCGATGCGTTGGCGTATCTGTGGCTGACGATTCGTCTTTACGTGTTCCCACCGATCAGTCTGCTGCACACAGTTCTGCAGAGTGTTCAGGAGGATTGGGTTCTGCTTCTGTTAGTAGCGCAGTTTCTCTCTCCTGGAGTAAATGCCTTGGGAGACTCCATTCAGAGCAGACATGTTGTCTCAGAGCATTATTTGGCACCCTCAACGGGCTGCTTTTGAATGATGGGTTATCCAATGCTCTGGTTGATACCATTCTGAATGCTAGAGCTCCATCAACTAGGAAGTTTTATATGTTCAAGTGGAGTATTTTTGCTTCTTGAGTACAGCGCAAGATGAAAATCCAGTTCACTGCCCTGTGAATGGGCAGTGAAATGTGCTGGATTTTTTTTGCAAGAGCGTTTTGGAGCCGGGGTTGCCACAGCAACGCTTAAAGTTAATGTTGCTGCTATAGCAGCAGAACATGTGCTTATCAATGGAGTCTCTGTCGGTAGAAATTCTCATCTCTCATTTTTGCACGGGGTATGCAGGCTTAGACCTTTTCGTCCTGTCCGCGTTCTCTTATTGGATTTATCTGTTGTTTTAGAGACGCTCACGGGTGCTCCGTTTGAGCCCTTGGCAACAGTCGCTGATATGTTTCTGACTCTTAAAAAGTCTCTGCTAGTAGTATTGTCATAGTTTAAAAGGGTGGGTGATTTGTATGCCCTGTCGATCAATCCCTTATGTATAGATTTTGCACCACAGTGTTTAAGAGTGGCGTTAAGCCCTTGTTTGAGCTATATGCCTAAGGCCGCCGTCTTTATGCGTGGTGATGTGGGCGTGTCCGAGCAACTTCTGTGGAGAGCGAGGCCAGGAAAGGTAGAACGGTAAGGATTGACACCTGTGGGACTTCACTTAGAGCAGGAAAAGACACTGAACCACCTAATGGCCCATTTTTATTGGCCGGGTATTCGTGGGGATGTTCGCAGGTGGTGTGTGGCACGCCGTGAATGTCAGCTGGTGAATCCACCGGCCATTCCAAGAGTGCCATTGAGCTCCTTTCCATTAATCGATGTCCTTTTGAAAGAATTGGAACGGACCTCGTGGGCAATTAGAGCATACGGCACGTGGGCATCACTTTGTATTGTTCTAATCAATGCGATTATGCTGCTTGAGTTCCTACGAAAAGGAACCTCTCGTTATGTGAAACGTTACGGTTCCCTGAGTTGGAATGAGACGATGTTTAAGCTGGCCATACTCTCTATCAGCTGTATAGGCTTGTGCCTTCTTGCAGAAAGTCTAACTTGTTGGCGCCAAAGCAAGTGCTTTTATGGAGCCCATAACGTAGCTCTCTAGGGGCGGCACTTAAGCGCACCAGCCAATAAAATGCAGTGATTGTACAATGGCTTCAAAACATGTGACAGTCAGGGCTAATACCAATGCATTTACGCAGTGTCTCGTTCCCACTCAGGGAAGAGACGTTTGCTAAGGACATCTGATAGGTTTCTCCAAAATGAAAACAACCCAGATTAAGGAAACAAGGTGAAAGAGGATCATCCAGGCATTTTATTTCGCACCATTGTTCGGTTGTGGCTTCTTATAGCATGTGTCTTGTGCACTGAACTTGGACAACTGCAGCCCAGCCCTAATTTCAACATTTTGAAACTCATAACATAGTGTGGAAGGGCGGAGAGCAGGGCCGGGTCGTGATGATACACACCCGGTCCTGTATCAGGCTAATCAAGCCTCCGAGAGGGATAAAGGCCGATGCAGACGGTGGTGTGGGAGAGAGAGATAATTTACGGACATGTCCGTCGTGTGTGTTTGACCTTTGTTTTAAGTTTATAATTAAAATGTACATTGTCCAGCAGGTTCTCGCCTCCTCCTCGCCCGTCTAAACACGTTACACGTAGATTTAGTTGAGACTGGGTCATAGAGGTCCACATTAAATTTTGTAGCACTTTTGGGCATTTATATTTTTGTGGAATTTAGGAACCATCTTGTGAAATTTTGAGCCATCTCTGTTGTTGAGCTTCAAATTGGGCTTATTGTGTTACCAATGCTATGACTCAATTTTTTCTTTTGATACAATAATGCTTTAGACTTTTTGTTGGAGAACTCTGTTATTGGGACAGTTATTAGATGATCACAATAATAGAGCTCAACAATTTGGTTCAGGAAGAAAAATATCATTCATTTTCTGCGTTTAATAATAGTGGAATTTCTGCTGACAAACTACAATACTCATGATTCTGAAAGGAAAAAAATCCACTAATCAAGAGAGTCTGTCTCAAACTACTTCTATATTTGCATATATTTGAATATTTTGCAATAAATTAATATTTTTTTACAAATTAAAATATATTGTTTATATACTTATAATCAACAACTTTAAATCAATGGTTAAATTCCCCATCATTTTTAATTTGATTACGTAATTCGCATTGCTTCATAGGATTGTGTTTCATTCCCTCATTAAAGACGTCAAGTACACAGCCTTGTATCTTTGTCTTTTTGTGTGATTTTCAAATATTTTTTGCTTTAAATCTAAGTTTGTAATGTGGCAATTCACCCCCTGAGCTTGTTGAATTGCCACATTACAAACTTAAGATTTAAAGCAAAAAATATTGAATTTTGTCTTGAATTTTCATGTCTTGAATTTTGAATCCGCTGTGCATCTTAAAAAAAAAAAAAAAAGCTTACGAATTATAAATTGAGGCATTAAAGTGTGCACTTTATATTATAGAACAAAACATCCAGACCTTATTTTACTCATATGTTGAAAAGAAAGTAAGGGAACCCATGGCGAATTAGATTTTCCTGGTTCACCTACAAATTGACGTGATGTCCGAATAGCCATCCATACCACAAAACCTATTAATCTATTCAACCATACTAGTACTAATTTTCCATGAATCAGTAATATGCATTTCCAATCACTCCACCCCAAATGTGTGATACGTAGGGCTGGGCGATAAAACGATATCGATATATATCATGATAAAGAAAATCTACGATAAGCTTTTGAGGAATTTTCGATATTTATTGCGTGTCGTTAAAACACAAGCAGTTCAGCATTCTCAGGCTGCGTTTCCACTGGGGCGGAAGAAATCCGCTCAAAGCGTTAGGAGAGAGCTTGCTCCGCACTGCTGCCAATCCTACGATCCACCTTGCGAGCATGATGCTCAGCTTTCATAGGAATGAATTGAAAATGCTCTCAGCTTCGCTCACAACGCGTCAAAGTCATAATGTGACATACTGAATAGCTAAACCAACACAAACTCAGACAGACTAAATTAAATGATCATACACACTCTGACTCTGATCATTCAGAGTCTCATTCATATACAAAAACAAGCTTTTTCAAAACATCTGAACACAAAGAGACTACACAGGAAAATGCAGAGTTTCCTTTTGGCCTGCCAGTAGTGTGTGAAAATGCCAAACTTAATGTGGGTGGAGGTGGAGCACATTTTAACATCAGAGTGTCTTTCTTCAGCATTGAATCCAAATTCAACCTCTTCTCTGAAATGTCCACTCTATGAATGGTGCCATGTTTCTACAGGAATGACAAAAAGATATTAGAGATAATTGACCCAAAAAATAAAATTCTGTCATCACTTACTCAGCCTCATGTCATTCCAAACCCTCTGTGGAATACCAAAGGAGATGTTAGGCAGAAAGTTAGGCTCAGTCGCCATTCACTTTCATTGCATGACAACCTTTGCAAGATGCACATAAAGTGAATGAGGCTAACATCCTGCCTAACATCTCCTTTTAGTGTTTTACAGAAGAAAGAAAGTCTTAAGGATTTGTACAAACATGAGGATGAGTAAATGACATGATGACAACCAGTAAACGTACAAGTAAATGACAACCAGATATTCATTTTTGGGTGAATTATCCCTTTAAGAGCAGCTTTAAGCTTGTTCAGTACTGATACACATCTTAGGATTTCCTGCAGCATGTTGAGTTAGCAGAAAAGAGCTAACCTGCAGAGCCACTGCAATGGGGCGGGCGATCAGTCATCAGAGAATGGGGTGGAAGGGACTTAGTGCTGGAAGGGCAGCTAACTGAGCCATAAAGCCTAGCAGAGGCAGTCATCAAACCCTGTGGACACACCTCTGCACTGCTGAAACCAAGTCAACTACAGCAAAACACAGGAGTAAAAGTGGCAAGTTTCCAAGCTTTTGCATTTCTGAAATGCAAAGTGTAACATGGTGGAGCTTATGTGACTATCAGCTAGAAATCTACCTAGCAACAAGCAAGACATTCAATACATAAGGCATTTCACTTAAACAGACTCCACCACAATGAAGAAAAAGTAAAAAAGGAACATGTGGTGAGATCCGGCTGTTGCCACATGCTCCTTGCGGACACACCCTAGAGTGTGTTTTGTTAAGTGTGCAAACAAAAATGACTTTCAAATGCTAACTGGTGTTAGCAAGTAGTCTGAATTTTTTTTAAATCAGCCTCCATTTTATGGTGCTGAAGGTTTTGTGATGATGATAGTGAGCTGCTAGCATATTCTCCTTCACTCTTACAAAAGTCAGATTGGGACTAAGAGTGACATCATCATACATGTTCTAGCTCAGTTTGGTTTAACTGGTTCAATTTAGGACTGCTAACATCTTATTGATAAAAACAAAAAACAAACATTATAATTAAATAGGCTAATTAAACATCAAATGTCATTTATTTGTGGAGTCGGTGCTCTCTTGTAGTAAAATGTGCACTTAAAATGTTTGCACAAAGTATAACGTAGTTAAAAAATATATTTTTCATTAAATCTTCCCCGTGCTTTATAATATTGGATATAAAATGTTGATGTTTTTTTAAATTTTTTTTTTTTACATCTGATTAATCAACTAATCAAACTAATAATTAATAGATTTATTGATTTTTCAAAAGTTAGTTGTAGCACTAGACCACATAACTAACAAGTAATAACAGAGGTCTACTTAAAACCCTCCAGATTATTTTAGTGAAGTGCCCTCTGCGATGTGGGAAACACACATCTGTATTGCTGATTAAATGTTAGCTCAAAACTTTGACTCAATGCAGAGCAATGCACTGCTTATCAGAATCATTTCTGAGGTGTAGAGCTAGAATTTAGTTAATTGGTCCTTTAGCAACTTCTATATCTACTTTGAATTTTGGAACAATTTGTAATGCTAGAGACTAATGCTTTTTATTCTTAAAAGGAGAATTCACCCAAAAATAAAAATTCTCATAATTTTATCAACTTTAGGCCATCTCAGATGTGTATGACTTTCTTTCTTCTGAACACAGATATTTTAGAAGAATATTTTAGCTATGTAGGTTTATACAATGCAAGTGAATGGTGGCCAGAAATGTAAATGTCCAAAAAGCACATAAAGGCAGCATAAAAGTAATCCATACGACTCCAGTGATTAAATAAATTTATTCAAAAGTGATATTATAAGTGTGGGTGAGAAATCGATAAATATTTAAGTCCCTTTTTTATTGTAAATCTCCAATTTCACATTCTTCTTTCGTTTTTGACTATTTGCATTATTTGTGCATATAGCCAACTACTGGGCAGGAAGGAGAATTTATAGTAAAAGACAAAAATATTGATCTGTTTCTCACAAACAATCATATCGCTGTTGAAGATATGGATTTAACCACTGGAGTCGTTTGGATTACTTTTATGCTGCCTTTATATGCTTTTTGGACCTTCAAAGTTCTGCTGGCCACTCTGGCCCTTGCATTGTATGGATTAAGAGAGCTGAGAAATCTTAATTTGTGTTCATCAGAAGAAAGTCAGTCATACACATCTGGGATGCTTGAGGGTGAATTAATGATGAAAGAATTGCAAATTTAGAGAAATAAACGTTTTACTTGAAGAGGCTAGTTTTTAAATATTTTAACTGAATAAGCCTTGTGTAGTTGAGTAAAGATACTTCAGTAAACAAGCACACAAGAATATACATGCACAAACATATACTTGTAAGGTTATAAAGAGTTAAATTAAACCTATATGTGAGCCTTATTCTTTGTTCGGCTAGAATCAAGTGTCTTCTAAAATCAAACAAAGCCTAGATTCTTAGTTTGATCATAATTCAATTGATTAATAGAAACAGACGTTGAGTCTGTTCCATTCCAGGAAAATCTGATTTCTGTTGCTCAATATGTAGTCTAGCATTTGTGTATGCTAGAAGAAAATATAGCATGTCAAGAGCAAAGTGTGGTGTAGAGCTTCAAGTGAGTTGAGATTTAAATGCATGCAACAGAAATGTGAAGGTCATTCTTCTTCTTACCTCTCAGTCTCATATTCTTTACTGTCTTTGTCATCTTTCTTTTCTGGCACATCATTTGCAGTCTGGTGCTTCTGAACTATCCGCATGCCTCCTGCTTTCACTGTCACAATATGACACAAACAAAAGAGTTTATTCCAATACATCGATTAGCCCACATTATGGCACTGCTATTTTATTTACATCACAAGCGGCTTTTCACTGTGCAGCCGTAACTGTTATCTTTCCCCATGGCCTACTTTTAGGGCCATAACTCACATTTTGTTATCTGATTGCTTGTGTACTTTACACCGCACCGACAGATATGCTGACGAAGTGACGTTTTTACACATTATATGCGAAATCACACGTGTACAACATGTGTAATGAAACATTAGGTGGAGGAAACACACAACAGAGTAAAAATAACTGCATCACGTCACATAATCACTGCAGTTCACTGAACACGATCAATATGAATGTGTACCAAAGCCATGCAACTGACAAGCAGTGCATTCTGCAAAAGATATCACAGCAGAAAAACAACAGCAACAACAGCAGCAGCATGAAAATATTACCAGCAGGAAGATGTCCAGCTTTAGTATCACTTTTCTCTTTTGGCGGCGATGACATGACTGTTATTGGCTGCTGTCACGAGCTTCTTCCAAAGAGTTGTTTCGTGTTCTTGAAAATAACAACGCTTCTGTTTCCTGGCTGAAAAATAACGCACACTACTGGCGACTTCGTCAACGTGGCTTTTTTCCTGCCCATTGTTTGGCAACGATACGTGATGAAGTCATCGGTCGCCTACAACCAATAAGATTGCTTCATGAGAAAGGGCGTTCCTCCCCTCAACTATGGAAAGTCTATTGGAACACATCACACGAAATGCGAGGACCCAGCAAACATGCCAGTGCGGGCCCACTGTGGGTAAGTGTGGGTTTTCTGTGGGACAGTGTGGGCAAGGGCAAACCCTTTGGGGCCTCATGTGGGTTAGCCCATGTGGGGCCCATAGCAGTTTTGCCCATTTGGGCCCCCATGAGGGTTTACTGTGTGCAACCCCACAACCCCATTTTTATTAAACCTTTATGAAACGCATGTTCATGTTTTGTAAATAATTAGTTAATCATTAACTAATCAATTGTAAATAACTTATAACTGAATCTACAAAACATACATACAATAATTAACATATCATTTATTAAACATTTATGAAACGCATAATCATGTTTCATAAATAATTAGTTAATCATTTACTAATCACTTGTAAATGACTTGTAACAGAATTTACAAAACATAAATAAAATGTTAGTATATCACTTGCTAATCATTTATGAATGTTTTGTTATCGATTAGTTCATCATTAACTAACCACTTATAAATTACTTACAACTGAACATTATTATAAACCGCAGCTCTCTCATTGACCTATTCAGTCATTCTTTCAGTTGAGCATTTATAAATAGCACCTGGAACATTCAGAAGACGTTTCCTAAATCAAAGTGCAGGTTGAAAACTTTCTTAGGTTGAAATGGCTTAACAGTACTTGAACAACCCTTATTTTGTTTTTAACATTTGTATTTAAATTGATCCTTTCTCATTTAGATGCTGTGACAAAAAGCAGTCAAGCCACTGCATGTGAGGTGGAAGCCTCTATAAAAACATGGCTCCATAATGCCAGGGATAGAGATGGGGGAAGGCAAGGAAGGGCCAGAACTGCAGAAATACCTACCGGTGCCCCTGAGGGGATTGGTTTTTAATTACTTTGACGTGTTTTAAGTGTTCTGTGTTTCTGTTTTTGTGGTTATTGCTGTTTTAAACCGTATTATTATTAATTATAATTATTATTGTCTGTAAATAAATTATTTTAAAAAAAAACATGACCCTCGATTTATTGCTGCTAACAAGTGCAATTGTTCTGCATATAGTAATATGGGTGTACCTACACTCTGTGTGCTCAAACTTTGCACCTGCACCGTACAGTGTACCCACATCCAGCCCACATGAGGGCCTGCTCTAATTCTTACGTAAGATTACAAAGTGAGCACACTTTGGGCTGTCCCACAACTGGCCCCAATGGGGGCCCACTCTACTTACTGTGGGCCTGCCCACAGTCAGCCCACACTTTGGGCTGTCCCACTGGGGCCCCACCTGGGTCCCAAAGTGTGGGGCCCACACGTGCCCCGCATTTCACGCTGGTATCTGGGCCCACAGTGGGCTGACCGCAAGGGCCCCATTCGGGCCCCAAAGGAGCATGTTTACTGGGGACTGTAGTAGGCTTTATTAATAAATCATACAGGCTTACAGTCCGCCTGATTTTTTAGAAACGGTTGACGAATGGAGAACACGTTTTAAGAAACGAAGGTTGAAAACAGAAAGAGAATGACAAATTAACCTTAGAAGTAAAGAAGCAAGATTTCAGAACATGTTTCCTATAACCTATTTCTAGCTGAAGAATATTTTCTCTTCTGCTCCACAAAGATGCAGAAGTCTAGTGTACCAAAATTTGGCGTTGAAAATGTATAAATAATACAAATATTATTAATGAAATAGGAATAATATTATACATTTACTATAACATTAGTTTTTCGATATAGGTTAAATTTTAAAGGCATTTGGAAAGGCATAGGCCTACGCTTACTATTTCTGCAATAGAGCAGAAATAGTGAGTGTAAAATGCAGTGCTGGGTAGATTATTTTTTAATTGTAATCTGGTACTGATTACAAATTGCGTGACTAAAATTGTAGTCAGTAACATAATATCTTTGTTTACATTTTTAACGTAATTAATCTGATAAATCGTATCAATTTGATATCACATGCATTTGAGGAGGATACACTTGATTTGTATTGCACTGTTAGTCCTTGCTTATTTTTTTAGTGACAAAAAGGCACTTAAAATGTCCTTCTGAAATTTTGACATTACAAACGCACCAATGTGTGGTAACAGATCTGACCAGTTATATTTGTAAATCAACATAAAAATTTTTGTTTGTTTGTTGCAAAAGATCATACATATACATTTTTATTAAAGTATGCATAAAACAATTATTTGCATAATTAAACAAAACTTTACTTCTCTAATGCAATTGTTTTGCATTTATGTGTTGATTACTTGATTTTTTAAATCTGATTACATAATCCTGATTACATGCAATCTGTTACTACCCAGCACTTGTAATATGGTTGTTTGCTCATTAAATTTAATATTGATCCCCGGCTTATTGTGTGCAAAAGCGCATTAAAGATAATAGACTGAATGGTTGATTAAGTTTACCCCAATGGCCATTTGAGTCATGTGCAATGATGCAAACAGTATTGATAAAAAAAAGTTCTGACTCAAGTTCTGATCTTTACAAATGCCTAAATTAGTTGTTCTTCAATAAATGAATCTCTCAGATACTCTTACACTCTCTGTAAACTGGGATTGTGGTAACAGTCAGATGTTGAATGGGTGTTGATGAGTTTACACTAAGGTGATTCATGACCACTAGAGGGGAGACTAATGCTTTAATAAGCACTTCTGCATCCAAATGACAGTGGTGTTGATTTTGAAGTTATATGGGAACTGGCCACACACACCCTTAGGGAACAGAATGGAGGTTGAATGGCTGGCTCACTGGTGCAGTCAAAACAACCGGGAGCTGAACATGCTCAAAACAGTGGAGATGATGGTGAACTTTAGGAGGAACACCCCAACATTGACTCCACTCACCATTCTAAACAGCACTGTGGCAGCAGTGGAGTCATTCAGGTTCACTGGGCACTACCATCTCACAGGACCTGAAGTGGGAGATACACATTGACTCATCAGAGGTTGTACTTCCTTCACCAGCTGAGGAAGTTCAACCTGCCACAGGCGCTGTTGATACAGTTCTACTCTGCAGTCATTGAGTCTGTCCTCTGCACTTCAATAACTGTCTGGTTTGGTTCAGCTACGAAATTAGACATCTGAAGATTGCAAAGGACAGTTCGGACTGCTGAGTGGATTATTGGGTCCCCCAATAATACTTGGCAATAAAGATCATTCTGATTCTGATACTGAATGGCACCTTATTGAGCAGATTGTAAATTATATCCCAATGTAAAAGTCCTAACTGCATTCTTATCGACAGTATTTAGTTTGCATTTTATGTATCTGTTTGTAAGTGTAGCTGAGTAATATCTAATAAGGGGAAGCCCACAGATTTTTAGCCATAGTGTTTCTAAAACATGTCATTGATGGAAACTTCATGCAACCTTTAGCTTGTATGCTCTAAAAACTTACATGACAGGTAATGTTTTGATTATCATGAAGGACCTTTGGAGATTGCACATTCTAATAATAACCTAAATAAATTACTGGCAGTGGAAGCCACATGAAATGATACTGACCTAATCAGGTGTAGCACAAAGATGTCTGACATTCACAGATGCCTATTAAACTAACAACCCTTCTCAATCCAATGACTCCATAATGAATCCAGACAAAAATTCATTTCCCCTTCATAAATAATTTTTTCTGCAGTTTGATGATGATTCTTTGGTTTATCCAGAAATTGACTTTGTGCCAAACCTGAATTTCTATCTTCTAATTCTCGTAATGTGTCAACAGTACAAAAGAAAAATGGGTTTGGAGTTATTGCAGTCTTTGCACTGATGTAAAATTAATCACATTGTTGAATTTAAGACATATTTTCATGCCACATTAGATTATAATCCCACTGTGTGACATGGCACAGACTGAAAATGGAACTTTGGTACATATTGAACACTTAATCATTGTAAGCGTTCAGGGGAAATAGAGCTATTCTGCACAACCTCTGAATTAAATTTTACAACTCACAGAGCCAAGGGGATGAGACAGCGAGGGTCTGACACTGATTTTTAAATTGCAATATTTCAACCTGTGAGTCAGAAATATTTAAGGTACTATAGCTGTGACAAGTATGCCACAATTGCCAACATGCATACTGTAATATATTCTAGAATTTAAGTCCCCAAACAACAGAGGTTAATGTAACCCACTGAAGTTATTGAATGTATTATTATTATTGAGGAAATGCCTGTAAGACTAGGACTCAAGATGAGGAGACTTCCAGTATATGGTAGATGGAAGAAAACTGTACTTTGCTTGTCAGGGTGCATCCTGAAAATAGGGACATGCATCACAAATACACAACATTACAAGTCTACTGCGATGATAATACCTTATAAGAATGCAAAGATTATATAAAACTTTGTAAAGACTAGAGCTCTTCAGGGTTTTCACAAAACTTTTTTTTCACCATGAAGATTTTGTGCATGCACTATATGTTTGTGCTTATTTACATTTTCCAATGGTCTGTTTCTCACCCAGAACCAATCATATCACTTCAGAAGACAGGGATTAAACCACTCGAGTTGTATGAATGATCTTTATGCTGCTTTTATGTCCTTTTTGGAGCTTGGAAGTTTTGGATCCAAAACAACATACATCTATGAAAATATTTTCATTTGTATTCCGCAGAAAGAAAGCCATGTGAGTTTGAGATGGCACAAGGGTGAGTAAATAAGGAGATAATGAGTGCAGCAGTTGATTGACAGGTGGATCAGATGTTTGAATGGATGAACGTTTACCCTATACATTTATTCTACAAGCCCAATGTTGTGATGTGTTTCCAACCACCTTCAAATAATAACTCCTGCCCGTGTTTGACTCCTGCCTGTGTTTGACTCCTGCCCGTGTTTGACTCCTGCCCGTGTTTGACTCCTGTATGTGTTTTGACTCCTGCCCGTGATTGACTCCTGTATGTGTTTTGACTCCTGCCTGTGTTTGACTCCTGCATGTGTTTGACTCCTGCATGTGTTTGACTCCCGCTTGTGTTTGACTCCCACTTGTGTTTGACTCCTGCATGTGTTTGACTCCTGCCCGTGTTTGACTCCTGCATGTGTTTGACTCCTGCATGTGTTTGACTCCCGCATGTGTTTGACTCCCGCCCGTGTTTGACTCCTGCCCGTGTTTGACTCCCGCTTGTGTTTGACTCCCGCCTGTGTTTGACTCCCGCCTGTGTTTGACTCCCGCTTGTGTTTGACTCCCACTTGTGTTTGACTCCCGCCCGTGTTTGACTCCTGCCCGTGTTTGACTCCTGCCTGTGTTTGCCTCCTACATGTGTTTGACTCCTGCCTGTGTTTGACTCCTGCCTGTGTTTGACTCCTGCATTTGTTTGACTCCTGCATGTGTTTGACTCCCGCCTGTTTGACTCCTACATGTGTTTGACTCCCTGCCTGTTTACCGATCATTCTGATTCTTTGCTACCTGCCCTGAACCTTGCCTGTTTTTGACCATGATTCTCACTCTGTCTACGCTGCTCTATTACTGGTGATTGAACCCTGCCTGTCTGTTGATTATTTACACCTCTTCTATTAAAACCACATATGGATCTTAACACTTGTTCTCCGGGGTCTTTGTTACACAGCTAATCTTTTGAATTCCAATTGTACTTGTAGGTGAAGAAATGTCTCTAGAAAGACCCTAACTGGATAAACTTACAATACCACATTGAGGACACTAGGTTTTACAACAGATTTTCCCAATATCTAGCTGTTGCTAATTTTCTGAGCAAAATTTTGCAGAGCAAAACTTGAAAATGTTATATTAACTACAAATATTTCCATGGCTTTGAAAAATGTGACTAATTTCCATTACTTCCTGGCCTGCAAATCACAACTATAAAATTCCCAAATTTTTACAGGTTTTGAAAGTGCGAATCCTTGTGTCAAAGAATAGCCTAAATCTTTTTTTTTTCTGCATTTCATGCTTTCTTATTTTGTACCAACAAAAGTAAATGTTGAAGCTATCTCTGCAACAGAGAAGTAATGACAATACCCTCACAAACAGGAAATGAACAGATAGAGCCCGTCTCAAAAGGCTACATTTAAGGTGCCTGATTTCAAATCCCCATAATGCCTCACCAGCCACGAGCAGTCACATCATCCTACACACAGAGGATCATCCATCCTGTGTGCTTATTTGTGGACACCGTCATGCTGCTTTTAGAACACACTTTGTGTTGACAAAATCCCATCTCTTGCTATGAGTAATTACAGTAACAGGTTCCCCCTTCGTGTTGTGTGACCATGTGTGAATTGTTAGGTTACCTAAATCGAAGCAAGAGACCCCTGTTTTACATCATGCAAAGCCTGCTGAGGATGTAATGCTCTGAAATAGTGCTCTCTGCTGAGCTATGGATTATGGGAGCGATTCAAATCTGGCATCTCTTGCTTTTGTTTTCCTGTTTCCTGGGAAACACGCTGTAGTCTCTGCCATCGTGGTGATAGAGAATTTGGATAGCTGTGACTTTGAAAATACTGCACCCAGCTGGGAGAGGTGGAGGAGCAGATCAATAAAATCAATTCTTGGTATCCATCCAAAGGCTTGTTGTAATCATATTTAGTCAAGCTACAAATGTTTAGTATCTGACTGAAAAAGATGCATACATTTATATTATAAATATATAAACACATTATGAATGTCATTAACATGCAATGATCACATATAATGCTACTCATAAAATCTGCACATAAAAACAGCTCTAAATCGCAAAGAGTTGTTTATTATCCTGACATCAGAACATCATCCAAATTAAGTGTGATTTTCTATGTAGCTTGGTAACAACACAACTGAGACCAGGTCAACATTTTCAAGTTTCATTTTGTTTTCTCTGTTTGGAATCAGAACATGAAGGTAAACACAATCGTTTTGTACAAGTCTTTTCTGGTTTGTTGCTTTCAGTGACACTGACATCTGCACATAAAAATTATATAGATCTATATTTATATTTATATTCATATTTATATATTTATCATTCTCTATTAACATTTCAGTGTTGCAGCTCAATATCTCGTCAAATCAAACAGCAGAAGCCACCAGTTAGAAACCAAGGCTCTCATAAACACTGATCGACATACAGCACACACTCAACTAACATTGAGAGACAGGATTTTGTACATCTTTGGAGGGAATTAAGCTTGCAAAGGTTTTGCCCTCCTGGTAGTATTCCAGTGTTTTCTAGATGTAGCTTAATTCCAGTAAAACACATGTATGAACCAAAAAGCAGATACAAATTGAAGAAATAACAAGTTATAGTAACGTAAAACCTAAAAAAATGTCTCCAGTGCTGATTTAAGAGATTTTAAAATTTGGCACTACTGTATGTTAGTCATTGTTTCAGTTAGTTAGCACAGAAAACTGAGATCTAAAACAGGCAGTTTTTCTGCAAATATTGATGATATATAGCCTTATTTATTTTTTCACACCAAGTCATCAAGAAAATAAGAAAAAAAAAGATTTAACTGAAAACGGAAAAAGGATCTAAATGTCAAAAATTTACATCTCTTTTTTTAGGCAGTGAGAAAGCACATCATTGACAAGGAAAGTGGAATGGTCCTCTGGTAATTGTCTAAACTGCTTTTGTTTAGTTGCCACAGACATATTCACATGATCAGAATTAACAATACTGGCATATACATACTTGATCTTTGAATGTGATTGTATTTTGGGAAAGGAGATGTTGATGGTTAATACATCCCTCTGAGGACTTAATTTTTTTTGTCTTTTTCTTTGTATTGTAAAACAATATGCTATCCATGGGAAGAGTGGTCTGTGTAATTTACACAATGCACTTGTGTAATGCATCTCTTTAATGTACACTAAATACTTTACATCACTAAATTAAAAAAAGATAAAAAAAAAAAAAAAATTGTGAAAAAAAAAAATCCTTCTAACATAAGAGGACATTCCTTAATATTCGAGATGAAGCTTTGATCCACCATGACATCAAATGAATGAAAAATAAATTTTGAATAAGGTGAAAAGCCGTTCCCGTAGCTGAAGTTACAAACTCAAATTTCTTGTGCTCCCATACCTTGCCTTCACTTGCTCGACTTGTGTAAACTCCTTTTTTACCTTCACTTTTCAAATACCTTTCAATAAAAACCCAATCTCTACTCCAAAGGTTAAGCTTTTGCTTTTCTTTACAGTGTATTGTCTATGTAGTCTATTACACATTCTTTCTCGCACATTCTCTCTCTCAAGGCCTTCTTTTCTACTCTCACTCGCTCACTCTCTTACTGTTCCCCTCCTTTCCCCCAATTCTGCTCTTATTCACCATAAAACCAGCTTAGATGAAAACTTGCTGAAAAATGTTTTGTGATATGCATGCACATGCAGTTTCCCAGGCTCTTTACATGCCCAACTTCTGCTGCCTGTCCACAAGGCCTTGAGGTCATGAAGTCCTAAACCCAGGAGTCAGGAGAGGCGGGATAGTGACTTGTTTCATAGTTGAGTTCACTATAGGGCCGGGCGGCAGAGTAGAAGTCCACATAATTCCCAGTGGACTTGAGTCCCAGGTGCATATTTAGATCGGTGGCAGTAGGGGGGCGATGGACTTGATCCTCAAAAAATGGTTCTTCAAAGTTCCTAGTGGAGTTTTGATAGATGGGGTATGCCTCAAAGTTTTTGCGTGGGGGCTCCTGTGGTGCTGGTGGTGGAGGGACCTAAGACAAAACGAGTATATAGTGAAAGACAATGTTCAACAGAACTCTTCTGAAAGTAAGAAAGAAGAGTCAGCTTGCAAACACATTGATTTGGAGCTTCTGTAACTTTTTTGTCATTTATTTGACATTTAAATTACTCTACATATGCCATTTGTAGGCAAGGATGGAATATGGCCCCACTGTAAAAATTAAAAGATAAGAGGCACATTTGGAGTTCCTCAGCTGCTACACCAGCAGAACCAGACACCCTTTAAATGAGCCCCAAATAACCTATTTATGTCCTCAAAGAACTTCAAGATATATTAAAAAAGCCTTGAAGGCTTGAAGCCTTTCCATTATGATGGGGTTAATAAAGGAAATGTTAACAGTACTTAAGGGTTCTTTAGAGTTCTTGCAGAAACTAAGAGCAAGTTACTTAGACTTGTGTGCTTGGAGGATCTCTAGAGTGTCCCGCCGGCATGGCAGCTGAAGAATCCCAAATGGTGCTTCAAGTATCTTCCAATTTTTACAGATTATGAGGCTCTGGGACAACAGACTCTATGAAGACCCCCCCTCTTGTTGCTCCACTCATCATTTCTGCCAGGGAGTAAACAAATAAAATTCTTCTAGTACTTTGTAATTGTGACTTTACATTCCTTGAATACGTTTAATTAATTAAATGTGGCAGTATAGTAATAGTAATTCTCTATTCTGTGAAAAGCATTGCACATTATGCCCGTCGACCCGGACTTTAATCCATCCTTTTAATAGTTTGATTTTCCCTGAAGTGTGTATACGCTGTGGTGATTTCAACATTGCATTTGTTGAACTGGCTTGACACATCACTGGTCAACCAATGGGGGGACTATGGGGACTACCTGCTTGACCCAAAAGTGGAAGATGTTGGGGAATGTTTAGGAAACCTATTCGGAAACAGTAATTATTTTTGTAATGCTGTTTGGTGCCAGCTCAGAAATGACATACTGCATCTTTCAAAACCTACAAGAGTTAAATTCACTTCATTCCATCCATTCAGAGTTGGTTTCGATAACAGAGTGATTTGAAACAGAAAATAAGATGTTGCTAATTGAAAAAGATGCAGAGCTGAATGCTCTCCAGCTACAGAAAGGGAATATCCATGTGGAAGCCAGGCTTATCAGTGCCCAGCCTCCTTGCATGTGCTCATCAGGGAATCCATTTCTGTCGACTGAGTCAACATACGGTGTAGATCGAAAGAGTGCCAGGGACATCTGTCAAACTTTTTCAATACACAATCTGAAAGTCTATAGCTAGAGAGTAAAGCAATACCATTATAAGCCGTGTCAAGTAGAATTAACAGATATTCTACATGGCCGAATTCACCAAAAATACTTAAGCATTTGGAAGCATGCAGTTGCTACTCATTCCCATAGCTTGACAGCTCACACTGTCAAATAAACAACATCTGACAGAGCTTTGAAAGCAGCATTAGATCTGCAGCATTTTGTTTGCCAGCACACTTCCACATTGCTAGATTGAGAGCTGTATCGCACTGAAAACATTCAAAAATGTTGTATCCTCACACAGTTGCATAAAAATAATAAATGTAAATATTCCCTAATTCTTATGAACAAAATACTACAGTAGGAGACACATTTCACATATGGACTTAGAGCTGCATTCCCTGTTTGACTCTAGTTAGTTGAGTTGGCTCAAGCTAATGCTGCTGCTCACCTGGTTGTGTTTGATCTCTTCATTTGAAGTCTCGTAAGAGTTCCGGAACAATGTGGATGTTCCACAGGAGGTTTGAACTGTGGGGTGAAAGCAAGATTGTGAATGTGCAGGGAATAATTTTTCTTTTTAAATAAATGTTGTTTTTTTTTAAATAAATGAAGCATGAACCAACCGAAAAAAAAAAAAAAAAATGCCCTGCAAATTGTGCTTTGCATTGCCAATGAAACACAGCCATCCTACAGTTGAAGTCAGAAGTTTACATACACTTAGGTTGAAACATTTTTTAACCACTCCACAGATTTAATATTAGCAAACTCTAGTTTTGGCAATTCATTTAGGAAATCTAATTTGTGCATGACACATGACTTTAAGGTACAGTTAACTAAGTTAACTGTACCTTTAAGCAGCTTGGGAAATTCCAGAAAATGATGCCAAGCCTTTTGACAATTAGCCAATTAGCTTCTGATAGGAGGTGTACTGAATTGGAGGTGTACCTGTGGATGTATTTTAAATCCTACCTTCAAACTAAGTGCCTCTTTGCTTGACATCATGTGTTAAACAAAATAAATCAGTCAAGACCTTGGAAAAAAAAATATGTCTGGTTTATCCTTGGGAGCAATTAATGAGGACCGCACGCGGTCAGGCTGTGCGGCTGTGCTGATGACTAAATCTGCGCACTGATCAGCAACGTGGACAACTGAATTATACTTTGGCCTTTAGGAATTATGCACAAAAAGACCTGGAAAGTGTATTAAGAAATTAAAGATAGGTCACTTTTAGGGCTAGGCATTGATACAGATTTCTCGATTCAGTTTGGATTCACAGGAGCTCGTTTCGATTAGCTTCCAATTTCATTTATGTTAATTATACAGGAGACCTTTTAACATGTTATATTACAAATATATACATTTTATAATATAATAATCTATTGTTTTATCATTACTTGTATC
Source organism: Moxostoma hubbsi (assembly GCA_032164185.1). Lineage (NCBI taxonomy): Eukaryota > Metazoa > Chordata > Actinopteri > Cypriniformes > Catostomidae > Moxostoma > Moxostoma hubbsi. Next base: position 21,581,611 of record JAVLUX010000033.1, read on the forward strand.
CTCTTGTCATCCTCTTCCTCATGTTCCTCTTCAAGTTAGACCTACCTGAAATTGTGTCTATTCTTGAAGTATGCTCTCCTTTGTTTCCATGGTAACCGGAGTTGGTTCCAGTCGAATCGTAGTCACTCGTCCTCTCCTTGAGGCTGATCATCTCTCTGGGTGAGGTGGGGGCACTGGCTGCAATTCAGATCATCACACGCAAATTTTTACTAAGCATCTGGAGACACACTGGCCTGATTTCACACTTTGTGGCTTTTTTTTGGCTGCTTTTTTTGGTTGGTTTGCCTATCCTCATGTCGGTATATCTGATTTGGACTTTTTATATCTCTGTTTTCTCTTCACTCCTTCTGTCTGTTTTGTCTGATTCTCTCTCTTTTTGTTTCATACTGTCTTTGTGCATCACTTCCCTGCACAAGGCTGGGCATGCAGAGGAGTGGATCATTATTCATCATTAGCTATTTATAACATGTCAGCATGAAGGATATTTCCAACAGGTCATGAAACAGGCAGCTCCAATCTACGCAGCTATCCAAAGTCATAAGAAATGGTCCACATGAGCAATAAATCACACAAAAATACCAAATTCATCTGTGAAATAGCATCCTTTAAAAAACATTTAAGTCAGGAAAGAAAGTATGAAGTCACCATATCTACAGTATCAATCACTGCACCACATCAACGTATTCCTTGGTGATTAAAAAAAAAATATTTATTAGTTTTTACTAATGCTTGCCTGTGCAAAATCATTGCAATGATGTGAAGGTGGTTTTGGTGGTTGCCAGGGCATTGTTAAGCGATTGCTAGGTTGCTGCTAGGAGGTTGCTTACTTGCAAAAGTCAAATGAGCCCACCCTCAAGTCTCTATGTCATTGTGACCTATAGATTTGGCTATTTCAAGTTTGATTGCATGGAAAAGTAATAGAATAACTCTCCTCATTAAGCCACACAAATTTAGGTATAATTCAAGTCTGTAGAACAAACAATGCAGGAAAAATGTAGCGAAATTTAATACTGAGGGTTGGGGATTTTTAATGCATGTACAGGAGTAATACTTATGTTTGGCCTAGCAAACAGTACAACTACAATATTCCCCAAGAATTATGATGAAAGTTGTGTTCTATTATTTTATTTTTTTATTATCTAGTCATGAGTAGTTTGACCTGATTACTGCCTGTGTTTTTGATTGACTGTGTTTAAAGCTCTGTTATGTCCCAGGTACTTTAGAACAACTGTGTGAAGGTCACAGAGCCTTCCCTCTGTGCCTAAAAGATCTTCCAGCCTCAATGCTCTAACTGGATCAGCGGCACTAGCCCTCCGGCCCTCCTACAACCTGGTCCAATAGAGCCAGGATCCCTGGATTGTGAGCAGCAGCGCTATCTGTTAATGCTGAACTTCTGTAAAGCTGCTTTGAAACGATGTGTGTTGTGAAAGGCGCTATACAAATAAAATTGACTTGACTTGACTTGACTATCTCTGAAGCACAAGGCTGCCCGAGGGATCACAGTCATGAAAGAACTCTTTCAACAGCACAAAAGGATTTAGACACACCCACATACAAGCACACATATACATACCTGTATTACAGATCTCTTAGCAATCAGCCTTGACCACCACATAAAAGTATATACACTAGGGATGAGGAAAACTACCTATTTTCCAAACCATGTAGTCACGGGTTATCTGAACGCATGAGGGTGAGTATATGATGAAAGAATTTTCCTTTTTGGGTGAACTATTCCTTTAAAGACCTGGTATTATGATCGGTTGTGGTCACGAGGGACACATCGCTGTTTTCACCTGGTCACTTAAACGCGTTTCCTGAGACCACTTGTGTTCGGATTTGGAGGGGAGGGTCTTTTTATCAAGACAACATATACCAATCACTATGTCAGTGTGTTACTCCATGATATTAAAGCCCAAAAATTCAGAAAAGACAATGAAAGTGAGAAAGAAACGGCATGCTGTTTCTCCCAGATGTGGTTGAAATTTAATCTAAGTACAAACGCAACATGTCAAGCACAATTATCCACATACAAGGAATTTGTCTTGGTGACAGGAGCTTCCAGTGCACAACAATACAAAAAAACAATACAAAAACAGCAGGAAGACATAGATAATAAAAAAAAAAAAAAAAATATATATAATTATACATATACTTACATACACACACAGACACACAACTTCATACATACACACACATACGTAGTGCAAATCTAAAACAAATCCGTTATATAAAGTATAAAAATACTATATACTATGTAATAATAGTATGCTATGTACAGTGCAAAAAGTCAGAAGAGGATATGTTAGGTAAAATAAATAGACTTAAACTGTGTATTGCACAAAATTATTTCTCAATGGGGCGGCTTTAACTGTTTATGAGATGGATAGCCAGAGGGAAAACACTGTTCCTGTGCCTGACAGTTGTGGTGTTCAGAGCTCTGTAGCGCCAGCCAGAAGGCAACAGTTCAAAAAGGTAATGGGCTGGGTAAGTGGGATCCAGAGTGATTTTTACAGCCTTTTTCCTCACTCTGGAAGTGTACAGTTCTTGAATGGGGGGCAGGGGGCAACCAATAATCCACTCAGCAGTCCGAACTGTCCTTTGTAGTCTTCTGATGTCTGATTTCGTAGCTGCACCAAACCAGACAGTTATTGAAGTGCAGAGGACAGATTCAATGACTGCTGAGTAGAACTGTATCAACAGCGTCTGTGGCAGGTTGAACTTCCTCAGCTGGCGAAGGATGTACGACCTCTGATGGGCCTTTTTCTCAATGGAGTCAACGTGTATCTCCCACTTCAGGTCCTGTGAGATTGTAGTGCCCAGGAATCTGAATGACTCCACTGCTGCCACAGTGCTGTTTAGAATGGTTAGGAACAGTGTTGGGGTGTTCACAAAAGTCCACAATCATCTCCACCATTTTGAGCGTGTTCAGCTCCAGGTTGTTATGATTGCACCAGTGAACCAGCCGTTCAACCTCCTTTCTGTATGCAGACTCATCGTCATCTTGGATGAGGCCGATGATAGTAGTGTCGTCTGCAAACTTCAGGAGCTTGACAGAGGGGTCCTTGGTGATGCAGTCATTGGTGTAGAGGGAGAAGTGTAGTGGGGAGAGCACACATCTCTGGGGGGCACCAGTGCTGACTGTACAGGTGCTGGAAGTGAATTTCCCCTGTCCACAAGCTGCTGCCTGTCCGTCAGAAAGCTGGTAATCCACTGACAGATAGATGTGGGAACAGGGAGTTGGTTTAACTTAGTCTGGAGAATAGCTGGGATGATGGTGTTGAAAGCCGAACTGAAGTCCAGGGATCTGAAGGATCCTTGCATATGTCACCGGTCTGTCCACATGTTGCAGGATATGATGCAATCCCATGTTGACTGCATCATCCACAGAACTGTTTGCACGATAAGCAAATTGAAGGGGATCTAGAAAGAGTCCAGTGATGTCCTTCAGGTGGGCCAACACCAGTCTCTCAAATGACTTCATGACCACAGACATCAGGGCGACAGGTCTGTAGTCATTAATTCCTGTGATTTTTGGTTTCTTAGGGACAGGGATAATAACTGAGCGTTTGAAGCAGCATGGGACTTCACACTGATGATCTGAGTGAAGATGGGGGCCAGTTGGCTAGCACAGGATCGGAGGCACACTGGTGAGACGCCATCTGGGCCTGAAGCCTTCCTCATCTTTTGCTTCCAAAAGACGCGGCACACATCATCTTCACAGATCTTTAGTGCAGGTTAAGTAGCAGGAGGGGTGGAGGGGTGTTGCAGGAGATGTTGATGTTTGTGTGTAGTGAAGGTCAGAGTGGGTGTGGGATTGGGCCTTTCAAATCTACAGTAAAACACATTTAGGTCGTCAGCCAGTCGTTGGTCCACCACAGGGTTGGAGGTAGGATTCCTGTAATTAGTAAGTTGTTTCAGGCCACTCCACACTGATGCAGGGTCGTTAGCTGAAAACTTGTTTTTCAGCTTCTCAGTGTAGCTTCTTTTAGCCACTCTGATATCCTTATTCAGTGTGTTCCTGTCCTGATTATACAAGACTTTATCCCCACCCCTGTAAGCGTCCTCTTTGGCATGGTGAAGCTGTCTGAGTTTTCCTGTAGGCGTAAACCATGGTTTATCATTGTTGAATTATAAAAAAGTCCTAGTAGGGATGCATATGTACTCTCCAACTGATGTATGATGTAACAGTATCTGTGAGCTCGTCCAGGTCTGTAGCTGCAGCTTCAAATCACTCCAATCATTGCCAAAGCAGGCTTGTAGTTCCCGCTCTGCTTCAGTGGTCCATCTCGTTACCTCCTTACAACTGACTTTGTTGAAGAAGATGAAACAGACACCTCCAGTGATCAGAGAGTCCCAAAGCTGCATGTGGGACAGAGCGATATGCATCCTTTATTGTTGTGTAGCAGTGATCCAGTATGTTCCTGTCTCTGGTGGGGCATGTAATGTGCTGTTTGTATTTGGGCAATTCACGTGTGAGATTTGCTTTGTTAAAATCCCCAAGAATAATAATAACTGAGTCCGGGTATTGTTGTTCGGTGTCTGTGATTTGATCAGCCAGTTGTTGCAGCGCTAGGTTCCCACACGCGTTTGGAGCAATGTAAACACACACCAGAATAAACGAGATTGTGTATGTATCTGCTCTCCCCCCAAAGATTAAACTTTGCAGTTTAAAAATCAGCATTTGACTGACAGGTGTGGGTTGGCACTTCACTGCTGCCGGGACGCATTCAGGACGGATTAGCATTTACACCCCAAAATGCTTTATGGTCACATGCGTTGACCATATTTCTATGTGTTTTTTTATCCAATCACAAAATATTTTAGACCCCATTTAGTCCTGTATTTAGGGCTGACCACATGTGATCAGATCACCTGAAACCTTAATACCAGGAGTAAACAGAGTCTAAAATGTGACGCCTGTGATAGAATGCTCAAAAAAACGCAACTTCACCACACTTTCTCAGCAAGGGTTTTACAAACTAATAGCTATAATTAAATAGTTAATCTAGTTGACCTCAAAGCGACTAGTTGGTAGCTGGATGACTTATCCACCATCATGACCCATCACTAATAAACACCAGCTCATACACGCACACGGATGCATATAATTTTTAACAAGCACTACAATTTTCATTAAAACAACATAATAGTTTAGAACACTACCATAATGGCAAATAGAAACATTAGCATGCTAATTATTTCAAACCCATAATCAGATTATTACAGCAGGCACTTTACCCTCCTCTTAACTGCCTTGATATGACTCGTAATCTAATCACTGTTCTTCTTCCAACAATGCATCATTTTGCAAAAATATGCACATAGCTGATTATCAGTCTTAAGTAATGAGGAGCTCTGGCTGTTATTACTCACTTGAGTCAACAAAAGCATTGCAAAGCATCACATAATATGTTCCCATAAATCTCACGAATGGTGATTCTCAGAAACACACAAAGCAGTTTCCCAGAAATCAGTATTGATGCATTTGATTCAATGTACTGTTTTGATTTGATTAACTTCAGGTAAATCTACAGATTTACTGAATGGATGATGAACTCAACATTAGAAAATGAAAACAGTATGTTTCTGTGGAAATAGAAATTATATTGTGGATCAAGAGAGATGTGGTATAAAGCAGATCTTTTTGTTTTAGCTTTGCGCTGATGAATGGTTTTTGTGTCAGAGTTCCACTGGAATCAGAAGAGGAAAAAATTGGCTACCACAACACTTATGTATATCTTCTTGCCTGCAGGACTAATACGCCTCTATTGTGCGAGTCCTGATATACCAGCTAATTCTCACAATGGCAGAAAAGTGGCTCATCAATAGTAGATTACAACATTAAAGGACCATGAAAATTCCTTAAGCATCATGTATTTTGATCCACAGAACACTTGTTCACAATGTTTGATGTTCATTAATTGATTTCCATCAATTAGTATTTTATTAAATATTTCCACTTACCCTAACCACAGAAATGAACTAAATAATACTGTTAATAATTTCTCCATGGAACTTGAGCATTTGAGTTGCAGCCATGCTCTCCATGTGTCTCTGAACAGTAATAACTGTCAACTCTACATCAACTCAACATCAAGGTGATCTTGTGTTGTTATACACGCTTCACATTAAGGTTTATACTTAAATTCTTGACATGGACTTACTGACTAGTTAGAGCTAAACCTACACTTTAGTTGGGCAAATTAAATTTGAAAAGTCAGGCCTTTTTAATATCTTCCCCATTATGTAGAGGGAACTACATTTCCATTTCTTTTTTTTTTCTGTCATTATGTTGACAATGTAAAACACCCACAACTTATGACGGAAACAATTTTTAATTTATGACTTTGTACATGTTTTTATTAAACACCTTCAGTTTCGTTCCAAGTTCTTGCTATGTCTATGTGGAAAGGTATGGCCAAGCTGATGAGAAAGATCTGTGAAGAGATATTTTGTATTTCTATCACTCTTAAATTAAGGGCTTTTTATGTGTGTCTCTAATGCAGCAATTAAATGGCAAATTATCAGAAATAATTACAGAGAATCAGAATAAGAATCAGAATGAGCTTTATTGCCAAGTATGCTTACACACACAAGGAATTTGTCATGGTGACAGAAGCTTCCAGTGCAAAGATAATGCAACCATATACACATACTGTATATACACATATACAAATAGTGACATAAAAATTAAAAATAAGATATAACAGATACAAAAAGTGAATATACAATAGAGCAATAATGTTGTTTGAATATTTTATTTACAGATATACAGATATGTGCAGGTGATGTAATGTATTGAATAAGAGGTAGGATATGTTAAAGAATATAAATGAAATATGGATACAAGTAGGAATGGAAGGATTGAATATTGTTCATGGTTGTATTGACAAAAGGAAAGTATTTGGGGTACATGAGGTGTATGGCCTGAGGGAAAGAAAACTTTTCCTGTGCCTGGCTGTTATGGTGCTCAGTGCTCTGTAGCGCTGGCCAGAGGGCAACTGTTCGAAAAGGAAGTGTGCTGGGTGAATGGAGCAGCTTTTTTCGTCACTCTGGATGTGTACAGTCCTAGCAGGGTTGGTAGGGGAGCACCAATATGCATTTCAGCAGTCCGAACTATTATTTGAAGTCTTTTGATGTCTGACTTGGTAGCTGAACCAAACCAGACGGTTATTGAAGTGCAAAGGACAGACTCAATGACTGCTGAGTAGAACTGTATCAGCACATCAGAACTGTATCAGTACTGTGTGGCAGGTTGAACTACCTCTGCGGGGCCTTTTTCAAAATTGAGTCTATGTGGGCCTCCCACTTCATGTCCTGTGAGATGGTAGAGTCCAGGAACCTGAATGACCCAACTGTTGCCACAGTGCTTTACAGGATGGTGAGCTGGGTTAATGTTGGGGTGTTCGTCCTAAAATTCACCATCATCTCCACTGTTTTGAGCGTGTTCAGCTCCAGGTTGTTTTGAATGCACCAGATGGCCAGCTGTTCAAATTCCCTTCTTTATGCAGACTCAACATCATCTTGGTTGGGGGCCGATGAATGTAGTGTCATCTGCGAACTTCAGAAGCAGCCATTTGAGTACAGGGAGTAGAGTAGTGGGGAGAGCACACATCCCTGGGGGGCACCAGTGCTGATTGTACATGTAGTGGAGGTGAATTTCCCCATTCTCACTAGCTGCTGCTTGTCTATCAGAAAACTGGTGATCCACTAACAGATAGAGGCAGGAACAGAGAGGTGGGTTAATTTAGTCCATAGGAGAGCAGGGTTTATGGTGTTAAAAGCCGAACTGAAGTCAACAAATAGTATCCTTTTTTATCCTCTTTTCTCCCAATTTGGAATGCACAATTCCCACTACTTAGTAGGTCCTCTTGATGGCGCGGTTACTCACTTCAATCCGGGTGGTGGAGGACAAGTTCAATACATGCATCTTATCATGAGGATCGTTGCACATTACACCGCAGAGACCCACAGCATATAGAGACTCATGCTACTCTTTGCGATCCACGCACAACTTAAATGCCCCATTGAAAGCGATATGCTCTAATCGTGACCACGAGGAGGTTACCCAAAGTGACTCTACCCTCCCTAGCAACCGGGCCAATTTGGTTGCTAAGGAGACCTGGCTGGAGTCACTCAGCATGCCCTGGATTCGAACTCGCGACTCCAGGGGTGGAGGACTCCAGGCCTCATCAAATAGTGTCCTTGCATAAGTCCCTGGTCTGTCTAGATGTTGAAGTATGTTATGCAGTCCCATATTGACTGAATTATCCACAGACCTGTTTTCTCTATAGATAAACTGCAGGGGATCCAGGAAGGGTTCAGTGATGTCCTTCAGGTGGGCCAGCACCAGTCTCTCACATGATTTCATGTCCACAGATGTCAGAGCAATGAGTCTGTAGTCATTAAGTCCTGTGATTTTGGGTTTCTTTGGGTCAGGGATGATTGTGGAGCATTTGAAGCAGAAGGGAATTTCACACTGCTCCAGTGATTGTTGAAGATCTGTGTGAAGATGGTGGCCAGCTGGTCAGCACAGGATTTTATACAAATGGGTTTTCTTGTCTTCTTTTTCCGGAAGACCTGCTACATGTTCACAGATCTTAAGTGCAGGTTGAGTAGCAGGAGAGGAGAGTTGGTTGGTTGCAGGAGGTGTAAATGTTTGTATGCTGTGAAGGTCGGAGTGGGTGTGGGGTGTGTGACTGGGCTTTTGAAATCTACAGTAAAAACATTCAGGTCGCCAGCCAGTTGTTGACTGCCTACAGCATTGTGGGATGGTGTCTTCTAGTTGGTAAAGTCTTTCAGGCCTCTCCACACTGATGCAGTTTACAAAGAGTGCCTCTAAATTAGGACAGCACATCTTCTTCAGCATAGTTACAAATGTACATCAACATTTGTTGATTTAAAAAAGCATGTTCCACCGCCTCTCGTTTTCCCCGTTAACTCCACGGTGCAATCTGCTCTGAACGGTTGGAAGACCGGTAGATGTAATGCGCTGTCTGAAATGGCTTCAGTCAGCCAGGTTTCCACAATGCAGCAGAATTTTCGCGGGTGAGGAGAAGTCTGTTTTGTTAGGAAGGGAGTGGGGATTCGCTAGATGGATGCTACGCAGTGCAGTTCGATCCACGTTGTCAAGCATCCATCTAGCGAATCTCCACTCTCTTCCTAAAAAAATGGACAAATTACTTCTCCTCAGCAGCTCACTTCCCACGTTTGTGTTTTTTAATGCTCTTGAATAGCACCGCTGCTCCTCTGACTAAAATGTCTAACATACTTTCCAAATAATAAAAAAATGGTAAAAGATTGTCTGGAGTGTGCTGCCGAATATTCAGAAGCTCGTCTCTGGTAAAACTGATTGTAAATAAATAACTAAATACAGGACAAACAAACAAAAACAGCAAAAGAACTGGAGAGCTCCATACCACAGCGGCCATCCGCAGCACCATCTTAGGAAGAAAATTTGTGATATTACTCAATTATATGACATTGTCAGTTTTTCTAGGCTGTTTTGGCTCTGGGCTTAAATGTATCTAATGCTAATGTTAATTCAGTAGCACAGACAAGGACCCTGTCAGAGATCGAGAGTGAGACAGAGACCCAAGAGCTAAGGAACAGTTCAAAGGATTTATTTACAGTTCAAATAATCATTTCAGCAGAGTTATGAGAAATCCTCCATGAAGAGCAGTCCCGCAGGCGATCACACACGCCATGACGGCGAGGAGCAGAGCCACGAGGAAACCACCGCTGAAGACTCTTGCATACAGCAAACTGGAAGGCAACCACTCTCCCGACACGCAGGAAGAGACAAGGAATCCTCTGTTGAAGATTTGTGAGTGCAGAGAACAAGCGTACAGCAAACTAGAAGGCAACCACACTCCCGACAAGCGGGCAGAGATGGGCAACCAAACAGTTACACAAGACAGGACCAAATAGGTAGAGAGAGTGAGGTAAGTTACTTAACACCAAACATACTTCAACAGTAAACACATTCAACTACATTCAATAATCCAGCAAAGAACATGACACACATGGAGCTCAAAATAGGCAGGAACAAACAAGGGACAAGTGCTGCTCGCTAGCTGAGATCTGGCATGATCAACGTTCCCATGGAAACAATCAGGGTTCCCATGGAAACACTGATTTTGCATGTCAGCGGCACCTGAATCACATAAGGGAGAAAACGTCAACATAATTGGAACAAAACAGAACATGGAGCATGAGTGACTGGATCCCACACAGACCGACACGAACCATACATGAAGACAGGTTCCAGACAACATGCTCCAAAGAGCACACGGTGGTAACTCTCAACTGGACCCATGCGCTCACACAAAGAAAGTACATGAAACACAAGACATGGGATGATGATGTCACGGTCCCGTCAGATAAAAACCCAACCTGAGGGAATGACAGGACCATGACATCACCGAAGAGTGCATGGCGGTAACAAAAAGACAGGACACAAAGCACAAGACAGAACATGGGGCGATGATGTCACAGTCCCACCAGACAAAAAACAACCTGACAAGATAGCATGACCATAACAGACCCTGGTGTCACATCTGGTACAAGAACTCTCCAGAATAGTAAGTTGAATCGAAGCATGGATTTATTAGCACACCAACTCCTCAAATAGAGTGGAACAGAGCAAAACTGAAATAAAGTGGGAAAAGGAAACAAATAAGTTCCTTAAGTCTGAACATTAAAGAAATGTAACAGTTTGCTTAAATAACTGCTGTATATAATATATCAAATACACAATAATTATGCAGATGCATGTACCATTACCTGGAGGTGATCTTTCTAAAAACATATTGATACTTACAGACAAAGCTTCTATAAATGATTGAAAAGATGATTGATAGATTCAAGATAGCTGTCTGCACTGTGTGGCTATCAGCATTAAAACAAGATGGTTGCTACCAAGGTCAGAGTTTATTCACTGACAACATCAAATAAATATATGGATAGCACCACATAGTGGCACAAAAGCTACAGAGAACAGTACAATGTGCTTTCAACTTTCCTGCAACATACCTTCATCCTTTCTGTCTAACTCTGTGTGCTTTGATCTCTTGGAAAAATCTACTAATCACTGTTTTCATGACATATACCGTATTGCAGCTCAGAATATAGAGAAAACCTCTAGCGCAACAGAACACCATATGAGTTTAGAACAACAAACTCTTGACTATTGACTCAACCAGCTTTACCAGAAAGACCATGCTTGTTGACCATTTTCTCATGCTAAGATCTGCTGGTGAACATCTTGGTTATGCTCATGTCTTTGATATAGACCAGCACAAACCAGTCTAGACCAGCATGGAAATTCTAAGCTGTTTTTTTCATCAGGGTAGACTATTTGGTCAGGAATTCAATGCAAAGTTTAATGCAAAACTTGCTGAGGAAGAAAGAACTTAATTCTTTCACTCTGTACACCTTCTAGCCATTTAAAGAGCCATTAGTCCCTACTCCCCTTCTTCTACAGCACAACCTCCTCTGCCAATCGGCCTTAAAAGCAGACTTTTCTGCTTCAGCGAGATGCTAAGTCCACCGGAAAATGTATTACAGCCACAGCCAGCCAGCCATGAATCTACTAACCCCCAATAGTACTGTGGATCATTAACCCTGAGTCCCAGGATGCATTGACAAATTCATTCATTGATGCAATTGACAAATTCCCTATTAGTTTAACAGGAATCTATCAGTTCTATCAGGTTTAAAGAGAGAACACTGCAGGGGCTTTAGCCATATAAAGATACTTTTTGTAATCATTTTAAAATACAGACAGATGACCAATAATTTAATAGACCCCAAACAACAGGGAAACTCCTGGACCATGGACAGTGCATCAAAATGCTCAATGGTATTTCAGCATTAATTGAAATAATATATACAAGTTGTTTTTTTATTAAGAGATAAAGTTTTTTTCAGACAGACGGCAAAAATCAGATTGGTGTATCCATTTAGCTTTTTGGGTATCTCTTAAATACTTAAATTTAGTTAATGCATTAGGCATCATGAACAATGAACAATAACTTTACAGCATTTATAATAATAATTAATTAATAAAAATCCAATATTTAACCAGTGATGAATGGGGAGAGCAACGATTAAACACTTATATTTATAATATCACGGCCTTGTAAGATGTGTGATGACTGAAACATATTATATAAAAATCACTATTACGTCATTATACAGTATATATTTAATTAAAGGCTATACAGTATACTAACGTTAGTCATTAAACAACACATACAATTTTGAAGCACAAGAATTTATTCATGCTACCAGATTACAATGTAAAAATAGTAATATTTACACAGCAAGTTGATATGGAAAATGCAGGATATATTTATATTAACTACGCTACAAAAGAGACAACATACATGACAACATAAATAAAACACAATAGTAATAATTAATAATTTGCATAGGTTTGTTTGCCTCGGTTGCTTTCTGTGTTCTCTTTATGAGCTAAAAGCAGATATTACTTTCATATAGGCGGGATCATCACAGACGTTTAGTAATATAGTGACTGAGTCAGACCAAAAAACAACACAAACATTTGTAACTCCTGAATGTGACATGTTATGGTGATATACCACTAGGTGTGTGTGCTTGCCGATCACATGTCAGACTGGCCATACAAAATACAACACATATAAAATATATTTAAAATGTCTGTGAAAGTCAAATCTGGCTACATTTCTGCCGACTTCAGACATGTATACACTTTTCCTGGCACTTGGCATGGATCAAAAGCAAATTTTGGATGCTTTTATTGATATCATTTCACAGGTGTTTCTCCTTTCACCGCTGTTGCTTCTTTATGCTGATGGTCATAAATATGGCCACTGTGATGAAAGTGTGACATTGTGTGTGAAATGCCATGACGCCATTACTAAATCAGTACTGAACATGTGCAGATCGTCCCAGTTTCACAAAGCAATCCGATCAAGTGTTTACATGGCAAAAAATATCTTTTCAAACGGATTAGCACCACCCCGGATGTGGCCAATTTAATCCGATTGATGTGGTTACATGAAACTTTTTTATTAGGATTGAGCTTCTAGTCTGATCACAAATGGATTACCAGGGTCCATGTAATTGCAGTTAATGACAGCTACTCTTATTTGATTAATAAGTCCCTGGGAATCTTTCTGACACATACATCATTACTATAGCAACCGTTGTAGACACACCATATATTGACTATACTGTCTGAACAACCAGATCAGATTTCATCGCTTGCAAAATAATAGTGTGGCAAGTGAGTCTAAAAATCAAATTTGAAAACCAAATTTGATTTGTGTACAGTGTGAACAAGACCAAAGAGAAGGCATGTCAATCAGGAGTAACATATCCTCACCTGATCTGTTGGGGGAGGTCCGAACTGGGGATACTGATGGAGTACGTGAGGAAGAATACGGTCTCTGTCTATCTCTCTCTATTGTGGAGGCAGAGCCAACGAAGTGATACTGTGAGTAGCCATCCTTGAGGGCATAAGAGAGATAGAGACAGAAAAAAGGCAGGCTGTGAGTAAGAATTTGTAAATATGTAAAGTCATTGTAAATATACTGTGAAATAAAGTGGCAAAAATACATTGTTTGAAAGAGAAACACGTTTATGCTGTAGGGGCACAAAACCAACTGCCTCAGGTTGACAACATAAGTAGAAATTTTCCAGAACAAGACAAATGTAAAAGACAAAAGTAAAACCAAACATAGGTACTACAACTACTTCTTGGTTGTTTTGTGTAGCATCAGGACCAATCAGACACACAATTGTAATTTTTTTAATGAATAATACAACAGATGTCTCAAGACTGTAACAAGCAAAGGTCCAAGTAGGCCCAAACCGACTCTGTTATGACTGCTCCCCCACTGATCATTATCAAGCCTTTACGCTGTCTTTACATGGTCCAGCAACTAGTGGACATCAGTGACATTCCAAGCGGGGAAGGTTAGCTGCATGCCAGAGCACTCCTTTCCCCCATAGGAAATGAACATAAAGCCCAGAACACAGACTTTTCTTCATTCAGTTATAGAAAAACTATGCCATGTTTTCTATCAAATGAGTCCTTGTATGACACACTGCAAAATGGTATATATATAATTCTGATAGCTTGCATTGTATGCTTGCTATATTAATCAGAGCATAAAGGGGCACATATTAACAACATACCCCCAGTCATGCAAATGAGTCAGCTTCCAAACAAAGGAGCGTTTCCCACTTGGAAATGGCACCTTTATCATTGGTCAAGCCAGACTCGAGTGGAGGGACCTTCATCAGAAGTTAAAAGACACATACCGCCTCTTACTCTAGCTCTTTCCCCTGACCCTCTGCTGCTGGTCGTGCTGACCCCGAGGTCGCAGGCCAGCAGGCCTCAGCACCTCAAGCCATGTGTAACTTCTTCTACCATAGAGTCAGTGAACACCACAGTTCATCATAATTTCTCCATTCAACGCAGAAGAAATTGGTTGCAACACCATCGAAGGAACCATCAAGCCTTTCTCCTGCGATTGCATCCGGGCACTCTCTCAACAGCCAAGGCAATTGCAAGAATCATACCAGTAACTACAGTGAGGGAAAAAAGTATTTGATCCCCTGCTGATTTTGTATGTTTGCCCACTGACAAAGAAATGATCAGTCTATAATTTTAATGGTAGGTTAATTTGAACAGTGAGAGACAGAATAACAACAAAAAAATCCAGAAAAATGCATGTCAAAAATGCTATAAATTGAATTGGATTTTAATGAGGGAAATAAGTATTTGACCCCCTCTCAATCAGAGATTTCTGGCTCCCAGGTGTCTTTTATACAGGTAACAAGCTGAGATTAGTAGCACACTCTTAAAGGGAGTGCTCCTAATCTCAGTTTGTTACCTGTATAAAATACACCTGTTCACAGATCAATCAATCAATCAGATTCCAAACTCTTCACCATGGCCAAGACCAAAGAGCTGTCCAAGGATGTCAGGGACAAGATTGTAGATCTACACAAGGCTGGAATGGGCTACAAGACCATCGCCAAGCAGCTTGGTGAGAAGGTGACAACAGTTGGTGCGATTATTCGCAAATGGAAGAAACACAAAAGAACTGTCAATCACCCTCGGTCTGGGGCTCCATGCAAGATCTCACCACGTTGAGTTGCAATGATCATGAGAACGGTGAGGAATCAGCCCAGAACTACACGGGAGGATCTTACTATAGTCACCAAGAAAACAATTGGTAACACACTACGCCGTGAAGGACTGAAATCCTGCAGCTCCCGCAAGGTCCCCCTGCTCAAGAAAGCACATGTTCAGGTCCATCTGAAGTTTGCCAATGAACATCTGAATGATTCAGAGGAGAACTGGGTGAAAGGGTTGTGGTCAGATGAGACCAAAATCGAGCTCTTTGGCATCAACTCAACTCGCTGTGTTTGGAGGAGGAATGCTGCCTATGACCCCAAGAACACCATCCCCACCGTCAAACATGGAGGTGGAAACATTATGCTTTGGGGGGTTTTTTCTGCTAAGGGGACAGGACAACTTCACCGCATCAAAGGGACGATGAACGGGGCCATGTACCATCAAATCTTGGGTGAGAACCTCCTTCCCTCAGCCAGGGCATTGAAAATGGGTCATTGATGGGTATTCCAGCATGACAATGACCCAAAACACATGGCCAAGGCAACAAAGGAGTGGCTCAAGAAGAAGCACATTAAGGTCTGGAGTGGTCTAGCCAGTCTCCAGATCTTAATCCCATAGAAAATCTGTGGAGGGAGCTGATGGTTCGAGTTGCCAAACGTCAGCCTCGAAACCTTAATGACTTGGAGAAGCTCTGCAAAGAGGAGTGGACAAAATCCCTCCTGAGATGTGTGCAAACCTGGTGGCCAACTACAAGAAATGTCTGACC
Organism: Moxostoma hubbsi; assembly: GCA_032164185.1. Taxonomy (NCBI): domain Eukaryota; kingdom Metazoa; phylum Chordata; class Actinopteri; order Cypriniformes; family Catostomidae; genus Moxostoma; species Moxostoma hubbsi. The sequence goes on from JAVLUX010000033.1 coordinate 21,597,516, forward strand.
TCTGTGATTGCCAACAAGGGTTTTGCCACCAAGTACTAAGTCATGTTTTGCAGAGGGGTCGAATAATTATTTCCCTCATTAAAATGCAATTCAATTTATAAAATTTGTTGACATGCGTTTTTCTGGATTTTTTTTGTTGTTATTCTGTCTCTCACTGTTCAAATTAACCTACCATTAAAATTATAGACTGATCATTTGTTTGTCAGTGGGCAAACGTACAATATCAGCAGGGGATCAAATACTTTTTTCCCTCACTGTAACTGAACATAGTTTAGTATAAGATGTAAACCCCTTTGTAACAAAATATGCTTTTTAAATTAAGAACTCTATGGTCCTCTCAGATGGTCAAAAAATATCCTTTCTGAGAATTGATAGACGATCAATACATAGTTCACTGGACAAACAGATAAATTGATTGTAATATTAATTCAGCTACCTCAAGTTAATTCTATTAACCAATCCAAATGTTCATAATTAATCATAACGAGTTATGATTAATTATTCATGTTTCCCTTTTAAAGATATTTTGACTGTGGTATATTTTGATAAATAATCTCATCCCTGTTTCTAAAAGATTTCGCTTCAAAGCTATACCTTCAGTATATGTGTAATATTACTGTAAATAAGCCATGAGAATAATATTACTCCAATAAAAGAAATAATCATAATTCTCTTATTTTAGCTAATTCCCTACAGTAGAAATTGTGAGCTGATACAATGAGATGTAATGGTGGAGAATTTTATTCAGACAAATAATCTAGTTATTTGTCATTTATCTAAATTATAACGGTTGTCAAATGTGACTGAATCCTTTATAAATTTCCTTACAAAGTAATGTAGAAATAATTTAATTCCTTGCTCACACATATTGTTTCCCTTACAAATAATGGTAATATACACAACACTTTAACCTGTGCAGTGTACATTTATCATACCAAATTTGCTACATATATTGGAGAGAGAATCTGGGCACTTTAACTGATTACTGTTAATTTGTGCATTGTGGAACACGTTGACGTTCATATGCATCGATGAAACTGTTGTCATTAGTGTTGACCCAGATCACAAATCACTGGTGTTGGTTGCTATGATGACGAAAGTTCAGCGGAAGTCCTAAAGAGACTCTTCCGGGGCAACTAACCACACATGCGCAACCTGTCGACGCCTTATTGTCAACAGAATACAGCTAAGCTAATAGCATAACACGGCACCGCTAACTTAACCAGTTAGTGAACTTTAATTGAAACCCCTAAATACGCTACAATTTTATGCAAATTATTTGGTCAGAGCAGAAGATTGAGGACTTTTAAAGTGAAAGCTGGATATTTTATCACTTCAACCAATTTTGTTTTACAGAGTAGAATAAATTTAACAACCCTGATTGTATTTGAAAAAAAAAACTGTCATTACATGTAGGGATTTCCAAAGACAATGCACTCAATAAATTACTGGCAGAAAGGTGAATACTCAATGAGTGAATGAACAGAACAAGTACTTACAAATACTGCTTATTTTAAATCATGAAAGTGTTACATTTCTACATTTCAGCTGTAAAGTTACACCAGGATTATGTGGACATGATAGATTGTCCCTTATTTTGCAAAAACATCATGCAAAGATCAGCATGTCAAAGATCAGCATGTCATCTAGACATGATAATTAAATTCCTCAGATAATAATCAGGGTCTACCAACTGAACTTTGTTCAACAAGGAAAGAAAATGGTGTAGGGTAGACTATATTCATAACAAAGAACAAATCAAGCAGAAAGGTACCCGATTTTTAAACACCCTTATGCTAAATTAAAATTCCAGTGTTGTTCTAAGTATTTGGTCTGTAATAATGCATAAATTCATGCAATTTCTTCATGTTGTGCAAACTACATCGGACAAGTGTCAAATATGTTTGGATATCCCAAATATTCATAACCAAAACTCTTCTTATACTGTATTAAGCCTCTGTGTCTGGCTTGTCTACGGAGGGTGCACAAAATGATGTGCTTTAAGATCTATATATGCTACATTAGCTACATCCACTATTATTCCATAGTCAGTTTAGTTTAAGGCCTCCTAGTGTGGAGTCATTACAGAAATCAATGATGGAATGATCTGGAGTCTGTTTAATGTTTGACTGAGACAACCTTAAAATCTGGAGGAGATAAACTAAAGCCATCAGCCACTGGTCCTGTGACATGTCACCCTAAACATGAATCAATAGGTCTACTGAGTGTGCCAAGAGCACTGAGTGGCAGCAAGAGTGAGAGAAATAGAATTAGTGAAGTTCTACATTAAATAAATCTCTGTAATCAACTGTCTACTACACATTATAAGTGTCAGTCGCTATAGACTTTGTGTTCCATTCGCTTGTGTTCCATTCGCTGAATAACATATTTTAAAGTTTGGCAAACTCTGACTAGAGAATTTGCATAGCAAAAGGACATTTAAACAATAGAGAATCTAAACGTCACCTCATGGCTGAAAATAAAATCTGAAAGAAACTCTTCTTTTGTTTGCTTCTCATCGATAGAAGTTAAAAAAAAAAGTAAAATATATAATACTTCAGTAAAAAAATAAACTTTATATGGTTTGCAGTGTCACAGGTAACTGGAGTAGATGCTATATTTTTATATTTTTAATTTATTACTAATTTATTAAAAAATGTCTGGAGTGTGACATTCTCTTGCCTATAAGAACCCGAGCATCAGCATAAAACCACAAAACTAAGTATGATAAACAATTACAAAACAAGTCTTACAAGAACTCTGAATGCATCAGTGGAAGAGTTAAAGTTTTCTACTGACACGTTCTAAGCTAACAGGTCTTAGAACACGAAGAATGTCCACATGAACTTAAAGCCTACTATGGAAAATTCTCTAACACAGACAAAGAATACTACCCTTGACATCCCATTTGCCATCATTTGTTGGAGGGGTGAAGAAAAGATCAAACGGTTGGTTCACCCAAACTCTGTGCAGTTCAAAGCTGACTCTGCCAGGAAAAACCACCGCTGGTCTCCAACTATTGTGGCTGTTGCAAATAATGACATTGGACATGATTTGAAAGCTCCAAGGTGTTAGAAGAGAGGCACAGAATGGGAGAAAATGGCAATTCTAGTCTGTCGGCTAAAGGAAAATTTTCTTGTGCCGTTTTAAGTGTTTCTTGAACTTCCAGGTTCCCACGAGAGAGGAATAAAGAGAGAGGAATAAAGGCTTTTCCTTTATGCTTTATGATGATGAATTTGGTTTGGCTGTGTGACAAAAGATGATTCGGGTATGTGTGCACATCCAAACCTAAGTTGGTGACAGGTGCTGTCAGGATCCTGTCACTTTGTCAGTCTAGGTTTTTGAGGTGTCTGTCTCCTGACACTCTTGTTGGGTCTGTGTTGTGTTTCGTTTTTTTGTCTCCGTGTTGTGTTTCGTTTTTTTTTTTTTTTGTCACTGTGTTGTTTCGTTTTTTTGTCTCTGTGTGAGTGCACGGCTTCAGGTTGTGGTTTCCCTGCAGTGCGCTCTTTGATCAGTCTTGTGTTTCATGTTCAGAGCATGGTGTCTGGACCCTGACTCTCCTGTCTGGTCCAGTTTTGGTTCTGGTGTCAGGATCTGGAAACTCATGCTCCATATCTTGTCTTTATTGGCATGAGTGCATTGCTCTTATGTCACCTCGTTGGCATGCACTCACGTCAATTGCTTGTATCTGCCTCTCGTGCACTGCGTATCTGGGTCACGATCCATCTTCACGTTGTGCTGGGGTTCGGTCAATTCTGTCTTAGATGTCGGTTTTATTTGTGGCTGAACTCTCGCACAGGTGTCTTGTCTCGTTTTGTCACCTGTTGCGTGCATCGCATGGTGTTTGCTTTGCGATGTATGCTCAGGCTTTGTCTAGTGTGAGAGTGCATGGCATTGCTTTGTTGTCGTTACCTGTTGATTTCTCTCCATTTTTAGTCTCCTCAGGTGCACTGTCCTGTGCCAGTTCATATTGTTCTCTCGTCCTATCAGTTCCTGACAGTCTTGTGTTCTGTTTGTTTTTGCTCCAGTCCAGTCCATCTGTGTGCTTGCCTTCATGGACTGTGTATTTCCCATACGAGGTAGTTGGTGTTTGGTTTTGTTTATTTTTAGTATTAATAAAACCCTTTGTTTGCACTTTGCATTTGAAAAAGAAATGTAATTTAAAAAAGTGACATTTTATCTAAAATAGAATTTTTAAATCAATTTTTTTATATTTAATAATATATAAATACAAATATAAATACTATATAATATATTAAAACAACTGTAATTATAGTTATAAATAATATTTGTAATAATTAAGATATTGTTTTTAATATAATATAAATAATAAATACAATAATTAAAATAACTAATATATATAAATAAATAACAATATTTTAATATTAATAAAAAATATATAGATAATACATTATTCATAAATATATAAATAAAACTAAATAATATTATAATAATACAGCATAATAATAATAATAATAATAATTAATATTATTATTACAATTGGTATTATAATTATATATAATATTTTTTTTAATAATTAAAACATATAATTTTTTTAAATCATGTGATTTTCTGTTGGCAGGTTGCCACTACCATGTGGGGGGTTGCTTTGGAACATTGTTGTTTTTTCAAATAACATTTTGTAGCTTTAATAACAGTGTGGAAATTGTTTTACGTTTGACAAAAGAAACCTGTAGGATGGATACTTCCTTTGACACCAGATGTTCTACAGATGGCTCCACCATTTGAAAGCAATACTTTAAGGAAAGAGTGAGTTTCAATGTGATTAAAACTCTAATTGCAAGGGTTCACTATGTCCCATAATAACTCCTTTTTTTCTTCATCAGGACTGACAGAATAATGTGGCATAGATTGATGGACTTTCAGGGGAGATGTTAAAGCAACTGTTCGTCAGGTCTATGATGGGTGAACGGTAAATGCACTTGGAATAAAACACTGCATCCTTTCCCTTAATAGGTTATTAGCTCTTGGGCCGCAAAACCTCCACCTTTTGTGTTAACTCCAGTTGAATGCATGAAGTATCGCTACGGGACTAATTCTGATTCCAAGATAAGACTGAAAAGACCAAGTAGACCATGTGAAGATGAGTAATTTATTTTAACCAGCCTGCCTATGATTCCTCAATAATGCTGCTTAGCAGTAGCACAGAAAAGAAAACCTCTGGTGTGAAAATTTGCACTGAAGCAAGTCAATGGCAAGCGCTCATTATTATACTCCCAGAGGCGGATGGAGCCAGGAGCGTTGCTCTTGCTGTGTTGGCTCCCTTGAGTCACTGAGGAAACTGACTACCGGAAAGTTCCTCGTAGAGATTGTCTACGATTGCATCTCAGGAGACTGCCAGGCTGAATGTAACACCTCTCAGCACAACATGACTGAGGCTCCAGGCTTGAGATCAATAGCAGAAGCAAATTCTCTGTTCTCTCAGGCTAGAACTTCTCATTTCTTCTTAGTCTGACTACACGTAATACTGACTAAATCAAGCCAAACCCTTCTGGGTTTGCACACACACCTTATAATCAATAGATAAAATTGAAAGCTCCAAGTAGTTTAAAGTCTCCAAGCAGTTTGCATTCTCTAACTTTATATGCATTATTACAGGCCAAATATTGTAGAACAACACTGGAATTTTCAGAAGTATATTTTCAGTACAATACATTTACATTTGAACCTTCACGATGCACAAACACAATGTAAATATTGAATCATGACCATTACGAATTTCTGTACTAATCATTCCTAAAATGATGCTTACAGTATGTAAATTGGAGCATTCAATTCAATGAGAACATTTCCATAAGAATGAATATAAATATAAAATATAATATAAAAATAAATATAAAAATTATAAATATAAACGATTTACACAGAATCATGTATTTCATGATTTCATTACAGGTATGTAAATCATCCAGAGCTTTTATATATGTCAAGTAGCCACAAGAGTTAATAATACAGACATTATTTTAAATATTGAGCGAATGTTTATAACTTTATAACATGTAACAGCCTCTATAAAATCACAGGTGCTAATCTGTGCACAAGGCCATCGCTCATCATTCAGGGGGGTGTCTGGCAGCCCAAACTTCTCCTTGTATTTTACTCCTTTTTTGTCTTTACTCTTCTCTCCCTTCTGTCATACCACCCCAAACAAAAAGAATCAAGCCTCAGGTGGCCAGACTCATCCAAATGACACCTTTCATATCAACAGTGGGAGAGAGAAACACGTCCACATGGAGTGACTATCATTATGCACACATGAGATGAGAGGAAGGGGCTCTGCAAATGTTAATAATAGCAATCTCTTTCTTGCTGCCCTTTGCTTAATACCATCCCTTGTGACATTTCAAGGGCTCAGCTGGGCTGGCAGAGGAAACGGGTTAGTTTGAGGGACGTTTGAAAATCTTTAAAATCCCAGTCTGGATGGGGTGGATCGACTATCCTAAACTTTAAAAAATGATGCAGTTAGAAAAAGGGAGAGAGAGACAATAGGGAGACAGTCTCATTTTCTAGATAGGCAGCTGCTTTCTTAAGCAAAGGCAGACTGGCCATTGGGAGAACCAAAACTTTTCCCAGTGGGCCAGCCACAAAACAGGGCCGAGATATGCCAATGTGGGACGCAATATGATGAAGGGTCTGCAATAAGCTAAAGAGGGCCCCAAAACGGTTCCATGAAATGCAGAAGGGGACAGCGAAACACATTGCCACAATACCCCTACCCCACTCAACAAATTCTATCCAGGGCAGATTTTTGTTCCCAATCTGCCCCTGTTCTTAATGGTGCTGTTCAGACCAAAAAACTAATTTCCATCTCCATGTGCTCAGTTTTATGTTTTATGTAAACATGAGCTACATGGACGTCTTTGACAGTTGTGCAGCACCTTGCTGTTTTTTTCAGTGCTGTGTTTTTCAGATGCTGAACTTAAAAAGTTCAAATGTAAAAAACGGCAACTATTAAAAACGCATCTTAAAAAAAAGAATTTTGTTCCATTCATTAGAAAAAAACTATATATTGCCTTCTAAAACGACTTTTTGTATTGTCTTGACAATGATTTTCTCGCTTGCCACAATAATGTAAAATCATTTTAGTTAGTTATTTAATTTATGATAATTTCAATATAACTTTACTTATTTAATAATTATTTATTGAATTATTGTTATTTGAGGGTCTTTCTCAGCAAATATTTATATAGCGATTAATTGCAGAACAAAGAGCAGAACAGACCATTTGAGACACATTTTTAAAAGTTGAAATTCTTTTCATTATGGCCCGGCCACGCCATCCTCCTCATCACTTACCCCCCTTCCTGGAGGGGAGGTGTTGCCCTTTCAGCCGACCTTCCACAGGCCGGTCTTTCCCACCTCCTGGGAATCTGAGTAGGACGAGGGGAGGGAGAGGGTTAGAACGAGTGGGAGAGACAGAGATAAAAACTGTCTCGCCAGTCCCCGAACATACTGTCGACTTGTCCTCAGCCAGCTGTGCAGCGGTCCTCCGCAACGCAGGACGATGGCACTGGACCTCGCCTCCAGGCAAACGGCAGCAGCTCCTCCACCCACTTGCTGCCGGCAGCATCTCATCCGGCCCTTGGCGGACAGCAGCGGCGAGTTCTCCCAGGCAGCATTCTCTTCCTCATTTCCTGGGTTTCAGCACCAGTGTAACAGTTCGGGAAAAGAGGATGCGGGAACTGGATTAATGGCCTGGCCGCGCCCTCCTCATTGTCACAAACATGTTTGCTGTGAATGGCCCCTTAGAATTTGGCTTGTAGAATGTATTACAGAAGGCTACATAAATATACTACCTAACCTAACTATCAGAATTTGTAGACAGAGTGCACCTAGAAGCCTTAAAATGCTCTTTAGGCAGATAAATAGGGTTTGGAACAGAGCACATGAGGGAGTAATTTAGAGAGCTCTGTCTCACAACAAAATAAATAAACTGTATATAATAACAATATTGTGCACTTAATGACTTCAGTCTCTCTGATGACGCATTTGTAGCTTAGGCTTTCCCCCATGCCCTTGACCATGTCACTTCATCTGTGTCAGCTAAAGCATGTAAGCAGATGTTCAATAACCAGCCTCAAGGCGGCATGCGAACACAACACAGCCATTCAATTTTCTCCTGAACCTGTGTTTCTGTCTTTTGTTCAATAATATTTATAGATATTTAGTCTGCTAACATAATGAGAATTGGCATTCTATCTAATTATTCTCTTTCATTATAATCAGTGCACATTACCTTAATTTTGTCTAATGCTCTAAATATTAAAAAAAACCAGAGAGGGTAATTAATACTATGTGCACATGAAATTAGAGTTTGTAATAACATTGGTTTTGATGGCAGCAAGCTCAGCAGGGTAAACTTCTAAACATCTATAATTACATATCATTAGGGACATTTTCCAACCCTTCATCAAGTAGGCATTGTGAATCCAGAGTGCTGCAAGCGCTTTCCAGCATTTTTCAGAGAAGGGACAGCTCCATCTGGAGATTGTAAAGGCATTTCTAAAGACACACTTCTGAACTCATCTCAGTGCTGCAACCAGTCGGCTTGTGGCATTTTCCCCATCTTTAAAGGTCAACGTAGTATCCATCGCCATCTCCACAGGGTGTAATTCTGCAGTGATGCTTTTGGAGAGTAGTGTGGGTAATGTGTCCTAATAAAGGGCTGAGACGTTCCTCCCCACCCACTATCATATCTGTAATGGTAGAGAATGTTCACTGAAGGTGAACGGTGTGTTCTTGGAGCCTGGGGGATTCCAGTGCTTGTAGGGGGGACAGTGGTTTGCCAATGGACAGCATAGTTATATTTGTGCCTCCACTCAAAGTAGGGCTTGCACAACTATTCATTTTGACTTGTCGACAAGTCGTCTGGCAAAGTAGATGACTAGTCCACGGGTCAATGTTTACTGTACCTTGCATAAATGACAATACACTGTGCAGAATCAGCGGTCTTTGCAGTTTATGGCAAGTTAAGTGCTGCATTGACAGTGTGTGTTTGTGTGGAAAGCTTATTCGGGTATAAAATGAGAGTGAGTATTTCACCATTGCCAGATTCATTATTCAGAGTCATCACTGCAAAAAAACACTGCAAAAATCAGTATCTTTGTATTTTTTTCCCCAGTAGAAATATCTAAACATTCTTAAAACAAGTCAAATGTACTTGAGAAACAAAACAAGATACAATAAGTTACAGTCTTGTTTTCAGAGAAATATAAAGATTTATCAAGACAGAAAACTATTTGCCATTGGGGTAAGAAAAATAAACTTAATAATAAAGGGAAAACAAGTTTATTTTCTTACCCCATTGGCAAATAGTTTTTTACTTGTTTTAAGTTAAGTTTTTTAATTTTTTATTTGATATTTTTACTGGAAATCAAGACAAAAATAAAGAGAAGAAAAATATTTTTTTGCAATGTTAACAGTGCAGTCATGTCCCACTTGCTTATGGTTTCTGTCAGCCTGTGGTTGACTTTTGATTACTTTCAGAGGGGTTTGCAAGAATTTTGATTAGCTTAGAAAAATGGTACAGCTTAAGGTTAAAGGTTAAAGGTTAAAGGACTAAAGCCTAAAAGACAAATCAACAAAATGTTCCCAAATGAACAAATAACAAGTGAGAAGAGGATGGGAAAGGATATTGCTGGTATGTATGAGGTAAGTGTGTCATGTCAATTAAAGTCAAATTGTATTTATAAAGCACATTTAAACAATAGAATTTGATCACTGGGGTCGTACCCTTGAGGAGACAAAAGGTACACCTTTTTGTTCCCAGAGGAACAAAACATGCAAATGTACCTTTAAAGGTACACATTAGGTCCTAAGGTAGAATTATGCACCCAAAACGAGTTATACATTTTAATTAGAGGTACAAAACAGTACTTAAACAGTACAATTTTCTTTCAGAGTTTATGAAAACTCCAATTGGTCTCAGATGATTTCATGTAATTCAATATACAGTATATTTGGCTGCTACAGTTTTCTGTACAAAACTAATGTCACACAGCTACACAGTTTGCAGACAGAGGCTTATTCTTCCTGCTGTTACCATGTACTGTACAATGTAGAACAAGCAGAAGTTATTCTACACTGTACAAGTTGTTTATGTGAAAAGTGACTAGTCAAATAGTAGCAGAACTAACTGATTAGTCAGTACAACCCATAACAAACAAAATTTTTCCCTTAAACATTATTTTTACTCTTTACTGTATTTTGTCTGTTATTGTTCTATTTTGTTGATTTATTCAGTGTTTTATTGTTTTGAAATTATCTATTTTAATTATCCAGTTTTATTTGATTGTACAACACTTTGGATCAACTTCTGTTGTTTAAATGTGCTTTATAAATAAAATTTGACTTGAATTGACATGACATACTTACCTCATACGACCCTGCAATCTCCTTTCCCATCCTCTTCTCACTTGTTACTAGTTCATTTGGGAACATTTTGTAGATATATCTTATTGACTTTAGTCCTTTTGACAATGTCGGTCTGACCTTATTAAGGTCCTTGTCAGCACTTTGACTATTTGTTGCCCTTTCAAGCTCTATTTGAATACAACCAGAGCAGTCTAGCTACATGTAAATAGGTTAATTCCCAATGTTCTTATTTTAATTTCCATGTGCACACAGTCTATTTAATGGTCCCAAAGGTTAGCTAAAAAGGGTTGGCAATTAAAAATTAAGTCTGTTTGGTAAGTCAACTTTTAATTGCTATTCTAAAGAAATATGCGAACATTCATACAAGGTCTCTTCATGCCAATCTATTTATGGTGGAGCTCAGTTTGTACAATGCATTCCACTGAATGAAGTAAGCACTAGCCAAGGCCAGAAACTGCCTGAATGATCTGTGAGCGAGACGTGATGAAGAGCTGAATAGAGATGCACAATAGTAAGTGCAGAATGTGCAATAAAAATTATTGAATGAAAATATCTCTTTAGACTGGCCGTTATTGTTCAACAGAGCATTCATTGCTAGTCACAGTGGATTAATGTTTCCAGTTGGCTACAAGTTGTCGTGCTGAATAAACTGTACACCACACAGATATAATTTTTTTGGTGGTACAAAAATACTTCCCAACATTTTTTATTACAAATATTTTCTCTAAAAGTACAAATACAAACAGTTTGGGAAGAACTGCAGCGTGAGAACAGTTATCATGCTAATTTAACTTCTCAGGTTGGGACGTATAAAGCAGGACACAGCTGTCATGAGTGAAAACGAGTCTCCTACCTTTTTATAAAGACTCCGGAGATCTCTGTACTGCCACATGCTACTGAGAACCTGAGATGCTGCCTTTACCACTTTAGGTGAGTGTCTGTAAGAGAAAGAGAAGATAAAATAGACAAAGTATCAGAAAGAGATTCAGTTCAGTAAAGGGGCATTAATTTCAACATCAATCATTCATTTTGTTCAGCGTATGGCTGTTGTGAAAATACGCAAACTTGTTTAAAGCCTTTCGATAAAATCTTGAGAGGATGATACTATGGAATGTATTAAAAATTATGAAAGCATTTATTAACTTCCTAAAAGAATTATATGTCACTACTCAGATACACATATAGGGCACTATTCTAACAGCTCTATTCCTTAAGCGAAGGAGTATGCAATACGTCGTACATGCTAAGTCAGTGTGCATGGGCATGAACTTTGGATATTTTTGTGCAAGCATGCACTAAGTCTAAGGAGGGGCGAAATCGCACGCAAAGCGCTAATGGGGTGGGTCAAGTGCAATTTAATTTGGAGGTTCTTCTCTGGTTATTTGCTTCCATCCGCCATCTCCTTCCTATTATATATTCCATTCCCCGAAAAGCCATGTCGATATAAATAGATAGCACATTCATAAGAATTTGGTAGTGTATATGGGCTGTATTCAAAACATCCCTTGTTCTGTGATTGTATTGTTGCCTGCACTGCTCTACACCGCAATGTACTGTATGTGTGTATGTTCCTTTCAAAAAGCTACACTTATGATGCTGCGCTGAAAAAGCGCTTTGGGAACAACATTAGTGCGACCAGCTGTGAATATGTGTGCAACACGTCAATGAACATTGACCGGCATTTATAGCCTCTGCCAGTGTAATCATTGGATGCACCTGTGGCAGGGCTATAAATAGATACGTCACAGGCGCATCGTCAGATCTTTTGTCTTCAGATCACTCTGTGTGTGTGTGCTTCATGAGCCTGTCAGAACTTTCTTTCCTCTGTTAGGAGTTTGAATTTGTTAAGCAGTGCGCAGAAAACCTTTCTCTTCTTTCTAAAAAAAAAAAAAAAGAAAAAGGGAAAAAAGAGTCAGAGCAAACGATATGTCTTCCCTTGTCTATGTTCTATGGCTGATAGGGACACACATCAGTTTTGCTTTGTTTGTTTGGGGAAGAGCATGCTGCTCTAGCGTTGGGACAGGGCGGGTGCGAGCATTGCGATCTGCTTTCGGTCAAAATGCTTCGTGCTCGTCTCGCTTACTTCCGAGAGTCAGCGCCCACACTTCGCTCGGGGGGCTGTCGTATGGATCTGGCTGAGGAGCGAGAGACGGGTCCGTCCCTTTCGTTCGCTCTCTCCCCAGACCCAGCTGGTCCTTCCCGTCATCCTGAAGCGTGCTCCGGCGCCTCTTTGGTTCATGAGAGGGACCTTGAATCTCTTGAGTCTGCAGACATTGAGTTACCCACCTCCAAGCATTCCGGGCATGATAATAAATCATCAGAGGAATTACTCGAAGCGATTACTCATGTGGTGGCCAGGCTTCAATTAGACTGGCCATGCGAACAAGAGACCCCCAAACGCTCAAAGTTGGAGGACAGATTTCTCTCTGGTGGCCAGGGGAAGGGAATGCCTCATCAGTCCCTTCGCTTATTTGATGACCTCCATGATGAGCTCTCTCGTTCATGGAGGAAACCTTATACTTCCCGTGTCCACGTGCCCTCGACGCCGATATATTCCATTATCGTGGGTGTTGAGACACGGGGGTATTTGATTATGCCGCCGGTTGAAGAGACACTTGCGGGTTATCTCTCGCCTGGTTTGGCATCATCGCTAAAAAGACCCTCTCTCCCCACTAAGCCGTGCAGGACTACCTCCACGCTAGTAGGGAAGGCTTATCAGGCAGTGGGTCAGGCTGGTGCTGCTCTGCACACTATGGCAGTGTTGCAGGGATCCCAGGCTGATCTGCTGAAGGACCTGAGTGCGGGTACCATGCTCGACGAGGAAACTTTCTCGGAGCTTCGTCGAGCCATGGATCTATCTTTCTGCAGGAAAAACTGTCAACAGGCATATGCCCAGCTACTCTAAGGGTCTATGGGTCACAGTCGCCTTGATGGACTTGGGGAGGCATCCTCTACTCGCTCGCTTTATTCATGGAGCCATGCGACTGTGGCCTCCTGCTCGGACCAGGACCCCTTCATGGGACTTAGCAATAGTCCTTGAGGGTCAGGTTGAGACCCCTTCGAACCTCTAGAGACAGCATCTGACAGACTTCTGATTCTCATAATGGTTTTTCTTATGGCGATTACCTCTCTAAAAGAGAATTGGTGATGTACAGGATCTGTCTGTCTTGCCAGCCTGTTTAGAATTTGCCCCAGGAATGGCTAAAGCAATTTTGCACCCTCATCCTGACTACCTGCCTAAGGTACCTTTCTCGACCTTACATCCGGTCACTCAAGAAAGCATTCTGCTCCCCGCCGTTGCAACGCCGGAGCAGGAAAGGCTTCACAGACTTTGTCCAGTCCATGCCCTTCAGACTCATGTCCACCGCACTAGCCAGTGGCATAAGTCAGGGCAACTACTCGTTTTCCATGGGGGCCGCAACTGGGGGGGTCCGCCACCAAGCAGACTATGTCGTATTGGGTGAGGGACGCTATTGCCCTGGCCTACGAGGCGCACGTTCAGGCTTCGCCGGTAGGTATGAGGGCTCACTCTACCAGAGGGGTCACCTCCTCTAAAGCCTTGGCTAGAGGTGTCCCTCTGCAGCATGTTTGTGATGCGGCAGGTTGGTCCTCTCCGCACACATTCATCAGTTTTATAGTTGGATGTTCCTGCCACTCTACCCAGATACACTCTTATGTCTTGAGTCTACATCTCAAGCTCATGTCTGAGACCTCTCAAGCTCTTGTCAGCACACTACACAATCGTAGGGGGTCCGGACAGCCACAGTGCGGCGGCGTGGGTATTCTCACTCCCAAAGCGCTTTTTCAGTGCAGCATCATATGTGTAGCTTTTTGAAAGGGAACATCTCAGGTTATTTCAGTGTAACCCTTCTTTCCCAGACATATTTTAGTTAAACTTCAAGTAAAAGGGAGTTGTTTTTAGTATCTAAATATTTTTACACAGGATTTAAATGTAACACAGTGGAATCCTGTTACATTGTTTCTCAGAAGACTTCTCCTTTGAAAGCATTCGATGCCGTAAATGTGTTTTCTTCACTTTCTGTGCAAACATTTCACATGGACAGCAGCCTTTTTTATGATTAAAAATATGCCACAAACAATAGAAGCAATTCTTTGGTTCTCAATAATGACACGAATTGTTTGACTTCAGCTGATTTTATAGAACAGCTGTGTCTTTTGTCTTGTGCCGAGCAGATTCAATCCATTTCAGCTCAAAGGACACAATGGAACAATTTCCAATTGGTACTTGAAATTATGTTAGAGGAAAATCTTTACTGTCCTTGAGTGAACATGGCTTTAATAAAGGAAATAATCGCCGCTCATCTTTTATCGACAAAAACCACAACATTTATTTGTAGAAGCGGAGCTGTGCATTTGTTTTGTAAATCAGTCGCATGTGTCAGCATAATGAGGGTCAGACTAATGTCTTTGCGGTATGCATCCTGACTCAAGCAGATGAGTGAGAATCATCACTCAATCAGTGTCAGGCTAGCTAGACACGCACCTTACAACACTGGTTCTAATAGACTGAAGCAAACAGCATCTCTGTTTAAAATGCTGTGATCAATAAATGGTTGTTATGAAATTAATAGTTTGACTCTAAAATCTGATTGGATGCTAAATGTTCTAAGTCATTGAAAAATAGCCAATTAATAATTATGTATAGAATATGTGTGTTTAATCATAATGCTTTTGCCACTGTTATACAATCCACTTGAGGATGTACAATACATGACAGAAATTTTACCACATGTATGCACTCTGCTTCGCTGTATTCCTAATGACATTACCATGCCACCGTGGTACAGTCAGTGTATTACACAGCCTCTTGTGGCTTATTGTTTTATTCTACCTAACTGGGCCCATAAGAGAATGTAGCAAATCTTAATTGAGAGCTCTCTGTATACAATGGTGAGAGTAAGTCTATTCCAGGTTTGCTTTTCTTTATTCCAGTTAAGAAAACACTGACTGACTACTTGTTGGCTTCTTTCCGGATGTAGCCTATATATGATGCAGTTGAACATCTGTTGACAATGTGGCCTTGAAGCTCATGAAATGTTTATTGAGGCCTAAACCATTGTGCTCATCTCTTTTAAAAGGTGCTGGCATATAGCTGAAAAATATCAGTCGTCAAGATAAAAAACTTTTTGACTGATGGGCCTCAAGGCCCATGCAAACACAAGTAAAGGCAAAGTATGATAAATAAGTCTGTAAAATCGAGGCCTGACAGTTAGTGTACACACTCGACAAATTCAAGTCTGGCTCACACAATTTCTTATTCTTTCAGCTAAAAAAAAAACTGATTAAACCAGCATATGTTGGTTTACTGGTCTTAACTGGTCTAGCTGGTCTCCCAGACTAGCCAAGCTGGAGTTCTACAATTTAGCTGGTCCCCAGCCCGACCAGCTGGAGTGGTGGTGGCATAGTGGGCTAAAGCACATAACTGGTAAGCAGAAGGTTGCCGGTTAGATCCCCACCACCATTGTATCCTTGAGCATTGCACTTAACACCAGGGTGCTCCGGAGGGGGGGGGGTTGTCCCTGTAATTAGTGCACTGTAAGTCGCTTTGGATAAAAGCATCAGCCAAATGCATAAATTTGTAAATGTAACTGACTAGTGCAAACTTGACCAGACTAGAAAAAACTGCCTTGGGAGCCAGCTAAGACCAGTAAACCACCTTGGGCTGGTTTAAGCTGTTTTTTTCAGTAGAATACAATCTCATCAATAAACAAGTGTCAAAAGGGATAAAGACATACATACTTGTCTCCTTTACTCCTAGCAATACCGATGAGCTTCTCGATGCCACTGGCGTCTCTTAAGGCCTTGGCATTCTCCATATTCTTGGTGATGACCTCGTGTAGGGCACAGCATATAGCTGTAACCGTGTCATCGCACATGGTTTTACCCGACGTGCTGTTGGCGGTTCCCCCACTGCTTCCGCTAGTGTTGCTTCCACCAGGCAGGCGATGTATGAGATCCCGCATTGCATACTTACCTGATGAGAAAGTGTGAGAGACAGAGACAGAGTAAGAAAGAAGAGAAAGAAAGGTGAAATGAGGACTTGCTGATTAGCACTGGAGTAATTATGATAGTCACTGTCATGCTTTTAAGTCAGTACAACTATTGTTCTGCAATTTATTCTGTATATACTATAATAACACAATAACTGTGACAGTACAACTAGAGTTGGAGTACTCAAGTTCGGACTCGACTTGGACTCAAGCTTTTCCGACTTGGGATTTTTTTCTGAGTCCGGCCGAGTCCATGGCATTTGTGAAGCAATTAAAAACAAACAAACAAACAAACAAACAAACAAAAAAATACGTAACATAGGGTGAACATATGTCCTCTTTTCCACAGACATGTCCTCTTTTTCAGACCTGAAAAAGCATCTGGCCAGGATTTCAAAATTGCCTCTAAATATCTGGGATTTGGCTTTGTCTTAATTTTGATGTGCTCTCTACAGTTAGTACTATCATACATTCTGTGTATTTGATATACTGCATATCGGTTTTCTCGTGTATATGTCCTTACGTGTCCCACGCACATGCTGTGTGGGTGTGCGGGAAAGAGATCGCTATTCACCAGACATGCTCTGCCACTCTCATCCAGAAATAATGTAAATACACTTTAAAAATTATGTTCCCCAACTCTGCAAATTATTAAATAGAACGTGTTTTATCAGACTCACACTTAATACTCAGTCATTTCTAACTGAAAATGTTGACTACATCGAGACAAAATCTAATTTACTACGTATCAGTGCCATTTAAACTAATATGACGGATGAAATAAAACATGATGGAAATTGTACAACTCAGTCCGTCACATATTTTTAGAGCAACCTCTGTGTGTTACCTGTAAAGATGGCATTTGCATTTCAATGGCAAAAGAGTCCGAAAATACAATGAACACCACATGTGGGGAGAAGTCTCTATTCACCTATAATCCATACTAAATATAATGCGAAAAGAAACATCATCCCAAGGCGAGTTTGTTAAAATTAGATCTTGACTTCAGGGAAGAAGGCTACACCTGGACAGAGCAGGAGGACTGAAAAGTGTGAAGTGTAGCACTGTAGAATATAAATATGTTTTGTTATTAACAGTTTGTATTGATCCTTCCACAAGACAGACAAACACAACATAAAATACAAAACATCCCAAACATCCCCCGAACATCCCGACCACCCACCTGACACAAACAAGCACTAAAGTGGTCACTTACAATTAGAACATTAAAAAAAAGAATATATATATATATATATATATATATATATATATATATATACTTTCAAATAACAAGAATGCACACACACATCAAACTAAAAATCCCTCCCCACTGCCCCTCCCCGAGAACCCTCCAAAATCTACATATATGCATACCACTTCCTATCAAACAAATCCCATTTTCTCAGCCTTCTAAAAATCACCTCCTCAAGTGCTGCCACCCCAGCCCATCTCCCCAGACCACTCCCAAAACGAGCATGTCCCAGCCGTCTTCCACCCTCTAAGAATAATTTGTCTGCCAATCATAACTCCGGCTAAGACCCAACATTTTAAATGACTATCCCTAAAATGAATGAGGGGGCCAATCCCCTAAAATGCAAAATTGAATGAAAATGGACTGTCCAATACAACACACATAAATCTCTGAACCCTCAACCAAAATTCTTGGATCCTAACAGATCCCCAAAAAACATGGGTTGTGTCCCCATCTTCTGATTGGCATCGGCAGCAGGTGGGTGCGTCTTTAAGACCAAGCCTATACAATTTAGAGAGGGTCCAATAGAATCGATGCAAAATCTTAAATTGCATCAGATGCACCCTTTAAACTCTAGATGTAGACTTGACGTTTTTTAGAATCCTAGCCCACATTCCCTCCTCCAATACCAATTTAAATCTGTCTTCCATAATCTCTTGAGAGAAGTTGAAGCTCTGTCCCCCAGACTCTGAATTATCAGGGAGTAATACACTGATGCCTCATGACCTTTTCTAAAAGCTGCAATCACCACTTCAAGAATATCTGCCACTTTAGGGGTGTGTGTGCTACTCCCAAAAATAGTACAGAGCAGGTGGTGCATCTGTAAATACCTAAAAAACTGAGATCTGAGAATCCTGAAATGTTGAACCATATTTTCAAAAGATCTCAACACTCCACTCTCATATAAATCACCGAGCTTCTAAACCTCCCTCGTAATCCACTCTAACCAGCAGAAAGGGGATTTATTAATATGTAATTTTGGGTTCAGCCATAAGCTCATTGCAACATTTAAATAAATATCCAAATTAAACACTCTGGACACTTTTGTAATGGGGTGTAACTTCTCTGGTTAGTCTTAATAGAAAGGCTTTGGAATGGAAAAATAGGGGCAAGAACTTCCTGTTCAATACAAAACCAAGAAAGGGCTCTCTCAGGTGGAAGTGACTGATGACCCAAATGTCTGAGACCGAATGCATAATAATAAATCAAAATCTTGTGTAGGCCTAGCCCACCTTTGTCAATCAGCCTATGTAACTTATTGAAATGTAATCAGGGATGCTTGCCATTCCAAATGAAGGACTTCACTATGCTATCAAAATGCTTGAAATAAGAGAGGGGGACATCTATAGGGACAGACTGTAGCAGGTAGTTGAATTTTAGAATAAAATTCATTTTAATAACATTAACCTTCCCAATCATAGATAAATGTAATGAAGCCCTTCTGCCCACATCGCTCGAAAATCTTTTTATTAAGGGGTCAAAATTATCTCTAACAAAATCACACAAATTTGCTGGGAATATAATAACCAAATATTTAATGCCCTGTTTGGGCCACCGGAAAGCACCCGGCTGAAAAGCTGTTACTGGGCAGTACGCTGTCAGAGCCAAAGCTTCAGATTTAGACCGACTGACTCTGTATCCTGAGAACTTAGAAAAGGAATTAATAATTCTGTGGAGGCAAGGCATAGATCTAGTGGGGTCAGAGACAAAAAATAAAATATAATCTGTGCAAAGCAAAGGCTTATGTACCATACCTCCCACCACCACCGCTGGAAAATCATTGTAACAAGGAATTTAGATGGGCAAGGAGGGGGGCGAGAACCGGCTTGATGATATAAGTAATAGTTTAATAATAAACTTAAAACAAAATACACAAACACACACATGACGGACATGTCCGTAAACGGTCTCTCTCTCCTGCACCATCCTCTGCGATCGGCTCTTATCCCTCTCGGAGGCTTGATTAGCCTAATATGGGACCGGGTGTGTAGGATCATGACCCGGCCCCGCCCTCCGCCCTGCCACAATCATCTTCCCTTCTTTTTGCGGCTGCTAATGGTTCCAGGGCAAGACAGAACAATAATGGGGAAAGAGGGCAACCCTTCCGGAGGCCCATGTACAGAGTAAAATAATCTGTACTGTCACTACCGGGTGTCTATAAAGTAACTTAATCCATCCAATAAAAGTATAACCGAACCTGTATATTTCCAGAATCTTAAAATGATAATCCCATTCTACCATATCAAAACGCCTTTTCAGCATCAAGTGAGATGGCAGCGACCAGATTCTGGTCATTCGCCACTGATCACATGATATTGATGTGATGCCTGATGTCACTATCAGAAGAGCTGCAGCCCAGAATAAACCCAACCTGATCTCTATGTATAAGAGATGTCATAACCTTACTTAATCGGTTAGCCAACATTTTTGACAGTATTTTTTACATCTAACTGGATATGGGAAATTGGATGGTAACCCTTAAACTTGCTTGGATCTTTGTCCTTTTTAAGAATCAGACTGATCCGGACTGAGGTATATATTTAATCAACAGCAGATTTCACTGAGGAAATGCTAGAAAAGGACACTCTCTGCTTTATGTATTTATCCAAAAGCTTTCCTGCTTTGCCCCCCCCCCCCCCCCCGACTCAAAATATGACTGTCTTGTCCTGAATATCTAAAACTCCACTTTCTGCAACAAACTAGTATTATATCTGTATTTCAATCGTGTCATCAAGGCCATCAGACGACATTCAGTGCTTCAGCTCTGCCTCGGCTTCAGACTCCACAAGTTCTTGGGCTTTGGTTTTTTTGGTGAATGAGGCATACTGTATGATCCGACCCCTAAGAACCACCTTAAGTGCCTCCCAAGCCATGCTCACAGAGGATACTGAGGACCAGTTGGTCTCCATATAGACATTGATTTCAGCCTTTAGCATTTGTTGGCATTCAGGATTTGGCAACAGGTATACATTAAAGTGCCAACTATATGATTTATTTTTCCTTATATGTGGCAACACCTCTAAACTCACCAGGGCATGATCTGGGACTAAAATGTTTCCAATTGAACAATCAACCACAGATGAAACAAAAAAAAAATCTATTCTAGAATAAATCTTATGGACTGATGAAAAAAATTTATAGTCACTGCCAGATGGGTTAAAAAGTATCCGAATATCTGTAAGACCAAGATTTTTACACATCCTGTGAAGCATCACTGTTGCTCTAGGGAGCTTAAACACTTTTGCTTCTCTGTGATCAAGGACTTTTATGAGTCTTATGAGTCAATCAAAAGATTAAAGTCTCCTCCCAATATTATATCATGAGAGGTGCCAGCAGCTTGCAACATCCCTTCAAGATCTATAAAAAAAGCCCTGATCATTTGCGTTAGTTGTGTAAATATTAGCCAAAATCAACATTTGCCCCAGAATTTCTGCTAAAAAAATAATGACTCTTCCTAATTTATCTTTAATCTGTTTGAGACATTTGAATTGTGCATTGTTTACTTAACTATATAATGACTCCCCTGCTCTTATTTTAGCCAGCACTAAAGAAAACATGTCCACCCCATATCTTCCCAAAATTTTAAGCTTCTTGAGGGGAAATATGTGTTTCTTGAAGAAACACAATTCCATATTTCTTATGTTTATGAAAATAAATAACCTTCCTTCTTTTTCCTTGGACAGTCAAGTGAATGTTCAGTGAGTCAGGCCCACTCAGCTGTTACATGAGTGCAACAGACTTTCACTCCAATGTTTTGCAAATAAAATTCCACAGAACAAACTCCAACCAACAGGAGGCGTAAGCACAAAGAACATGCAGATTTCCTCGGACAGTCAGGTGAATGTTCAGTGAGACAGGCCCACTTGGCTGCATAGAAAGTATCAAACAATGATCTACTCACTCCATTGACTTTATGAAGGACATCAAAAACAGATTTCTCTTTCTTTGGTGTATGTTTGAGTGGAGGGGAAAGCAACAAATAATTGAAATGTCAACAGAACACAATAAGAAGTGTGTTGAAGGACAGTTTTGTCTTCATACGCCTAAAGTATATGCTTTCATTATAAAACCACTTTGAAATAATTAGTTTTTTGCATTTAAAGTACTGTGCAAAAGTCTTAGGCACATAAGATGTTTCACAAAACATTTGTCATAAGATGGTTATTCATATTTGCTACTTTAGTGTGAAAATGTACATTTTATACTCCCAAACATTCCTTTTGCAAATAGAATATAATAGAAAAGAAGAACAGGGAGCCCTTCAACAGATGGCATGGCCCTCACAGAGTGACAACAGTGTCAGATGTGTCATCATGGGATATTCTCAGTTCAGATGAGATGAGAAAGTGAGAAAAATCAGACAGCATGTGATGTAAAACTAACTTGACAACTGTCACACAGCACTGATAAAAAATAACATGACCAGAGGGAGAACAATATGAGTTTCTGTGTGTTTGTGTAAGTAAAACATGAGGCAAATCTGTTCTTCAACACACCTACTGATATTATTAGCTAAAAATCACAAAGCCAATCACACCATGTCAGGATATTGAGTACTCTTTCCTTACAAATATCACTTTTGTCCATTATTCACAGGAGTAGCAAAATCCACAAACACATCCATACAGCAACACACAAACACAATGCACACAAATAAGTCAAAACATAAGCAACTCAAATATTTTTGTCATTCGATTCTCCTGTATTCCACACCAGGGGCAATTCTAGGATTCCAGCCCCTTAGACTATGAGATGCAGTGCAATAGGTCATGAGTTAACACCTTGCTAGACTGACAACTCTTTATTTTTCAATTGCAACATGAAATGTAATTGTAAATGGCAACTGTTTGTAGGTAATTTATATTAACATGAGTTATGAATAACAGGCACATTTGGTTGCATTTTATTAAGAATAAAGAATGCTCCAGTGTTATTTCAAATGTTCCAGCTTCTTGGGTCATTGGATTCACACAAAATTTGGTATAAATCATCAATAGATGCTTCTGACAAAATGTTTTCAAAGAAATTTGATTCAATTAATGTTTTAGAATATATGAGCCAATGTGTTTTTGTGTGTTGCCTATGTTGACTAAATGGCCTGTAACTTGTGAGTGCAATATCCAAACATAACAAAATTTGCACTTTTACACCTGCACCATTGAGAGCATCCTGACAGAAAAAAACATCATAGCCTGGTTTGGTAACTGCACAAAACAAGATAGACTGGCCCTACAAAAAGTGGTGTGATCAGCTGAGCGCATCACCCACATCAAACTCCCTGACCTGCAGTCCATCTACAGCAAATGATGCTGGACCAAAGCCAGGAAGATCATGAAAGACCTCAGCCATCTTAATAATGGACTCTTCTCTTTGTTGTGGTCAGGGAAACGCTTCCAATCCCTGATGGCCAAAACAGAGAAAATGAGAAGGAGCTTCTTTCCCCAGGCCATCCGT
This sequence comes from Moxostoma hubbsi, assembly GCA_032164185.1. Classification (NCBI taxonomy): domain Eukaryota; kingdom Metazoa; phylum Chordata; class Actinopteri; order Cypriniformes; family Catostomidae; genus Moxostoma; species Moxostoma hubbsi. The sequence goes on from JAVLUX010000033.1 coordinate 21,620,628, forward strand.
GTCCTGAACCAAGGACAACACCATGACTAGGCTCACTATTCAACACCACACACTTGAAGAAATATTACACTCTGCATTATCATATTATTAAATTGTCATTATTATACATATACATCATCACCTCTATAACATCAGCCTGTTGCAGGTCAACATTACTGCACAATTGCACTTTACCTTGCACAATGTACATATTGCCAGTCAAACTGTTACTGCTACCACCTCTACATCTGTCATTATGTACTATTTCATGTTTTTTACTTCTATTTCTACTCTATATATTATATATAGAATTTTATCGTAAACTGTGGGGAGAAAAGTTATACCAAGAATTTCACTACATCTCATACTGTGTATGGTAATTTATGTGTCCAATAAAACTTGAAACTTTAAATTTGGTTCACATGTACAGGACAATTTGAGGGCTTATGCCAAATTTCCTCAATTTGCGATGCAAGGTGGCATTATAACATAAGAAAAACCTAATTGTGCAACTGTGATCAAGCAAGTTGAAATCTGACACCAAAACAATTGTATCCACAGCATCCGTAGGATCTGTTCTTTCAAATTTGGCAACTATGATCACGTTCTCCTCCCATGTGATTGAACCGCCATGATCACTGTTAGTAGCTATATTTCAGTTTGTTGTTCTTTAGTTGCTCCAGAGAAATTTAAACTTTGTAAATAGAAAAGAAACACAAATGTCCTTAACTGTTAAAAAAAGAAACTGGAAAATTATAAAATTGTAATGCTTTTGTGTGGACATCTGTACAGTATACTTTATGGAAATACTTCCATACTGTAATTAATGCAAAAATTGATGTATAAACACATGATTTTTGTGACGTAGCAATCCAGTTTCAAGAAAAATAAGATAAGAGTATTTCTCAGATTTCTCAGTACTTTAATCAGTCGCCTTCGGCTTGCTCACTGGGGTTATTAATACAATTATTATTTAATTATTTTTAAACACGATAAAGAATCATATCTTATCTAATTCCACAACAGGGCTCCAAACAAAAAAAAAAATCAATTAAGGAGCCAATGGCTCCTACAGGGGGAAAAACAGGCGCCAAATATTTTAAATTTTTTTAACTCCATCCATTCCTTTTCGTCCCGCAGCTCGCTAACAGTGTAGTCTGTGGAGCATTCTTCGCAATTATGTGATCACGTGCATTTTTATGCTTGTTACTGTCACCGTGTTTTCTAACAGTCTCTTTTTTGAAATTGTTAGTTCCTGCAATGAACTCCGTTTTCCCCGCTATTTCTTTGATATAAACTTTTGTTATGTATCTCGGGAAATGTAATGCAAATTTTAAAATCAAAAGGGAGTAAACTTTTACTGTCGCCAATGGCGACCTTGACAGAAATTACACTCACAAATAAATTTATTTGGTCACAAATGCGACCATTTTTAGTCGCAGTTTGGAGCCCTGCACAAGGATGATGATTTATCGACTTTATAGACATTACATTTTTATCGTCTGTTAATGCTGAACTTCTGTAAAGCTGCTTTGAAACGATGTGTGTTGTGAAAGGCGCTATACAAATAAAATTGACTTGACTTGACTTGACTTTAATCATTGGAGCATTCCAATATTTTGACCTTTGAAACGCAGAGTCCCTCACCTTCTGGCTTCCTATTATACTTTCACAGAAGCACACAGCTAATGAAATGAATCTAAGACTGTTAAATTCTTTCCGCTAATTCCAAATGGTCTCTGAAGTAGAAACACAGACATAATTTTCATGAAGCATACTGCAAAAGGGCTTAATTTTATAATCAATAAGCTTCCAGTTAATTGGTGTCTCCTTATCTTTTACCCACAGGCAAAATCGTCTGTCTTGCGTGAGCTGACAATATGAAGGCAGTCAAATGGGATGTGAGAATTCTCTGACATGTGAACTGTGGGAAACACATGATATTTACAGAATAAAAAGCTTGTTGGTTAAAACTATAGATCAGCAATAACATCTGTGCTTTTGATCATTCAATCTCCAATATGCTACAAATGAGCTTCGTTGTTACTCTCAAACTGAAATAAATGGTTGTCCCACTGCCTAAATTTGAGGTGCTTGTGTTAAGATTACTGTCAGATAAAATGAACAATGTCCCAGTTTTACTTGTTTAATGTGATAGTCAATATAAATGTAATTCTTTTTCCCGGTGTCTCTGAGGTTTGCATAAAGATAAAATGTAGAATGGTGTAAAATTGGTTTGATTTGAAGTGAGGAAAGAAAATGTATGGTCAAATATGTAAAAGTCAACAAGAAATCAAAATTGACCATATTTACATTCATAATAAATGTTCATGGACTTATTGTGCAACTTTCTATTTTGGCTAACATCACCAAGCTCTCTTATTTTTGAACCCTTCCCGTTCAATCATTTGGCTTCATTCTTATATATCATTCTATTCCTGATTCATTTCACTTGATTTCAGTTTCACCTGATTAAAGTCCCACCCTACATTTTTTCTTGTTGATTAATCTGTTTACCTCTGTTTAACTGTAAATTCTATCAAACGCCATTTCAACTTTAGAGTTTTCTAATGCTTTTGAAGTACTACACTCTTAAAGCATTATTTTAAATGATCACAAACATTTAATTTATGAACACACAAGAATTGGGCAAAGTATAGAATTTTATGGAAGATAGATTTCCTGGAACAAACCGAAACAAAATGTTGAGAACCACTGCTGTAAAGAACTTTTACAGTGACAGTGACATTGCTCTCTTTTCCTGTGAGAAGAGCATGTGCATGTGGTTGTCAAGCTATATAATGACTAAAATACCATGATATACTTTTATATAAAGTGGATCCAAATAAAATGAAGAGCATTAATATTCCCCATCAAAGTTCAAAGGGAATTTATAAAATGTTCCACGAGGGCCTGCGGGTTCTCGGCTGGGTTTGAAATGTCACACACGGTGGTGAGAGGCTTTGGGCAGCATCTCTGTGAGGATTTGCAATAGTGTAACATTTAAATGGATCCACAAAGGTTTTTTTTACTGAGCAAACAGTAGGTACAAACCACTTTGCCAGAAAATGGCCAAATTGGACATAAAAGGAAAATATATACAACATACAAGGCATTCGAAGACAGACCTTAAAACAAAATTATTCTTAAAGGTTAGGGAGTAAATTAAATAAAAATCAGCCACCGTGCCGACTATTTGAAAGGGGGATACTAGGCAGTATTGCTTTCAAGTGCTATATCTCCCTCTCTGTTACCACTTTTGATGTCTGTCGTATTAAAAGCAAAGGCATCTTCTGAACACCTGTGACTTCAATTTAAGAAGAGCCACCTAATGGAGAGGACATGAGTGATACATTCGGAAGATAGAACGAATGGATTTGGCTTTCTCGTAGTTGACTTTAGGCACAGAAAAGAATGGACTGGCAACAAAAAATGTTCCAGGTATAATACAATTTAATGTTGATTACCACAAACAATAATTTAGATTTGTCCCTAGACTATTTAAAAAAAAAGAAAAAATTGCAATTACAGTTCCCTATCTGTCACTCACTCGAGGTTGTGTCGATGTAGTGACTCTAGGGGTCACTCATGGGAGCCCCAAACACCTCTAATCTTTGAGAAAAGGCCAATGGGAATTGGTGAGTGGAATTTGCATGCCATTCCCCCGGACATACAGGCATAAAATGAGCTGGCTCAGAACCATTCAGATATTTCTTCAGAGCAGAATGGTGTTGAGCAGGGAGTTCCACTGGCGTTCCATTCACCTCGTAAATGAGAAGCGTGGATATACGGCGCACTTCAGCGGCTTCTCAGCCTCTCGGATGAGTGCGCACAGTCGGTGCTGAGCTGCCTGAAGTTGTTCAGGCAGAGAACAGTGGTCCCACTGAAACAGTGTCAGAGGCCACTAAAGCACTGGCTTCAGACTCGAGGCCCGAGATGGGAATGGTGCCTCGGCATGCATCGTATGGCTATCACACCGATCTGCCACTGCATGTTCAGCCCTTGGACAGACCATGCATTTCTGCGGCCTGGTGTCATTGTTACAACAGACATCTCAAAGTTAGGTGGGGGTCATGTGTGCAGCGGGACAGGGCCACGACTGCATTGGCATATCAACTGCCTCGAGTTGCTGGTGGTATTGCTGGCCCAACGGAGGCTTCGGCCGTTGATTCAGGGTAAGCACGTGTTGGTCTGGCAACAGTAGCATATTAAACCACCAAGGTCGCATTTCGCAACTCTCCCGCCATGTCCTTCTCTAGAGTTAGAAGCTACTAAAGTCGCTGCGGGCCACTCACATCCTCTGCTGGGATGTGTACAGTGATTACACAGGTGACACTCAGGTGAGAGTGGAGACTCCACCCCCAGCTGGTCCAGCTGATTTGGAGTCAATTCAGCAAGCACAGGTAGACCTGTTTGATTCCCGGGAATCCTCCCATTGCCGCTCTGGTATTCTCTGACCGATGCTCCACTCAGCACAGATGCACTGGTGCACAGCTGGCCCCAGGGGCTGTGCAAGTATGTGTTCCCCCCAGTGAGCCTGCTTGCACAGACCTTGTGCAAGGTCAGGGAGGACAAGGAACAGGTCATCCTTGTGGCACCATAGTGGCCCACCCAGACTTGGTTCTCGGAACTCACGTTCAAAGCGACAACCCCTCCCTGGCGAGTTCCTCTGAGGGAGGACCTCCTCTCTCAGGGACAGGGCACCATCTGGAACCCACGCCCAGAACCTCTGGAATCTCCACGTCTGGCCACTGGATGGTGGTAGACACAGTCACTCAGGCCAGGGCTTCCTCTATGAGACAGCTGTATGCCTTGAAGAAGTGTTTGTCCGCAAATTGTTGTTCTTGCCGTGGCAAAGACCCCCAGAGATGTGCAGATGGGTCAGTGCATTCCTTCCTGCAGGAGATGCTGGAGGGGCGGCTGTTCCACTCCAACATGAAGGTGTGTTGTCCGCTATAGCGGCACACCACCACGGTGTCACAAAGCATGATCTGATCATTAGGCTTCTGAGAGGCACCAGGAGGTTGAATCAACCTAGGCCGGTCGCAATGGGTGTGAGGGACTGTACGATGTTCTTGGGGCGTTGGGGGTTGCTACGTTCAGACCGGATGCACCTGCTATTAGGCACGCAGGGGCTTGCTTGCACCTGCATTGTCACTGTCCACATAACACAGTTCAGCTGGTTGTGGCATTTTGTATAGGGACCCCTAGTGTCAGTACATCAACACAAAGTCGAGTGAGTGACAGATAGAGAGCGTCTTGGTTACTGTTGTAATGAGACATTGTGTCCCTCTTGCCACAATGCTGTATTACCCCCTGAAATAGCTAGGACCTCGGCTCCTCAGGGCAAAACCTGAATGAGTGGTTGCGAGCCAGCTCCTTTTATACCCGTATGTCCGGGGGAGTGATTTGCAAAATCCACTCACCGATTTCCATTGGTTTCCAATTTGCCATTGGTTGAGCCAATGTGGGCAAGCCAGAAGGCTCAAAAACAGAGTAATGTTTTGAAAGCACCACAAAGAAATGAACTCTTTTTGGAACCTACGAAAGACTTTCTTATATTTGTCTAATCACATTAAGATGGGATAGAAGAAGGTATTTTAAGATTAAAACAATTACACACATCACCATTAAAAGTGTTGGTTGTGATGTTGTCATTTCGCATAGTATTTAGTGTTCAACAACAAAAAAAAAAAAAATCATGCTTGAATTTTTCATTACTCTTACAAAAAAGTGTATAAAAGAAAAAAAAATCAGAGCTTAACAAAACATAACTAACAACCAAGAACACTTCCACAAGAGCTGCCTGTCAAGCCAAGAATATGTAAGTGATAGGGATGGTAAGATTCACCGATTCGCATCGGTGCATCGGCATAAAAGTTAACGATGCGATGCATCAATTTAAAAAAAAGTGTGCATGGATACATGTTGGCATTTGAATTGCGATGCGTAGTTTATAACATATTTGCATTGGTAAAAACGATTTATTTATATATAATTATTAGTAGATGTGCTATACTTTTATTATTTGGAAAGTGACCAATAATTTGTGACCAATATTTTATATGTAGATTGATTTCTACTCTCTAAACTGTTTCTCCAGCACGATCTCTCAACACCACTGCTACTACGTGAACATGACATATCCCAACACTACGGAGACCGAGGCGTGTCCTGAGAGTCACATAGAACAGGGGTGCCCATCGTGATCAGGGGTTAATCGTGATCTACCATTCGATTTGCAAAGGCAATGCTGGTAGATCGCACAAAATTTAAATGTGCTTTCGTTAAATTTTTATACAAATAAATATAATGTCTTTCCTTCTTTTAGTTTCTGTCTGACTTGCACTTGACAAGTACATTTTGACCAGGCAACATTTTTGTTTATTCAGTTGCCATGACAACTAGGTTCACGCCTTCCAAGGGCTTCTGAGAACAGAGCGCGAATTTACGAAGCTAGCGGTGTTTAAGACTAGCTACCAGCAGCTACTGCCCAGATTATGCAGAACTGTCTGATTCCATTCAGTGCAAGTTATCAGAATAAGGTAAATGCCCTTGCTATTGTAATCTATTGTGCTGTAGGTGTTTTTGGTGTTGTGCTGTTATTTTTTTTTATTAATTAGAAAATGAATTCCATGTAGGGACAAATGCAGTAGTCCCAACAAGCATTTTTTCTAAACGAAACTATGTTTTTTTTAAGTTGGTAGATCTTATTGAGTTGGTCATTTAAAAGTAGGCCATCATGCAAAAAAGTGTGGGCACCCCTGACATAGAATATAGATTAACACGGCAGAGTCAGATATGCATCTTCCACCAAATAATTACAAATCCAATGTTTGGAAACACTTTGGGTTTTATAAGAGAGATGGAGATTTTGATTAAACCATGCAGTTTGTAAATTATGTCATGCCACTATAAAATTTACAGGCAGTACGTCTAATTTAACAACACACTTGAAGCACCGACACAAAAGCACATTTTACTGCTGGCAAGTTACAGAACATTTATTCATTGTTTATCCCTGAGCATCCTTAAATTGTTTCACTGTTAAATGTGTGAACTGTTAAAAGTTTAACATGAGACAGAACAGGAAAAGAACATCTGGTTTTATTTAATCTTTTTATTTTTTGCTTTACAAAGGCCTTTTTATGAAAGGTCCATGCGTTAGAAGTCAGAAGGCACTAAAGTTAATTTATGATTTGCTGTCTGTCTGAACCAAAGAAATAAAAGTGAACTATCTGTAGCCTACCATATTGAATTGCATAACATCATATTTTTTCCCATTGCAACGTATTGCATTGAATCGCATTGTGTTGAATCGAATTGAAATCAGATCACACTGCATCATAATAAGGTGAATCATATCACATTGGTAGCTGCTTCATATGTATCTTTAATGTATCGTATTGTTGGTTAGAGAAGACGTTTCTCAAAGATCAGAGGTGTTTGGGACTCCCAAGAGCGACCCTTAGTGTCACTACATTGACACAACGTCTCGTTCCCTCCATCATCAGAATCAGAAAAAGCTTTATTGTCAAGTACGTTTTTTACGCATACAAGGAATTTGTTTTGGTATTGTAGGCGTGTGTCACACAATCTCTAAATATAAGAAACAAGTATTAAAATATAAGCAAAATAAATATAAATATGTCCACACAGTATATATTAAAAGTAAGAATAAAATAAAAGAGAGCAGTACAGCAGAGTAAGTACAGTGGCATGTAAAGCCAGAGGTGGAGTGTGGAGTGTGTCAGGGTGGGTACCGGGCCTTGTTAATTAGGCATGTGGCGGATTGGAAGAAACTGTTCTTGTGGCATGAGGTTTTTGTCCTGATGGACCTCATCCTTCTGCCAGAGGGGAGTGTCTCAAAGAGATTGTGGCCGGGGTGGGAGAGATCAGCCACAGTCTGCAGTCTGCCCTTGTCCTTGGCAGTAGTAGCAGCGTACCAGATAGTGATGAGGATGTGAGGATGGACTCGATGATGGCTGTGTAGAAGTGCACCATCATTGTCTTTGGCGGGTTGAATTTCTTCAGCTGCCGCAGGAAGTACATTCTCTGTTGTGCTTTCCTGATGAGGGAGCTGATGTTCAGCTCCCACTTGAGGTCCTGGGAGATGATAGTTCCCAGGAAGCGGAAAGACTCCACAGTGTCAACTGTGGAGTCGCAGAGGGTGATGTGGGGCAGGTGCAGGTGAGGCTGAGTTCTTCCTGAAGTCCACAACCATCTCCACTGTCTTTAGAGCATTGAGCTCAAGGTTGTTTTGATTGCACCAGGTCACCAGGTGGTCAACCTCCTACCTGTAGGCGGACTCTTCACCATCAGAGATAAGTCCGATGAGGGAGGTGTCGTCAGCGAACTTCAGAAGCTTGACGAACTGGTGACTGGAGGTGCAGCTGTTAGTGTACAGGGAGAAGAGCAGAGGAGAAAGAATGCAGCCCTGGGGGGATCCAGTGCTAATGGTTTGTGAGTCGGAGACGTGTTTCCCCAGCATCACATGCTGCTTCCTGTCAGACAGGAAGGGAGTGATCCACCTGCAGGTGGAGTCAGGCACACTTAGCTGGGAGAGCTTCTCCTGGAGCAGAGACGGGATGATGGTGTTAAAGGTAGAGCTGAAATCCACAAACAGGAACCTTGCACAGGTTCCTGCGGAGTCCAGGTGCTGGAGGATGTAGTGGAGGGCCAAGCTGACTGCATCGCCTACAGACCTGTTGGCTCTGTATGCAAACTGCAGGGGGTCCAGGAGGGGGTTGGTGATGTCTTTGAGGTGTGAAAACACAAGGCGCTCAAAGGACTTCATAACCACAGAGGTCAGGGTGACGGGTCTGAAGTCGTTAAGTCCTGTTGTCATTGACTTCTTGGGAACAGGGATGATAGTTGAGGACTTGAAGCAGGCTGGCACGTGACATGTCTCCAGTGAGGTGTTGAAAATGTTTGTGAACACTGGAGACAGCTGATCAGCGCAGTGCTTCAAGCTGGATGGGGAGACAGCATCCGGTCCAGTAGCTTTCCGGGGGTTCTGCCTCCTGAAGAGTTTGTTGACGTCCCTCTCATGGATGGAAAGAGTCGTCACTCTTGGAGGGGGGTACATTTAAGGTGGGCATTGGTGGGGGTGCCCAGGCCCCTGCTGAGGTGGGGGAGGTCCACTGTATATGGAGCTGTTGGAAGGTATCGTGGGGGATGGTTACAGGACTGTCCCTTTGTCTTTCAAAGCGGCAGTAGAACTTGTTCAGGTCGTTGGCTAGGCGTCGGTCGTTGATGGCCTGGGGGGCTTTAGGCTTGTAGTTGGTGATCTGCCTGAGCCCTTTCCAGAGTCGTTGGCTGAGAGCTGGTGTTGGAGCTTCTCAGAGTACTGTCGTTTAGCCTCTTTCACAGCCTTGCTAAACTTGTACTTCGCCTCTTTATATCTGTCTTTGTCCCTATTCCTGAAGGCCTCTTCCTTATCAAACCTTAACCTTCTGAGTTTGGCTGGAAACCAGGGTTTGTCATTGTTGTAACTCACCCTGGTGCGTGATGTAACACAGCAGTCCTCACAGAAGCTGATATATGACGTCACAGCCTCTGTGTACTCATCCAGATTGTTTGTAGCAGTCCTGAACACGTCCCAGTCAGTAGAGTCAAAACGTGTCTGGAGATCCTCCACAGCCTCACTGGTCCACTTCCTTGATGTCCTCACTACAGGTTTGCAGAGCTTTAGTTTCTGCCTGTACACAGGAATCAGGTGGACCATGACGTGGTCAGAGTGACCCAGTGCAGCACGGGGGACGGCATGATAAGCATTCCTGACTGTGGTGTAACAGTGATCCAGAATGTTCTCCTCTCCGATCGGGCATTTAATAAACTGTCTGAATTTAGAGAGTTCATGAATGAGGTTTCCTTTGTTAAAGTCACCAAGGACAATAACTAAAGAGTCTGGGTCGGTCCGCTCCACACACAGTATCTGGTCGGCGAGCATGCGCTGTGCGATCTGCACGTTGGCCCGCAGCGGAATGTAAACACCGACCAGAATGAATGAAGAAAACTCACGGGGTGAATAAAAAGGCTTACAATATATGATGAAAGATTCCAGGTCAGGAGAACAGTGCTGCTGGATCACTGTCACATCGTTGCACCTACCGCTGTTGATGTAAAAACAGATTCCTCCACCTTTAGTTTTGCCGGAAAGTTCTATGTCTCTGTCTGCTCTGTAAATTTGGAAGCCTGCCAGCTGCAGCGCAGAGTCCGGTATTAATCCACAAAGCCGCGTCTCTGTGAAGCACAAAACAGTAGATGAAGAAAAGTCCCTGTTTTTCCCCAACAGCAGTTGTAGTTCCTCCAGTTTGTTGGACAGTGAATGCACGTTAGAGAGAAATATCCCCGGTAGCGGTGTGCGTAATCCTCGCTGGCAAAGACGCACAAGTGCACCAGCCCGTTTGCCTCTCCTTTGGCGTTTCACTGCATGAGCAAAGGTGAACGCACCTTTGACCAGAATGTCCAAAATTTCCAGTGTAGGGAGAAGAAAAGTAGGAAATAAGTCCTCTGGTGTTGTTCCCCTGATGTTCCCGAGCTCATCTCTGGTGAAAGAGCTCCCGGTACTGTCGCAAATAATAGATTTAAAACACAAAACAAAACAAAACAAAACAACACTCACCACACACTGAGGCAGCCGTCCGTGGTGCCATCTTAAAACACACAGCATGGAATGGAGGTTACAACAGTAACCTAGACGTTAGGCACTTACAATGAAATTGAATGGGGTCAGTTCATTGTATGTATTAACATTTTTTTCATGGGATTTACAATACTTTTATTTTGCATTATAATGATACACTGTGTTTTAAGAGTATGCAATGAATATAATTTTCTATTCATACCCACTTTTGGACCACCCCAATGTTCAAACCAAATCTACGCCACTGACACTGCCCCTTTTTCTCTTCCTGTGTTAGTGGGTGGCAAATAGGAAACTTTCAGCAATGAAACAGAACTTTTCAAATCCCTCTCCATCAACTGAAATGTCGGAGCATCAAAACAAGCCAAGTAAAGCTGGTTGCCGAAGTTACAGCACAACCTCAAATATTTTCAACAAATACACACCTATTTCACAGCCTGGAGGTGTATTTCCACCTAAAAAGTTTGAAGAGGCATTCAGATTACAAATCAAACTACTCTGTGCCTCATCCAGTGCTACGCCTAACTGTCTGTATTCTCTTGCAACTGCTGCTTCTGATGTTTTGAAGTATCCTCAAACAGCAGCTTGGGGATTATAGACAATAGCATTTCTAAATTCTGTCACTGGAACTCAACTGTATCAGTGAGTCACAAACCCCAAAGAATCCATATTTTAAAAATGCTCAACTATTCAAAAAGTGCTTAATGTTATGGATTTTACTTTGCTTTTTTGAATATCTGCACCCACAGAACAAGGCAGTGGGTTGCTGCCAGAGTCCAATATGACCTTTTTTCCAACACCTGCCAATATTGAGTGAAAAAAAACCCAAAACAGCCATAGATATAATAGAAGCCATGAAAGTGCATTTTGCATTATTTTTATTCCAATATATTTTTGTTCCTATGATATTGTCTTTACTTTGCCTTTTTTTTATATATATATATTCGTCACAAAAAATGCAGGTAACCGCTTCACTTACATCATCCTTTAGTTTATTTATTATTTTCTTGTAAGGCAACCCTAAATAAAAATTATTATTTTTATATACAAGATGAGTGATTCTTCAGTGAAACTGCACTGGTCACAAGAATTTCAAAACCCATCATGATTTTGTACCTCATATTTTATTTTTGGTGTCTTATATTCCACATGTGTCTCCACATAGAGTTCTTGAGAAAAACACACTTAGGTATCCTGTGCAATTAATTATTATGCAATTAAGAGGTATCCTCTTAAATTTTTCACTGATATAAAAGGTGTCAGAAAATGTGTTGTTTTTTTATTTTTATAGAAGACTGGTCAAATGATAATATTTACAATTCATATTAAACCATTAAAATTGTCAGTATCTCATAAAATTATCAGCCAGCAATATCAGATTGAATGATGCATCACCTTCATGTCCCTAAGCATGATAAGGACAGATGCATTGAGGAAAGAATACTCTCTCTCCATCCCTTTTGCTTCCCGAATCTCTGTCATTCTCTTTCAAGAAGACACAGCAAGGAGCCAAAAATTAAAACCACCCTAAGTTCTTCTCTACCCTCCTTTCCTTAGTGTTGATGTCATCAACCTGAAATCCGGAGAGGAAATGCGGCATGCAATAGTAATTTTTCTTATATAAATTAAGAGAAAAGGTCAGAGCATAGACAGAGATTACATTTCTACTGTACTTAAAGGTTTATGAATGTCAATGAGCTTTAAAAAAAAATACCCCTTGAGTACATGAAACAAAAATGCACTCTCTAAAATACATTCTCTTTTAAACTCATGTTAAAAACTTCACAATGTGGCATCCAACAACAAAAGAGCTGCTTGAAAATCTGTAAGTATTCTGATCTTACGACGTGTTGTGTGTCTGCACTCAGATTCAAAGCTTTGGGATAAAGAATGACGCTTTGAATCTGGGTGGCTAGATTCTTTTATTCAAACAATCAGTCTTAATTCGAATAAAGGATCAAATGACAGCACTGAATTGGTTATTTACATGCATTTCATGTGCCCAGCTTCTAACCCTGAGCTAATGTTTATAAGGATTGTAAAATAAGATCATATATAGATTCAGTGATCAAAAATGTAAAGCAATTCATGTATGGAAGGGAAAACTGCGAGAAAAGACTGATTAAGACTAAATGATTTTATGGCTCTCAAAGGCTTTTAATGGGCGAACCTCTTAAACTGTCTAAAATGTATTTGTCCAATTGCCCGATTAACAGAAGTAGCCTTGTCAATGGATAGTGTCCATTGACAAACAAAATGTCAGATTAACAAAATGTATGCAGTAATTTGATTTAAATTCTTTGTTCTTGCATTAGGGCATAAAGCAATTAAATCATTTTGCCGAAGCAGATTTCCTTGGGAATCCACAAAGAGGAGAATGCAATCTGAATGTGCATTCTGAAATTATAGATGAACTCCAGGTGGCAAACAAAAACCAGTTGTTTGGAAAGCAGAGAGGGGCCCTGAAAGCAGCAGACAGGGAGCCGTTGCCATGGAGACAACAAGACTCACCAGGGAAACCAAGTTCATTAGGGGGTGAGATCAACAGTCTGTTGGTGATGTCAACGGGAGAACTGCAAATGGTGAGAATCTCAGTGCGAGGTGGGAAGGAAGGAAGACAGGAAACAAGCTGTAATTAAGCACCTGATTCTACAGGTCAGCATGTGGCATTCATGTGGCATTCACTGTGCACAGTGGACCACTCCCTGTCATTCACAGTGAGCCCACTGATGCAGTATCTGATCCTGTCATGTACTCTTTAATATGTGTAATTCAGAGGCAATACAACACTCAACACCTGTTATCTCTGGTTGAAGGAAAGGCTATGTACTTGATGAAGCCTAACAGCTACTCTGACAAATGATTACAGGGAATAACATAAATTATGAATGGGTCATATACCAAACATGGTTAAATAAGTAGGTGTGGATATGGTCATGATAGATGGGTATAATTATACCACATTAAAAGGGTACAGAGGCACTTTGACCCAATTCACTGTTTTGTTAATGTGCAGAGAGTAAACATTAGGAGAGACACTAACTGGGTGGCTGAACACGATAAGAAATCTACCTGCATGCATTTTAGTTTATGCAATATTAAATTTATGGAAACAAAAAATTGCTAATTCATTTCTGTGTTAAAAGAGTTTTTGTCTTAAACAGATGCAATGAAATATAGCTTCATGCAAGAAGATATGTTGCTGTTCCTTTGATTTCTATTTTTGCTGGGTCATGCTAGGCAATCCCAGCCATAGTAACATTTTATTGGGCCAAAATCCTGCTCCACATAGCCGTATATTCAATTTGAAATATTAAAGATGAAGTGTGTATTTTGTGGCACTAGTGTCACCAAATAAAATTGCAAAAAATGATGACTGTTTTCAAACAGATTTCCAAAACACAAAAAAGTTCTTGCCACAAACTCATTGGTTGAGCCAATGTGGGCTGGCCAGAAGGCTCAAAAACAGAGTAATATTTTGATAGTGCTGCAAATAAATTATTTTTTAACTCTTTTTGGAACCTACGAATGGCTTTCTTATATTGTTTATTCACATTAATATTAAAACAATTACACACACCACCATTAAAACATTTCTTAAAAAAAAAAATATGCTTGAATTTTTCATTACTATTACAAAAAAAGTATATAAAAGAAAAAACAAAATCAGAGCTAAAAAAAACATGACTAAAAACCAAGAACACTTCCACAAGAGCTGCCTGTCAAGATGCCTGCTTACCCATTTAAAGTGATGAGTGGCAAGGAATTGTGCAATAATAAATTTACATTTGACATCCGTTCAGCTCTGTATCCCTTTTTACCACACTGGTTAAAACATGAGAGATTGGACTCCATTATAGAGAAGCCAAAGACCACTATCATTAACCTGGAGTTCAACAAATCCAATGGCTATAAACTGTCTGAAATAATGTGAATGACTGATAAAATAAAAGAAGACAGTCAAGAGGAACATACCGATTAACTCTTTATTTCTGATGTCCAAGGCCATGTTTCTGAGTGCAGTGGCGACGGCACACACCACTCGGTCATTGTCTATCCTCAGCAGCTCCACGAGGATGGGCAGACCCTTCTCTTTCCTCACTGCTGCACGAATGTACACTGACCACTGTTGGATACACATACAAATACACAGGTACTGTATAGGTTGCTACATAGGATTTTTTGTGCTTATACATTATAAGCCTAAACTAAATCTATTACTTTCACTAATAACTTTACTTTTTAAATTGTAGTTTTGGCTTTTTTGCCACTTTACTTTTTACAGTAGAGAGAAAGGACGGGAAATGTTGGGGATAAGAGAGGTGAATGGGATTGGGAAATGACCCAAGCCAGACTGAAACTTGTGTCAGACACAAAATATTAAACATTTCATTTATTTTAAAGGTGCACTCAGTACATTTTCCCTCATTAAAAAAAGTTTAACTCCTAAATACACAAATTGTAATTTTGCAATATATATAGTAAATCATGACAACTCACATTAAAATGAAGACTCTAGTCATATCAGTAACCTTATAAAAGCTGTTTTATTCTACATGGAGACGGCAGCTGCCATGTTAGAATCACATGACCAGCTGGAAACTATTCACTTAACCTCAGAAACCGTCCTGTTATTTTACACTTTCACTTACTGATTCAAGTAATCATGGCTGACTGTAAATACTACATTTCTACAAAGGTGTCTGAAACTGAAAATTATTGATTTCAAATTATGCTACATCCATGCCGCTAGGTGTCACTGTAAGTTCAAGATGACAAACACAAAAGATACTGAGTGCACCTTTAAAGAAATACAACACAAACACACTTTAAGCATAACATTTCACAGATATATTTTTAGAAATTAAGAAAAAAACGTATTTGGACAGTTTCTGGTTTTTAAACTTTTGTGGAACTTGCACAAAGTTGATGTGATGAACTACAACTTTGGTTACTCTGCTAGGACACCTGTGTAAACTTGAGGGGATCTGACTTCATACATCGTCTAAAAATCACCTTGAAACCAGTTTGTTAAACGTTATTGTGAAAATGGCTGAAAAATGTGGTTCTGGGAAAGGTCAAGCATAATTTTTCTTTGCAGATGCCATTTGGTTTGATATATGTTTGTTTAAATTTGTATATTTTTAAGTGTGCCATCAGTTTCCAAATACTCATCATGGTCACTGTACGTGGTTCTTCATATCAGCTGTTTTAAAGTCCACACAGACAATGAAAGGTATCAACATAGTAGGATATGCCATATGGGTCAATATCAGTAATTATTCTTATTATTATTTTGAAAATGTAATTACATTCCACAGGTTAGAGTGAAAGTCTAATACTAGCACAGGGCTTTTGCTCTCTGAAGTATTGTACGTATGACCCAGCTGTGGGATCGGCTTCTATCAGTGAAGGAGTGTCAGCTCAGACTAGACTCTCTGCTAGCCAGCACTTTGCTATGACAGGAGAGACCACAGCATACATCCTAGCAGGCATCAGCACACAATCCTTATTTATGATGACCTCTGTATGTGTGCTTTTGAAAAAGGGAGAGAGTCAAAAATGAAATGAGGTAGAAAAATTTTCTTAAACCAGCTGCTTAACTGGACAGCATTTGAAAACTGCATAGGAGTGCTCCCGATGCTAAGGTTGTTTCCACATAGCCCAATTAAGCAGCCTAATAAGATACCTAATTTAAAGGGAGCTTCACATGTATCCATCAAGGATAAGGCATTCCAAGAAGGCACTCAATCAAACTGATTGAAAAGTTTCATCCAATATGGCAGGCAGTTATCTTCCTTTCAGCTGGCAACTCTGTATGAACAGTCTTCTTTACCACTCTGGTTAAACATGTGTGACTGGACTCAAGTCAAAAGAGCACTTTCATTAACCCCGAGTTCCACAAATCACGTATAAGGCATTCCCAGAAATTTTCATCCAATATGGCGGACAGAGTCGAGAGAAATGTTGATTATAAGTACTTAACATTTCACAGAATACTGAAAAGTATTGATAAAAATAGTTTGAATTAAAATTGAAAAGTGTGCTTTGTATATTCTGTGCTTATCAGGATATCACGTTTTTAGCTTAAAAAAGCCAAACCCTATTGGAGTCAACTGTGAGCATAAAGCCAGACTAAGACTGTATGATTTTGGCCACGATTTTGATCTTTGATTTTGAAAAAATTTCAGGTACTGCAAAAGATTTCTCTTGTCGAAGACCAAAATCGATAGTCTTTGATCACTGACGGCCGCTAAATTGTTGCGATGAATCTTAGCCTCCAAAAAAGATCAGCAGTATCAGAAATTTGGCATCGCAGTCGCGCAGTTTGACCGCCCATTTTGACAATGCTGTCAGACAGGATGATTGGGACCAAAGTCTTGGTTATGTTGGTTACCAGATCCTGCCAGATCCAGTCCTGCCTGATTTTCTACTCCTGCCACTGTGTGTGGCTGAGTGATGACAACACACTTCGATGATCACTGTCTGCATCACTGGTCATTGCCTAAACCTAGGACCTAGGATTGAACTGCCAGAAGCTTCCAGCCTGACTGCGATGCACCTCAATGAGCTCTGCCTGCATTATCTTGGTCATAAGGTGAACAACACTATCTTTAAAAGGAATACATAGACAATAAAATAATGCCAACTAAAGTTTAAAAATTGGCTTTTTTTAAGGACTTGAATTAAGGCATTACAGACATTACAGCTTCATGATCTGTTAGAGCAAGCATTTCTGTAAAGCTGCTTTGAAACAATGCATTGTGAAGAGCACTATACAAATAAAAATGCTTTGACTTGTGTATCATACAATTTGACATAATAATGTTGCACATGATCTCAGTGAGATAACAACAAGCAACAATCATAAAGGACTGTTAAATATCCTACAGTGTGCATCTTAAGTTATAGTTGCTGCCTATGTAGTGTTTCATATCATTCACTTAGGAGGCTTCATTGCTGTTAGTATGCTTTACGATATTGTGTTCTAACCAGGCGTGACATGGTAAAGTGTCAAACGATAAATGTTAACTTTTCCATGTTAATCTGAGTTTCTGTTCTAAACAGCCACAAAATGAGACAAGCAACAGGATATTTTGTTGGTCAATTAGTTTACATTTCTCTGGTGCCATGCTTGGTGGCCACGCCCACAGTGAAAATCCCACTCCACTTAAAACATCAAATACGTTCTAATTCACTGTGCATCACATAATTGTAGCTTTCAGAGTGGACAGATAACTTTGGCTGCACTAAACCTGGTTGAACAAAGTGTTAGAAGGTAGCTTTCTTTGCAAACAGCAGGGAGTGAGGCAGATCACTAGGTTTTGGAAAAGAGCCAGAGAGTGGGAGTGTGTGGTGAAAATCAATTTAAAAAAATCATTAAACTTAATCGTATTTGTGTTGCAAGTAAAGTAAATAAAGATAAAATAAATATCCTTGAAAATGTAATTTTATGACTCTGGCTATCTTCACGGCAAAGCGCTTTTCACACTTGAGTGTTCTTTTGATTCATCTTAAGATAAGGGCTTTGTTTACATTTCCTAGAACACACAGAGTTGGATTTAATAATCCCACTGACCAAGATAGACTCTGACAACACAAACAGAGAGCATAATTCATACATATTAACACAGGGCTCAAAGTCAGATCTTCTAGATGAACAAACAGAGGAGCCAATTATGGGAACCAGACGAAATGGCCAGACATACTCTGTCTCTCATTTGCTCTCCCCTACGTCTTTGTCTTAGTCTCTCCTACAAACTCCACCTAACAAATAAATGCATACACCCTGATGCCCTTTAGGTGTTGAGAAGGGTCATAGGGACACCACTTTCATTTAACTTCTATAAGGGGGTATAAGCTTGTCATGGTACTTCTAAACCAATCCAATCCCATTGCATCTGTCTTCGTCTATGAGTATTGATCTTGCAGGGCACATTGTGTGGATTAGTGCTTTTGCGCAACAGAGGTAAAACAAGCTTTTGTCGCTGAGAGATGGTGAAAAGGATGTGAGAACAAAGGGAGGGAAAGAGAGGCCAAAAAGGAAATTGATACTGGTTAAAACATCTTACAAAAGCAAGTAGTTTCAGGCCAGGAACATTTTTATTTTACACCATTTCATCTCACCCTGTTCAATGAATGCACACACTGCATTTCTGTCCTGATAGCAGTGAATACACACTTCACTGAACATAAGCACAGCAAACATATTAGGAACCAATGAACAGCCATTAAAGTAAATACATTAACATGTTACAAAACTGATGAAATATATTTTCTGTAGGCTGACAGTACATGGGTATTTATGTACTTAAACAGTATGATCTATTTTGGAAAATAACATTTTAGGTTTATATTGATGTATTAGTGAAAATTTAAATTTTTGATGCTATGACTGCTCAACTGAAGTTAAGGACTGGGACGAAGTGTGCAATTCCTGCAACACTAGTGTCACCAAATGTTCAAGTTTAAAATTTTCACACTGATTCAAGAAAACTTACATCTTCATTTGGTTGTATAAACTGAATGAGTTGCTCAAGCAGACAGAGGAATGTTTTAATAGTACCATAGAGTTAAAGTTTTAGGTAAAATCAACCCACAAATTGGCTTACTTGTAGCTGACTCTGCATTTTAAGCTGGGAAATGAGAAATTATTTTAATGTTGGAAAAATTCAGCTTTAAGAATAAGAGATTCAGAGATTTGAGTCACTCCACAGGACAATATTTCTGTATATTACAGTTAATAATGAAGTCACACCACAGGAAAAGTTTGGTTGCTAAACCTCTTCTTAAAGCAAAAGAATGGTGGCTGAGAAGTGCATAGCACAACCAAATTAGCAAAGCAGATAAAAAGCTGAAAACACAAAGGAAATAAGCCACAAAAGAACAAAATAATGCCACAGCACAATGGAAAAGCCACAGCACAATGAAAATAAGCTACAACACAACAAATTTAAGCCACAATACTTAAAAAAAATGCCCTGTATTCTAGGTCTTGTGGCCGTCTGACTCAATGCATGAGAGAACATGAGGCTGCTCGGACAATGCAAAAAGCTCCTTGTTCCACTGCAAGTAACTACAAGAGTTCCCCGGTCAGCGCATCACAATAGAGCATTGACTGGGGAACAGCCTTTCCGAAAGTGTTTTGCCATCCAAACGAGGGCTACAGCCTGCATATAGCCCATTTTCATGGGAGCAGGACACCTTATAAGAGCTGTCAGTACGCAAGAATAACTGTAGGTACTGTGACGTCATTTCCGCATCATTGCCTAATAAAGATTTAAGCAAATGTTGATAAAGTTATGTGCATTAATAGTTCTGGTAGAAACTTAACCAGTTATTGGTCAGAGCACTTAAAGAAAAACAGCATTTTTAGAAAAAATTATTTAAGTCGTTAATAATTTTGCTGTGTTATATCTTATTAATTTTGTGATGTTTTGGTTTAATTTAGTTTTGTTGTAGTTTATTTCACAAAAGTGATAATATACCTTCAGAAATACAAAGAGACAAAATAAGAAAAATATCTCTTATCAATGCAAAATCTGTTATCTGTTATTGTGACGATATCATAGTAACTGACCATAGGACTTACCTTCCAGCTCCCTGCGGCAAGGTTCTGCAGCGCCCCGGCAGCCCCCTCCAGTGTGTCCGGGTTGGAGCACTCAGACAGCAGAGTGAGGTATGGCTTTACTATTGAGGGATGCCACAGCATCTGAATTCCCTTGGGGGGATCAGCAGTGTCGGGCAGTGGGCCCACACCATCCCACTACAGAAAGAAAGAGAGAGAAAGTCAAAGTCAAAGAGGAAGACACAAATCCTGTTATCATCAACAACTCAATCCTTCTAAAGTCCCGTTCACACCATCAGCAAACTGAACTCATTAATTTTCAATGAGAGATGATGGCAGTGAGCGATCACTGGCTGCTAGATAAGAGCCAAAGTTGCTTTGCACTGGGGCTCGTAAGATCCAAGTTACACCACTGACAAACACTTTACCCTTCAGAATGTGAATTTGTTGCAGCAATAAAACAAATTCCTTGTCAATTTATAATGACATATCCTATTTGTGATCAGACTTCCAAAACATATAGCCAGTTGTGAAAAGGGCGTAAACCACACACAAAAATAAAATATGGAGAGATCTTGTCTCAAATCTCTGTCCATATAAACCCAGAACTGGTCAGAAATTATGAGCTTTAAGCCTGCATTAAGCCTGACTCTGAGGCGTGTGGGTGAATCAGTTTGAAAAGTGCTGGTCTCACAGGCTGACCTACTTTTAGTCAGAGCAACTTGTGAGATACCTCAGCATCTTAAACTAGCTCTGGCAGTCAGCCTCACTCCTTTTTTCTCTCCCTTCATTATTAATGAGTCTGTTTTCATCTCCCCTCATTCCCTGCACTGAGGAGCGGCTCTGTTGTTCAATCAACTGCTGGAGGGTGGAGAAACACACGCAAGGCTGTTGCTTTTTCCATATGGTGAACACAGGAGAAACAGAGAGAAGGAGGAAGAGATAGAGAGAGGAGAGTTTGAGAGAGGACTTTGGTTGAATATGCCTTTTCACTATATGCAATTAGTGAGACAAACATCTCCACACACTCACAATTCACATTCATTTATAATTGATCAATGCTGAAAAATGGTTTTATTGGTGGTTGCTATAGTAAGCTAATTTAAACAAACCCCTATCCTGAATTATAAAACTCTGATTTTCAACTGGTGGACAATAAAACGGGCAATACAAATTACATAGGCTTACAATGGAACTATAGATCACATAGAATATTACAGACTTACCAGTGGACACTTTTGAACCACCCAGAATACACTAGCAACTGTACAGCAAACTGCTAAAAACAATTCAGGACACTATAGCAGCTGAATAACGTTTTGGCAACCACGCACAACACACAAGCACTGCAAAGGTAAGTTTTGCATGGGCAAGCACCACTACCTTTTTTTGTATTTTTTATTTCTTCAAACATTTCAAATATCTGTTTGATTTGTGTTTTAAGTCTGTTTTTAGGGCTCTTTTTCTTCTAAAATTATAAAAAAAATTATCTAAATGGTTGTCTTTAACGCAACCTAGTCTCATAGAATGAATGTTACAATAACAAATTTTTTGCAAAATGACTTTTACATGCTGCGTTCCACGTTTAGCCATGGTTTCCTGGTGAAATTAAAACTAGAGGCACTACAGCAACTGTGCATCTCATTCACTTTCACACGACTACAATGGATGATTATGACTTCATAAACCCTTCGCACTATTAATCACACTGCTACACTATGTCATCATATCAAAACACTTGTACTCTAACGCATCATTTGAAAAACGATACATTTTAACGCTTGAACTCTAGACTCAGAAGACTGCGATTCAAGACCAATCAAGCACACAATCTTACACGTGAGACATAGAAGCGACACAAAATTACATGGTTTATTCAGAAAATGTGCTTTTCATTTCTCATTTTGTTTTTGGACACTATTGGTTAGGCTTAGGTTAACGTTTTAGGTAAGGTACGTTGTACTCATTAAAACCTCCATTTAACTTTGTCTGATTACAACACCATTTCACTCACTTTTGGTGCCCCCACTGGACATTTCTTTTTTTTTTTAAATTTTATTTAACAGTCAGACATACATACAAACCAACATAGTGCAGTAGTGAGCAACCTTATAAATCCATAATTCCAGAAGTGACATAAGAATGATTTAAGTGTTTGCTCTAAGTGTGTATGTGAGCGGGTGTGAGTGTGGGTATGTGTATGTGTATGCGTAAACAAAGTAACCATTTTTTATTTTTTACCATTGTCATTACCATCACCACCCCACTCCCCACTACCACCATATTGCCAATATTGTGTTGGTCGATTTTTATTTCCATCCTTCCTCCTATGTAACAATTGCCATTGTCAGTCCTGTATAAAATAAAAGATGATATAATAAGATAATACAAGATAACCTTCCCCCACATCTCATCAGTCCCTATCTTTTCCTATTTTATTATTATTTTTTTATTTTTTTTTTTTGTGTGTGTTATGTGCAATGTCTAAGGTGCATTAAAAGAGGGAGTACAGTGCGAGAGTGTCTCAAATTGGGACAGAGATGCTGTCCCGTTGAAACCACTTCTCGCCTGTCTTGCCTGCCTTGGTGTTTGTGAGGTTTTCCATATATACATATTCCTTTTTTTTTTTTCCCCTATTCTATGTTGTGGTGCATTAAAAACCCATGAAGAGATAAGGGGGAAATTATTGCAGTAGTGATGACAATGACACTTAATTCCAATACAGCACTGACAATGGCAATATTGATGATTATAATAATAATGATAATAATAATATTAATAATAAATGATAATGATGATGGCAGTGGTGATCGCAATGGTGAAAGCAAAAGACAGCAACAACAGCAATTACAACAATGAAAAAATAAAAGTGAAAATAGTAATCATAACAGTAACAGTAAAGATAGTAATAACAATGATGACAGAAACAAGTTCAAACAACTAAAATGCATTAATATTCATGGGTTGATTAAGAAGGTGGGAGGAGTCGGAGTTGAAAACAGAGAAAGGATTCATAGCTGTAAGAGGTCAGAAAATGTTGGACGGCAGAGGTCAGTTTCAGATGCGTAATTATGAAGGGGAGATGCGTATTCCATTGTAATGAAGTCTGTAATAAGATTTTTCCAAATGTTAATGTGTAATTTATTTCTAGTTTTCCAGTTCATGAGGATAGTTTTCTTGGCGATGGTTAGAGCTATGAGGAGTATTTTAGAGTTTATAGTTTTATCAGTGATTATTGTGAGGTCCCCCAGCAAGCAAAGAGAAGGCGACAGTGGGATGTGGCAGCCAACTATAGTGGATAGTGACTGTGTGACCTCTTCCCAAAAGTGTTTGATTGGAGTGCAGTGCCAGGTTGCATGGATGTATGTATCTGTAGAATTTTGATTGCAATGTGTGCAAACTTCTGATGTGAAACCCATTTTAGCTAATCTATTGCCCGTGTAATGTGTTCTGTGAAGTATTTTGTATTGTATTAACTGAAGATTTGCATTTTTGGACATGAGATAGATGTTTTTACAGATTTGGGTCCAGAAGTTGGCATCAGGGGCTATTGAAAGATCGTTTTCCCATTTTATTGTTGGTAAGTATATGGTCTGAAGTTGGTTTGAAATCATTTTGTATATTTTAGAGAGAAGTTTCTTTGGGGAGAAAATGTTGACCAAGTCTGATATTGCCGGTGGAAGTTCTAAATTTGTGTCTCTGATGTTTATTTTTGTCAGAACAGAAGATTTGATTTGTAGGTATTTTAAAAATTCGTTGCTCCCGATGCCATACTCCTGGGCCAGTTGCGGAAATGGTCTAAATGTGTTAGATTTGAAAATATGCTTAATGTGGGTGATACCCCTTTCCGCCCATGTGTGAAAATTCAATGTTTTTTTATTGCTTATAAAGTCACGGTTGTTCCATAGTGGGGTGAGGTTAGATGGAGCTAATGTAGAATTTGTGATTTGGTGAAATTTCCACCAGGCTGTCAGAGTGGCGGCTATAGTTACTGCATTAAAACATGTGTGTTGTTTAATTGATTTGGTGAGAAACGGTATGTCAGCTATATTTAATTCTTTGCATAGTGATTGTTCTATATCTAGCCATATAATATCAGATTGGGTGGGGTGGATCCATTTGTATATGTATTGCAGTTGGTTAGCCATTGAGTAATATTGGAAATTTGGTGCTTCTAGTCCTCCTTGAACCTTACTTTTTTGTAGTGTAGTGAGTTTTATCCTTGGCGTTTTATTTTTCCAGTAGAAGCGAGTTATAATGGAGTCTAGTGATTTAAACCAGGTGAGTGTGGGGTGGGTTGGAATCATTGAGAATAGGTAATTAATTTTCGGTAAAATCGTCATTTTTATTGCTGCTATCCTGCCGATTATGGAGATTGGAAGGTTGAGCCACCTGAGCAAATCGTCTTCTATTTTTTTTAGCAGTGGTGTGAAGTTGAGTGTTACCAACTCTGACAGTCTGGAGGAAATCTTAATGCCTAAGTAAGTGATGTGATCATGACATATAGGTATTGGTGATTGATGGGGTGCCACATCCCATTTGGTTTTATGTAAAGGGAGGATGGAAGATTTATTCCAGTTTATTGCATAATCCCACTAGACATTTCTGAGAAACTACAGCCAAACTTATAATAAGGCATGAAGTTTGGTGTTGCTAAAATGTTGCCTCGGTCACATAATTTTATGAGACCAGGCTGCTTTAATATATTTCAAAGCACAAACATTATAAAACGAGAGGTTACCCTCAAGCTTAAATGTGCCATTGGCCTCTCCCGAGCGACCAGAGTATAAAATGTCATTTAAATAGTCCACAACTTTCTTCTCACTCTTTCCTTGTCAAAAAGCTTTGAGCGTAATGACTGTTCCATTCCATTTCTCAGAGTAAACTCATAGAGGGGTATCAGTGCTTGGTGGGTTGAAATTGCTCTGGTTTACACACACTCTTCTCAGTTAATTAGCGACGCAAAATGCCACTGCCCTACCGTGTCCCAACAGATCCATGGCTTGCTCTGGTTTCCTGGACTACCTCGCTGCCACTTAGTGATAAATGATTTAACAGAATACATTAGCCTTCTGTTGACCGGAGGCCCAGGTGTCCTATTTCAAAGCATCTTGGGAAACTTCCGGTACATGATATGCGAGGTCACCTTAGGTAATGTGGAGAAATAGTACTTGCTACAGTCTCAAAGTCAGTGACAAGGGACTTTTTTTTACCCCTTTTCCACCAAAATGCTGCTGGTTCCCGTACTGGAGCCAGTTCTTGGCTGGGAAATCTGTAAACCTTTTTCAGAATCGACCCATGTTAACTTTCATTGTAAGTGCTTCACTGTATCAATTTTTCCTGCCCCAAATAGCATTTACTGTAGTGAAAAAGGGGCACTCTCTTTCTGCCTACTTCCTTTCCATTCAATATGTCCTATGATTGAACAGAGACAGTAGGGACAGATCTGACTGAATCCTAAACCAGTTCTACCAACTTATTTAAGGGCTTTGATGTAATGGGGGAAATGCAATTCTGAATACTCAAATGAGAAAGACAGAGCAAAACATATCCCCAAGCTATGTTTAATAAAATAGTGTATGCTGTCACAATCTCAACAGAGCAATAGCTTTGATGTATTATTTGAATCAGACAGTTTTAAAAATTTTACCACTTCCTTGCTGGGGACTGTAAGCATAGCAACAGAAGCATGTTGTGATGGGCATCTCGATCACAGCAGGTTTTATTTAGTTCTCATCAAAGCTAAAAAGGATTATTCAGTTATCAGCCGCTACATTACATCATCAGCTATTAGCGTTATGGCTCCTGTGTATTAAGACATTTCCAGTGAGAGTCGTGTTGGACAACTGCTCTCCTACCTCCACATTCCCTCTCCATGTCTGCACAGAGGAGCCTGGCTGAATTTTCAGTAAAAAGGCTCTCCCCTCGTCTGATGCCCACAAACACAGTGATTTATCAGCCGTAGAAAGTTACACTGGGGAAGCACTTTCTTTCTAATGGGGAGTCTCTATGTAGGTGGTGAGTGTTACGTTTGCAGGGGGATTAATTGATATAAGGACATTGTATGTACATATGTTGTTCGGGTACTCGTTAAAACATAAATTGTGATTTTGAAGCAACGAGGGTTGTGAAAGGAAGCCTAATATGCTAATTATGTTGTTAATATGTTGACGTGAAATTAATTTACACATGGTTCTCCTTCAAAGGAGAAAACCTTTTATATAATAATGTACAGTACGCAGGTAATTATCACAAAATATAGCCCAAATAGAAGCAGACCCAAATATTTCATGGACATAAAATAATGATTTATTTTCAATTTTACTTAAGATTTTTAGCATTATTAATATTTTTATTGAGTTATTTTATTAAGTGAGATGATGTGCATTTTGTGAATATTACTAGAAATATATATATATATATATATATATATATATATATATATATATATATATATATATATATATATATATATACATGCACTGAGCACTTTTTACCATAGTAATTAGGAATACTATGGTCCTAATAAAGTAATTTTTTAATTCAGCTTTATTAATCAGCGCACCCTGAGCTCAATCTCTTCATGGAATAATAATCAGCCCAGCAGTGAGAACAACTCACTATGTGTAGGTTATAGTCAAACCACAGCTACAAAATGCCTCACCTGGTCTTGAAACTTCTTCTTCTTTTTCTTCTTTCCCCAGCAGCCCGAGGTCTCTCCGTCCTTCCCGCTGGCATCACTACACAGGAGACCGTCCAGCTCATCCGTCCCCATCTGCTGTCCCTGAGAAGTTTCAGCTGCAAGCCGATACGAGAGGTTCCTCAAGATGCATACACAGTTTTCTATGGTCTGAGAGAGAGAGAGAGAGAGAGAGAGAGAGAAATAATGGGCAGGTATTAGTCTAGCACCACTGAGCTCTTGATAGAGCCCATCTGGACAGAGGGGCCAAACTTCATCCATCCAACTCATGCTGGTTCTAAGACAGGAGGTCATACACATTAATTCACTCGCTCTCTCCATGTGTCTCTCTCTCTCTCTCTTTCTCTCTCTCACACACACACACACACACACACACACACACGCACACACACACACACACATGTGCACACACACACAGACACACACACACACGCACATATGTTGTGTTTCCATGTTTTATGGGGACTTTCCATAGACATAATGGCTTTTATACTGTACAAACTATATATTCTATCCCCTACCCCTAAACCTCACAGAAAACTTTCTGCATTTTTACATTTTCAAAAAACATAATTTAGTATGATTTATAAGCTGTTTTACTCATGGGGACAGACAAAATGTCCCCACAAGGTCTTACTATTCATATGGAGACATTTGGTCCCCAACAATGTATAAAAACACACACACACACACACACACACACACACACACACACACACACACACTTTAATGACAGTGTTTGTCAATCAATGAAGTGTTTTTTGACACTTTTCAGTGGACATTAAACACTACAACACAGCAGCTCCAACACCTATTGCTTTTTAGCATTACACTAACAGCACTGACACTGAACCGCCCTGCTTGCCACATTGACTATATCACAATTCCAGTGGGTCAGAATTTTACATACACCAAGTTAACTGTGCCTTTAAGTAGCTTGGAAAATTCTAGAAAATTATGTTAGCCTTTAGACAATTATCCAATAAGTTTCTGATAGGAAGTGTACTGAATTAGAGATGTTACCTGTGAATGCATTTTAAGGCCTACCTTCAAACTCAGTGCCTCTTTGCTTGATATCATAGGAAAATCAAAATAAATCAACCAAGACCTCAGAAAAAAAATGTGTGGACCTCCACGAGTCTGGTTCATATTTGGGAGCAATTTCCAAATGCATAAAGGTACCACATTCATCTGTACAAACAATAGTTCGCAAGTATAAACACCATGGGACCACACAGCCATCATACCACTCAGGAAGGAGATGCATTCATTTCCTAGAGATTAATGTAGTTTGGAGCAAAAAAGTGCAAATCAATCCCAGAATAACAGCAAAGGACATTGTGAAGATGCTAGAGGAAACAGGTAGACAAGTATCTATATCCACAGTAAAACAAGTCATATATCAACATAACCTGAAAGGCTGCTCAGCAAGGAAGAAGCCACTGCTCCAAAACCACCATAAAAAAGCCAGACTAAAGTTTGCAAGTGCACGTGGGGATAAAGATCTTACTTTTTGGCAAAATGTCCTCTGGTATAATGAAACAAAAATTTAACTGTTTGGCCATAATGAACATCGATATGCTTGGAGGAAAAAGGGTGAGGCTTGCAAGCCGAAGAACACTATCCCAACAGTGAAGCATGTGGGTGGCAGCATCATGTTGTGGGGGTGCTTTGCTGCAGGATGGACTTGTGCAAATTTGCTTCACAAAATAGATGGCATCAAGAAGAAGGAAAATAATGTGGATATACTGTATTAAAGCAACATCTCAATACAATACAATAGATTATTGTGCAGAGTGATCAGATGCATTTTAAATAATTGCAAAAAGCTTAACTGGCCAAAATTTCACAGTTTTTTGGTCCTGGCACAAAATGACCAGCCAACATCATTTCACTAATCACAACAGCAGCACCTGGGAAAGTGTGAACGAGTACTAGTCAGGTGAAATCATTCAGATTGGATTATAAGAGCATACTGTTTGCTATAAAAGGAGGGAACAAGTGCTTCCAATCATTGTGTTCTTGTTAGCAATGGTTGCCTCTAAAGAAAGACGTGCAGCCATCATCACTTTGCATCAAAATGGCCTCACAAGCAAGGAAACTGCTACAAAGAATATTGCACCTGAAAGAACCATTTACCGGATCATCAAGAACTTCAAGGAGAG
This sequence comes from Moxostoma hubbsi, assembly GCA_032164185.1. Lineage (NCBI taxonomy): Eukaryota > Metazoa > Chordata > Actinopteri > Cypriniformes > Catostomidae > Moxostoma > Moxostoma hubbsi. The sequence goes on from JAVLUX010000033.1 coordinate 21,649,688, forward strand.
AGGTTCAACTGCAGTGACGAAGGCTTCAGGATGTCCCAGAGTGTCCAGCAAGCTCCAGGACCATCTCTTCCTGAAGAGTCAGCTACGGAATCATGTCACCACCAGTGCAGAGCTTGCTCAATATTCGCAGTAGGTTAGTGTGAGTGCATCTGCACGCACAGTGAGGCGAAGACTTTTGGACAATGGCCTGGTGTCAAGAAGGGCAGCAAAAAAGCCACTTCTCTACAAGAAAAACATCAAGGACAGACTGAAATTCTGCAGGAAGTACAAGGATTGGACAGCAGAAGACTGATGCAAAGATATTTCCTCTGATGAAGCCCCCTTTTGACTGTTTGGGACATCTGGAAAAATCGATAGTCTGGAGAAGAAAAGGTGAACACTACCATGATTCCTGTGTCGTGACAACAGCGAAGCATCCTGAGACCATCCATGTGTGGGGGTGTTTTCATCCAAGGGAGTGGGCTCTTTCACAATTATTCCCAAAAACACTGCCATGAATAAAGAATGGTATCAAAACATCCTGCATGAGCAATTTCTCCCAATGATCCAGGAGCAATTTGGTGATGATCTGTGCATTTTCCAGCATGATGGAGCACCATGTTGCAAGGCAAGTATGATTATGAAGTGGCTCGGAGATCATTACATTGAAATTTTGGATCTGTGGCCAGGCAACTTCCCGGATCTTAATCCCATAGAGAACCTGTGGTCAATCCTCAAAAGGCGAGTGGACAAACAGAAGCCCACAAATTGTGATCAAATCCGAGCACTAATAAGTCAAGAATGGATCGCCATCAGTCAGGATTTGGCCCAGAAGCTGATATCCAGCATGACGGAGCGAATTGCAGAGATTATGAAGAACAAGGGTCAACACTGAAAATGTGTGTTTTTGCCAATAAAAACCTTTAAAACTTATGAAACGCTTATCATTGTTTTCCAGTATACCATAGAAACATATGAAAATATAATCTACAAATACTGAAGCAGCAATCTTTGTAAAACACAAAATTGATGTCACTGCCAATACTTTTGGCCATGGCTGTACATTAGACAGGAAGTCAATGTTTGATCGCAAATGGGTATACCAAATGGACAATGACCCAAAGTATACCTCCAAAGTTGTGGCAAAATGGCTTATGACAGCAAAGTCAAGGTATTGGAGTGGCCATCACAAAGCCCTGACCTAAATATGATAGAACATTTGTGGTCAGAACTGAAAAAGTACAAGCAAGGAAGCCTACAACCTGACTCTGAAGCTGAGTTCTTTCTGGAGGAATGGGCCAAAATTTCAGCAACTTATTGTAAGAAGCTTGTGGAAGGCTCCCCAAAATGTTTGACCCAAGTTAAACAATTTAAAGGCAATGCAACCAAATACTAACAAAGTGTATGTAAATTCTGACCCACTAGGAATGTGATAAAATCATTCTCTCTACTATTATTCTGACATTTCACATTCTTAAAATAAAGTAGTAATCCTAACTGACCTAAGGAAGTGTTTTCTATGATTAAAAGTCAGGAATTGTGAAAGACTGAGTTTTAATGTATTTGGCTAAGGTGTATGTAAACTTCTGACTTCAACTGTAAATATCGCAGTATACCTACCTGTTTTGCTGCAAATTCAACCCAGAAATTAAAATTAAATTAAACTGAATTAAATACTTATATGGTACATTTTAAGGTAGTTTATCTCAATTAATTACTTTCTTTATTGCTGAGAACTTGAGGTACGGAAACCAAAATATTAGACAATGAAAACATCGGCTCCACTGTCATACGTTGTAAATTCTAATAGTGTGATACAAATTTGAAGCCTCCAAACTCTGACACAGTTTGCAGAGTATAGTTGTCTACTTCTGTGCCACAGATATGCAGTGAAATTAATGGCATAGTATAATCTCTACTGGTTAAGAATGTAATTTCCGTAGTAAGAAGACATGATTGTGATTATTGCAGTTACCATGATAATGAAAACATCACATAGGCCACAAAAATGACTTGAGGGGTGTATCTTGAATAGCAATGTCCTTCAGTTTTTAAAACATAATCTCTTTCTATCACACCACTATCTTTTCCTCTTTCCTCTGTGTCTCTTTTTTGTGCAACATCCCCTTTCTTATTTCCCCAATCTCTATCTTTCTCTAAGTGTTGGCTGGGAGTAGGTTGCATTGACACTAAGTATTTGAAATTACTTAATTATATGTCTGACACGGTCTCCCATTTAAATGTGATTAAAGGATATAGCCGCAGATGGGGAAAAATGATCAGCCAAATCCATCGGCTCACACTCCATTTAACAGGGTATTACAAGGAGACACAGCAGAGGAGGCACAATGCTTGACAGCAGAAAATAGAAAATAAATGCTTGGAAAATGATGATGAAAAATGAGCACTTTTCTCAATCTCCATGTTTTTCTTTATTTTTTCATTATTGAACGAGGCCTGCACAAACAAAAATAATGACTGTAATAAGAGAAATGCTTGGAGAATTGTGCACTGGCATTTTAAATATACTGTACTGAAACATACTGACTTACAGCATCCCTTTCCTTGTGCCAGACATGGCTGACCTTGCTTTGACCAAAGTGTTCGTAAAACACATGTTCTGCTTAAATTTCTCTGTAAATTAGCGATAAAATTAATATTGCAAATGAAAACATTTGAGGCAACATAATTTCTCTTCCTGGCAACAATTTGGAATTGGTTTTTAAGTGTAGAAGTTAACACATAATATAGTACAGAGCTTGACCAACCAAAGGTTAACAGCACATTGAGGGAGTTAATTTTCCACTGACCATGGATGGCATGCTTTTAGCCATTATATCAGGGCAAATCATCAGACATAAAGAAATGGGAGTGATTAGGGTAACTGGCATCTTTTCAAAGCCTGTGTTTTGGGTGAAATGGTTACTTTTACCTTTTTTGTTTTTGTTTTGTTAGCTTTTGTAAAGCGATAAAGTGCAGGGATGGATGAAGAATGCTTTATGTTCTGAAAGGAGCTAAAATGGACATGGGAATGGAAAAAAGAATGGAATAACTAAAGGTTGTAGGCGCATTTAGAGGAAGTGTAAAATAATGAGTATTTTTAATAATATGAAAATCAAAAGGTTGTAGTATAATTGGGACAAATTGACAGTGGAAATGAAACTATACAAGCAAACCCTGTTTCAATGTCCATTGGAGATACTTTCCATGACCACTGCTGTAGTGCGCTTGAGCCTCATGTTGCTCTAGAATGCTACCCTAAAAATGCTCCAGTATGCCTGCCTATCTGCATTTCATGTAAGAAAGAAGAGATATGCAAAGAGCAAAATACTAAGGATGTGCAATCTACAAAATATTCTAAATCTACTAGTTGGTGGGATGTCTGAATAACTAGACCACCAGTCAGTGTTAAGGAAGCACTGTGTAATTAGTCAGGTTTAGGGTTGTGTCCAGACCCTAATCTTTGGAATATATGGATTCTTAGCACCAATATAACAGACAGATATTCAACAAATAAATAGCCTAAATAACTGTAACCTTTCATTGCACATAATTATAGGCCAACAGATTATGAATAATAATGGGAACAATGGGACGGCATGATGATTTAAAGCATGACTGTAATTGACTTTAAATTTAGATTTAGAGGCACAGTGCTCTATATTTGTGAGTCTATTTTGTACAAGCTATGACCATGTGCAATGGCTTATCCAATTTTCATGAAAGCGCCAATTCTAAGTGCAATTTTAGTGCCAGTGCAAAGCGAGAGTGGGCATGGGTGGGAGTGTTTGTGCTCTCTGTGGGTTTATGTTCGCAAACTATGGATGTTTAAAAAAGAAATAATTGTCTCAACACATTGAGAACTCTTTAATTATAACTTTTACAGTTGTAATAAATATAAAGTCCACAGACTATAACAAACACAAACACAGACTATTCTTAATTAACGTAAACTGATGATCTTTAAGGTTGCCAACACTAGACTGGCGTGTCTCTCTCTCTCTCTGGACTGGAGGCACTGGTGCTCTTTCATGCCGCTCTCCCCATACTCACTGAAATTAGAGACAGGTGTTAGACATAATTTAGCTCAGGTGCAAGCGCCCTTACCGCTTTCCCTCTCCGGACGGGTGCTTGACCACGCCCCCGCTGCCACACAGGTCTTATCTCAGCGCAGTCCAAGTCTAAAGTCAGTTCCTGCCTTTGCAGTTTGGAGATTCTACCAGCAAGTGGTAATAAAGTTCATGTCCATACACTGAAAATATTTTGGAACATCAAATTATGTCCCTGACAATCACTGTTGTAGCCATTTTATGAAAATAAAATGAATTAGATTTGTTTAACTATCTATACTGTTAGGTCATGCTATTTTTCAATTATAGTATTTATGATCTAATTTGTATCAGTATTTTAATACCGACTTGGTATGATTTTTTGACCACTTTTTTTTATTATATTTTTGTTTTGATTGAAGTGTAATTTGAATTAAACAAATTTTTTATTAAATTTTCTTCACATTTCAATAACTAAATAAAATTTCACAAAAGTACTTTCCGAAACAAACACTGTTAATACTAGCCATGATTTCTGTGTCAGCAGATATAAATTATTAATAATACTTCCATTCTCTAAAATTTAATGGTCTTACAAATCCTGACGACAACCACATTTTCCATGCATATAAAAGAAGCATGTAACTGTCAAAGAAAAATGCCTGATATTAAACAGGTAATGCACAAAAGAGGAAAATCCATATTTCTACTCCTCTGCTTCATTGCATACAGTCCATTTACACTACCAACTTCTTGTGAATGTGCTGTCTTTGTTTATATCGCTGGTGCAGACTTAGCGTAAATTTAAAGTAAATTTAGAGATTTAAACTTCTAAGAGAGGGATTTTGATGTCAACAACAAAAGATATGGGAAGCGTTGTCTCCTCCCTTATAAAAATTGACAAATCTATTTATTTTGCTATACCAACTGTGCCTGTTTGTTTGATTAATTGCACTTAATTATTTGCATTTAACACTGTTTTCCCCCTGCTGTCCACTACCCTATCATAACAGACCTGTGACCTATTTTTTGCGTTCTGACTCGCCAGTTGAGCACACTGTACCTCAAACTTCCTTACCTCAATCCTTATCTCTACAAACTACTTTCAACTGTGAACTGCTAAAACCTTAAACTTGAAGGGGAAACAAAGGAAATGCAAGTATCCTTTCACACTATATTATATTAGATGTGCTATATGTTTGGAAACAGTGAAGTGCAGCAATTGAAAGTGTTCCATGGGGAGGCAGCGGGAGATGTGGGAAAGCTGGAATGATCACACCTCTGAAAATGACTAGAGGGAAAGAACTGTGCCATGCCTCAACATCTTTACACTCTACTCTTCAATTCTTATTAGAACAGAAACATCCCCCCTGCTCTGCTATTAGTGGACTGAGCCTGACGAAGGGCTGGCTGTTAAATCATGATTAAAGAATGCCATTTAGGAGAGTGAGGCTTTGTAACCTTCAGAGAGCAGCCAACCACAAAGCTGTTTATTTGTTATAGAGCACTGCATGCACTGGAACGCACTCTCACATAAAAAAAAGTTTTATTACAAGTTGCCTTATAGCTTTGAGAGAGAAGGAAAAAAACAGAGAGAGTAGGGATGGGTGATGTCCCGGTAGATATGTGCCAACTGATTTACATATGTGAAACTGACCCTCCGGTTTCTAACAATGTCAAACTTTCCTATCGGCGCCTGATAAAACCGAAGGAATGACATCAAAAAGGTTTCTAGTGTCTAATGAAAGGCCAAATCCATCATAGAGGAATTTGCTTCAGAATCAAAGCCAACACTTACCATGTTACGACTAAAAAGAGAGAAGCAAATTGTTTGCTTAAATTAAAAAATTAAAAGTGATGCACAGAAAATAAAGCTGAATTTTTAATTAGTTATATATTGATCAAGTTGTTACATTACAGTGTACAAATATCTGAATATTCTGCAATTTTCTTTTATCAAAAAGGAGCTTTTCATATTTAAATTTTTTTCCCAGTAGTTTTTAAATTACTTTCACATAAAAATAAAAATGGCATGTTGTGATATATATATATATATATATATATATATATATATATATATATACACACTCACCTAAAGGACTATTAGGAACACCATACTAATACTGTGTTTGACCCCCTCTCGCATTAAGAACTGCCTTAATTCTACGTGGCATTGATTCAACAAGGTGCTGAAAGCATTCTTTAGAAATGTTGGCCCATATTGATAGGATAGCATCTTGCAGTTGATGGAGATTTGTGGGATGCACATCCAGGGCACGAAGCTCCCGTTCCACCACATCCCAAAGATGCTCTATTGGGTTGAGATCTGGTGACTGTGGGGGCCATTTTAGTACAGTGAACTCATTGTCATGTTCAAGAAACCAATTTGAAATGATTCGAGCTTTGTGACATGGTGCATTATCCTGCTGGAAGTAGCCATCAGAGGATGGGTACATGGTGGCCATAAAGGGATGGACATGGTCAGAAACAATGCTCAGGTAGGCCGTGGCATTTAAACGATGCCCAATTGGCACTAAGGGGCCTAAAGTGTGCCAAGAAAACATCCCCCACACCATTACACCACCACCACCAGCCTGCACAGTGGTAACAAGGCATGATGGATCCATGTTCTCATTCTGTTTACGCCAAATTCTGACTCTACCATCTGAATGTCTCAACAGAAATCGAGACTCATCAGACCAGGCAACATTTTTCCAGTCTTCAACTGTCCAATTTTGGTGAGCTCTTGCAAATTGTAGTGGTACCCGGTGGGGTCTTCTGCTGTTGTAGCCCATCCGCCTCAAGCTTGTGCGTGTTGTGGCTTCACAAATGCTTTGCTCCATACCTCGGTTGTAACGAGTGGTTATTTCAGTCAAAGTTGCTCTTCTATCAGCTTGAATCAGTCGGCCCATTCTCCTCTGACCTCTAGCATCAACAAGGCATTTTCGCCCACAGGACTGCCGCATACTGGATGTTTTTCCCTTTTCACACCATTCTTTGTAAACCCTAGAAATGGTTGTGCGTGAAAATCCCAGTAACTGAGCAGATTGTGAAATACTCAGACCGGCCCGTTTGGCACCAACAACCATGCCACGCTCAAAATTGCTTAAATCACCTTTCTTTCCCATTCTGACATTCAGTTTGGAGTTCAGGAGATTGTCTTGACCAGGACCACACCCCTAAATCCATTGAAGCAACTGCCATGTGATTGGTTGATTAGATAATTGCTTTAATGAGAAATTGAACAGGTGTTCCTAATAATCCTTTAGGTGAGTGTATATATATATATATATATATATATATATATATATATATATACAAAAATGTCAAGAATACAGTGATAACCATTTTTGCATATATTGCCCACCCTTATGAGAGAGAGAGAGAGAGAGAGAGAGAGAGAGAGAGAGATAGGTAGACATAATCATACCTTGCTATCAATTTCACTGTTGCCAAGTGAGGTCTGGATGACAAAAAGCAGCGTGTCAGTCAGACCTTCACATTCTCTCATCCGCCTCCGAGCCTCTTCCCCTGCCGAACTCACATTCCTGAGGGAGAGAGACAGAGAGAGACACAGGTCAGTGATAAGTGAATAGATACATTCTTAGGCTTGTCTCAGAGGTGCAGATTCACTCCAGGGATATGACTGCTTTTTCCTGTAGTACTATGTCAAACAAAATGCAAATGTGTAATATCTCATGAGTGTATGTCATTCAAACAAATCGCTCCATCTGAATCTTTTTGTCTTCAGGGTGAGAGACACTGACACTCAAAGATATTTGACAACAGAGAAAGGGATGGATATGGATATTATATATCGATAATGATGCATTGGCGTCATTTCAGGCAATTCAAAATTCTTCAGAATATTTTGTTTATTTGAAATTTTAAAAGTTTATGGGTTGTTGACATGAAATACCTTCGGATAATTGACATGTCCTGTTGTGTGACCAGTCAAAGGACTGGCACTTTCCCTTACTTTCATATAAGAAAATTAAAGTTTGAAATTTTAAGTTGATACAGCTGATAAAGTTTATAAAGTACATGGACACATTAAGCATCAACTACCCATATATTATGGAGGCTATCATGGAAAATGCAACTGGTTAACTGTATGTAAAACAGTGAACATCTTAGTATGATCAGGTCTGATATGTTTCTAGTGACAAGTTTTTTTTTTTTTTTTTTCATGAAAATGTTGTGCGATGTGATAAAAACACAGCTAACCAGAACATATTTGATGTTTAATATACAGCTGTGTTTAGAATGACCAATCAGATTTCGCTGTGGGTGGGGCTACCTGTAGAAATTAAATACCTAGATGCCAGTTTGGCTGATCCATTGATGCCAACAACATTACTATTTTGGAAAGGACAGCATTTCAGGTTGAACTCTTTAGAAGAAATCACTGGCCTATCCACTATCATTACACTAAAAAAGATTTTGCAATACTGTGACCAGTCTAGAAAAAAGGGGCTAACTTTTCACACATACAAATTCTGACAAAGGCATGATACATGTTGCAGGCTGCATCTGTCAATTAACTTTAACTTAGCATTTACGTGAGCGTGACCTTTCCAATATGGTGGACTCACTGAGGTATCACAGTAAATAGCAACTGCATCAGTAATGTAAAAATGTCATCTGTATTCTATATATCTGGTGCTGCTGTCAAGTATTCCCTGTTTTTGTCTAGACTTCTATGCTGAAATTCTTTTTTAGTTCCCCATTCCTGTTTCCTGTGTTAGTTTTGTAGTCCTTTTTAGTTTTATTTCATGCACTTGCACCTGCACTTGACCCCACACAAATAGAAAACTACAGACCAGTCTCTCTCATCCCATCCATGGCAAAAACACTTGAAAGGGCAGTTTTCAATAAAATCACTGCCTATCTCTCACAGAACAAACTTCTGGATGACAATCAGTCAGGCTTCAAAAGTGGACACTCCACTGAGACTGCCCTGCTGTCTGTCACTAAGTCTCTGAGACAGGCAAAAGCAGAATCCAGATCATCCGTTCAGATTCTTCTATCCACCCTCTCCTTGCTGGGTATTACAGAATCTGTGCTTGACTGGTTTAACTCTTATCTCTCAGATGGGTCCTTCAAGGTAGCCTGGAGAGGTAAGGTATCCAAGCCACATTAATTACTTACAGGTGGACCTCAGGGATCAGTGCTTGGGCCACTTCTCTTCTCTATATACACAACATCACTGGGACCCATCATTCATGGGTCTCATACCACTGCTACGCCATTGACACACAACTCTACTTGTCTTTCCAGCCCAACGACACCACTGTGACTGCTCGAATCTCTGCCTGCCTGGCAGACATCTCAGCCTGGATGAAGGAACACCACCTGCAACTCAATCCAGCCAAAACTGAATGTGGCAGGGTGGATGGTGGGTCCGGGTCGTGATTATACACACCCGGTCCCTTATAAGGCTAATTAAGACTCCGAGAGGGATAAAGGCCGATGGCAGATGGTGGTGCGACGAGAGAGAGATCGTTTACGGACATGTCTGTCATGTGTGTGTTTGTCTTTTAAGTTTCTCATTAAAATATTATTTACATCATCAAGCCAGTTCTCACCTCCTCCTTTCCCTTGAACCGCTTTACACCGAACTCCTGGTCTTTCCAGCCAACCCTGCTGTTGAACACAACATCACCATGCAGCTGGGTTTGACTACAATAATGCCATCAAAAATGGTCAGGCATCTAGGGGTAACCATTGATAACAATCAACATTTCATGGACCACATCTCAAAGGTCGCAAGATCATGTAGATTTACACACTACAACATCAGGAAGATAAGTCCCTTCCTATCTGAACATACCACACAACTGCTTGTTCAGTCACTTGTCATAATTAGACTGGACTACTGTAATGCTCTCAATGCAGGCCTCCCTGCATGTGCAATTAGACCTCTGCAAATGATCCAGAATGCAGCAGCACGTCTGGTATTTAATGAACCAAAGAGAGCACGTTACACCACTCCTTGTCTCCCTCCACTGGCTACTGGTTGATGCATGTATCAAATTCAAGGCTCTGATGCTGGCATACAGAAGAGTCACTGGGTCTGCTCCAACATACCTAAAAAAATTTCAGCAGAGCTACACACCGACTAGAAGCCTGCGGTCGGCTAAGGAACGTTGTCTTGTTGTACAAACACAAAGAGGCACCAAAACACTTTCTCGGACTTTCAGCTTCATCATACCGTGTTGGTGGAATAACCTTTCCAACTCCATCCGTGAAGCAGACTCACTCTCTGTCTTCAAAAAACGACTTAAAACGCATCTTTTCCAAAAGCACTTAAATAGTCACTAAAAATAAATAAATAATAATAATAGTAACAATAAAAATTTGCACTTGTATATGTTTTGAATACTATTCTAGTGAAACTTTGTAATATGGCACTTTCGTACCACTGTCTCTTTAAGATGATTCGCTATGTTTTCCTCTTTTGTAAATTGCTTTGGATAAAAGAGTCTGCCAAATGAATAAATGTAAATGTAAATTTCATGATTGGTTCACCCTGATTGTTTCCCCAGGAGTTCCTTGTTTGCCCTTGTGTATTTAAGCCCTTGTTTTCCCTGGTTTCTTTGTCAATCTTCACATATGTTGTCATGCTCTGTGCCTGTTTCCTGTGTTTTGTTTCATTTTATTCTGATTTCTTTGTTTGTTTGATTATCTTTTGTTTCATTAAAAGCTGCATTTAGATCCTCATTCCTCATCACAGCTACCCAGTGTAACACAAGACTATAGAAACCAACAAAATGTATTAAGGCTGGTTAGGACAAAAACTCATTGGTTAACATGGAAGAGATAGAACTTATCGCTTGTTGCATTGTGGTTTGTTTGAAACAGGATTGTTTGAAAATCACTGTACCAAATTACAATGAGACAATGGCACAATTTCAAAAGTGCAGGCAGTGAAACACAATCCACATATCTATTCAACACACAATAACAGCAAATAAGAGATATATTTAAGACTCTAATCCATTTCATATAAGTGAGCTGAGAAAGGTTTTATCTCTGCTAAAAACTCCCTTGTGTGTCAGACTGAAAGAACATGACACGCGTCTCTACGCCATAGCACACAGAATTGCCATTGGGAAAACAGCCCACTCATAACAAGAAAGCTCACTCATATGAATTGTAATGGAGAAACAGAATACTGTACAGGATTTACATTTCTGAATTCAGTGGAATGAAAATTAATTACTATGTATCATTTATTTGAATCGTGTGGCTGGGAATGAGAACAAAATAGCTTCCATCTCTATAAAAAATGAAAATACCTGAAAAAGGCATTGGAAATACATAATTTCACCTGCATATTGAGCAAACGTATCTCAAACGTTTCTGTTTTGTTCCTTTATGGCTCTGCTTTATTACATCATTAAATATTCAGCAGTGCTCACATACATATATCTGTAAGTGTTACATCCAATTTGATATGTAAGTGCTTATCAAAATGTCATGCAAAGTTTATGGCTTACAGACACATTCATGCCATAGCAGACATGCTTCAGATGAAATAAATAATTACTATTTTATCGCAATCAGATGCTAAACCAATCGATGTTGATGATATTTTTCAACTCTCCATACTGTAAAATTGATACAATATTAAAAATCTTCTACATAAATGTAGCAAATTATTGCTACTGGATACAACTGGAAGACCAAGACTATAGATAAGACCAAGACACAGTACACAAAAAGCATGATTACTCAGTATTCATGATATAATGTAAAAGGTAAACAGTGCTATAGGTACTAGGGATGTGCCCAAAGCCAAATACCTTATTCGAAAAAGCACTGACAATTACTTATACAATAAAATGCTTCTGTGTCTCACTTGCTCCTCAAGCAGGCAACACTGTGTGTGCTTGATCAATAAGATCAATTTCTTTAGACCTCCTATTGCAGTTTGATATTTTTGGCATGTATAAAAGTTATGTGATATGATACATGTGAAGACATCTTTTTATTTTCACTACAGTTCTGTGAAATTGTATCTAAATATAATATTAGATAAAACTTATATTAACATCTAATGTCAGAATTACTAGTAATTTTAATTAATTTCCTAGTACTCATAATTGCTCAATACAACTTGTTGGTTAAAAGTTATGAAACCAACGTAATCCTTTTCAATTAAACATCATCAAAACAAGCTGTCCGACTCCTGTGTGTGTGTGTTTGTCTTTTTGGATTATAATCCAACGACATCAAGATTATAAAGATTCTAATTAAAATATTTTTTATATTGTCAAGCTGGTTCTCGCCTCCTCCTTTCCCTTTAATACCTTTACACTGGTGCCGAAACCCGGGAAGGAGGAGGGAAGCACTGTAGTAGAGTCCTCGCCACTACCATCCACCTTAATGGAGCAGCCACGGCCATTTGCCGGAGGACGGAGGAGCCCGGCCACCTGAGAGCGGAGGACTCCCTCCGACACTCCTGGGGAGGCGCCGGCTGTCATCGATTTGAGGGTGGAGGAGTGGCCGAGGATCAAGCTACGGCATATCGAAGAACCAGCGAGTAAGTGTTTTTTTTTCTCTCTCTCTCTCCCACCCACTGCCGCTCCGTATTGGCTTTTCCCTCTCTTTTTTACAATGTTTTGTTCATTTGGCACGATCGCTGTTACGGTGTGTAGGTGCCACATTTGTTTTTGTTTCCCTCCCCTTGTCCCCTCCCTCATCCAGGTAGACGAGGATGACCTGCCGGCAGGCGGGGCGGAAGGCAAGCCCCTCCCCAGGGAAAGAGGGCTCCCCAGCCTGAGAGAACAAGGGAGGAATATGGCAGGGCAGAGGGCTAATCAAGCCTCAGAGATGGATAAAGGCCGACTGGAGACTGCGGTGGGTCAGAGAGAAAGATTTACGGGCAGCTGTTCAACACCTGTGTGTGTGTTTGTCTTTTTGGTTCAGTTTTATATTAAACTATTATTTATAATATAAAGCAGGTTCTCGCCTCCTCCTTTCCATTAATCCCTTAATGTCAAGGTCTGGGCCACATGTCAAGATCTGGGTAGATTCGATGGTAATCAGTTCTCCTAGTCAACGTGTTGAATTGTGCTGGTAAGTCAGATACTTTTCTACAAACCAGTTCTTTTGGAGGGTTCGTTTCAATGAACTGGTTCAAAAAACTATTCACCAGTTAATTTACATCATCAAATTAAAGTAATGAATTACAAATACTCACATTACTGTAATTAAGTAGTTTTCCCAGCAATTTAACTTTTAAGTAGTTTAAAAATGTTAGACTTTTACTTGAGTTCATTTTAAGTGCTGCAACTGTGATTTTACTGTGCTATTGTCCCACCGTCTGTGTTCTTTACTTCCATGTTCTCATTTTATTTGTATCCATCAATGTGATTGGCTAGAGAGAGTCTCGTGACTACCATCAAATCAAATCACACACTTGAACGGCAGCTGTAGATCTGGCGCCAACTGTGGAGGATGCCTCAAGCACATTTCAACACCTGAGCATCACGGCCGCACCTGAAAGGGCTTTTCGCAGTGAAAAAGACCAATTGCATGATTGTGTCATGTGAGTTTAACTTGCTCAAGCCAGATATCAGCATTAATCCTGCCTCTAATTTTAAGAAACATATCAAGATAAACATATCTACTTATAGAAATAGTTCACTCAAAAATGAAAACTGTCTCTGTAGGCCCATACAATACAAGTGAATGGATGCCAAAATGTTGACGCTCCAAAAAGCACAGCATAAAAGTAATCCATATGACTCAAGTGGTTAAATCCATGTATTCAAAAGTGATATGATAGGTGTGGGTGAGAAACAGATCAATATTTAAGTCAATTTTTGCTAGAAATTATTCTCCCTGCCCAGTAGATGGCATTATGCATGAAAAATGCAAATCACCAAAAACAAAAGAAGAAGAATGTGAAAGTGAAACTGAACAGGCATCAAATGTGATTTTCAGATGTGAAAGTGGAGATTTAGAGTATAAAAAGGACTTAAATATTTATCTGTTTCTCATGTTGTTGTTGTTGAAATTAAGGGGGACGCCACATTGGATCTCGCCTAGGGCACCAAGTAAGCCAGAACTGCCACTGCATACTTTCATGAATAATTTGCTGAACATTTTGACACTGATTTTAGAGAATAAGAGTAAAGTCAAGCAACATCAGGAGGTATACACCTTTATTGCTTTTAACATTATTATATAAATTATCATGTGTGTACTAAGCACAGGTAAGCTGCTTTTCCTCCACCATCTGGCCCAACTCAACCATTCATTTAACAAGTAAACAAATAAATTAGTTTCAGAATGATATATATATATATATATATATATATATATATATATATATATATATATACAAAACCAATTTCAAGCATAAGATAAGCCTAAATGAGAAACACATTAAGTCAAGTGTATCCAAACTTTTAACTGGCAGTATTTTCTGGATAAGTTTATATCTGCAATACATCTGCCATCGGCCAATCTGCTCTCTAGATATCAGCATTGGTTATTTTGAAACTCATAATTGTCAACACTATTTCATTGCTTCTCTGCATAACAAATAAAACAACACTTCTTGAATAAGTAGTTGAGCACTTCACACAGCAATGAAAAAGCTTAGTTTCTCAATTCTTGCTATTGGCTAAGACCATGCATCCATGCTGCTCTCACTTAAAGGACGGCTCTTTGCAGCCTTTTGTGGGGAAAATTAAACATCCAAGCACCACAAGGGCCATATGGGAAACGAGTTAATCAAAGATTATGCTAATGCACATCAGACTGAGAAGAGCTCTGGGCTTTCCAGGCCTGCCTTCCCTTTATGCAATAAAACAGTTATGTGAAAGACATAAATGATGAGACATTATTATTCATAACCAGGAGAAGACGACTACCAAAACCAGATGCCAGAAAACATAGCTGCTATGCTTTTGGACATATTTCCAATTTATTTATATAAAAAAAATATTTCAGATACAGTTTGCTGTTGTCTACTAGTTTAAAATTATATTTGTCACTGTGACAGACAAGTCTGTGAAACAAACTTCTTATATACAGTTAAAGTCAGACACTTTACATACACTTAGGTTGAAGACATTAAAACTTATTTTCTAACCACTCCACAGATTTAATATTAGAAAACTATAGTTTTGGCAAGTCATTTAGGACATCTACTTTTTGCATGGCATGAGTAATTTTTTCAAACAACTGTTTACAGACAGATTGTTTTACTTTTAATTGACAATATCACAATTCCAGTAGGTGAGAAGTTTACACACTAAGCTAATGGTGCCTTTAAGCAGCTTGGAAAATTCCAGAAAATTATGCCAAGCCTTTAGACAATTAGCCTATTAGCTTCTCATAGGAGGTGTACTGAATTGGAGGTGTACCTGTGGATGTATTTTAAGGCCTATCTTCAAACTAAGTGCCTCTTTGCTTGACATCATGGGAAAATCAAAAGAAATCAACCTAGACCTCCACAAATATGGTTCATGTGAGCAATTTCCAAATGCCTGAAGGTACCACATTCATCTGTATCAAACAATAGTATAAACACCATGGGACTATGCAGCCATCATGCCGCTCAGGAAGGAGATGCATTCTGTCTCCTACAGATGAACGTAGTTTGGTGCAAAATGTGGAAATCAATCCCAGAACAACAGCAAAGGACCTTGTGAAGATGCTGGAGGAAACAGGCAGACAAGAGTCCTTTATTTACATAACCTGAAAGGCTGCTCAGCAAGGAAGAAGCCACTGCTCCAAAACCGCCATAAAAAAGCCAGACTACAGTTTGCAAGTGCTCGTGGGGATAAAGATTTTACTTTTTTGAGAAATATCCTCTGGTCTGATGAAACAAAAATGGAACTGTTTGGCCATAATGACCATCGTTATGTTTGGAGGAAAAAGGGTGAGGCTTGCAAGCCCAAGAACACCATCCCAAACGTGAAGCATGGGGGTGGCAGAGGCATGCTGTTGGGGTGCTTTGCTGTAGGAGGGACTGGTGCACTTCAGAAAATAGATGGCATCATGAGGAAGGAAAATAATGTGGATATATTGAAGCAAAATTTCAGACATCAGCCAGGAAGTTAAAGCTTGGTTACAAATGGGTCCTCCAAATGGACAATGACCCCAAGCATAACCGAAATGTTGTGGCAAAATGGCTTAAGTACAACAAAGTCAAGGTACTGGAGTGGCCAACACAAAGCACTGACCTCAATCCGATAGAAAATTTGGCAGCAGAACTGAAAAAGCATGTGTGAGCAAGGAGGTCTACAAACCTGACTCAGTTACACCAGTTCTGTCTGGAGGAATGGGCCAAAATTCCAGAAACTTACTGTGAGAAGCTTGTGGAAGGCTCTCCTAAATGTTTGACCCAATTTAAACAATTTAAAGACAATCCTACCAAATACTAACAAAGTGTATGTATACTTCTGACCCACTAAGACAGGAAATGTTTTCTACAATTAAATTAAACTGAGTTTAAATTTATTTGGCTAAAGTGTATGTAAATCTCTGACTTCAACTGTAAGTCTGTTTACACTATGTCTATTCATACAAATCTTAAATGAAAGCAGCAATTGCTGCTAATGTGAAGGGAACATCTCGATAAATAATTTTGATGCTTTAAATTAATTTACAATCCGAGGAAGTTAACCAAACAATTACATGGGCATATGACTCATCAAGAGTGGACAGAGTGAATTTTATTTCATCTAAAGTTTTCACCCAATGCACAAGAGAGGAGAGTTGGACAAGTTTCTCCAAGTTTGCTTTTGGAGAGGAAAGAACAATACAAGAGACAGAAAACTTTACAGACGAAAACAAAAGCTCTAAAGAGAAAGAAGGTCTACCTTTTCACACATGATTTATTTAAGAAGAGTAGTATGATCTTTAATGCCATATATGAAACAAAACTTGGTTAAACTGAATCCAAGAGGTAATTTCTTTGGGATATCTTTTATATTCTGCTGGTTTTATAATGAGACATTTGCGAATGGAGAGGTTGGATGCGCATACATTTTGAGTATGAGAATAAAGTGAATACTGTATTTTAAAGAAATAGTTCACCCAAAAATGAAAATTCTGTAATTATTTACTATTCTTAATGTTGTTCAAAACCCTTATAGACTTGCTGCCTAACATTTCCTTTTGTCATCCACAAAAAGAAAGTCATATGTGTTTAGAACAACATGAGGTTGAGTAAATGACAGAATTTTCATTTTTGGGTGAACTATCCCTTTAATAAGAAAAAAGAAAAGAAAAACTTTCAAAATCCTGAAGCTATTCTGGGTTATTAAACAGTCAAATGAGTCCCATTAACAGCAAATAGGGAACAAAAGTGAGAAGATTAGAAACCTCAGGGTTTGGGTTCATCCAAAAACACACATGCACACCCTTCACTTCCAACAACCTCCAAGGAGCTCCATAAGCACCAATTTAAGTGTTTAGTTTCCCATAAACCCTTCTCTTTTATGGGGTTAGATCAGCTTTTTATAATTGATCTAAACCTTTCAAGCCAGTGATAAAGTGTGTTCTGAAGAAGAGGGGTGGATGGTAAGACCAAAATTTTATCACAATAACGGCATATCACATTATATTTCAAAATATCCCACCCAATCAACCCAATTGATTAAATAATTTACAAATGGAAGATGCTTCATCTCAGTTGATTTTTGTTTTTAAATGTTGAACTTAAATGGACGCAAAAATAAATTAACAAATAAAAAACAAGAGATATGATTGTTCATAACAAATAAATGATAAGTATGGTGCAAAAAGTGCAAAATGTGCTTCATGTTATGTAACACTTGTAACACAGTAAAACATTATAAATATGATTAGATGAAACACATTCAAAGCTCATGTATAAGATATATGCTCCATGTGACTCCAACCCAGTTTAATTCTATATTAATGCGGCAAGGTGTGATGTTGCATGACAACCTTAAGAGCTTATGCGAAAAAACAGCTGTGGGACAATAGAGCAGTTCAGCCGTGACGTCAATCTGTAGGCAAACCCAGAAGTCTAATTCGTGATTGGTTCTCTTGGGATTTTGCTATGGGTTTTTATAATGGGTTTCTTGAACATGAGTAAAATTAGGTATATTGGTACACATTACTTGACAATATGTGTACGTTTTGTCCTACAACATAAATTACACACAGTCATAACTCAAATGTGAATTTTGAAGCCACTGTGGTGCGTTTTGAAAAAAATATTGAATTTAATAGTGCTTCAAAATTCACGTCTGAGGTATGAATGAGTGTGATTTATGGTATGTTATGTTGCCAAAAGAACCTGGAAGTACCAGGGCAGAGCGTTTGTTTGTGGAAAGTAACTTCATCTATAATTTTCTGGTTGCTGTTGGATTTTTAAAATCAAGCCACTGATATATAGTACCACAGAATCTCTAACACTTTACATATTTTTTTACCATTGTATGTACAGTATATTGTCATACTGCCAAGCCCTACTGGGGAATATGGGCAGCCCTGTAATTGAGACCAAACGCAGAGAGATGATTCACCTCTGATGTGAATGATGGATGTTACGGAGGACGGCTCTGCTCGCAGCTTTGTAGGGATGTAGACAATGCATCATGCAGGCCGAGATGAGAAAAAGAGAAATTGTTTCATTACTTTTCAAGGTGCGTCACGCTGGACTGATATCAGAAGGGGAGAGGGAGGGCGGCAATTAGAGGCTGGTGGAGGCTTGATTTATCAGGCCATAATTTTGATGGAGTATTCCAAAATGATGAAATTATTTAACAAATCCCCTGGTTGATGCTTTGCAGGGTAATCCGATGTGGAGAGGGCAGGAGTGCAAACTGGCTGATTTTGTCCATAAAGCATTTTGGTGTGAATATCCTGGCGAAGAACAGCTTTATGTCTACAGATAAGCACAAAACGGGAGGTTCTGTAAGAAAAGGGTTTTGTAAGAAAAGGTAGAGAGAATAGAGCATGTCATTACATGGCTCTATAGAATACTCAATTCTCATTGGTCAATTGTGGCATTCTACAATTATAAATCTGACTGTTTTCCCAGACAACTGATTCCCTACACAGCTGTGAAAGTTTAATGTCGCTTGTATCATTCTGCAGTCTTTTTCTTCTCACATAAAAAATTATTTAAACTCAAATAAATATTTAATGACTATTTATAACTTATTAGTGTAGCGTATTTATGGGTTTCAATGAAAGTTCGCTAACTGGTTAGTTTAGTGGTGCTGTGTTATGCTATTAGCTTAGCTGTACTGTGTTGACAATAAGGCGTCGGCAGGTTGCGCATGTGCGTTAGTTGCACCGGAAGAGTCTCTTTAGGACATCTCGTGAACTTTCGTCACCATAGCAACCAACAACAGTGATTTGTGATCTGGGTCAACACTAATGAAAATGGTTTAATCGATGCATATGAAAGTCAGCGCGATCCACAATGCACAAATAAAAAGTAATCAGTTAAAGTGCCCAGATTCTCACATCAATATATGTAGTGAATTTGGTATGATAAATGTACACTGCACGGGTTAAAGTGTCATGTATATTACCATTATTTGTAAGGGAAACAGTATGTGTGAGCTAGGAAAAAAAATAAATGGTCCTATTTCTACATTACTATATAAGGACATTTATAATGGAATCAGTCGCGTTTGACAACCATTAAAATATAGATAATTGACTAATAACTAGATTATTTGTCTGAATAAAATTCTCCACCACTGATCTTGTTGTATCAGCTCACAATTTCTACTGTAGGGAATTAGCTTTAATAAGAGAATTGTGATTTATTCTCTTATTGGAGTAATATTATTCTCATGGCTTATTTACAGTAATATTACACATATACTGTAGGTATAGCTTTGAAGCTAAATCTTTTAGAAACAGGGATGAGATTATTTATCAAATATACCACAGTCAAAATATCTTTAAAAGGGAAAAATGAATAATTAATCATAACTCGTTATAATTAATTATGAACATTTGGATCGGTTAATAGATTTAACTTATGGTAGCTGAACTAATATTACAATCAATTATCTGTTCGTCAAGCGAACACTCAGTACTGATTGTCCATCAATTCCCAGAAAGGATATTTTGTGGCCACACAAAAATAACTAGCAGAATAGGGGAAATGCAGTTATGAAAAGAGTCATTTTGACCATTTGAGAGAACCATCGAGCTCTTAATTTAAAAGCACCTTTGTTACAAAGGGGTTTTCATCTTATACTAAAACTATGTTCAGTTAGTTGTTGGTATGATAATTGCAATGCCTTAGCTGTTGAGAGAGCCCGGAAGCAGTCGCTGGAGAACGTCTTGATGGTTCCTTGAATCGATGGTGTTCAAGTTGCAATCAATTTCTTCTGTGTTGAATAAAGAAATTATGATGAACTGTGGTGTTCATTGACTCCATGGTCGAGGTAGTTGAACATGGCTTGAGATGTTGAGGTCTGCCAGCCTGCCACCTTGTGGTCAGCTCAACCAGGGGAAGAGAGAGTCAGGGGAAAAGAGAAAAAGTAAGAGGCGGGACATGTCTTTTAACTTCTACTGGAGGTACCTCCTCTCGAGTCTGTCTTGACGAATGAGAAAGGTACAATTTCCAAGCGGGAAATGTTCTTTTGTTTGGAAGCTGACTCATTTGCATGATTGGGGTTAGTTTAACCCTCTGGGGTCTGAGGGTGTTTTAGGCCCTGGAGAAGTTTTGAAATGCCTTTTTTCAGTTGCTTAAAAACATATTAATGGCTAAAGTCTGATAACACTGTATTCAGCACAAACTGGGCTACAATAATATGTGAGCAACATGTATGTACAGTTTTGTATTTCTGAGAAAATAACGTTTATGCGTGGTTTTTGAAAAAACTAAATTTTTAAGTCATTGAAATAAGGCCATATAACACATACTAAACATTTGTCCACAAGCCTTTTGAGAACTAGATCTTGTAGCCTAGAGTTTTTGCTACAAAATGATATGAAAACCATCCTGACCACTCATTCTAAACAGCATACAATTTAAATACCTGCTTTAGCCAAAACAGCATTTAAATGGAACTAAAACTTGCTTATTAGGAGTCATATTTCAAATGTCAATACTTTGAATCCTGGCTGGCAAGTCTGGAAACAGTCCCACTAGTAAAATATGTACATGTTTATATAAAATAGCATGTCAACTAATAAAAACTAAATGACGTACTCATCTGAAATTGTATCCTTGGCTTGATCAAGTCTCTCTTCAAAATACAAATGTTCATTGGAGTCCCGCTCTTCTTCTGAGGAAAATAAGAAATCTTCCTTACTATCCAGGAGTTTCCTCACCTGTGTATCATTACAAACGCGCAGTAAAGTGAATGAATTGTTTACATCAAACATCACTGTCGGGGGCGTGTACCATTTGCATCGATCGTCTCAGCACACTGGTGGGTGTGATCACATTAGATATAATGAGCTGAGCCTGTAAAAAATGTACATCGCTTTGTTTCATACAGATTACATTGCAGAAGAATATTTGTTTTAAATTTGAATTGTTTTATTTAAAAGTAGATATCTTAAGCTTTCTTTAGACATATGTTTCATGTTTGTGTGATAAGTATTCGCGGTGTTTCAGTTCATTTTTGTGACGTGTTTCAGAAATATGCTCGTGAACACAGAGACTGCTGAAAGCTCACCCTTTTTATTTTCTTTATTTTACAAAAGCACAAGGTTTTGTTGTTATTGTGAGTGTACACAAATAAAAGTAGACCCTTTAAAGTCTCTAATGATGTCTTACACTTATCTGTATGCCCCAATATGACGGTGTATTTTAAGTTGTTTCCGCTGTAATGATGAAAATATCCATCAGGATGCACCGGCGCGTCCGTCGACCCCAGAGAGTTAAGCCCCTTTATGCTCTGATTAATATAGCAAGCATACAATGCATGTTGTCAGAATATTTGCATAAAACAAAAACAGATGTTGACAGACTGTCAATTTAGATTATGGTAACTTTGAAACCTGTAAGGCAATTCAGTTGAGAATGAAGATATGTGCCAGATCTCTTGTTGGCGGACTCTGGAGATGGGCTTGTTACCACGATTACCATCATGGAGACAAAATGTCAAGGTGAGCTGGAAGAAC
Organism: Moxostoma hubbsi; assembly: GCA_032164185.1. Lineage (NCBI taxonomy): Eukaryota > Metazoa > Chordata > Actinopteri > Cypriniformes > Catostomidae > Moxostoma > Moxostoma hubbsi. Next base: position 21,671,815 of record JAVLUX010000033.1, read on the forward strand.
CTGAGCATCTGGATTTTGAGAAGGGAGCCACTCAAATGTCTTTTAAAACATGCAGCTTATAAATCCAATCCTAAACGGAAACTTGGCCACCACATTTCCCTATGCATCTCATCCATGGAAGTGACTTTAAGTTTCCTAGATGACTTCAGTCTCTACTCATAGAAAAATTCAGTTGGGCTGACAGCAGGTTATTGACCTGTTTCAGGGATGTCACATTTTCCCTGCAGCCACCATATTTGTGACCATCAGCGGGAGGAAACAATGTCGGTGAATGGTAAAACACCATTGAAGCAATATAAAAGAAAAAAACTTTTGATGCTTTTGATCCATGCAAATTACCAGAATACAGGTCTGGGGTCAGCACAAATATTGCCAAATTTGACTTTCATGGACATTTAAATATATTTTATCCATGATTTCTCTCCGTACATCAGCTAGACTGATGTGTGACTGGCGAGTGTAGATGCCTACTGGTACATCACCGTAAACTTCTCTCTTTCAGAAGTACAAATGTTTGTGTTGTTTTCTGCTCTGATTTGGTCACAATATTACAGAATATCTGTGATGATCCCATCTGTATGAATGTAAGTGCTACTATTACTCACTACTCATGAAGAATACACAGAAAGCAACCCAAGCATAATAGTGAATAAGACTGTAAAACAGATCAAATTCATGGGCAAGGAAGAGGCGAGAAACCGGCTTGACGTATAATTTAAAGGTTTAATGGAAAACTCAAAAGACAAACACATAAGATAACGGAGTCGGCGGCGAGCCCCTCCCTGCACGCGGTCGGCGGTCTCCAACCCGCTGCGTTCCAGCGGCTAGTGGGGGACTCCCCCGCCCCTGGCAGCGGCCCTAACCACTCCAGGCGGTCGCCAGGAGCCCCTCCTCCCCTCGCGGTCGGCGGCCGTTCCTCCGCGTCCAGGCGGCTGGGCTCCTCCGTCCCCCGGCAGATGGCCGCGGCTGCTCCGCTGGGCAGTGGCGAGAACTCCGCTACGGCGCATCCCTCTTCCTTCCCGGGCTTCGGCACCAATGTAAAACAGATCAAATTCATGGGCAAGGAAGAGGCGAGAAACCGGCTTGACATATAACGTAAAGGTTTAATGGAAAACTCAAAAGACAAACACATAAGATAACGGACATGTCCGGAATTGAGCTCTCTCTCTCTCAATCGCCATCTGCGAGTGGCCTTTATCCTTCTTGACAGCTTAATTAGCCTAATACGGAACCGGGCGTGCGTAATCACGCCCCGGTCCCGCCCTCCACCGTGCCACAAAGACTAATATGTTTAAACTGTAGTATTTTAATGTAATTGTCTGGTGGTGTGAATAAAGTCTGTGCATCATGATCTTATGATGTGTTGTTTATTGACTAACATTAGTATTTACACAATGTAACCTATATATTCACATTATATTGCTTTTTTATTTATTACAATGTCTTACAATTATGACATACTGGGTGTTATGAATAGCATCGTACTATGTGCATATTCAGTTAAGTTGTATCCGAATTGATGATGTTATAAATTTAACTGACACATGTACAAGTAACTGACATGTCTGAATAAAAAAAGCAAAGAAACACAAGTGCTCTCCCCCTTCATCGTTGATTGACTTTTGCGAAATGACGCAGTGTAACTTAAAAGATAAAACTTTATTAAAAGAAAAATACAATTTTGGCTATGGTATGTAAACACCAGTATCAACTTCTCATGATTTATAAATGAAAACTAAAATTTTGCCAGCTTTTGCCACGTCCCACAGCTCAGCACAATGAAGAAATATGGAATATTGGTCACACACTTGGCGGCGCGGTCTGATTGTGTGTAAACAAGCATACTTCCAAGGCACAATGTTGCAAGATTTTTGAAACACTGAACAGAACAAACTACAAAAAGTACATTACATCTGTTAAACATGTTCTGAGGTGTTTGATTACATTTTGGTACAACCTCCTGCTTCTTTCACTTTCTCAAAAGAAAAAAGTGCTTTTATTTTTACATATATTTTCATCTTGACTTTTATTTCTGCATGTCAACTAAAATTATGTGTACTGTCATGCCAGATATTTATTGAAAATAATGACAAATTTAGCATTCACTTTGATAAATGAATGAATTGGGAATAAAGGATTGTTTTTTTAAAAAACAAATGTGCTCAATTTATGAAAATCTGATGTTGTTGACATCTTACTATGTTGACAAGCATAATTTGCATTTCAAACATGCATAAATGCAATAGCCTTTTTCTGGTATTGCTTGCTTCTAACAGGACCTTAAAGTAAGGAATACATCTCTCATCCTATCAGTATATTTGTGTTAAACACATTCTAGTGATCATACGGCCGAAACTATTTCAAATATGTAATTATGCCATTTTCTTTTCTTTTTTTTATCCCATTTTCTCCCAATTTTAGAATGCCCAATTCCCACTACTTACTAGGTCCTCATTGTAGCACGGTTACTCACCTCAATCTGGATGGCAGAGGATGAGTCTCAGTTGCCTCCGCTTCTGAGACCGTCAATCCACGCATCTAATCACGTGGCTCGTTGTGCATGACACAACGGAGACTCACAGCATGTGGAGGCTCATGCTTCTCTCCGCGAACCATGCACATGCACTTATCATGATGCTATTTTCAAAACTAATGGAAGACAATTGTGGGACAATATGTTATTCTACCATGTCTTAAGAACCAGTGTTCCAGCAATGTTGAACACTAATTTTTCCTGAGAAAAATTAAAAATCTGTCACTTACTATCAAAAGCACCACTACATGTTTATCCTTTGATGGCACAATAGGAAGCATGCTTCCTGGCTCCAAAACAATTCCCCAATCAACTTTTTTATGGTTCAGGGCAGCGTTTGCACAAATTAGAGGAAAATATCCTTAACAGGGCCTCTGAGAGTGGACAGCAGTTCGGGTTCGATTAAGATCCTACTGATAGCCAGTGAGTTGCCGGATCTAGGCTGTGTAAATGGCTGATTCAAACATTCACTGAAGTCTGCCAGAGAAAGGAAATACAATTTTATGATGACTTTTTGGGATGTCATAAGGCATTGTGCTTTGGGGCAGAGAAAATATCTTTCTATTAGATATATATATTTTTTTCTCCCATGGAGACCCACAGGCTTTGGAAATTTGATTTTGTGGAAGTGATTTTCAGAAGTAGTGTCAAACACTGCTTCACTGATTTTCAATGGGTTGTTGGAGAATTCCCACCTCCACAGGAGAGAACGAACCACTCTGACAAATATCTTACATTTGAGTTGAAATATTTAATGTCAGAAATTGGGATAAATTACCAACATGACTGTCGTCTCCAAGGTGATACCCAGAGGAGACAAGAGTGCAATTACAGAAAAAGTCTTCTTCAAAATATTTTGAATTATTTTCAGGGCACTTGACATTTTTGAGGCAAAGCTTGTCATACAGCTCATTGCTTTTAAAATGGGTTACAAGTCTGGGTCCATATTGATAAGCTGGAATTCAAATAAAATTTAAACCTGAAAATAGACAAAGATAAAGGAAATTTAAAACAAAGAAACCTTATGACTTAAAATGAATAAGTGTCACCGAAGATTCTGCACAAATACAAGGTAACTAATCAAACAAGTACATTTGTGACACTGACAATGATAAATCCTTTGTACAAAAGGTCAGACTATTTTGGTTCTATTGAAGCACAAGTTTATCTTTGAACATTCTCAAAACATGCAGAATAACATGGATAATCAAGTTGTGGAGTCCATGCCAGCTCAAGTGCATGCAAAAAAGCAAAAGGGGACCAAACAAAATAGTACTGGTATTATTATATCCTCTTTCTCTATATTTCTAAAATTGAAGATCATTTTTCAATTGAACTTTTCACTCAAATATTTATGCTGATACATTATGTAAAAAAATGTTGAATAGAAGGATTTTCAACAGTAGTCTCACATTTAGATAAATGCATCTAATTTCCACTTTCAATGCAACCATGTTTCTACATGAATTGCACTACAATGTATAGTCTGCACACTACAGAGAAGGGTTATAAACCTTTTAGATGTTTAATTTGTGCACAAAATTCAGATACAATTTTCTACTCTGTATGTTTTCAAAATATTTTTATGATATATAACCTATCACAGATGTGTGCAATAACAAATGTAGGAAATGGAACTACCAGTGTGCATGCGTTAACACAATCACTCAATAAGCATAAGATACACATTTTACTTTCTTCAGCACACACATATCTGACATACTAATATGCAAAGGATGTTAATTGCCTCTTTACAATGCTCCTACAGAAAATTATTTGTTTAAACACAAGGCTCTGCCATTCACTCTGAGGAGTAATTTACAGCTAGAATCAGATGCAAGCTTGCTATTTAGAGAAAATTAAAATAAAGAGATAACATGGCATGTTTATATTTGCATATCAGTGTGTGTGAGCACCTCTGCTTGTGCGCCTCAGAGTGTCAACAAAAAACGCTTCTCACTTTGAAAGGAGATTTAACAAAAAACTCGCTTATGAAAAGCCAACATCCAACTAAACAGGTAAAGTTTGTCAAGAAAAACTTCTATGTTCATCAGGCAGAGCATCAGAGGAACAAAGGCAGGAACATCTCGCAGCAGACTGCATACACGACCATCGGCTCCGAAGAAAATTTCTGAATGAAACAGACATATTTCCCCGCCTTTGTACCCGTATGTCCGGGGGCGGGGTATGCAAATACTGTGTGCCAACTTCTCATTGGCCTTTTTTCATAGATCAGAGGCATATTCGGCGCTCAAGAGAGACCCCTAGTGTCGCTTCTTCGACACAACGTCGAAGTGAGCGACAGACGGGGAACAGTATGTTGGTTTGTCCAGCCAAAATAGTAAAAGGGATATTTCACCAAAAATGTAAATTCTGTCATTACATTTAACACAAAATTAGATGTTTGGCAAGAATGACAGCTTCAGTCATGATTAATTTCATTGCAAGAAAAAAAAAGATGATGATTAAGAACCTGCTCAACATCTCCATCTGTGTTCCATAGAAGAAAGAAAGTTATTTGGGTTTGAAACATGGGGTGAATCCATTTAAATTTTTGGGTGAACTATCCTTTTAATGGTAGCTAAATTTATAAAGCACCAAAAAAGTTGTGGTTAACAGAATTTTTAAAGTAAAGTGGGAAAACAAACAAAGGTGTGTGCTCCTCACACAGCGCTGAGTTTAAGGTAGTTTAAAACTGCGCTGTTGCTACGGATACAAGAATAAAGCCTTATGTGAGACTGATATCCGGCCCACGAGAATCAACACTTTCTTGCAGTAATTTTTCTTCCAACTCTTCTTAACAAGAAGCCATGTATAAATGATAATATGCCAGATTTGCACTCCACATAAACATCATTATGCATTATGCATAAATCCTTAATCAGATGCTTTTTGTTTTGTTACTTCACATAGAAGAGACAGGAGTGATACGGTAATTCTTTTCTCACTGTGACAAAGTCATACAAGCTATAAAGACTCAGTTTTTACCTGCAGGCAATCTAGAGCAGTGGTTCTTAGCATGTTACAATAGTACAGCAGGGAGAAAACAATGCTAAATGCAAAAAAATGCAATGCAACTAACAATATAATCATGCATAGTTAGTTTAGCAAAATAAATAGGCTTATCAAATTTTAAAAGGGATGAGAAAATGCTTCCCATTTCTTTTTGATGTTAAAAGAAGTGTGTCCAATAAAATTATACTGTATTTTGGAGCAAATTCATTTGTCACTTGGTAGTTGCTAGCAAATTTATGTAGATACCGATATAGACAGATGGGGTGAAATGCCCTCATCCTCGAAAACCATGACCAAAACTACAAAAGAAAATATAAGGAGAATATTATAAGGAATAAAAGGAGAGTTGTAACAAGGATGTCATTTGTGCAATGAACTAATGGCTGTCAAGAGCATAAAACTATTAAATAAAATTTTGCTTTCTAAACAATTTTGGTAATGTGTTTGGTCGCCACTTGATGTCCAATGCAAAATCTCAGTCATGATCTGAAGTTATGAATGAACAGAACAGCTGTAGCTGGAGGGAAATTATTTTCTGGCTTGCTTCCAGACTGGTTTTACCCTTTTCCATATGGAAGAGGAAGGTGTGTAAAAAAAAACAACAAAGTTTTCATGGTCATAAAAGGAACCATTTTTCTCAGTGGTCCATTAGAAATAAAGAAGAGCGGTTCTCTTCATCATGCAGTCAGCTGCCATAGAAACAGCTGAAAAGTGCACATGACAGGGTGTCCTTCAAGAGATCAGCCTATTCAGGCCAATTACAGCCAATGGAGTTCAATTAAGAGTGAATTTCTTTGCATTTGACACCGGTACCATATGTTATTCTTTTTCAAAGGTTTTACAACCACAATCTGGAAAATGGTTTCTCAGGTGGTGAATACCATCTGAAAGCAGTAGACTCTCTTTTCATTCAGCAATAATTCCTTTTGAGGTATACAGCCACTTATTATACGATTATACCCACAGCTTTCTCAGGAAAGAAACATGATCATTTTCCACTGTCTATCTCTGATCATTAGAATGCTAAACAGCCTTAACAGTTTTTGATGTTCTATTTTTCAGATATCTACAGTATATAGTAATCTCTATTATGATTGCTAACTACCATATCCAGTTCACACCAGAGTCTGTGAGCAGAGCTGAGTGGAAGCAGAGTGGCATTATTTTGACTGGAGCAAGGAGCGTGTTGTTTGAAAATCAGAGCTTTGTGGTTTTCTTTCGCTCCAAGAGTGCTCCACCAACGTTCCATCATGAGCACAACACCTGTTAATGGCCTATAATGCAGCAAGATTTAACCATGTTTTAAGCAGTGTTAAACACTGTGGTAGAGGGAGCGTGGTTGAGTGTCAGTTTGTGAACGGAGAGCAAGATCAGGAGATGACAATGGTAAGGATAATCACCTGTCAATGACATCTCTAACAGCTTTTCGTCATTGCAGTGAGAGTTGGAGATGGATTTAAGGGCAAGCCAGATGCCAGTGAGGGAGAGAGAGTTTCACACACCTCGAGATTTGTTGTTCAAATAAACATTGTGTTTGCCGCTGAAAAGCATGTTTGAGTGTTTACCGCTGGAAAGCATAGTTTTGAGTTTTGCAAAATAAATAACACCTTTGACTTTGAATAAATTAATTTATTAATATTGCATAGACTTTATAATTGATTGCCATCTAAAATTTATTTTAGTGCCATAATTTATGCAATTTACATTTGCAGATGAAGAAGCTCAGCAAATGTAAGCTGAGGTAGAAAGGGGTAGATTTAAAATATTTAAAAGATAATATTCAAAGCTAGTATTTCTTTAAGTAAACTCAGCATTGGACATATACAGTAGTTTTGTTAGTCTTATATAGTCTTGATAAAAAAGTGTGGAACATTCTGAGAATTTTTTATTAACATTTTATTCGTTCACAGAATTATAGGGCAAGATTAATATATAAATTAAATAAAGAAATGGCAAGGATAATAACAATAATACAAAGGCGGGGGGTACATACATAGCTCCGTGGTAAAGATGCTGGCTACCACCCTTGGAGTTCGCTAGTTCAAATCTCAGGGCATGCTGAGTGACTCCAGCTGGGTCTCTTAATCAACCAAATTGGCCCAATTGCTTGGGAGGGTAGAGTCACACGGGGTAACCTCCTCATGATCACTATAATGTGGTTTCAGTGGGGCACATGGTGAGTTGTGCATGGATGCCGTGGTGGATAGCGTGAAGCATCCACACACGCTATGTCTCCGCGGTAACACGCTAAACAAGCCACATGATAAGATGTGCGAGTTGATGGTCTCAGACGTGGAGGCAGCGGAGTTTCTTCCTCCACCACCTGGATTGAAGCGAGTCACTACGCCACCATAAGGACTTAAGAGCACATTGGGAATTGGGCATTACAAATTGGGAGAAAAAAATAATAATAAAAATACTTGTATTTATTTGATTTAATTGTATGTCTTTTTTTTCTCAATGGATTTATTTATATTGTCGACAATATAATAGTAAGACAATTTAAATAATTTAATACAGACTTTAATATAGCCTAAAGCAAGTGTTCTAATAAAGCACTTTAATACTTTTCACCTAGCATTGAGTATATAAGTTTCCTTTTCGCAAGTGAGTTTCTCCTGCACTGATGGTTCTTCCAGCGTGAGTTATTTCATGCAAATTGTAATTAAAATAAATCTTACCTTACACTTCACAGCAGATGCAATGTAGTACAGACTATATCACAGCGGGTGCACCTAAGGTCAGATTTTATATTATCAAACATATAATGTGGTTTTTAGATGTTTATTATGATTGATTATGATAGATAAGATGTGATCGCGAATGCACTTGACGGCTATGCATGCCACCATATTTTCTTTGCAATGCAAGATGGGATTCTGAGTTTGTATTGTCATAGAAGGATACAAATGTATCTTAGCCCATGTCTTAGCCCAGCCTAGTGTAATCACACCGGTTTGATCGTACGTGCAAAAGGGTTAATAAATCTTCTGCAATGAGGTTTGTGATATTTAAAAGCATACTGAAATAACTTTACAGTGGAGAGGTAGTTAGGCTCAAATTTTGCCCACTACTGGGCGGACTACGGAAGTGATAAGGTAAATTAGGCTTTGTTGTAGTGGAGGTGGTGAGATGCAAATGTCTACCGCGGTGTGACATCATAATGTGAAGGTAGTAGGGAATGAGTCATTTTGGCAGCTTGGTTTCAACAAATGCTCTTTTTGCAGTTAGGAGGATGTTTTGAGTTCTGAAACTTACAGTATGTTTTTATAGTACAATGACCTCTTATATGTCAAAAGAACAAGGAAAATTTGATTCCTCATGTCATGACCCCTTTAAGAAAAGCCTGCAGTGCACACACACTCACCTCAGGCAGCCGGTGGCATTGCGAAGGACTTGGGATGTGTGCATTTGTAGCTTGCGGTCCTCCTGGTGTGGGGAAACATCCCAGGTGGAATGGGGTATAATCACTGTGTTGGTCAAAACCGCTAGAGCATCCTGGATAATAGGCATCTTCAGAGCATCACATGAGGAAAGGTTCCACAATACACCTACACAGGAAAACATTTGTGAAACGTTTAGCATGAATCAAGGCACAGTTGGAGAGAGAACTTTCTCTCTGATAGGGTATAAGTACAGCCACAATCAGTATTAAGGTGTGTTCACAGTGACGGTGATTAAACCGTTGGAGATCGACTCTGCTACAGTCTCAGAGAGACCAAATGTAAAAAAAAATTGTTTAAGTCCCCGGAAACATAAATCAGGCATATGTGGTATCATTTGAAAGATTAGAATCTGAACTTTTTATAGAATACAACTTCTGCATTTATGTTACATAAAATAACAAAATAAGGGCTGAAAACATCTACATCTCAAATAAGCACCACCTAAAATTAATGTGGTAGAAAATATGAATATAAAAGTCACAAAGCACTTAAATGGACAAGTCACATATCAGATGAAAGCTCTAAATAACTGGAATGTGACTATAGAGTTCATGTTGTTGCCTTAATACAACAGTTTAAAAGATTGTCTAAAATATCACAAAGTGAAATAGGATCAACATCAAATACAAACTTCTCTTTATGTGCAGATCACTGCGGCTGTAAGCTCCAAGTAGACTCAAACTTTAAATCTGCTCTTATCTTAGGCAGTTTTGTAAAAGAAAAAAAAAAGAAAAAAAAACAAGAGCCATTTTAATAATAATCCAATTTTATGTCTTAGATGTCCAGATCAAAATATGCAGTCCAGCAGGAAAAGCATGCTAAGAAATCATTGGTTATTGACTATTGGGTGATAAAATGTTATATAGAATTGCAAAGCAGAGGATCTCAGATTTCCAATGACATATACTGTAGATGCTTCTAGTCCACTCAGAGGCCGTAATATTTAATGAAACAATGAGGGTGGTGCAAGAAATAAAAGTTAGTATTAAAGCTAGTATTTCTATGGATGAACACATCTGTGAGGGCTGAGTTTCATTAGAGCACCACCTACATTTCTGATCTGCATATTGTGATGAAAGGTGATAGAGAAAAACTTCTTCTTCCTAGTACTTGCTGCTATCTATCAATTACTTTTTTCTTCTTCTCATTTTTAATCCCCTTTTCTCCCCAATTTGGAATGCCCAATTCCCAATATTTAATAGGTCCATGTGGTGGCACGGTTACTCACCTCAATCCGGGTGGCGGAAGACAAGTCTCAGTTGCCTCCGCTTCTGTGACAGTCAACCTGCGCATTGGCTTATCACATGGCTCGTTGTGCATGACACCGTGGAGACTCCGCATAATTTACCACGCTCCACATTGAGAGCGAGAATCACTTATCGCGACCATGACGAGGAGGTTACCCCATGTGACTCTACCCTCCCTAGCAACCAGGCCAATTTGGTAATACTCAGCACATCCTGGATTCAAACTCGCAACTCCAGGGGTGGTAGCTACCCATCAATTCTTCAAATCCCAAGCTTTTTCTTTCCCTATAAAGTTTACTTCTGTTTCGATAGAATTGAAACCTTGTGAATTTGAATTTAATCTGTATCAAAATGCATTTCATCATATTTGAAATTTACATAATTTAAACACATTTGGAGATTTTTTTAATTTTCCATTCAAGTAGTCCTGTAGGCCTACTTGCATGACTATAAACCTTATTCATAGCAGTACCATCTTTGATTTTTTATTTACAACAAGGCTGTATAAAGTCTCTTCAATAGGTTGTATTGTTGTTTAAAATGTTTCTGAATCGTTCAACTGATGAAACATTGAAAAAACATATTTCCAAGAAATTTCAGTAGACAAAAAATCTCACAACACAACATGAGTTATTAGATGAAAATTAGAGCTTTTTGATACTGTTATACAGTGCATCTCATTGAAGAGATGTAAGCCTATCCCACACAGCCTTGTTTTCATTCCTGGCAAAAATCAAAGATGGCGCTACTGTGAATAAGGTCTTTGCATATATAGAAAATAGCTGCCCAGGGGCGTTGCCAATATGTCCACCAAGTGGACTAATTTGCCTTAAAGGGAATTTGGTACTGCACAAGAAATAAACTGTGTTTCGTCTATCATTACTCTTTCAGAGGAGTAAAAAATTCATAGAATCAGGGCCGGCCATAGGGTTTTGGGGGCCCTAAACAAAAATAGAGTATGGGGCCTAACAGGTTTCTGAACCAGCCAAAAAGAAGAGAAATTATATATTTTCTAAATAAAAAAGCTCTCATTTCAGAGAGGGAATTTTACCAATATGTTACCAGAACATTAGGGCCATTCACTAGCAGTGTCATCGGTGGAGATGGTTTGTGGTCCTGTATCGAAATACTTTAATAGTGCTCCTGAGGAGAAGGAGGAAATTATACATACAAAATATGGATGGAAGGAGCATTACAATTAACCATCTGGGGTCTGAGGGTGTATTGGTCCCTGGAGAAGTTTTGACATGCCTTGACATTTGTGCTTTTTTCAGTTGCTTACAAAACACATTAATGGCTAAAGTCTGATAACACTGTATTCAGCACAAAGAGGGCTAAAATAATATGTGAGCAACATGTGTGTACATGTTTGTAGTTTTTAGAAAATAACTTGCATGGTTTTTGAAAAAAGGCCATATAACACATACTAAACATTTGTCTACAAGACTTTTGAGAACTGGATCTTGTAGCCTTAGTCATTAGTAAGATGTTTTTGCTCACCAAGGCTGCATTTATTTGATCCAAAATAAATAAATGTTAATTTTAATTGTTTTATTTAAAAGTAGACATTTTAAGCTTTCTTTAGACATATGTTTCATGTTTGTGTGATAAGTATTCGCAGAGTTTCAGTTAATTTTTGTGGTGTATTTCAGACATATGCTCATGGAGACAGAGACGGCTTAAATGCACCCTATTTATTTTCTTTATTTTTCAAAATAACAAGGTATTGTTGTTATTGTGAATGTACACAAATGAAAGTAGACCCTTTATAGGCTCTAATGTTGTCTTACTCTTATCTGTATGCCCCAAAATTGACAGAGTATTTTAAGTTGTTTCCACTGTAATTACAAAAATAATCCAGCACAGAAAAAGTAGTAAACAATATTAAAAGAGGCCATGCTTCTGGCATGCACTATCATCTGATTCGGGAAAACAGCATATCTCTGATCCAGGTGGGTACATTCGCTTCATGATGGCTGGACGTCTGTTACCTTGCTACTGCTCCTGGCAGTTGACAAACGGAAACAGCAGAGTGCTGCGCGCAGCGCGCATCACCCTCTCGCACCCATGCAATTTAAGATCCTCCATCCTAGTTCCAAAATTAGGTTTAAGAAATTTAGAAAAATATACGAAACAAAACATACTATGTTTCACTGATTCGGTTATGTGTTTTGTTTATTAGAGTAATTGATGTGTAAAAAATTAAATAATTGTGGTGGTGGTGGTGGGGCCCCGAACCAATCGCAGGGCCCTAAACAAATGTTTAGTTTGTTTATTGGGTCGGGCCGGCCCTGCATAGAATACTGTCGATTCTGTGGTTGAGTTAGATTGTGACATGCTTTGACAATATTTCACAAAGACTCTGACAGAAATTGAACGCCTGAATAAAAAAAAAGCATAAAATGACAAGTAGTAGAGCCTGCAGTCTTACATTACGATGGCTGTGTAGCAGCATTTTACCAAACTATTTAGAAGAGTCCAACAAGACTCCTTTCAAAACAAACTGTGTGAGCAATCTGATTCACAAGATACAATTCACATACAACAAGTAATGCAATGAACCTTTACATTATATTTCCGAGACTATTCAAAGATACATTGGGATGAAAAAAAGCCATTTCTAAGCTGGATAAAATCTTATAACAGTGTTAAATTTTACAGACTATTAAAAACACAGGTTTGCTATATTATAGTATTATAGTATTCTCTGTTATCCTTTTCAGTGCAGCCATTAGAGATTTGTGAAAACCATTCTTGCAGAAACATCATGTTTGCCCAAGACAGCAATTTGATAAATAGAAACTAAACAACAGAGAAACAACTGAGAAGAATGGGGAATCATTAGTAATTACATTTTTGTTAAGGGATGGTTAATGACAGAGAAATAAACAAGTGAAACACCTTTCGTTCTCCATATATTCATATGTTTTCTAATATATGCCATTAAATTCCAGCTATGTTGGAAAATCTGAAGTATAGCAAGGGAAAGCTTATATATTTGCATAGATTTTTGAGCTCCTGTGTGGGAGGTCTACACTGTTTGAACATATTTTACAGTCAGGCAGTGAAGTCCTAAGCTATGTTTGGCAATCCACTCCAGTAACACAACAGTCTGATGGCTAAGCAGCTGTCATCTTTAAGACTGGCGAGAAAAGCCACTGTTTATTTGGAGATCAATTTAGGTGACTGGATTTGACAGCAAACCATGTGCCTAATTAGAATTTCAAAAACATGCTAATTACTGCATCTCTTCCTCCAGACCCAAAGACAAATTAAAACATTTTAAATTCAAAGAAAAATAAATAAAAAACAAAATAAAAAAATCAGTTAAGCATCCCATGGTAGCTGGACCGCTGGGATGTCACACATGTAAGCAAGTTATTTCAAAACAATACAAAAACCATGCAATAAATTGCTGTTGTTTCCTTGGTGTTGACTCTCTGCATAAACACAATTAAGAGTTCGATCAGGTTGTAAGCAAAGGAAACAAAAGTAAACCTGTAGGTCTATTTAATACAGCATGCAACTAAATCACAAGACTGGCTAGGCTCAGAATGGAACACTAGCAAACAACTAATCGCACAGTATGTAAAGGAGAGTGGGGTAAGTTGCCCCACTATTTACAAGAATTCTTAATGTTGATTTTCTAGTTACAAACCAATAAAAGAACACCCAGGCCAAAAACGGCATTTATGATCAGCAACAAAAAATTAGGGCACATTTTAAGTTGCAACCAGTAACTCTTATTAAAGGTTATAGGAGGTCAATCAATACTAGCACATCCTGAAAATGAGAAATAACAAATTTAGCCATGCTAGCATTGCGGCTAATTATCCTAACCTGGACTCATCAATATCTCACCTGAGAGAGCTCACTGTCTGGGGTGCTAATTTAGTCTGACAGATGCTTAATCTGAAAGGATATATCTAATTTCAACACACACCTCCAGAACATAACAATGTCTAGTCACTGTAAAGATTTTTTTTGCAACTATACCACTAGAATTATGTCTGAACCAGAGATTATTTAGCAGAGGAGAGCCACTTCTTTTAAAATGAATGGGAGAAATTGGAACACCCAACAGTCAACAGATGTAGAAAGAAAGTCCCTCCTTAACAGTAAGAGCAATCACCTTTTAAATACAGACATCGCCTGTCAATCAACTCAAGAACTTGCATGTGCATTGGCTATACAAGCCAGGTAAAGAAGCACATTTTATTGTTGTCAGATTTTTACTACACATGTTCTTTGCTAGTAATCTTGACAAGCATTTAGGAGATTTCGGCCTTTCCCAATTCAAGTAGATAGGAGCTGGACTGTTATGACTGGAAATAGCCTCCCGAGAGCATTCCAAAGATGTGGACTGACTTGCTAGAATGACTTTGGTCTAAACACAACAATTACATTTGAAGCAGAAAACACCATATGAGAGTGAGTAGAAGCTAATATTCAAGCTATAATTTTAGCCTCTTCCTGTCTATTAAGTTCATATTGGGTTATTTTATGAACAAAATCTATGCAAAACTCTCTTAGTAGAGAGCATTAGAGAGCCTAAATATTGAATAAACAAACATTAATGATAACATTTGATTTGAGTTTGAATTCTGTGGAGTTTTTGAAGGAATTCTGCATCTAAAGATTCTGTGCATTTAAATGACATTCATTCATTTTGCAGACATTTTATGCAAAGCGACATAGAAGCCAACAATATTAGCAATGCTGAAATACTGAATTTCTAGAGTACACCAGAAAAGCACAAACTATATGTTTATTTAATTTTTTTAATTTAAAGGAATAGTTCATAAAACATTGAATTCTGTAATTATTTACTAGTGCTCATGTGGTTCTAAACTCATTTTTTAATCAGTGAACAACTTAAATTTTCATTTGTTCCTCACACAATGCTAGCCTATACTGTATGGGTTTAGAAGACTTGAAAAATAGTGCATGAGTCATACTGTATGTCTAGTTATAATATCCCATTTTTGTAGCATGACAGATGTGTAACTACATACTGGCATTGTATGGAAATAGCTAAATAAAGATTCTATAAATGTTTCTACATTTGTGTTCCAAAAACCCCCCCAAAAAACAAAAAACAAACAAACAAACAAACAAACATATCTTACAGGTTTGGAACAACATGAATGTGGCAAATAACATAAATAATTGAGATTCAGAGAGAAAGAGCAAGCGAGAAACAGAAAGAGGAAAGATAATGATAGAATACAAATGAGATTCAAACATTCAAAAGTTTAATCTCACTTCGTACTGTGCTGAATTAATGGCCTCACAGGGGTGCTGTTACTGTGAGAAATGTGAACAGCTTTCTGCTAAAATGCACTCTGCGTCACTCAGCACTACGAGACATGTTAAAACAAGCTAATGTCAGAATGAAGGACATATTCTAAAAGCAGCTATGATGACGAATCACAGAGCATGAAGCCCTACAGATTGGAGGCAACCTTCAGACTTCTATGAAATGCCAATAAAAATGGTTTTAGATGGAGTACAATGTCACGCTGAAGGAAATGTAAGGTTCCCAAAAAGTATCTAATGTCAACTCCCCACGAGCTGGGGGAGGTCATGGGTAAGATACAGAACTTCTTTTGTCATTCAGTTTCTTTTTACTTTTACTTTCTTAAGTCTTTGACAAAATAATACATTCTGAGATTGAAAGAATAACCTTGATTGCTGAAGAGAGAGGGTATCTAATCAAAGACACTGCTCATAAGGGATGGAGAGCAAGAGAGAGAGGGAAAAAAGAGAGAGGAAGGCTCTTGCTAGAGCACTACAAGGACATAATTGCCGTAAGTGTTGACATTGACCAAGGTTATATCTCATGCCAGCAGAACACAGGCCTAGATTTAGACTGCATCATTTCAGCAGGGTCTCACACTGTATGGAGGGGAAAATCTTGCAGACAAACTCACAGACAATGTTTGCACATGTGTCCATGTGTGGAGCGGATTAAGATGGAAATTGTTAAATTCCGCTAATGTTACGGCAAACCATAGATTTAATGGACATTTACAAATACAGTACTGTGCAAAAGTCTTAGGCACATAAGATGTTTCACAAAAACATTTTTCTTAAGATGGTTATTTATATCTACTACTTTAGTGTGTCAATAGGAAATATACATTTTATACTCCCAAATATTCCTTTTGCAAATAGAATAGAATAGAAGAACAGGGAGCCCTGCAACAGATGGCATGGCCCTCACAGAGCCCCCACTGAATATCGGGTCAGTCTGGGATTACACAAAGAAACATAAGTAATTAAGACAGCCTAAGTAAATAAAAGAACTGTGGCCCCGGTTCGCTCAGTACAAGGTCCACCCCTTCAGCATATCCCTCTCCCCTTGCGTCTTTACGAAGGTCGCAGAGGCAGCCCTTACCCTGCTCCGGGAAGCAGGCATCTGCATACTCAACTACCTCGATGACTGGCTCATCCTGGCCAACTCCCGAGAGTTACTATGCGCCCACAGGGACCAGGTACTCGGGCACCTCAGCCGTTTAGGGCTTCAGGTCAACTGGGAAAAGAGCAAGCTCACCCCGGTTCAGAGCATCTCTTTTCTCGGCATGGAGTTAGACTCAGTCTCAATGTCAGCGCGCCTCACCAACAAGCACGCGCAGTCAGTGCTGAAATGCCTCGCCTCGTTCAGGCCAGGCACAGCGGTCCCCTTCAAACATTTCCAGAGGCTCCTGGGGCATATGGCGTCCTCCGCGGCGGTCACATCGCTCGAGTTGATGCATATGAGACCGCTTCAGCACTGACTCCAGACTCGAGTCCTGAGATGAGCACGCACCGTGTGGTCATCACCCCCGCCTGCCGCCAAACATTCAAACCCTTTCTACAGACAGGAGTCCCTTTGAAGCAGGTGTCCTGATGCGTCCTGGTCACTCCTGACATCTCCAAATTGGGTTGGGGTGCCGTGTGCAACGGGCAAAGGGGCCCTGCTGTGCTGGCACATCAATTGCCTAGAGTTGTTGGCTGTACATCTTGCCCTGCAGAGGTTTCTCCTCTAATTCAGGGCAAGCACGTCTTGATCCGATCAGACAGCATCACCACGGTTACGTACATAAATCTCCAAGGTGGCGTACACTCTGCCACATGTCACAACTCGCCCATCGTCTCCTTTGGAGCCAGCAGCAACTCAGGTCGCTGCGTGCCACTCACATCCCCTGCAACCTTAACGTGGTAGCGGACACGCTATCTTGGCAAAGCTTGCCCAGCGGAGAGTGAAGGCTCCACCCCAGTCGGTCCAGATGATTTGGGAACGGTTCAGCAAGGCACAAGTAGACCTGTTCACCTCCCGAGAGACCTCCCACTGCCCGCTCTGGTACGCCCGAACGGAGGCTCCCCTTGGGGCAGCTGGCCCACGGGGCTGTGAAAGTACGCATTTCCCCCAGTGAGCCGGTGCTGTGCAAGGTCAGGGAGGATGAGGATCAAGTCACTCTAGTGGCCCCCTATTGGCTCACTCGGACTTGGTTCTCAGATCTCGTGCTCCTCGGGTAAGCACGACTTAATTATCAGGTTCCTAAGAGGCGACCGTAGGTTAAATCCCTCCCGGCCAAGCCTGTTCCCCTCCAGGGATCTCTCAGTGGTCCTCTCAGGCCTTCAGAGACCCCCCTTCGAGCCACTAGAATCAGTTGAACTCAAGACCCTCTCCCTGAAGACGGCCCTCCTGATCGCACTCACCTCCATCAAGAGGGTTGGGGACCTGCAAGCGTTCTCTGTCAGCAACACCTGACTGGAGTTCGGTCCGGCAGACACTCATATGATCCTAAGACCGTGACCGGGCTACGTGCCAAAGGTTCCTACGACTCCCTTCAGGGACCAGGTAGTGAACCTTCAAGTGCTGCCCCGGGAGGAGGCAGGCCCAGCCCCTTCGTTGCTGTGTCCAGTATGTGCTTTGCGTATCTATTTGGACCGCACGCAGAGCTTTAGATGTTCTAAGCAGCTCTTTGTCTGTTTTGGTGGACAGCGGAAAGGGAACGCTGTCTCCAAACAGAGGCTTTCCCAATGGGTAGTGGACACAATAACATTGGCCTATCATACCCAGGCCATGCCCAATGCGGGTCCGAGCACACTCGACAAGAAGTGTTGCGTCCTCGTGGGCAACACCCAATACCTTTACGAGATTTTACAATCTCAGGGTTGAGTCGGTTTCGTACCATTTTTTCTCAGGTCCGAGCCGGTGGAACTCAGTAACACGCTGACAACTGACTGGGTGGACCGCTTGCACCTAATGCTCTTTCCCTCCGCTGAGGTAAAACAGAGCACTCTTATCCCAGGAGATCCCCCTAACTCGGCTCCCTGGATGATTCCTCCCGAGCCCTCTGGTCCGTGAATTCAGTGGAGGAATTTGCCGACCAAAAACCAATGCAAGTATTCAATCTACCCTGTACTGGAATAGGTGCTCCACAGGTAGGGCTCCTACGTGGACTTCCCCCTGTGTGTATTTTCCGCAGTACGGTACCCTTGCGAGGGGACCCGCGTCTCCCTTAGGCAGTTCCCACCGCCCCCTGGTCGCTGTGTCTGTAGAAACTCCTATCTCCCAATGAGGCAGGATCTACCACCGCGCACCTTTCCACATGTGACCTAAAAGCCCATGTGATGTATCTCACCACTCTTTACCTCCCCCACAGTGGGCAGGTGTGGTCTCCGCAGGGTCTTTCCCACCTGAAAGAATAGGAACTGGGAAAGATCGCCTTACCCAATGCGTAAGATGGCCCCAGCCGCTTTAACTCTATGCGAGAAACATAGAGAGAGAAAAGGCACGGTTGGCGCGGCCTGGTCCCATGCTTGGCACGTCGCCTTGTCCCCCCCTATCGGGGATAAAGAACCAGAAGGTTTTGACAATTGTATGGGCCGTTGGGGAAGGGTACGTACAGTCTGACACAGTTGGTCATTTTGGCACATGAAATACCTGCCTGCTCCTGTGTCAGCAGCCCACGTATGCGTTCAGCACATGGCGTGATTTCAATTGGACACCTAGTGTCGCTTCTTCGACACAATGTCGAAGTGAGCGCCAGACAGGGAACATCTAGGTTACTGTTGTAACCTCCATTCCCTGATGGAGGGATTGAGACATTGTGTCCTCCTGACCACGTCGCTGAACTGAGCCACTGTTGCGGCCGAACCTCATTGTCGGCTCCTCAGAAAAATCCTGAATGAAACAAATGCATTTCCCTCCCTTTATACCCGTATGTCCGGGGGCGGGACATGCAAATTCTATCTGCCAATTTCTCATTGGCCTTTTCTCATAGATCAGAGATGCAAAAGGCACTCAAGAGACACTCCTAGTGTCGCATGTTCGACACAACGTCTCATTCCATCCATCAGGGAACGGAGGTTTCAACAGTAACCTAGGCGTTAAAAACAACAACAAATGCAAAAATATATAAAAAAAAATTAAGGTGCTCAATTACAGAATGCTTTAAATATGAGATAAAACACTCTGATACAGTCATTAAAGCTGTATGCTAGAGCACTGCAGCATCAGACAAATGCCAGATGCTGAGATAAGTGAAATTAGGCTAACAAAGCAAGAATCTATAATATAACCATACAACAGCATGGAGTACTGAAATTCACACACTTCTCACTGCCAAAGTATTCAGACAGTTTCTCGAGGGACATTCTGTTGTCTGTGTTTCTTGATAGATTCCTCTTTCTGTTGACCAATATTCCATCTGTTCTTCATGTTATTCATAAAAGAACATGTTCAAGTTAACAAAGCCTCTATTTATCTTTTATGTTGGCACTGTAGAGCCTGTAGTACTTCTTACAAATCTGTCAAAATATGATATATGCTTTATTATGTGTATGGATACATGATAAATGATGGGTCAAAGGAGTTAAAGCCTCACAATTTATCCTCTCATAAAACATTTATTAGTATGCTGCACATCACAGACCGCAATGCAATGTAAAAGGTTAATAACTGACGTAATCAAGTCAGAACAAATTTCACAAAATAATTTGGTTTGAATTGAGGAAATCAGAATTGCAGACATAAGTTACTGAGCATGTTAGGAATGGATGATATAGCTAATGTTTTTCAGCCTACTGATAAACATCTCAATATTTATAATTTGCCTCAACATTTATTAAAATTGTAAAATATCTTAATAAGGTGTCAGAAAAGACTTAAAATGTTAAATGCAGTAAAATTCTGTAAAAACATAAGGGACTTCTTCTAGAAAATAATCAAGACATGCTGCCAATATTTTCTCTTTAATTTTCAACAATACTTTCAACAAAGCCCAAAAATGAAAATATAATTTAATTTACTTACCCTTGTGTTATTCCAAACCTTTATGATTTTCTTTCTGATGCGAAAAACAAAATTAATTTTAAATGAAGAATATTTAATGAATATCCTGGTCCATCTTTTTAATGCAACGGCAGATTATAGTGACTTGCTTTAAAACATAAAAAAAAGGACCGAAAGGTATCATACAAGTAGTCCATGCAGATCATGTGTGAGTAAATTATGACAGCATTTTAAGTTTTGTTTGAAATATTATTTTAATTTTATATATCCAGCAAAATCAATCAATTAAAAATGTTACTTAATACATTTTTGAATTAATTACATGACATGTGATAAATTAATCAAATTAATTGCAATTCATGTAATATTTGCCAAGAAGGACCCCCTAAATAACAACAATTCAATATCAAATCAAATCAAGTCACTTATTGTCACACTACAGTGTACACGAGTGCAACAGCCGGTGAAATTCTTGTGTGCAGTTCCGAGCAACATTGCAGTAATGACAGTGACAAGACATAAACCACTTTACAATAACAACATATTTACACAAAACAATTTACATAACAAATGTACACATACCTACACAACAATTTACATAACAAATGTACACAATACACACAATGTAGAATACACATACACTAGATAAGGGTATAAATATATATATATACACTAACTGAATTGGGAGAATATATTGACAGAGTGATGATTAATAAAGTGCAGTGCTGATTGTAGATCGTGAGAGATCATGTGTTCAAAAGTCTTATTGCTTGGGGGAAGAAGCTGTCATGTAGTCGGGTGGTGCGGGTCCTGATGCTGCGATACCGCCTGCCTGATGGAAGCAGTGAGAGCAGCCCATGACTCGGGTGGCTGGAGTCTTTGATAATCCTCCGAGCTTTATTCACACACTGTCTGTTATATATACCCTGGAGGGAGGGAAGCTCACCTCCGATGATGTTTCTGGCCGTTCGCACCACCCTTTGCAGGTCTTTGCGGTTGTGGGCGGTGCTATTGCCGTACCAGGCGGTGATGCAGCCAGTCAGGATGCTCTCTACGGTGCTGGTGTAGAACCGTGTGAGGATGTGGTGGTTCATTCCAAACTTCCTCAGCCGTCTCAGGAAGAAGAGGCGCTGGTGAGCCTTCTTCACAACGGCCTCAGTGTGGACGGACCATGTGAGTTCCTCAGTAATGTGGACACCGAGGAACTTGAAGCTGCTGACTCTCTCCACCGGTGCTCCATTAATGGTGATGGGGCTGTGTTCTCTGTCTTTCTTCCTGAAGTCCACCACAAGCTCCTTGGTTTTACTGACGTTGAGGGAGAGGTTGTGCTCCTGACACCAGCGTGTCAGAGTGTGCACCTCCTCTCTGTAGGCTGTTTCATCATTGTCAGTGATCAGACCTACAACCGTCGTATCGTCAGCAAACTTAATGATGGCATTGGAGCTATGTGTCGCCACACAGTCATGTGTGTACAGGGAATACAGGATTGGGCTGAGAACACAGCCCTGTGGTGCTCCAGTGTTGAGGGTCAGTGATGAGGAGATGTTGCTGCCCATTCTAACCACCTGACGTCTGCCTGACAGGAAATCCAGGATCCAGCTGCACAGCGAGCTGTTTAAGCCCAGAGCCCGGAGTTTCACATCAAGCTTGGAGGGCACTATGGTGTTGAATGCTGAGCTGTAGTCTACAAACAGCATTCTCACATATGTGTTCCTTTTTTCCAGGTGGGAGAGAGCAGTGTGTATTGTAGATGCAATGGCATCATCACTGGAGTGGTTGTTGCGGTAGGCAAACTGCAATGGATCCAAAGAGGTGAGCAGAACAGAGCAGATGTGATCTCTGATCAACCTCTCAAAGCATTTGCTGATGATGGGGGTGAGGGCAACAGGACGCCAGTCATTTAAGCAGGTGATTTTTGATTGCTTCGGTACAGGCACAATGGTTGATGTTTTGAAGCATGTGGGGACTACAGACAGGGATAGGGACAAGTTGAAAATGTCCGTAAAAACACCAGCCAGTTGGTTCGCGCATGCTCTGATGACGCGGCCCGGAATGCCATCTGGACCCGCGGCTTTACGAATGTTCACCCATCGGAAGGATCGGGTTACATCCGCAACAGAGACGGAGAGTGAACCAGCCTCTGTAGTATCGGCCGCGAGTGCTCTCTCCGTGAGGGCGGTGTTGTTGTCCTCGAAAGGAGCATAAAATGTATTAAGCTCGTCCGGGAGAGAGGCAACGGTGTTCATGGCGGAGTTTTTATTCTGTTTATAGTCCGTGATGGTGTTAATTCCCTGCCACATACTTCTGGAGTCAGTGGTGTAGAACTGTTCTTCAATTTTGTGCCTGTACTGGCGTTTGGCTGCACGGATGGAGTTATGGAGGGCATAACTGGCTTGTTTTCGCTCCTCCGCGTTCCCGGAATTAAAAGCGGTGGTCCGCGCAGTAAGTGCCGCGCGAACATCGCCGTTAACCCAGGGTTTCTGGTTGGGGTAGATCCATATATTTTTTGTCGGAACAACGTCCTCTACGCACTTCCTGATGAAACACGTTACGCTATCAGCGTAAACCTCGATGTCGTCATCGGAGGCAGACCGGAACATCTCCCAGTCCGCGTGATCAAAACAGTCCTGTAGCGCAGAGTCTGATTGGTCCGACCAGCACTGGATCATTCTAATGGTGGGTGATTCCCGTTTCAGTTTCTGCCTATAAGCGGGCAGAAGCAGAACGGAGGAGTGGTCGGATTTACCAAATGGTGGGCGGGGGAGGGATTTGTAGCCATCCCGGAAAGGAGAATAGCAATGATCCAAAACCCGGTCCCCTCATGTGTTAAAGCTGATGTGTTGGTGGTATTTTGGTGCTATTGTTTTAACGTTGTCTTTGTTGAAGTCCCCGGCAACAATGAACGCGGCCTCAGGGTGCGCGGTTTCCTGCTCACTTATACTGCCATACAGTTCCCTAAGTGCCCGGTCTGTGTCGGCTTGTGGGGGGATGTACACAGCAGTGATAATGACCGCTGTGAATTCCCTCGGTAGCCAGAATGGTCGACACAGAAGCATGAGAAATTCCAGATCAGGAGAGCAGAAAGACCTGATAAAATGTACATTCCTCTGATCACACCATGATTTGTTGATCATAAAACATACACCTCCACCTCTGCTTTTACCTGAGAGGTCTTTCGCTCTGTCCGCTTGGTGCACGGAGAAACCGTGGGTTCGATGGCCGAGTCTGGAATCTCCGCGGACATCCAGGTTTCCGTAAGACAGATAACACAGCAATCTCTCGTCTCTCGTTGGAAAGAGATCCGCGCTCTCAGCTCGCAGAGATTGTTGTCCAGAGACTGAACATTTGCCAGTAGTATACTGGGTAGCGGGGGGCGATTAGCGCGACGTCTTAATCTGATGAGAACGCCGGCTCTTTTTCCCCTTTTCCGTCTGCGTTTCCGTGGCCGGGCAGCCCAAACAAAGGGCTCCGCTGGCGTGTTTGTAAACCGCGGGTCGGCGTTGAGGAATGTGAAGTCCGGTTTTCGGTGTGTGATTGCCGAACCAATGTCCAAAAGCGTTTGTCTGTCGTACACAATAAGGCAGACAACATCCAAGACAAAAAAACACAAAACTGTAAACAAAACAAACAATAAACTGCAGTGTTTTGACGGAGCCCGCGACGCAGCAGCCATACTCGGCGCCATCTTGGGAAGTCATATATAATGATAATGATTAAATAATTATAAACAACTTATTTATATCTTCAAAAAAATTAATGTATAAAAAAAATAACGCCAATAGTGTTTTAAGTAATAAAAAAAATTACAATTCAGACATTTTACCAGGGTATAGATTCCATTTAAATGTAACCCAGCTAACACGTATGATATGTTCATGGATTGGGCAAAACGGTCTGGATTTTTATGTTTCTTTGATTGCTTTATCCTGTGTTGTTTTATAAATGTTACATAAATGTGTGTGAAAAGAAAGCACGTACTTGAGTGAAGCCGAATATCAGATAAAGATGGATAAAATAAAAACTGATATTCTACATTTAAAGCATTTAAGCACCAAAATGTTTCTCATGTTTTCAAACTGGTCTTAAAAGGGCAATGCACAGCATGGACAACCACGTCATTATGTTAACATACACATACTCGGAAATATGAAATGATGGCACCGATACCAAGTACGCATACTTACCCCAATGCACCTCTAATTAATATGCATTACATTATTGTGGTAGACGAGTAAAGCATTAGACAATACAAAAAGTGGTTTTAGAATGCTATATATAGTTTATTTCCATATTATCGAACCTAAGCCAATCATTGGCCTACAGTCCACAGAAATCCATTTTGCAATTGAAGTTGCCATCTGTCCAAGATAGAAAAGACTTTATAATAAATCTAAGGACACGTCTATGTACACCTCGCATCACAGCATTTTAAAGGGATACTTCGTCCAAAAATGAAAATTCTCTCATAATTTTCTCACTCTTATGCTATCCCAGATGTGTATGACTTTCTTTTCTTTTCACAAACGAAGATATTCTCCTAAAAATCTTCATTTGTGTTCAGCGGCAGACAGAATGTCATACACATCTGTAATGGCATAAGGGTGAGTAAATGATGAGCAAATTTCATTTTTAGGTGAACTATACCTTTAAGGTTGCTGTGTAAAGTTAAACACATTTTGAAAACTCATCTCGAGACAACTGCACTCGGAATTGCACTCCGTCCAACTGTATTTCAACGCAAGAACTCTTATGCTGTGGTGTTGCTGGTGTCATCTGTTATCTGTACAGCTGCCCATTGTCAATACAACTGGAGTTTCACTTCCTTACCGTGCTGAAAACAGGTGATACTTCAACGCATTAATTCGACAGCCCTAAAATATATTGAATATTGGATATATAGCCAGCCCTGGTTTTAATGTTATGGATATATTTCTGGATCCAAACATTTGTCAAATTATTACAAGTTAAATCGCCAATCATCAGCCTTCCTGTTCCTGGAGAAACCCAGTTCAAGCCTCATTGGGCTCTGAAGCAGAGCAGCAGCCAACAGCCAGCAGCAGAGCAGACTGTCAGGACACCTAACCATCAGGTCTGGGTGCTGGCAGCTGCTCCATCTGGCATCTTCTTCATGTAAAAACAGCACATTTCTGCAGCGTCAAACAAAGCATGACTCAGATCACTGCTTGAGATTGGGAGGCTGAGAATCCTCTGGGCAGCCAAAGGCGTTCAGGCTTCCAGCTTTCTGATTAATTTGTGACAGGCAGCCTGTCTAAGTGCCCTGCGATCTGCTTTTAATTTGTATGTTAATCTAAATTCAGTGCATAGCAGGCATTTCCAGGCATGGCTCAGTTCCAAAGTCTATCCATTCCATCATACAAACAATTTAGAAACATATTTGGGAATGCAAAGCTTTGAGGGATGATTTTTGTATTTTTTTTGGCAGATGATTTATTTTGTGTGAAAATATTTGTTTTATATCATCCCTAAAAGGTACGAATTATTATGTTTTCTACAGTACAACATTAGTAATAAATAGTATATATTCTGAACTATAAGGTAAAGGTGGAAGATTTTGCTTGAATTACATTTACTCACTCATGTTGTTGTCACTATACAGCCTATAGAGAGTGTAAGCCAACTGATCTAGAACTTTCTGTGAAATAATTCAAAGCAAAAACAGGCAATGATGTACCATAGTCAGCAGAAATGTGTCCGCTTGAATTCCTACATTTACATTACATTTATTTACTAGGCAGACGCTTCTATCCGAAGCACCTTGGACAAAATTAGTATGTGTGTTCCTTGGGAATCAAACCAATGACTTTGGTGTTGAAGGCACCATGTTCTACCAGTTGAGCTACAGGAACTCTTACCTGTGACCAGTTCCCTGACTTCCACATCAGAGGTCTTGCGCAGCAGGCGTACCAGCGCAGGGATTCCACCGCAGTTCTTCAAAGTAATTTTATTATCATCGTTGGCCTTTCCATAAACAAGATTCCTTAGGGCACCACAGGCACTTCTGTGTACTTCAGCCATCCTGTGATCTAACAGGTCCACTAACAACTGAATACCACCCTGCCTCCGTATCTGAAAGAAACAGACAGAAAGGGTAATGAAGCTTGAAAATCTACCTGAAATGAAACAACATACTGGCATAATTTATAATTATTTTGTAGAGCATTTTCTCTTTAATGTCATGCCATCTTTGTCCACTATAGAAAATTTGGCACCAATGAGCTGAAAGGGAATTAAAATTAATTTATGTTAGACATGAACTTGAACTGATCAGAGTAGGAATTCCATTGAGTACAATGTGGACCTGCCTTGGACTCAACTCATGGGAAGTCACTGAAAATGACCTTTCCCTAACCAGCAGCAGCACTACCTCACATAAATAAAACATGTAGAAATAAATAAAGAGAAAAATAAATAAAAAACACGGACTGAATTCAGTTTAATTCAGCAGAGAGTTTCATCATGCTTCTGAAATTGTGTGAAGACATACCGAAACCGTTTAGTGTCACACCATGATATCAGTTGGAAGGCAAATTAAATGTACTAACAGGAGGCATTGAATCTATAACCAGTGTATTTGAAAAATCAATACTAAGAGAGCCAGAGAATGAATCAGGCTTCAAATAGCTAAACAGACTGAGAGGTGTGACTAAATCTCTATCAACAAAGCTTCTTTTCTACAAAAAAAGTCAATAAGAGCCAGTCAAGTTCATAAGATGGTCTGAGACAGAACGATAAGCCAGGTGTTCCTAAAAAAAATTCAATTGAAAATCTGCACTGATTGACATTAACTCTCCCACAGCCTTCAAATTTCAATAACGAATGACAACTTTTTAGAAGAAAATTCTGTCATCATTTACTCACCCTCATGTTTTTTTAAAGGAATATTCCAGGTTCAACACAAGTCATGCTCAATCGACAGCATTTGTGGCATAATGTTGATTACCACAAAATCACTTACTAACCTTTTCTGTGTAAAGTTATAGCCAATTTCACAACTTCGTTGCCATGACGATATAATGTCAACAAACACTAAAACGACTTTAAAATTATGATATAAACAACTTTACAGCTCAAATAATAAATTTTTAACAGTTTACAAGTTTTTAATTGAATAATTAATTGAAGTGTTTTTATAGGATTATAAGCTTTACATTTCCATATTTAAATCCTCCAAAAATTGTCCCCATTCACTTCCATTGTTAGTACCTCTGCGTAACCCAGATTTTAGATTTTTTTAAAGGGGGGACAAATAAATATATATTATAAAATATATAGTAATCAACATTATGCCACAAATGCTGTCAAGTGAGCTTAGCTTGTATTGGACTCAGAATATTCGTTAAAGAAATGAAAGAAAATCATTGCACTATCACAGAAACTCCCTTGGATATTATTTGACAGCTCTTTTAGTCTTACATTGGTCACTTACAGACTAATTATAAAGTGATTGCACTATGATTTTCCTATTTTCTCTCCTTCTGCCAATTTGCATACTCAATAACCTGCTGCATTAGCTTCAGATGAATACAGGATGGAGAAGAGCCAGCCCTGTGCTCCACATAAGATAGAAAGTCACACAGGTTTGGAACGACATGAGGGTAAATACATGACGATAGAATTTTCATTCTCATTTGAACTATTTCTTTAACACCAGTTAAGAGGAGAAACATTGTAGGTCATCCAATGATGATATTTCCTGTGGATAAATCATGTGGTCTCTTCCTGTTTTCATTTGTAGCACACGTACTGCATGATTGTTCAAAACACACCTGACAGGAAGAATAGCTCATCTCGAGAGGCAGAACATCATGAGCATCACTATAGAAAAGTGTCTATTGCTATTGTCTATTTTTTTCAATTTTGAGAATGTAGCCCCAGTACACAAAACACAACACAACGTAGAGGAAGCACAATTAATTACACAGATGAGCCAAAACATTAAGACCATCTACCTAAAATGCTGTTAGTCTGCCACGTGCTAACCTGCCAAGGCACGGATTCTACAAGACTCCTGAAGGTGTCCTGTGGTATCTGGCACCAAGATATTAGCAGCAGATCCTTCAAGTCCAGTAAGTTACGAGTTGGAGTTGCCATGAACCGGTCCAGCACATCCCACAGATACTCACACTCACACACGCATCACACTCCCACCACCGGCGTGTCATCTTCCGACAGTGCATCACTTCCCCTGGTAAACGGTGCACACGTACACGGCCATCTATGTGATGTAAAAGAAAATGGGACTCATCGGACCAGGTGACCTTCTTCCACTGCTTCAAGGTCCAGTTCCGAAGCTTACGTGCCCACTGTAAGGCGCTTTCAATTGACAGGGGGATAGGCACTCTGACCATTCTGCAGCTACGTTGCCCCATGTGCAACATGCTGAAATTCACTGGGTGTTGTGACACATTTCTCCTGTAATATCATTAAAATTTTCTGTGACTTGTGCCTTAGTAGACCAGACGGGACAGCCTTCAATGCCCTCGCACATCGATATGCCTTGGGTGCCCAACACCCTGTTGCCAGTTTGTGGTTCATCCCTCCCCAGACCACTGGGTGGTGAGTGGTACTCACCACTGCTGATCGGGAGCACACCACAAGCTTGGCCATTTCAGAGATTCTCTGACCCAGTCATCCGGCCATAACAATTTGGCCCTTTTCAAAGTCACACAGGTCTTTACTCCTGCCCATTTCTCATGCATTCAACATGTTGACTACAAGAACTGATTGTTCGATTACCATCTATTCTACCCAGACCTTGACATGTGGCCTTGTAAGAAAATGATCAACATTATTCGCTTCACCTGTGAGCAGTCATGATGTTGTGGCTCAACAGTGTATAGTGATCATAGGCTGTTCGAAAGCAACAGATGTTTGTAAGTGAGAAAACAATAAAGGAAAATACTTCCCCAATCCCATCCCCCACCTGCAGGAGCAAATATAGAGAAACAGACCTTGACTGGCGATGCTTCCAGCATATTTCTCCCAGAAGGCACCAATGATTGAGTGGAAATGCAATGCAGGTGAACTAATGGCAGCCATTTTGTTATGAGGTAAACTGTTTTCCTGTGCTCTCAGAGAAGCTTGGAAGTTAATTCAGCACACCCACAGATCAGCTATTAACAGTCTGATGAATATTGCATGCAAAATGGAAACACTTTCTCAATCTAATAAGCGCTAATTTGGTTGGCTGGTTTGACACAGATTCCATAAGGGCACATAGTGTACTTTTTTTTATATTAGTCGGCCAGGAAACAAAGGCGTGTTTACAAGGAACCTGGTTGAAAAACAAGCAGATTTGATGGTGAAATAATCATTGGATTTGCTATAGTTTGTCAGGTTACTGACATCAATTAATTCAGTTCATTAACTGGACATTCTGAAGCAAAAATGTTTTTTATCCTTTGCTTTCTTATGTCTGTGCTTTCTGTGCAATCATTCATGGAGACTGCTGATCTATTATTCTGGTATTATCTATCTCAAAGAAACCTACCTCTAAAAGACCATTTCAAGGATATTAACAATAACAAAGAAATTAGAATGCTACTGCACATATCTGGCCCTGATGCATTTCCGGTACAGCATTTTTATAACCCAGAACTGTCAAAGCAAAATGACTCTTTTTAACTTACTTTTAGAGTCTAACTAAAACAGAACAAATAATTTCATAAACTGAAAACAAACAATGAGGTGTCATTAATTGGATCCTTTAAAGAAGACTTAGTAAACACATTTTCTCAAAGAACATCAAACGGTTACCTGAAGCAGAGAGAGGCGATGGAAGTGTATTGTATTTTAGATGCTCACAATTATTTCCTCAGCAGCAAGGTTGCGAATATTGGACCGCTCCTATTATAACCAATGACACTGTTTACACTTTAAGTGCAGGACTTGCAGATAAGGTAAGGTTTATATATATATATATATATATATATATATATATATATATACACTCATCTAAAGGATTATTAGGAACACCATACTAATACTGTGTTTGACCCCCTTTCGCCTTCAGAACTGCCTTAATTCTACGTGGCATTGATTCAACAAGGTGCTGAAAGCATTCTTTAGAAATGTTGGCCCATATTGATAGGATAGCATCTTGCAGTTGATGGAGATTTGTGGGATGCACATCCAGGGCACGAAGCTCCCGTTCCACCACATCCCAAAGATGCTCTATTGGGTTGAGATCTGGTGACTGTGGGGGCCATTTTAGTACAGTGAACTCATTGTCATGTTCAAGAAACCAATTTGAAATGATTCGAGCTTTGTGACATGGTGCATTATCCTGCTGGAAGTAGCCATCAGAGGATGGGTACATGGTGGCCATAAAGGGATGGACATGGTCAGAAACAATGCTCAGGTATGCTGTGGCATTTAAACGATGCCCAATTGGCACTAAGGGGCCTAAAGTGTGCCAAGAAAACATCCCCCACACCATTACACCACCACCACCAGCCTGCACAGTGGTAACAAGGCATGATGTATCCATGTTCTCATTCTGTTTACGCCAAATTCTGACTCTACCATCTGAATGTCTCAACAGAAATCGAGACTCATCAGACCAGGCAACATTTTTCCAGTCTTCAACTGTCCAATTTTGGTGAGCTCTTGCAAATTGTAGCCTCTTTTTCCTATTTGTAGTGGAGATGAGTGGTACCCGGTGGGGTCTTCTGCTGTTGTACCCCATCCGCCTCAAGGTTGTGCGTGTTGTGGCTTCACAAATGCTTTGCTGCATACCTCGGTTGTAACGAGTGGTTATTTCAGTCAAAGTTGCTCTTCTATCAGCTTGAATCAGTCGGCCCATTCTCCTCTGACCTCTAGCATCAACAAGGCATTTTCGCCCACAGGACTGCCGCATACTGGATGTTTTTCCCTTTTCACACCATTCTTTGTAAACCCTAGAAATGGTTGTGCGTGAAAATCCCAGTAACTGAGCAGATTGTGAAATACTCAGACCAGCCCGTCTGGCACCAACAACCATGCCACGCTCAAAATTGCTTAAATCACCTTTCTTTCCCATTCTGACATTCAGTTTGGAGTTCAGGAGATTGTCTTGACCAGGACCACACCCCTAAATGCATTGAAGCAACTGCCATGTGATTGGTTGATTAGATAATTGCATTAATGAGAAATTGAACAGGTGTTCCTAATAATCCTTTAGGTGAGTGTATATATATATATATATATATATATATATATATATATATATATATATATATACACATATACATACATAAACGTTCCTTGTCTGCCGCTGTCTTCTGCGCTAACTTTAATACTACTCCAGCTACTCTAAGATCTTGGCATTCCAAAACTGCGGATATTGTTGACTTTTGTGACAAATTGCTTGATATGTTCTACATTTGTAAGTCGCTTGGATAAAAGTGCCTGCTAAATGACTAAATGTAAAGGACTTGTGCAGCTTTATTCATTATAATGGGAGTGATCTACAGTCACGTTTCGAGCCTGTAAAGAAATATTCAGACTTAACTAGCCAGCTAAACTCTACCTATCAAATGTACTATTAGTTGGCAAAAATGTTGATCACCTACCAGAGAAGAGATGTGTGCTACAGTTGTTAGTACTGCACATATCCAGCCATTTCATTTGTGATGACTTTTTCTGAATTCAAAAAAATGTATTTCCACAAATCAATGGATCATCCAGCCACAAACAACATTTTATGACAATCGTGTTAACGTTAGCAGCATTCACCGTGTAAAAATCACTATGAATGAAATGCCTCCCGCTGTTTTTTGAATGAGTTTGACAATTAGTCAGAAATGTTAAAGGAACAAAGAAGTTACTTCCTCAAACCAACAAATAAGTCCTTGAAATTTTCTATACATATCAGTTATACAGATCTTCCTGTTTAGTTCTTGGACAGAGAGAGCTGTAGCATACACAGCAACAGGGTCAACGCAAAGCTAATTCAGTGGTAACTCTACTGTCCTGGAGCAGTGGAGACCAAGATATTCAATTTAGTGGGTCGAACAAAAGTCCCTCCACTGGATCTCTTCCTCTCAACCCTACACTGCATGTGCAAATGGATATTGACGAATTAGATATGCAACCCAAAAGGGCTGATAAAGCTGAACTTTAACCAGAGGTGGGTTGTGCAGGAAACACACTCTGGGAGTATTGGTGGAGCCACCTGCTGTAAACAGCGGCCAGCTGAAGATGAGCAAGAACTGCCTTTGCACTTGGCCAGTAGTGAAGCAGGAAGGCCATAAACATCAGAGCTCGGCCTGTCTGACTGAAATGCTGTGCTAATCAATATTCTCCTCACCTCTGCTGTGCGATAAATACTGCTCTGTCATCTGATAGCCATTCACCTCTCTGACTCGGTTTCAGCTTGTGTCTGTGTCTATCTGGCTGAAGTTAATTTACATTTCTTAACTTGTTGAAGTCAAGATGAAACCGCATTTGCATCCCATTTTTCTTGTGTGATGTGACTAGAAATTTAAAAAAAAAAAGTAGTGTAATGAAAAATTATCCTAATTAAGAATCTTGATGCTTCTTTGTCCATCAATCCTTATTTGCTATTACAGTTTTTCTCAATCACTTTGGCTCAATTCTTGAATGAGAATTATTTTTTTCAAAACAATAAGTTCAAATCTCTGAAAAATGCCAGATTTGAATTCTTATTCATTTAAGCAAATTGCATGCGTTTTTGCACGTGTGCAAAAGGGTAAGTACAATTGTCTACAATTTGCCTTCTGATCAAAACTGATGAGTTGATTATCAGTGAAATTGTCATACTCTTCACTACTTTTAAATAGTATTTAATCGTGTGAGCCATCACATGCTAAATTATCCATTCAATTCGCAAGATCTGTCAGACATACATGCATATTCCATAAATATATATGACATGGAATGTTTGTGATGTCTGCTAAATCTCTGGCCAGACCAACAAGAGCGACAGATTGGAACTTGTAATGTTACGTACTGCAAAGAGGTTCAATTTATTGTTTTATTACGTTCTTTTTTTTGTTTGGATGTCATTTTGTGGCAATTTTCTGTAAAAATGGACAAGCAAATGCACAATAAGACCAGGAACATGCATTAAGAATGTAAAGAGGATGCATTTTAATTTCATGTTTACTTTAAAATGGGATAATATCATGTGATCTAACCTAACACAAAGACAAGTTATCTAAATTGTTTAATTAATAACAAGATCAAGCCTTTGGGGATCTCTAAAACTATATTTGGATAATAACAGAAACATTTGAAGTATAGGGTTTGTAAATCCTAGCCCTACAACATCAGTGCAGTTATGTATTGTCATAGCTATTGAAAAATTCCATTCAGCTTTTTAATACAACCTTCAGTTTACAACTACAACCTTTTTATTATGGTGTAGTCTGCAGCTTGTAACCTGACTGGTATATCATGCAAGAGCTTAGACAGCCTTTCAAAAAAAACAAACAAACAAAAAAAAAAACATTAAAATGCATGAAACCCCTGTACTGCAGAACAGTATCATTTTTCACTATCCACTCCATAATGTGAAAGCAATTATGATGAGGAAAATGAATGGCAGGGTTCAAATAACTTGTTCAGGTGTTCAGCACCATCTGCTGCAGTGCACTACTGTTCTACCAAGCAGTCACACACACAAACGCACCTACACAAGCAATGGTACAGCCTTTGCAAATGTGTCCCTCTACTGATAAACCATTTAGAGAGGTGAGAAGTGTAACAGGGTTTGCTAATTGCTCCATCATTGTTATCTCCCATAGTTCATCTGTTGCTCTCTGCATATCCATGTCCAGCTAATAGGAAGTTTCAAATCCAGCCAGACTGAATCAAAAGACATATCAAGAAAATGTGACTGGGTTTGAACCTCTAGAGAATCAGACATCTAGGTCAAACTCTTGAAAAGGAAAGCACGACATATCTGAAAATGAGACAGTAGACCGATTGTAGAAAACATGTATGGAGAGTTCAAGGGATTGATTCAGGATCAAGGGAAGGTACAGTACTGTCAGTGCACTGTATGCATATGTAACACATACAGTATGTTAAGCTTGTTACATAATGCTGTATGTTGCAAAATGTTTTGAATGGGTCAAGGAAGGGGAGTACAAAATCTGAAAAGTGTGTGGTGAGGAGGTACATTATAGACCTTTTTAGTATGGTTCATGAATATAAATTAGGTAATGTAACTGATTTGCTGAAAGGCAGGTTATAGGGTGATAGCCATAGTTGGATTACCGTCTGCATAATATAACCGTTCAGCAGAGGCTTCTGCTTGGTCTTAAAGTCATAATTTTACATTAGTGGCTATATATATATAGAATGTGGTACATTATCATGATTTTGTTTTTTTATGTGTGGTGGGAGCAGGGCAACAGTGATATGCTCATTTGCAATATTTTATGTCCAAAAAAATGTAGCAAACCATGTAAACCCCAATTATAAATTAAATCACTTTATTGTCACTCAACCATATACACAAGTGCAACAGTGGGTGAAAGTCTTTTGATCAGTAATATATCATCTATGCACTTCCTGATGAAACATGCTACGTTATCAGCGTACACTTCAATGTCGTAATCAGTTACGGACCGGAATATCTCCCAGTCCACGTGTTCAAAACACGATGGGCGGGTGCTTTCTGTTTCAGTTTCTGCCTGTAAGTGGGCAGGAGCAGAACGATTTGCCAAATGGTGGACAAGGGAGGGATTGTAGCCACCCCGGAAGGAAGAGTAGCAATGGTCCAAAACTCTGTCCCCTCATGTGTTGAAACTGATGTGTTGGTAGTATTTCGGCGCTATTGACTTGAAGTTGGCTTTGTTAAATTCCCCAGTTACAGTGAACATGGCATAAGGGTGTGCGGATTCCTGCTCACTTATAGTCCCATACAGTTCCATGAGTGCCGGGTCTGTGTCGGCTTGTGGCGGGATGTACACAGCTGTGATAATGATGGCTGTGAATTCAATCTGTAGCCAGAAAGGTCGACACAGAAGCATGAGAAATTCCAGATCAGGAGAGTAGAAAGACTTGATAGAATGTAAGTTCCTCTGATCACACCAGGATTTTTTGATCCTATAACATACACCACCTCCTCTGCTTTTACCTGAGAGGTCTTTCGCTCTGTCCACTCGGTGCATGAAGAACCCCACAGGTTTAATGGCTGAATCTGGAATATCCGCAGACATCCAAGTTTCTGTAAGGCAGATAATGCAGCAGTCCCTCATCTCTCGTTGGAAAGAGATCCGTGCTCTCAGCCCATAGAGCTTGTTGTCCAGAGACTGAACATTTGCCTGTAGAATACTTGGTAGCGGGGGTCGATTTGTGTGATGATTTAGTCTGATGAGAACGCCGGCTCTCCTTCCACTTTTCTGGCTACGGGCAGCCCAGACAAAGGGCTCCACTGGCATGTTTGAAAACAGCGGGTCGGCATTAAGATAATTAAAATCTGGTTTTCAGAGTACTATTGCAGAACCAATGTCCAAAAGTGTTTGTCTATCGTAGACAATAAGGAATCCAACATCCAAGACGAAAAAACATAAGAATTGTAGACAAAACAAACAAAAAACTGCAATATTGGGTCGGAGCTCGCAACGCAGCAGCCATACTCAGTGCCATCTTGAATTTGTCTATACGGTCTACGATTGAACATTTTCAAAAAATATTTTATATGAACGACCTGAAACTCTTGAAGTTAATTTTGGTGTGGGGTGAAATTGCTGAGCATTTAAATCAAAGAAAATGTAGGATTCATTTTGCAGCTTTTCTTAATAAATATGACATTGTTCAAATGGAGAGAAATGCTGGTTTGAAGTGAAGCTCATTGCAAGCTAAACTAATTTGGCCCTCACTTTTAGTTTTTTCATTAAATATCATTTAAAAGTTTGTCGGCTGGCTCATCTCTCCCTCTGTTGCTGTTTTGTTACTGCAGATTTATTCTCCAAATTTAATTTCCTCTTCCTCCAAGCCTCACTTAAGCCTCTGGGATACAATTATAGAGCTGCTGCATAGAGAATGGCTGTCAATACGATGCTTTCCACATATTGTTTGGCTGTGCTTTTAGTAATTAATTAGTGGTGCAATGCAAGGCACTCTTTATAATTCTGAAAATGTACTGCTGGGAAATCTACCATCAGAGACTTGGCATCAAATTTCAATAAAGGGGTGAATTATCTGTCGACACTATGAACAAAAATATATTTAATGGAACAACACATATAAATATTAAAATCTTTCGTTAAGTATTTTCAAAGTTTTCCCAGGGTAGCAGAATGAGAAATGTGCATTCTGAATGGATGTGGCATTTCCGCCAGAAGATCCTAAAACAAAGTACGATAGCGCAGATCCCATTAAAGTTGCAAGCCACATTCAACACTAATTACCTTTTACAATGCCACAAAATGCTTTCCAAACATATTTTGCTCAGTATGGCCTAAACATTACCAGCAACTTATGTAAAGTGTAATGTGTGGAATCATCTTTACCTCGGCTTTAATCTTGTTGTCTCCAAAGCATAGGTGCTGCAGATATGCCGCTGCATTGGACTGAACAGAGGGAAACTGGTGCTGCAACATCTGAATGACCTCAGGCAACTCAGGGTCTCGCCAACCAAACTCCCTATGGAGAAAGAGTGAGAGAAAAAGAGAGGGTTTCACACTTTTGTCATTCAGTAGGTGGTGAAATAGGACTTCTATAGTATGTTATTGCATTGGGCTGCCAGACCTGCAACATTACTGTGAACATCTCTAACACATGGAGGGAAAAGTGAAATAAATGTCTTTCCTGAAACGGTTACAGGGAAAATGGTTTCCATTATTGTGTTATTGCTGTGAAACAGTGGGCACAAAGAGGTGGTGAGAGTTTACAATTGAGGATGCCTGTGAGTGGTTGTCTTTGTGCTCCCCTATGCGATAACTACTAGATTTGCTCATTCTTACTGATGTTGTGGAAGTTTGACATAAAGATTGGTTGTTCTTGGAGGGTTAAAGTTTGTGCCGCAATAACTCTTCTCTTATTCTCTTCGCATTTACATTTATGAGAGTCTTGTATTGTGCAGCATATAGCCTCAAAATCATAGAGTCCCAATAAAGGTTTTCAGAGAAATAATAACTTTGCTCCAGAGTAGATGTGACCCAGCAGTTAGCGTCAGGGTTCCCACACATTTTGACCAATGAATTTCCATGGACTTCTATGATTGTTCCAGTCGCTCCTGATGCTGGAACACTCTAGCAGACTCAGGACAACTGGATTTGAGTGTGTGGTGTCACTCTTAGTGAATGTTTTTACTGATATTTCCCCCCTAGTCAGAGGGCCTGTCACACTTACCAGTTAAAAATGGAGGGAGGGTGTCACACTTAAAGACTGCCTTTGTCTTTTTTTCAGTGCTTCACTGTCACTGCCAATTTTCACAGCCAATCAAACTGAAGCTTTTGAATACACAGGTATTTTTCAATATTAATTTTAGAGTCTGCAGCATCTGCTAAGCAGCATCAGTATATTTATCTAATCTAAAGCTATTTAAATATAAAGCTTGTATTTAGTTCAGCTTCTAGGACTTGATGTTAGTATCCCTAATAATCATCACTTCCTTGTTTTAAATGGGGAGGGGGGTAAAAACGTCATCAGCGTCCCAGGTGAGCCCCCTTCTGCCTTTACTCCTCTTTATTGTTCTTTGCAGCCCAGTTGGGTCCTTCCTCTTTATCCAGATCCACCTGCTGCTTCGTTCTGCTGCCTCCGACAGTGATTTGATGGCTTTCCTGAAGGCCCATCCCCGAACTCCCACCCCCTTCAGGAGCCTGGCTATAGATGTGGCCACAAATCCTCTACATCCTACTTCTACCGGAAGTTTTACCTCAAGAGCTATATCAGTGTAGCTCAGTTTTTTCCGTTCATACGCTTCTCCCACTGCAGCCTCCCATGGTACAGTTAGTTCCATGATGAACAGGGACTTCTGTGAAGTTGACCACAATACAAGATCTGGCCTGAGCTTGGTGTTTAAAATCTCAGGTGGAAACTTGAGTTGCTGATCTAGATTCACTTGCATTTTCCAGTCCTGTGCGGCATCCAAGAGGGTACTATCCATTCTTGCAGCTGGTTTCACTGGGCCCTGCCCTGCTCTCACAAAGGGGATAGTGGATGAGTGTCCAGATATTGGGTGAGGGAGGGCATTGCTGGAAAATCGCCTTCCTTCCAGAATGAACCTTGGGACAGACTGATTTTGCAGCCAGTGAAGATTTGCCTGAGAGTTGGGTTTGGCAGAGAGGGCATGCTGGATCATCTCCAAACCACTGGTTAAGATTCTTGGGTGTCGGAAGAATGATGAAGCTGATTTGGCTTCCTTCCATCTCCCACAGATCTTTCCAAGTGAGCTTATGGTGCTCCAGGTTTTCCCAGGTAGTCCACTGGCCCTGCTTGTCTTGTGACACTGCCTTTGTGCATCTCTCTGCTTCCTGTTGGTGCCGGACCTCCGCAACTACCATCTTTCTCCTCTCTGCAGGTGTTGCCTTGTGCCATGCAGGTCGACTTGTCCCTAGTCCAAGCCCACCTCTTCCTTGTTGCACCTGTCCTACTATGTCTCCATGTCTGAGTGCAGATTGTGCTTGCTTTACAGCATCAGCTGGGGTCCACTTCCTCCCAGTTGCCAATCTGGGAGGATCTGTTCGTATGGCTGAATCTTGAGACTCTGCCAGGGTCATGCACAGCCTCACTTTGGTGCATTTATATTCTTCGGTGAGGCTAGAGATAGGCAATTCCAGTGCACCATGTCCATACAAACCAATGTTACTGAGGCAGCGCGGGAGTCCCATCCACTTCTTGACGTATGCACTGACTGTCCTCTGCATCTTCTCAACTTTGAAACCTCATACACCGTTAAAGGCCACATTAGGCAAGGCAGCAACCCAAACTGCAGACACCACAGCTTCAGCTTACCCAGAAGTGAAGTCTTATCAATACTGACAAGGCCTTTGATGGTTTCTTCCCTCAGTTGATCACACTGCTCTGCATCTTTGAGACTTGCGTTGTACCACCGTCCTAGGCTCTTGACAGGAAGCTCTGATATCAATGGAATAGGTGTTTCATTGATGTTGAACCTTTGGTTGGTAGGCTTTCCTTTGATGATGGACATGATCCAAGCACCATATGACACCATAAGGCTACCCAGATGACAGGATGGGTGACGGATCCAAACGCAAAGGCCAGGTCGAGGAATAAAACATGCAGGTCTCTTCCTTCCCTTTTTGCAGATTGTATTTGCTGCCAAATCATGCTTGTGTGTTCAAGGCATCCTAAGAAACCTGGTACCCCGGCTTTCTGTATGGACGTGTCAATCAAGTTGTTCTGTTTAAAGTATTCATTCTTTGAGCAACAATGCTAAAGAAGATCTTGCCTTCAACATTCAAGAGATTGATTTGTCAAAATTGATCGATGTTTGAGGCATCCTTCTCCTTGGGAATTATTACTCCCCCTGCTCTATGCCATGCTTTTGGGATGTTTTGTTTCTTCCATGTCACCTTCATTAGCCTCCACAGAAACCGCACAACACCTGTTCTTATACAACCGGTAAGGAACTCCATTTTTGTCCTGGTGCAGACACTGCCCTTGCTTTCCTCACTATGTTGTCGATCTCAGTCCACTTTGGGGGGCTGTCGTCGAACTGATGTTCTGGTTGCGGAATTGGCGGCATGTCTGATGGTAGCTCCCTTTGTTAGAATCTTTGCTCATCTGAATGTGTCGCCTTCAGGTGGTGCTCCATCTCCCTCTTTGGCACCTTAAGAGAGCCGCTCTTTTCCCTTCTAAAAAGCCCTTTTACAAACTTGAAAAGATCCTTGTAGAACGATATTCTTGAGTTCTGAGATTTTCTGCTCTCCGCAGTCTTCCCAGGCGTCCCTTCAGCTCTGCTTGCAGGAGGTCAATGCCTTCTCTCTCTTCCAGTGAGGATTTCTTCCATCGTTTCCTCAAATCCCTCCTCTCTTTGATAAGGTTTTCAATTTCCTGTTGCCTTCTGGACTTGGGAGGGGTTGATCTTTCCTTCCTTTGCTCTATTGTTCCGAATCTTTCTGCCCCATAGAAGTAGATCAGATAACTCATTCTCTCCAATTTTTTTCTCCACTGTTCCTCTGATCCCTTCCAGGATCGCACCCAGGACTGCATCAACCATTGCCCACTCGTTCTTGCTGCTAGACTTTGGCCACTTTACCAAGAGTCTGCGGCCTTGAATCTTCTTCTCTTTAACAGACTGGTTTTGTTCCAGATCCAGATTCTCAGATATGGTGCTTGAATTACTCTCAGTCATTGGGGTACTGAATAATAAAATTATTATATAACTAAAATAATATAAGACCCAAGTATTAAAGGTAAAAGGTTCTACATATTTATTGTCATGCTGTGCAGAGATCTAGTTAGCAGATATGTTTTTCTTTTAATGGTCATACAGTATTAGATATGTCTTCCAAACATACTTGTTGACTCCAAAGAGCATTAAGCATCCCTCCAAATGCACCACCCATAAGTGCTTTTCAGATGCCATATTTTTTGGGCAGAAAAATTGCTACCGTCCTCTTTTACACATGAACTGCACTCATTCGTCACTGCCTTGGTAATCCTCCCATTGATTGATGCTAATGTGTGCTCTGTCTCCCTCTGCCTGGCTTGATGATTATGTTAATGAAGCTAACACCTAAAAATCATTGGAAAAATCGGCTAGTGAGATGGGATTTATTTTGTACCGCTTCATTTGAACTACAGACATCATGCATAACATGAATAACACCTCAAATTGTGCAGCTTGTTGAGGAGAGGTGTGTTGTTACTTTTCTAAAAAATACATTTTTCGATTTTCGCCTGGTGGATTATAAAACAGGTGAAAATAATACCATGTATATCAAAGAGACTTGGGGCTCTTTTGACTTGGGCCAATAACGTCATAGCAAGCACCAAAAACACCCTAGCAACCACATAGCAAAATCTTGGCAACCACCAACAATACCCCTGCACTATGGCAAGTTTTGCACAAATCATACTTCACTTTTAAAAATCTAATTCACTTTTAAAGTTTTCCTTTTTGCACACACAAGCAAACATCAGTCATTCTTATATCTATCTTGGAAGCAAAATACAAAACTTTTCAGAGCTCATCTCTAAGCATGGCAGCCTTTGATAAATAAAGGCGCTAAACAAATGCCTTTTATCATAGCGAGATAAGGATTTGATACAGATAAGGAGAACCACAGGATGGAATCAGAGTATAGCCAGTGTCTTAAGCCTTTAACCTGAGGGTCGACCTGCTCTAAGGCAGATGCTCTCCTGTAGCTCAGCAAACAGGCAGATAAGCATCCGCCTGCCTTGAGTTAAGGGCCTGTTCCTCCCGAGGATCAGCCCTCCTGCTCGCCAGTCCATAATCAAAATGAAAATGATCAGCTGATAAGATAAGCATTGTGCTTTTTGATTAATTAAAACTTAGTAGGGATTCCATACTCAAATGAAACACCACTCATGTGCTGTATGAAGTGGGGCTGGGTCTGCAGGTTTGATAGGCACTGTGCTAAATGTTGGAAAATTAGTTCAATTGTTGCCATCAGAATTGTTTCTTCCTTTTTTCCTACTGATGTGCAGGAACATCACAGGCAGTGTGACAGAACTGGGGCAGAAGAATGTAGTTGAATATGTGTGAGTATTTCAGTGCTTTAAACAGAGATGAAAGCTCACATAGCAACACATGATCATACAACCATGCTTGTGCATACACAAACACATAAACATTGTGAATGCCAAAACAAGCAGAGCAATGTTTTGATAGTGCCACAGAGCCACATTTTTAACACTTTTCAGGGAAATCAACCTTTTGTTTTCTCTGCATATTAAACTAGGATAAGATAATGTTTCCCCTAATACATAACATTATTTATTGTATTTTCATAAGCATGATCAGAGTAAGAATATGCATATAAATACACACTCAATCATGTGTTTTACACACATGCATTAGATTACAACACACGCAAAAATGAAGTTATTGACAAGTCACTGAGAACCACAATCCCTGTACTCAAATCATCAGCTCTCTCAAGGACACACATACACAGATAAATGGCTATCAAAGAAGGAGAGACCACACAGAATGTCTGAAAAGCTTTCTAAACATCTCCTGCCTTGTACATGCATCTCTCTCTCTTTCTCTCAGCTTAAACACATTGCTTTAATGCAGCTCTACGTAACAGTGCAGGACAGCAGGAAATGGAAAATTAGCCATGGCTTTTTCTCCTCAACCAATCAGCCAATGAGGAGACAGTATCACAGACTTGGAAAGTGATGGGTCCACCCAAGTTGACTGCTGGTAAGGCTGTGGTCAGTGGCTACTGTGAGAAGACAGTATGGCATCCGTCCAATGGCATGCAGCCTCCCCTAGCCAAAGGAATATTTTTAGCTGTTGGACTCTCAGACTTAATCATTTTCTGTGATATGAGTGAGTGTCCATTAAAATGTTGGGTGGTATAAAGTGAAACTGTCCCCGTGATTCCTGTAATGGCCATTAAGTAAAATAACACAAAGCTGGCAACATCATCAAGCATTTAAGAGTCATTAATACAAGTAATTCAGGCTGCCATAGTGAATAAAGCTGATTTAATCTCACAGCAGTTTGTGGTCAGACACAGAGTTCATTGACAAAGCTGATTTATACCACTTTAATCAATACCTCGGACTGATTGTCTTACAGCTACACAACTCCCAAAAGGCAATAGAAGCAGTAAATAACAGACAGAGTCTCACAGAGACAGACGAACATTAACTGAAATGTAATTAAGTCTGCCACAACAATGGGGTTTCTTGACAATAAAGAAACATTTTGAAAGCTATGTTGGTATTCTGACTTTCAAAACCAAAATGCAGTAACTGCACATTTAGTCATAATTGAGTTCTAACTGAAATTGGGTCTCTTCAACTATGATGTGTGCTGTGGTTGATGGGTTTGGCAAACATTTTCTTGAATAAAAGAAACCACATGTTTTTATGTGAAAAGTAAAACATTTAGGAACTGTGCACTTAGGGTTCACACCAAACACATTTTCTATCTGTCCGCACTGATTTTCAATTGTATTCCTATGTGAACTTGCAATAGACAGATGTCTTCCAGCATTGATCCACGTCTTGCTGTGTATCACTTATAAGGATTGTTATTTCAGTATCTCCTGCTGGAGTAGCATGCTGATTTTACACATTGTGTCAGTTTCAACTTCAACTGTTAGAAGCATCTCAAGACACCTGTGTTCTGTTCTATTTGTTGCGCACATTTAAACTGTCAACTAGTTCCAATATTTCGTATGCAAAAAAACATATTAGATCAGATTTCTGGCATCCAATTTTGGGCACATTCAAATAACATGTATCTGATTCTGCTCTTAATATAAAATTTTTCAAACATTGTTATGTGAAAAATAGATCTAAAATTTGGAGACGCTCATGTTAAATACTTGTAAGGATTACTACTAAATATCTAAGTGATTATGCTATATAGTGCTTGCTATCCAAGTGTTTTTGGCAGGGTACTAATGTAAACATTCAGTTATGTCTTAAGTGAAT
Organism: Moxostoma hubbsi; assembly: GCA_032164185.1. Classification (NCBI taxonomy): domain Eukaryota; kingdom Metazoa; phylum Chordata; class Actinopteri; order Cypriniformes; family Catostomidae; genus Moxostoma; species Moxostoma hubbsi. The sequence goes on from JAVLUX010000033.1 coordinate 21,715,921, forward strand.
GTAAACAGGGGGGACAAAAAAATTGGATGCATCAACATATCATATTTGTGAATTAAGTTCTACAGTATATTCTGCAGTACATCTCAAATAATGCAGTGACAAGTGACACAATGAGACTCTCTAGTTCAGAGTCCTGAGGCGATTCCCACCTACATGACATTTCACTGTCATGTGATGCTCTACTATAATTTCACCATCACAGCCTGTGGCATTCACAATTTTACTTTTCTCATCCACTATGCCCTACAGATTTATAAGAATCTAATCTATTCTAAAGATTTGTTTGTGTGTTTACACTTGAGTGTGTGCCTATTTTTTAACATTTGTGAATGTGACTCAAAGTTGACAGTGTAGAGTATGCTAGTTATCAGAATAGCTAAACCTAACCTCTTACTACAGGAATCTGACAGAATCTGTTAACCAAAACTGAAGTGCAAAAATGATTGTTTTCCAACAGGACATACTACCATTGGTCAGACAAACAAAAAGTTTAAATGATTTAAAATACTATATATTAGTAAATTAACAAGAGCTGCTGAAAAGCAGCAGAGAATCACACTTAATAATCCTTAACACTTAAAAATACTGTGGATTAATTCACCCAAAAAGGAAAATTCTCTCATCGTTTTTTTTCACCCTCATGACATCCCAGATGTGTATGACTTTCTTCTGCTGAAGAATATTTCAGCTTTGTAGGTCCATACTCTGCAAGTGGATGGTGACCAAAAGTTTGAAGCTTCAAAAAGCACATAAAACCATCATAAAATTAATCCACAAGTGGTTTTGTCCATGTCTTATGAAGCGATCGAATCAGTTTTGGGTGAGAACAGACCAAAAAATACAGGAGACTCTTTTTAAACTATAAAAATAGACATCAGTAGTCTCCTTAACGATCATGATTTCATGCTCGATTACACTTCCTAGCACCATCTAGCGCTCTGCACATGTGTCAACCACTAGGAAATGTAACTTAAAATCACGATTGTGCCTAGAGGCTTCTCAACCATGTTTCAGAAAACATGGATTAAACCACTGGAGTCATATGGATTATTTTGTGCTGACTTTACTTGCTTTTTGCTGCTTCAAAGTTTTCATCACTATTCACTTGCATTGTGTGGACATACAGAGCTGAGATATTTTTCTAAAATCTTTGTTCATGTTATGCAGAAGAAAGAAATTCATACACATCTGGGATGCCATGAGGGTGAGTAAATGATGAGAGAATTTTCTTTTTAGTTTGAACTATTCGTTAATGCTGAGCTATAAGTGTAAGCTTAAGAGTAGTTCTAGCGGGAGACTTGCAGCTGTAAATCATTACGCTATAATCTAGTTAGCTCCTAGCGAATCATATGTCAGTCATTGCTTCAAAAGTCTGCTTTCAATCTACCCATTTGCTGTTTCAGTGTGCCAGTGTGGCAACCTCCACCTCCTCACCGCCACAAGTCGAGTCCCATCCTGCATGGGGGTAGGCTCCTCGCCTCCTGCATCTTATCTCCGGCAAGATCTGATGGTTCATGTAGCAATCTCATCGGACAGCCAGACAGGGCTTATGCCAAAAGTGAAAATATATTCTATGGTTCAATATAATTTCATCAAATAAATGTCATGTCAATTTTACCAAGTCTGCAAGTCTTTCAGATAGAACTAAAGTACTATTCAACAAGGTTTTAATGATATAATGCGGCAGCTTTATTTTACAGTCTGCCTGATGTATTGAAAAGCTTGAAGAAGCCAAATAAACAAAATGGTGATTTATTGATACCCTCGTGCCTTAAGAAATGGGAAACATTCATTTGGGCAATGATAAAATTTCTTCTCAAGAGACAGGTGGAATTTAATTTTAAATGATACACTACAAAGGGCTGAGCTCGTTGGAATGACACCAGACTCCATCACAGTGGCAACACAGAGAACACAGAGATGGTACAGGAAAATGAGAGTGTCATATTTGTTAATAGTGCTGCACAAAAAAGTGCTACGATCGATCCTATGTATAAATACGTGGATTTATCATATTTGCAGCTCTCAAAAAATGACAAGACTATAAAGGGTACCAGTTAACCTCTAAAAGGAAATTAGTTGATTTTCTGACTCACCCTCACATCATTCCAAACTCATATGACTTTCTTCTGTGGAACACAAATTGAGATGTTAGTCAGAATGAAAGCCTCAGTCACCATTCAATTTTATTGTTTGGATACAATGAAAGTGAATGATGACTGAGACTAGCATACTGCCTAATTTCTTCTTTTGTAATCCACGGAAGAAAGTAAGTCAACTTGAAGGTGAGTTAATGATTACAACATCATAATTTTGGTGAACAATGTATACAATTTAATGACAAATCAACATGTGGCACTTTAAAACAAAAACTTGAGAGTAGGGCAGTCATGACAACTTGATTAAACTATTGAAGCTCTAAAAAAAAAAATCATAAATTATAATTTACATTCCTGATTATTCTGTAATATGCATGTGGGTAGACAATGCAAGGATGCCCGTAAAAACGAGAAAACACACACACACACACACACACACACACAAATCCATTATTCGTCAGAAAAATTACCTAATTCATGTGATTAACAATATAAACAATAGTTGACTCAACTGTAAATTATCTAAATTAAATAATTTATATTACCCTTCTCTCACAAGCTTTCTCAAAACAAACATAAACAAATTAGGCATTTCCTTCCAGTAAAGTTCTGCAATAGAATGATCAGCATTCCTAATGTGTGGAGTCAAAACTCTGTAAAGGTCATTAGGCTATGATCTTGAATTAACCAAGAGTCTCCAAACAATCTTCCTATTCTAAGCAGGAAGACTGTAACACAATTAAAAAGTCAAACTCCTTGTCAGTAATTTAATTAAAGCAGGGTGTTATGCCACGTTGCATACTAAGTGCTGCTACCTAGGTGATATGACTTTAATCCCTGCTTGGATGACTGCTGATGGAAGATGTAGTCTCTAAAGACCTGTGTGTATATGCTCACTCAACTACAACAGGCAACAAATAAGTTGACAGAACAGATCCAATTTCCACTTTACACACAATCAAAACTGAAATAATTAGGCTGCAGAAAGATGAGCGGAAGAAGGCTCGTCGAGAAGCCGTTACCCTTTGTCACACAATTATTTTTATTGTGACACTGCATCAACAGGAGTTGCATCAATGCACTGTGCAATGAGTACTTGTTTGCTTTCCAAAGAAGTGATTGTAACAGCAAAGGTGTGAGTAAGGTATTTCAGCAATGCACATTACTAAGCCAGCATGGAATCTGTGACATTGGAAAAGAGCCACAGATTTTCCAAACTTCAAAACATCCCAACCCCTTTCATGTTAATTTATTAAATATCTATCTATCTATCTATCTATCTATCTATCTATCTATCTATCTATCTATCTATCTATCTATCTATCTATCTATCTATCTATTTTATGGTGTATGGGTACATCCACAAAAATATAGATGAGCATAAATAGTCAAGTCAAGTCAAGTCAATTTTATTTGTATAGCGCCTTTCACAACACACATCGTTTCAAAGCAGCTTTACAGAAGTTCGGCATTAACAGACGATAAAAATGTAATGTCTATAAAGTCGATAAATCATCATCCTTGTGCAGGGCTCCAAACTGCGACTAAAAATGGTCGCATTTGTGACCAAATAAATTTTATTTAAATACTGTATATCCATTCTTCAATCCATTCAGCTAAGTGCACAGAATTCAGCTGATGTTCCCCCTAAATCAATGCAGGAAATGTGAATAAGTGTGCAGATTTTATGTGCCATTACATTGATAAATAGTATGTGTTGAGCTCTAGGTGTAGCATTACTGAAGAATCTCATGATATGGCAGATGGAGACATATGTGCATCTAATGGGCAACTTTAAAATGAGGCACATCTGAAGACACACATCTAGAGGTCAGGCTGCATGTGGCATGAAACATTAAATTTATGTTTCTGAAAGCCTGGGATGGATGATCTCTGGGGTCTCTGGTGTGTCGGATCTACTCCATCAACTGCAACTCCACAATACTGATGAAAATGGTCATATCACAAAGTAAGTGACAGAGGAACACTGTATCCTGAATCTCTGAAGATTTCCTCCATGGTGGATGGGTTTATGAGGATGCTCTGGAACGCTCAAAGTTGCATCTGTGTGGTATTGTCTCTGACTCACATGATGAGAAATGACAGCTGTCCTTGGGGCGTTCCCTCAGAGGCTTTAAGGTCAGACTACACACAGGAGAAGTATGTGTCGATTAAAGAGTGATGGAGAGGGACAGACATCTGTGCACCAGTGGAAACACGGATCGTGGCTGATCAGAAGGAAAGAAGCAATGCTATTTATACAGAGAAGACATCAAGTTAAAACATGTAAAACAAACAAACAAACACACACACACACACACACACACACACACACAAACATGTTAGTGTGGCTATCCATATGAGGACTCATTGACATAATGATTTTTATACTGTACGCACTATAGATTCTATTACCTAACCCTACCCCTAAACCTAACCCTAACAAATATCTTTCTGCATTTTTACATGTTCAAAAATCATAGTTTAGTATGATTTGAATTATGGGGATGCTAGAAATGTCCTCAAAAACAACATTTATAGCATAATACCCTTGTAATTACCAGTTTGTAACCTAAAAAAATGTCCTCGTAAACCACCCAAACCCGCACACACACACACAAATCACACACACGATGAGTAGATACAGTTACCCCGATGGCATGCATCTAGCAGAGAGAGCTATCCAATTAAAAGTGGATTTACACCAATGAGTGTGGGAGTTGACATCTGAATGTTACAGGTTAGGCTTGACTAATTATTCCAACACATACACTCACATTCACAAATGATGGGATGCATATCTACTGTTCATTCCCACAGTCTGGTATCTATATTAAGTACTTTGTCACCAAACAGCCTAAAGGGAAGACTGCATAATTTCATATTCTCCGAGCTGGGGTTTGCATTTGGTATGTTATTGGCATGGTATGTGGTATTCATTGAGTCCACAAGTTTGTGCAAAACCCGATGATCCATGCTATGATCTAGCATGATTTGAAAATGTTCTATATAGCATCTTGTGTGCTTCAATGCAAGCAAGGAAATCTGACAAAAGAGTTAACATGGTCAGTGTCACAAATTTGCATATTTGATTAGTGACCTATGAATATAAAAGAATCTTGAATATTTCCAATTAATTTTACACCATAATCAACTGTTCTTTGTTTTAAAGTGTTTTCTATTATTTCCTAGTTTAAGGTAGATTAGTTTCTGCAAGATATGAAGGTGTAGGATTATCCACGAACAAAGTCATCAAATGAACACAACATCACATTCCGCAGATCAGAGAGATTCCCCACCGAGCAATTAGAGTAATAAAAATGAATCTATGGCTCCCAAATTGCTGAAGGAGACCGTCTCTCCCATGCCTGCTTAATTTCAAACTAGGGTTTGTAATGACAGAGCTGACCAATAAAGAAGATCCCTCTTTGTTCCACAAACTTAAACCTTCAGCATGACCTTCCACCACAGAGATAAGGCAGGGTTTCTTAGAAAGGTTTCCTTGTGAGATCCTCATGAGATCCTCATCCCAGTCCCAGTACTTGTGATTTAACCCTATAAAATATACACCATACCTAGCCTTGCTAGATAATTCTGAAAATGAATCATTGTATAACTGACAAATTAATGATTATAGAAGGTGTACCTTTTAAAATTTGTGTAGTGATTGGTAATCACTTATAACTGACAAATTGATGATTAGAATCTTTAATCTGGTATGATTCATCTCATTCTACAAAAATGGAAACTATTCAACTGGATATTATACCCCGACAATCGGGTTTCCCTATCTGTCACTCACTCGACGTTGTGTCAATGAATTCGACACTAGGGGTCACCCTTGGGAGCCTGAGACACCTCTGATTTTTGATAAAAGGCCAATGGGAATTGGCGAGTGGTATTTACATGCCACTCCCCCGAACATACGGGTATGAAGGCGCTGGCGTGCGAACCGCTCATTCAGATTTTTTCTTCGGAGCCGAGCGGTTGAGGTTCGTTGAGCTGAATTACCACAGCTTCCCAATCACCTCTGCTGGATTCCTGACAGCGCATTACAGCGGCTTTCTCCCCCCTCTGCACTGGTGCACTGCAGAGATTGCCCCTGGGCGCTTCGGCAGAACAAACTGAAAGAGTATATTCTAAAAGAGCGGCACACATGGAAATCTTTTTAAAGATGCCTTTCTGTTTGTGTGTTATTCCTGGTTGCGGTCATTATCTCTATCATTACGGCCACGATAGCTGTCTTACGTGTCTGGATGATGCACATGCGGAGACATAGTTCGTGGATGGGTCATGTCCTCACAGCAAGAACATGACCATGGCAACGTTGCAGTAACGGCTTGCCTTTGTAAGAAAGCAAAGCTGAAAATACTCCCAGGCTCCCATGGGAACTGCATCCCAATTAGATGAAAAATACTTAATGTCTTATGGTGCTATTCTCAGGTTTATATATATATATATATATATATATATATATATATATATATATATATATATATATAAAACCTATATATATATATATATATATATATATATATATATATATATATATATATATATATAGCCCCTTTGAACACACATTATCACTGTGTGGATGAAGACTTATTTGCCAGACTGCAACTTGTCAAAAACAACGTCAGAAACCTTCTCTGCCGAGCTCATTGCGGCACCTAATGCTAAAATTACTACAGCCTCAGAGAAACAGCACGTGATGTCTAAAGCAAAGAAAGCTGGGTTAATGAAGGGCAGAAGCCTCCTGCCCACCCACATCCTATCAGAGCTTCTGTAAAAAAAAAAAAACATCATCCATGCCTCCCAGTGTTTTGTGTTTCAGCAAGGCTACATCTAGAGTCAGTGCTTGGGATTGACAACAGAATTTACTATCAGGTTTGATTCTCTAGTGTTTGATTTTCACTTTGGTTATAGAATGCAGCTGTCACTCTTGTGTAAATCTGGACTGGGTATGAATGTAACTGTATCTACAGTAGCTCTCTAAAACAGAACTGACAATAATATTCTGCTGCTGTATGAACATAGCCCAAGTTTGGATCTGATCCCACTTGTCTTGCGTCACCGCGTGAGGAAATAGGCCGTGGGTTGGTGATGTCTGGCCATGTAAACAGTTGTGATTTGTGAGGCTGCCAACTGAAAACTCTCTCTCCCTTTCTTATCACGATAAGTGCAGTCTTTCATCATACCACCACAATATTAAAGAGAATGAAGGTACTCTTTCACTGCAGCAAAATGAGAAGAGACAAATTAGCTGGTCAAATAAAAATATAGATTTAGGCTCTAAATGGTGGCATTTACATTATGTTGGTCCAGAATGGGCAGAAGAGTAAATACACATGCTGCTGTCAAGTCTTTTAAGTCTGGCCATTCAAATGAAATGGGTTCACAGCTATACAGTAAGTACAGATACAATGCATGTGACCAGAGCTATTGCCTGAACAACAATTGTAAACTCCCAAAGAGATATTGTTGAGGAGCATGTGGAAGAATAAGTTGGAAGTTGCCTCTCAGAATCACTAATCCATCCATGTGCTAGATCTTTGTGTGGTTTTTTTTTGTCCGTTTGCTTTGAATGGTATTGGTGTTTTTGGTGGAATAAACAGTAAGATAATATTAACTGACAAATAATGGGAAGAGGTATGATATTTAATTAATTATTCTAAAACACTTTGACAAGAACACACATGAACACAGAGAAAACAACGACAAAAATTCTCAATGTGTTTTGAGAGATTTGCCGAAGTTTACTAAATGTGCAAAAACATTAGACCTCATGACTTTCCCAGTTGTTCATGATTACTGGATAAGGATATAAATACTACTACTTATAATAATAATAATGAAAAGCAATGAGTACAATTAATATTTTTTATTTATCATCTAACTTCATAAAAAGTGCAGTAAACATACAAATTATATAAATACATATTTGGTGTGATGCCCCCACCCAAATGGGTGAACTATTCAAAAGAAAACTGACACTTTTCCAAGCCCCCCCTTGAATCTGCTGAGGTGCACATACTGTCCCTCTGGTTGGGAATCAGTGCTCTATGAAACACTGAACCCTCTTCTAACACCTGCTATTGAACAGAAACAAGGCCAAACAAAACTTAATCCAGCAGGGAAGCTCAACGTGGATTGATTTATTCATTTTCAGATGATACCAGAAGTCCATTCCTGTAGCTTACATCAATACATAAAGCACTCTCTTTCAACATCCCGCTTGTGTCTATTCTTCCGTAAAGTGCACAGATATTCTAGAAAGGAGGTAACAGTTCTGGCGACACCATCAGGGACACCACATAAAATTTTTACTGCCTTAATACATTTGGAGTTCAAAATATCATAGTCAATGCATTCTTTCTATCTCGCTCAATTTAAAAAAATAAGAAGTAAACAGCAACAGCAAACAAACAAACACCAGAATTACACTAAACATCCGCTAGATTAAAAAAAGAGCTAAGCTTTATGACTGGCATATCAATTACAACATGTAGCAACATTTCCAATTGCTGTCAGCATAGGTAGCAAATGCGTCCAGTAGTATCTTCAGAAATTTCAATATGGCGATTAACAAGAAAAAAACTCACTAAGAAGAAAGATGCAATAGAACTAATAAAGGGATCAAAATGTCTGCCTCAATTCAGGAGTGATAACTAACACAATCCTCTGTGGCACAGACAGACATCTGTCTAGTTGGGTTGGGTCTTAATATTGTGACAGCTCAAAGCAAACAGGATAAAAAGAGAAAGAAAAGATGTCACTCCAAGAGAACAGTGAATTCAATATTTGAGCCTGTGGGACTTGAAGCCCTCACCATTACTTTTAGCTTCAGTTTTGTCCAGTGTAGTTCTCATCCTCTGTTGACTAACAGTTATTTGATTATTTTGATGTGAAGAGTGTCATCCATGTTGTCTCTCTGGTTTATATGTATAGAAGATGAAGAGAAACCAAAGCAAAATGAGAAGAACCAGGGCTAACATTCTGCATTAAATATAGGGTTAACTATCCCTTTAAGCCTTTACCCAGTCCAAGCAGTGGTAAACAGCTTAATACACATACTAAATGTATTATTGAAAATTTAAAAATTCAAAAAGGTTTCTGTGAGGGTTAATTTTAGGGAATATCAAATATTATTTGCTCAGTATAAAAACAGCAAAAATCAATGGAAAGTCCCCACTGTGACAGAAAAACAAATGTGTGTGTGTGATTAGGCAAGTCAGTTGATGACTTTCAGCAGCTGTTTGTATGTGTGTGTGAGTGTGTGTGTGTGTAAATGTGTTGGTGTTCTGTTATTATTTAAGCACTGTTTACACAGAGACAGATGCATGCCCCTCTTGTTCCCCTGTGCCGTGGGATTTGCTCAATAACAGTGGTGTCCCTGTTGAGACAGGCTGCCAGAGGACCATATGGACGGCTGCCAGCATCATACGGTCTCTCTCCCTTCTCAAAGCTCTCTGTGGCAGACATTGTCCCTCAACATGAGTCCTTACCTGACAGATTCCATGCTGACAAACCGAGACTTCAGACACACCCTTGATGCTCAGACAGAGCAGGACTGAATAAGCCAATAAACATATTTCAAAAGGAAGCAAGCAAACAGATAACTAGTCCCAGGGAGAAGCAACTGTATTTCCTTGCCTTAAGCAAGCTAAAGGTTATATTTGATATGCATGCATACATTTTCCAAAGCAAATCCTTTTCGTTGCAGTGTGACGAATAATAATAGTTACGGAATTTAAACTAAGAGCGATTACCAGGCAGGCTATATTGTGTTTATGTTAAACGCATCACACTATAATGATGTAAACAGTGGTGCATTCATGCTCATGATTATTTAAGGTTCTGCACTGGTATTAGATGGGTGCACACAGTGTCAGAATATACAGTTCAATTTATTCATGTTCATCTGCCGAGTGCCACCACACCCTGCTAAAAAGTCCAGTTTAGACTAGCATGCCTGTCCTTGCTGGTTTGGTACTTGCTTAACTGGAGAACCAGCACAACACTGGCAATTGTTTTAAAACTATATGGGCATTTGCATTGGATTTGCATCTAATAGTCTATTAGACATAGGGCGTTCAATCAATGTAACTTTGTCCTGCCTGAAATCCTGGTTTCTGAAATGGGCGGAACTTTGCAACAAATGGCCAAAAATTTAGACATTGATGTATATGATTGACAGCGTATAGATGTAAAAGCACCACAGATGAGAACAGAGTATTTGGACAGCTCAGGGATTCACACGCAGTTAGTTACAATCTGACGTAACAGTTTTAATCAGTTTTCATTATTAGATACAATCAAGGAGCACGTTATTAGGAACACTATAGTCCTAATAAAGTTCCCAATGTGGCCCTCTGTCGCCTATACGCATCAAGGTTCGACGTGTTGTGCATTCTGCACAGTGAGATGCTATTCTGCTCACTACAATTGTAGTTTTCTGAGTTAATGTAGCCTTTCTTTCAGATTGAGAACCAGTCTGTTCATTCTCCATTGACCTCTCTCATCAACAAGGTGTTTCTGTCCACAAAACTGCCACTCACTGGATGCTTTTTTTGGCACCATTCTGAGTAATCTCTAGAGACTGTTGTTCATGAAAATCTCAGGAGATCAGCAGATACAGAAATACTCAAACCAGCCTATCTGGCACCAACAATAATGCTATGGCCAAAATCACCGAGGTAACTTTTTCCCCATTCTGATGATTGGTGTGAATATTAAGTGAATGTACCTGAACCGTACTTGCATGATTTTATGCAGTGCACTGCTGCCACACTTAGCCGATTAGATAATTGCATGAATAAATTACATTTTCCTTATAAAGTTCTCAGTGGATGTATTTGGATATTTTGTTACAAAAATAGTTTTGTGCTTTGTTAGTTATTTTCATGACAAAATGTTGAACACCTGGTGGGGAAAATAGTACACCAGAAACTCACATGCTGGGGACCGGCAATGATGTTTTTTTTCAAAAGGACAATTTCTGAATAAGACTCCAAGGCTGTTTCTGCTCTTCATTTTACAGTGATTTTCAGTTTACAGACAATCTTGCCCTCAAATGATGTCATCAAAAGGACAAGAGTGAATTAATTGGTGTTGGGTAGGATAGTATTTGAGAGCAATACTCCAAAGTGGAATCGGGTGAGCCTTCTGGCCTGATTCACATACTAAGTCAATAACCTGCAGGGATAAATGCATTATGGATTAGCTTCACTTATGTAGCACACAGCTTGCAGAAGTCAAACCATATTAGCATGCATGTGTGTGTATTTGTGTTGGTGTGTGAAAGAAAACAAGAAGAATATGTTGCACAGCATGTGCAACTTGATTGTCACTGCAGAATTCTTCATCCCGTAGAGCATTTTGCTCACGCCCGACAGAAACAGCTCTGGTTGCTAGCGGAGTTAAGTATTATACTGATGTAAATGCCCTTGTGTCTGACTTCTATGTGGCTTATTCAAATGGCTGACAGTTTTGGCTAAGTCACCAGGATTGTAGTTCTACTGGTAAAGTAATGAGAGCCACAGGAATTTATCTGTGTAGGCTTAAGTGCTAGACTCTGCGCTGTCAATGCCGCTGGCATGTGGTGCCGCATGAACAAGGTGTAAAAACACCAAAAAGGACAGTGATGGCATGTGAGTGAATATATGTAATGTACTGTATGACCACACAGTACATTGCATACTTAAGAACAGCTCTCTGTCAGTACACACTCTCTGTCTTGGAACAATTTAAAAAGCATGAGTGAGGTAACTCATGTGGGCCTTTGTTTGTGTGTGTGCAGCATCCTTGCAGCAAACATTTGCTTTTAATTTCAAGGGAGGTCAAAGCACTGCTAGAGAACAGCCTCTGAAGATATTAGAGGTTCCTTGAAAGAGACAACTGAGCCTCAGATGAGTTAGGCTCCAGTATTGCTCGACAAATAGCCCCACCCGGGTTTACAAATGGTTCCTTATATCCTCCCCTGAAGAGCCTTGTTTTATGCCTCATCCTTTGGGGGAGATGGTGAATTATTTCAGAAAGCAGTTGAAGATAAATAAAAAAAATTAAGAGTAAATACAATTTTCCCTCTTTTGTAGCCCAGATGTCGGTCAAAATATCCGGTTGTCATTCAGTTTGGGGATGTGTGGAGTGGAATTAGTTTGGAAAGGTCGAGCCAATCAAAGGCTCAATTGCAATATTGCAGGCAAATGGAGCCTGTGTTTAATTACACATAACACTTGTTTAGCAGTGAGTAATGGATGAGTTGTATAAGGGGTCTTTGGTGTCAACTATATTCGTGTTGACTGCCAGTGCCATTTATAAAATTAATTAAAGCAGCCATTGGTCAAGAGCCATGGATATTGTACAGCAATTGCTGTATAGCTTATTCGAGTTAAGTATTAGTTAATTGAATCACAACAGAGCCAGGCAAGCATAACGACTTGGAAACATGTAAAAATATTTGTGCACAATTATCGGTTTATGCATAAAGCGGCTGGCAAGAAAGTGAGAGAGAGTTTGTCCGTGTATATCTGTCACGCTCTTGTGAAAAGTGTATTCTATTTTACTATATTGCATGTTATATTATTATTATTATTATTATTGAAAAAAAGAACCGAAATGAACTGAACGACAATGCCCTAACATGCTTGCTTGGCTAATGCCCATTGTTTGGATCACAAAGCACTTGCAGCTGAGTCACACTGGAGTCATGGGTGTATAATGTTTTTCATTGTGTGTTAACACAGGGTCAACCCACCTGTTCTCTGTGCTTCATCATTCAATTTCAAATACATTCCTTTATTGGAACACATCTGCATGCTGTGCTTTACCAGTGAAACCATCATTCTGAATAATACAGAGCATTATAGGTGCCACTTCTGATTTGCTATTAACATCTTCCTCAGGTTAGAGGTTTCTCAAGCAACTGAACATAGTTGTGAGGGCAATGGCACAACCAAGGTCTTCATGAAGGAAAACCACAGCAAGGTGATTTATCAAGTCAAGGATTGGTTAAGGATAGCTTGGCTGGGGTAGAGGGCATGAGTCTTCAAGATTTTATTCAATATTGGAGGCATTTATAAGGGTGTGCTCCTGATGCACTACAAGTGACATACAGTCTACAAACATTAGATGAAATTGTGAGTTTAAATGAAAATTGTTCGCCTTCCCTTGACTCTCTATGCTATCTTGGATTAAACTTTTCAAGACATTTGTTGTAATGGATAATGGGATTACCCTGAAAAGTGAGCATCACATGTGATGCTGCCTTAGATTTTGGTTTTATAAGAACATATAATTTAAGGTGCTTACTTAGGCAACAGGTGTGGCCAAAACATTCATAATTTTCACCTTGTGGGCAAAAAAAGAAAAGAAAAAAGGGACGAAAAGAATCCCATAGATTTACATTGAATGAGGGACAGGAGCCTTATCAAGGGACCAGAAAATCATTGAGACTTGGGGGTGGGCTCTTTAAACATGGGTCAGTAAGCAACTGCCAAACAATATCTTAAAAAAAACATAAAACATCCTAGCAACCACCCAGCAATGCCATAGCAACAACCTAGATAACTCTAACATCATGGAAGCAAATTTTGCATGGGCAAGATCCACTCACATACAGAAAATATAAACAAAATAAAAAATAGATTTGCTGCCTATTGTTTAAAATAGCCTTTGTGTGGAGAGCATACCTATGATAGCTAAAATGTGGCCTTGGTAGGCAACTATGCTTTAGAACTTTTACTTTACTAATTCAGTATCATATTCTCATGGTAAACTGTCAGATAAGGGAAACTCGATTAAAAAACACTGTGGCACAATGGTTTTGCTCTTCACATGAGTAAAACAATATTAAGAGCCTGCAATACAACAACACGCACTAATCATGTCAATAGGAATGCTTTTGAAATGACTGAATAAAGGTGAACGTTCCATAGCCATCAAAATACAATTGCTCTCTAAAAACTAGCACAGCACCACTGTGTGCAAGCTGCTTAATGCATCAGATTGCTACTCTGCTACAGCAATGCATATCTGAAGGCTGAACTCGAATTACACAGACCCTCCACAGAATAATACCAGTCACCCTTTCGAGAGGACTGCAGGTCTCACTCTTTATATTACACATCTTTAGGCATCCACTCAAGGGAATCACCTTTTCCAGGTCTAAGTACTCAGGCATAAGGTGATTTTCTGTAAATCATAGCTTGCATTTGTATATGTCAATACCGCTCCTACAAGAAGCATCCTTTTGTCCCTGAGACAACAAGGAAAGCACTCGAGTAAGGGGTGGCGGAACCAGGGTGTATTAGCCCACTCAATTGAACTTAATCAGCTGATTTTAAAATACAGTATTAGGGCTGAGTATTGAAACAGATTTCCTGATTTGATTACGAATCACAAGCTCTCATTTCGATTTGATTCTGATACGATTCAATTAATATGGGTACATTTCTGTTACAATGTCCATTTTGCTTACATATAAAATTAATTATCTATCAGCTAATGCTGTTAAATATAAAGGAACCTTCGAGGCAACCATTCCAGGTACAAATACAAAATATTAATTTGACCAATTATATTTTATCTTTAGTTTTTCATCAAATTGGTTACATTTTAAAATACATTTTAACATTAAAAATTTCATCAATTAATGTCTTGAAATTTCATATATTATGTTGCATACATATTTTTGTTATACTATATTTTTTACTTGCATTATTTGTACTATTTACAAGTATTTACAATGATTTGTAGGACACGTTTAATCGATTCTGTCTCTTTAAGACTAGCGACATCAGCAAGTAAGCACATGTAATGAGAGTGTGCAATATTTTTAGCGCATCCATGAGTAATTAGAATGAAATGTTTCTTCTTCTTTTTTTTTTCTTTTTTTTTTTTAATCAACAACTGACTGTAAAAACAGAAAGGGTATTAAAAAAGATTACTCAATGATATATGGATCCGTGGATCACGTCTATGGACAAACAGAACAAGTTAAACAAAAATGTTACTCTCGACATGCAGTGAAAGAACCTCTCTGCTAATAACTTCTTCTCCACTATACTACACAATCACGGGTGAGAGAAATAGTAGCATTTACTAGCCAGTGACTAATCATAGACATTTTAGTCACATAGCGGGAGATTTGGTTGCACATGCGAGTGATTTACTTGCATTATAGAAGGTTGCCACATAGAGTGAAAGATCAATCTTGAGATTTAAGAATTGATATCGAGATTGTTCATATGAACTTTGCGATGCATCATAAAATTGATATTTTTACCCAGCACTATACAGAATGTATGGCTAATAGTTTGCATTAAAAGCACATTTCTGATACAAGTTGTAATTTAATATACTTTTAGCTCCTTATATTTCAAACAGTTAAAAGTGCATTTTTGTCTCTAGGGATCTAACGGTCCACTCCTTTTCTCGATACATTGATTATAAATCCAGTCGATTCATATGCATCAATCCTAACAATATTATTTTAAAATAGTGAAATAATGATGTTGGCCGATAATCCTTTTAAAATGCAAAAAAAATAATAAAAACAAATGAAGTAGTTTACACTACTGTACTAAAAATATATACTTACTAAATAAATTGTTGCATATGCAAAAGGATCGTTGCAGCTCTCAGTGAAACATCCGTGCACCTAATGTCAGCCATGTCTTATTTTTCTTGCCTATGATAACGATTTATTTTCAATCGGATCAAAAAACAGTGGATCATGAATCAAATTGATTCTGTGTTAACCCCAAAGATTTACATCTCTACTTGTCCCACATTAATGAAATGCAGATCCAAGCATCTTATCTATAGACCAATTTAATTCTCTGAATCACAGGATTGTTAGAACACGATTGTCCAGAAAAGAAACATTTCTGGAGGTGGGGAAACCATTAAAATAGTGCCAAATCTCCATGTATCTAACACACCAAAGCAAACTTTACTTTAGAGTTATTTTATTCTGGAAGGTGAAACGATGAATTCTCTTTTCTTGCTTGTGAATTGAGCAGAGAGAATGAACATCACACAAATTGTGTGATTAAATCACAGTTATTAAAGGAGAGCAAACTTACATTTATGTAGAAAAATAGAAAATAAATGCAACATTTACAACTTTAATTGTTTAAACGATTTTCTACATTTGATTTCTAACATTTTTATTTTTATTTCAAGTACCTGATGTTACAGTGTTGACATTTCAGTCTTGGTATCTTGGAGATAACCTCCACTATGGACTCGTCTACATTTAGGTGTGCGAAAAACAAAGCACAGCTCTTTGGTGCCTGAGTAATAATGACAGTGTTGAGGAGGAGGTTTGGACCTAAGCTTTGATCAATAGTAGGGGAAGGCGAAGGGCAGGCCCCTTTATTTTTCAAAGGCAATCCATTCTTCTTTCTAGCTCTGCAGGTATACAGAAGCAAATCAATAAGCCCCACTCAATCACACTCATTTATCTTCATCCCTCAGTCTCCCTTCTTCTTCCATGTTCTCTGTGAACTGTAGATGGCTCATAACTCTGTTTATCACCCTACATCAGCATCTGTAATGTGATAACGTCTGCTGAAGACTTTCTCACATACTCCGTGCCAGGAGCTTTTCACCATGAGTGCCCTGATGCAAAAACGTCTGGCTACGGAGTTTGACGGCTTACTGAGCTCATATTTTTAGCCATATGATGATCATTAATAACTCACTAATATGCTTTTCACACTCCCAAACACCTGACTTATATATATTTCATGGCAGTTGTTCTAGCAGCATGTTAGATATTAAAATAACTGATTTCACACAACTCGGATAACTTGTGTGCCGTGGATTACAATTGTTTGAGAAAGTTTTGACACTTGGTTTGCATTTGTGAACAATACACAATTCTGTCTTAACTGTTACAGAGAGCATTGTCAGTTATGCATGCTGTTGTTTTCCTCTGTGCAGTCCTGGTTAGACCACATGCTGTTTAATAAGCTAGACTTTGCTAGGTAACATTACCTGAAAAACTATACTATGTTTTGCTGGTGTTCAGCATGGCTATTCTGGTTGACCAGACAGACCAGCAACAAACAGGCCTAGACCAGCATGGGAACTGAATGCTGGTTAAGCTGGTCTTTTCAGCAGGGTAAATAAGTAATTTTCTTTAGCGGTCAAGCTAGAAAGAACTGTAGCACATACGCCAACAAGTGGCAATCAGTGCTTGGGTTACCAGCCAAACCATTACAGGCTAAATGACTCAAGATTCTGTCTTGCTCACTCTGTAATAGACTAAAGAGCTCTAACCCTCATTCTGCTGCTAATGCTAAACGTCCTTTCACATGACTCACGCCAACTTTCCCCAGTGTATTGAATTCTATGGACCAAAGTGCCAAGCTACGGTCCAGGTGACGCACTGCGCACAGACCAAGTGTTGAAACTCAAAGTACAAAAAATTTCAACTTTGACCCTGTTTGCCATGGAACTTTTATAGCGCAACCAACATTACAGGACAAATCACATGACGCAGTGTCACGTGGGCGAACCAGTCTGGCCATTCTCCATTGACCTCTCTCATCAACAAGGTGTTTCCGTTGTTTTTTGATTTTGGCACCATTCTGAGTAATTTCTAGATACTGTTGTGCGTGAAAATTCCAGGAGATCAGCAGTTACAGAAATACTCAAACCAGCCCGTATGACACCAACAATCATGCCAAGATCGAATTCACTGAGATCACATTCCCCCCATTCTGATAACCTCCTAACCTGTAACTACATGATTTTATTCATTGCACTGTGGCCACACAATTGGCTGATTAGAAAATTGCATCAATAAGTAGGTGTACAGGTGTTCCTAATAAAGTGCTCAGTGTGTAAATAATATTTCTCTTATTTGCTTTCATAATTTTCACTGTTTAAGTGTGCATACCTCCCTACGCAACCTCTTAATATGAAACTTCCTGTGCTTTTTCCTGTGAAGGTCAAATTGGTGCATAGCATTTGAATTGACAGGTGTGTTGAAGCCAAGAATCAAGTCATGAGAAAGGGACTTAATACTATCAAGCTTCATTTCTCTATACGATAAAAAGACCAAAAGCACAAAAAGATCATAGGGGCTTTTTTATCAGGCAATAAAGAATTTGGAGGAATTTCATCTAATGAATCAGCCTATCAAATTTGATTTCTGCGTCACTGACAATGTAAACTAAACAAAATTTTTTATATTTTTAGAGTAAACATATAGTATGTAGTCTTCAGCTCTTCAGAGACCAACAACACAGAATAGTACCCAAGCATAGATATCATTATACTAGGCTGCAGTAGCTTTTCTTAGCATAACCAAGTGTCAACACAGTACTCAGTACTAATTATCTACTGTTGAGCATTGCAGGAACATGAACGTCCCCCACTGTAACACTAAGCAGATGAGGGGCCACTTTGCATAACGGTAAAGTGTGATCAACCCTGTCCAATTAAAGTCTGCAACTCGTGAAGAAAAAACAGTTATTAATGATTTAAGTAAAAGCATCACAAATAGCAAAGGCCCTCTTTGAAAATAAATGACATTTTTATTATAATTGAAACGTATTGAGAAATTGTGTGAATTTAAACCTGGAAAAATTAGTAATGAAAACTGGCAATCTTGTAATGATGCTTATTAAAGTCAACATTGTATTTTAGAACTTGAAATATATATTTAAATGGACTTAGCAATTAAGATGAGTCTTGGTTACTGAAAGCTACACTATGTAAGATGTTTTTTTAGAAATTAATTTATTAATGAGCAAGAACATCTACAATCTGTCTTCTAAACCATGTTTTTGCCTTACCACGATTTACTATGGAAAGCCTATAAAAATTATGTATATACTAGATCTGTATGGACAGATTTGGCAGAAAACTGCATAGTTCCATCATTCATCCGTGTGTGTTTATGTCATGTCCGTAAAGAAAGAAAAATAAGTTCAAGCTACTACAGCGCATGTATATGTGCGGTGATAGGTGTGGTAGTAGTTTGAAGTTGAAAGCTTGTAGCCACAAAAAATTAGCGACATTGACCATGGATCATTGAAAAAGGGAATCCTCTGGGGAATCACTCATTTTCAAAATAAAGAAACCTTGAAACAAGAAGAGTCTCCAATGAAAAAAAGAAAAGTGACAGAACACATAATAAAACACAAACAACATCGGATTGGCTTTTCAGAAGTGGCGAAAACTGCGATCATAAAGGACTTAAAACCAACCAAGAGACAGAGACCCCTGCTGGGCATGTAAGACATTTAATTGGACCAATAGTTAACCAGGTAGCTCTCTTAGCGCAGTAGTTCGTCAGACAGCGTTAGCCATCGTTAGGAATTTTATTATGGATTGTTGTACTGCATTGCATTTAAGTTTCATTTTCGAGGAAGGAGGGACAATGGAAAATTATTTAATTTCATGCTGGTAACAATGCTAATCTCTAAACTAGTTACTACCTTGGTGTATTTGCCTGCTAGCTAAGTTATAATAGTTTCCAAAATTTGTCATTTTTGCCTAACATTTGCAACGCTATTTAGTTTAAAACAACCGTTTTCAATTAGTCAAATCAACAGCGGAAGATAAGCTACTTACCTGCTCATAAGACTTTTTTCAGATATTCATCTTTTCTTAATTTTGTTATTTATTTATTGAATGGAAGGGGATGATTTTTTTGTCATTATAGACATTCACTCTGATAAAATGATTACCTGTAACCATGATTACACCTGTTCTCCTCAATCCATCAGATTAATCCATGCAGAAGAGCAGTCGAAGCCCAATTAACGTAATTACCGAAACAATGTTCCTCTGCAAGTAACTTGCAGTTTTATGTTTCAACCACAAGAGGCCTAAAAGTTACATAGTGTAGCATGAAGTTTGAGACCAGTAGGCAGAACTAATTATGTTTATAGGTTTATAGCTAGCAAATGTGTGCATGAACAAATCTTTACATAAAGTATTTTTTTTCCATATGCACAATTCAGAGTTTTCTACAGAAGTCTAGTTTTTGCAGCAGATATTCCAGTGGTCACAAAAAATAAATACTGTTGACACACTGCCACAGAAACTGCAAAATTTGCTACATTACTGTAAACATGAAAGTCTTAAAAGTGATAGTTCACTCAAAAATTCAAATTCTGTCATCATTTAATCTCCCACATATTGTACCAAACCTGTATGACTTGCTTTCTTCTGTGGAACTTCTGTGGAACACAAAAGAAGACGATGGGCAGAATGACAGCCTCAGTCACAATTCACTTTCATCAAATGGAAAAAAAAGACTAATTGAAACTGAATGACGACTTACAATAACATCCAGCCTAACATGATAGACTTCGTTAAGATAAAGGTAGTGACTCTGGCTATGTTCAGAATAGCATACTAGCTTACTACTCTTAATATTACTGCAGTAAACAATATGTATAGTATGTGTGAAATTGTTCTGTATTCATAGAATCCCCTGATGACCTACTGTATTTTACAAAATGAGTAGCACAGAACTTACTATGTGGAATACTGTATTCTACAATTCAATGTACTTGCTGTGTTTTTTAACATCTCTTTCTTGATTCATTAACTGACCAGACTGCAGAGTTTTAAGACATTTTTGCACAAAATTAAATATAAATACTCACTGCTTTAAACATGAAACATCATGAGGTCATGTGATCAACATAGTGAGGTTATGTGACAATGTAGCATACTACCATTTCAATGGTTTATCTTGTTATAATGCATGCTGTTTCACTTTAAAAAAAAAATTAAATATAGTGGGCAGTGTGCATACTATGCAGTATTCAGAAAGTCATAAGCTTGTATTCCATTCCAAACATAGCCATTCTCTATATCCAAACTGATAATTTTCGCTGAATCGAGTTATATCCGATATATCTGGTGGACGAAGTCATCCTGCTTTCTATGCAAAAGATATGGCATATCACAAGCTTACAAGAGCTACTGACATTGCATTGAAAATATATACAAGCAGATTTGTACTGAATTTTTGTCACCACAATTTTCAAACCAACAAAAATACATTCAGAAAGAGTCCACACACACACACACACACACACACACACAAAACCTATAAAAACCCCTTTAGCAGACATACTAATGGCTCTTCAAGCTGAGATTGGATCAATATGTGTACATTTGCCATCTGCACCTGGCATGAGTGCTACTATGACTGAGATATATACAGTGCATCCGGAAAGTATTCACAGCACTTCACTTTTTCCACATTTTGTTACATTACAGCCTTATTCCAAAATTGATTAAATTCATTATTTTCCTAAAAATTCTACAAACAATACCCCAAAATGGCAACGTGAAATCTTTGTAAATGTATTAAAAATAAAAAACTAAAAAAAAAAAAAAAAAAATCACATGTACATAAGTATTCACAGCCTTTGCCATGACACTCAAAATCTCAGGTGCATCCTGTTTCCACTGATCATCCTTGAGATGTTTCTACAACTTTCAAATTCAGTTGATTGGACATGATTTGGAAAGGGTTAGGGTCACACCTGTCTATATAAAGTCCCACAGTTAACAGTGCATGTCAGAGCACAAACCAAGCCATGAAGTCTTGGATTGTATCGAGGCACAGATCTGGGGAAGAGTACAGAAGTTTGAAACCACCAGGACTCTTCCTAGAGCTGGCCGCCCGGCCAAACTTAACGATCAGGGGAGAAGGGCCTTAGTCAGGGAGGTGACCAAGAACCCGATGGTCACTCTGACAGAGCTCCAGCCTTCCTCTGTGGAGAGAGGAGAAACTTCCAGAAGAAGCACTCCACTAATCAGGCCTGTATGGTAGAGTGGCCAGACGGAAGCCACTCCTTAGTAAAAGGTACATGACAGCCTGCCTGGAGTTTGCCAAAGGGCACCTAAAGGACTCTCAGACCATGAGAAACCAAATTCTCTGGTCTGATGAAACAAAGATTGGCCTGAATGGCAATGGTCATGTCTGGAGGAAACCAGGCACCGCTCATCACCTGGCCAATACCATCACTATATTGAAGCATGGTGGTGGCAGCATCATGCTTTGGGGAGGTTTTTCAGCAGCAGGAACTGGGAGACTAGTCAGGATCAAGAGTAAGATGAATGCAGCAATGTACAGAGACATCCTTGAAGAAAACCTGCTCCAGAGCGCTCTGGACCTCAGACTGGGGCGAAGGTTCATCTTCCAACAGGACAACAACCCTAAACACACAGCCAAGATAACAAAAGGAGTGGCTATGGGAGAACTCTGTGAATGTCCTTGAGTGACCCAGCCAGAGCCCAGACTTGAACCCAATTGAACATCTCTGGAGAGTTCTGAAAATGGCTGTGCACCAACGCTCCCCATCCAACCAGATGAAGCTTTAGAGGTCCTCCAAAGAAGAATGGGAGAAACTGCCCAAAATAGGTGTGCCAAACTTGTAGCATCATACACAAAAAGACTTGAGGCTGTAATTGGTGCCAAAAGTGCTTCAACAAAGTATTGAGCAAAGGCTGTGAATACTCATGTACATGTGATTTTTGTTTTTTGTTTTATATTTTTAATAAATTTGCAAAGATTTCAAACAAATTGTTTCACATTGTCATTATGGGGTATTGTTTGTAGAATTTTGAGGAAAAAAAAGAATTTAATAAATTTTGGAATAAGGCTGTAACATAAAACAATTTGGAAAAAGTGAAGCGCTCTGAATACTTTCCGGACATTCATGGACCCATTGCAGTCTGCCTACTGCAACAACCTCTCCACTGATGATGCCATTGCATCTACAATACACACTGCTCTCTCCCAACTGGAAAAATGGAACATATATGTGAGAATTCTGTTTGTAGACTAGAGCTCAGCATTCAACATCATAGTGTCCCCCAAGCTTGATGTGAAACTCTGGGCTCTGGGCTTAAACAGCTCTCTGTGCAACTGGATCCTGGACTTCCTGTCAGGCAGACGTCAGGTTGTTAGAATGGGCAGCAACATCTCCTCATCACTGACCCTCAACACTAGAGACCTGCAGGGCTGTGTTCTCAACCCACTCCTGTATTCCCTGTACAAACAAGACTGTGTGGCGACACATAGCTCCAATGCCATCATTAAGTTTGCTGATGATACGACGGTGGTAGGTCTGATCACTGACAATGATGAAACAGCCTAGAGAGTAGAGGTGTACACTTTGACACACTGGTGTCAGGAGCACAACCTTTCCCTCAATGTCTGAAAGACCAAGGAGCTTGTTGTGGACTTCAGGAGGAAAGACAGAGAACACAGCCCCATCACCATTAATGGAGCACCGGTGGAGAAAGTCAGTAGCTTCAAGTTCCTCAGTGTCCACATCACTGAGGAACTCACATGGTCCGTCCACACTGAGGCTGTTGTTAAGAAGGCTCACCAGTGCCTCTTCTTCCTGAGACGGCTGAGGAAGTTTAGAATGAACCACCACATCCTCATATGGTTCTACACCAGCACTGTAGAGAGCATCCTGACTGGCTGCATCACCTCCTGGTACTGCAATAGCACAGCCCACAACCGCAAAGTCCTGAAAAGGGTGGTGCGAACTGCCAGACACATCATCGGAGTTGAGCTTCCCTCCCTCCAGGACATATATACCAGGCGGTGTGTGAAAAAAGCTTGGAGGATCATCAGAGACTCCAGCCACCCAAGTCATGGGCTGCTCTCACTGCTACCATCAGGCAGGTGGTATCGCAGCATCAGGACCCGCACCAGCAGACTACATGACAGCTTCTTCCCCCACGCAATCAGATTTGAACACTTGATCTCTCACGATCAATATATATCAGCACTGCACTTTATTAATCTTATTATCTCACACTGGAGTGTTATAATTATATTCTCTTCACAATACAACTACTGTACACTCACCTAAAGGATTATTAGGAACACCTGTTCAATTTCTCATTGATGCAATTATCTAATCAACCAATCACATGGCAGTTGCTTCAATGCAATTAGGGGTGTGGTCCTGGTCAAGACAATCTCCTGAACTCCAAACTGAATGTCAGAATGGGAAAGAAAGGTGATTTAAGCAATTTTGAGCATGGCATGGTTGTTGGTGCCAGACGGGCCGGTCTGAGTATTTCACAATCTGCTCAGTTACTGGGATTTTCACACACAACCATTTCTAGGGTTTACAAAGAATGGTGTGTAAAGGTAAAGAGGTATGCAGCAAAGCATTTGTGAAGCCACAACATGCACAACCTTGAGGCGGATGGGCTACAACAGCAGAAGCCCCCCCCGGGTACCACTCATCTCCGCTACAAATAGGAAAAAGAGGCTACAATTTGCAAGAGCTCACCAAAATTGGACAGTTGAAGACTGGAAAAATGTTGCCTGGTCTGATGAGTCTCGATTTCTGTTGAGACATTCAGATGGTAGAGTCAGAATTTGGCGTAAACAGAATGAGAACATGGATCCATCATGCCTTGTTACCACTGTGCAGGCTGGTGGTGGTGTTGTAATGGTGTGGGGGATGTTTTCTTGGCACACTTTAGGCCCCTTAGTGCCAATTGGGCATCGTTTAAATGCCACGGCCTACCTGAGCATTGTTTCTGACCATGTCCATCCCTTTATGGCCACCATGTACCCATCCTCTGATGGCTACTTCCAGCAGGATAATGCACCATGTCACAAAGCTCGAATCATTTCAAATTGGTTTCTTGAACATGACAATGAGTTCACTGTACTAAAATGGCCCCCACAGTCACCAGATCTCAACCCAATAGAGCATCTTTGGGATGTGGTGGAACGGGAGCTTCGTGCCCTGGATGTGCATCCCACAAATCTCCATCAACTGCAAGATGCTATCCTATCAATATGGGCCAACATTTCTAAAGAATGCTTTCAGCACCTTGTTGAATCAATGCCACGTAGAATTAAGGCAGTTCTGAAGGCGAAAGGGGGTCAAACACAGTATTAGTATGGTGTTCCTAATAATCCTTTAGGTGAGTGTATATATATATATATATATATATATATATATATATATATATATATATATATATATATTTTTTTTTTTTTTAATGTATGTATTCTATTGTATCTATATTGTGTGTATTGTTTACTGTACATTGTATATTATTATTATTGTGTTGTGTAAATATGTTGTTTATTGTAAATTGGTACATGTCTTGTCACTGTCATGACTGCTATGTTGCTCGGAACTGCACACAAGACTTTCACCCACTGTTGCACTTGTGTATATGGTCGTGTGACAATAAAGTGATTTTATTTTATTTGAGATATATATATATATATATATATATATATATATATATATATATATATATACATACAGGTGAAACTCGAAAAATTAGAATATCGTGCAAAAGTTCATTAATTTCAGTAATTCAACTTAAAAGGTGAAACTAATATATTATATAGACTCATTACAAGCAAAGTAAGATATTTCAAGCCTTTATTTGATATAATTTTTATGATTATGGCTTACAGCTTATGAAAACCCCAAATTCAGAATCTCAGAAAATTAGAATATTGTGAAAAGGTTCAGTATTGTAGGCTCAAAGTGGCACACACTCAAAACAGCTAATTAATCCAAAACACCTGCAAAGGGTTCCTGAGCCTTTAAATGGTCTCTCAGTCTGGTTCAGTTGAATTCACAATCATGGGGAAGACTGCTGACCTGACAGTTGTGCAGAAAACCATCATTGACACCCTCCACAAGGAGGGAAAGCCTCAAAAGGTAATTGCAAAAGAAGTTGGATGTTCTCAAAGTGCTGTATCAAAGCACATTAATAGAAAGTTAAGTGGAAGGGAAAAGTGTGGAAGAAAAAGGTGCACCAGCAGCAGGGATGACCGTAGCCTGGAGAGGATTGTCAGGAAAAGGCCATTCAAATGTGTGGGGGAGTTTCACAAGGAGTGGACTGAGGCTGGAGTTACTGCATCAAGAGCCACCACACACAGACGGGTCCTGGACATGGGCTTCAAATGTTGTATTCCTCTTGTCAAGCCGCTCCTGAACAACAAACAACGTCAGAAGCGTCTCAAGCGCTCTCAAATTCCAAATTTGAGAGCAAATTTTGCATCTCATTTGGAAACCAAGGTCCCAGAATCTGGAGGAAGAATGGAGAGGCACACAATCCAAGATGCTTGAAGTCCAGTGTGAAGTTTCCACAGTCTGTGTTGGTTTGGGGAGCCATGTCATCGGCTGGTGTTGGTCCACTGTGCTTTATTAAGTCCAGAGTCAACGCAGCCGTCTACCGGGACATTTTTGAGCACTTCATGCTTCCTTCAGCAGACAAGCTTTATGGAGATGCTGACTTCATTTTCCAGCAGGACTTGGCACATGCCCACACTGCCAAAAGTACCAAAACCTGGTTCAATGACCATGGTATTACTGTGCTTGATTGGCCAGCAAACTCGCCTGACCTGAACCCCATAGAGAATCTATGGGGCATTGCCAAGAGAAAGATGAGAGACATGAGACCAAACAATGCAGAAGAGCTGAAGGCCGCTATTGAAGCATCTTGATCTTCCATAACACCTCAGCAGTGCCACAGGCTGATAGCATCCATGCCACGCCGCATTGAGGCAGTAATTAATGCAAAAGGGACCCAAACCAAGTACTGAGTACATATGCATGATTATACTTTTCAGAGGGCCGACATTTCTGTATTTAAAATCCTTTTTTTTTATTGATTTCATGTAATATTCTAATTTTCTGAGATTCTGAATTTGGGGTTTTCATAAGCTGTAAGCCATAATCATAAAAATTATATCAAATAAAGGCTTGAAATATCTTACTTTGCTTGTAATGAGTCTATATAATATATTAGTTTCACCTTTTAAGTTGAATTACTGAAATTAATGAACTTTTGCACGATATTCTAATTTTTCGAGTTTCACCTGTATATTATATTATAGTTTGTAGACTCACCTGGGATCCTTCTGGATGCTGTCTATGGAGGGTGAGCGGGCCAGGGAGCCCTCTGGTGGCAGGGCAGGACCAGATTTGCTGTATGGAGACTCCACAGAAGAGCAGTATGGCAACGTGCGGTAAGTGTCAACATAATTGGCGCTCTGGCCGGAGGCGTAGCTGCCCCTGGGAAATGTCCCTGTTGCATTCTGACTTCCTGTTCGTTGCAAGGGTACGGAGTCAACACCAGGGGAGGACGGGGCTATGGCAGGAGAGTAGGGACAAAACAAGAAGTTCAGGACCTGTTCACAGAACTGGTTCATTAGGTCTAGGCAGAGGAACAATGACAAGACAATGAATGACAGTGAGGATATGGACAACCAGACAAAGACATGGTATAACGAAAGAATGATAGACAAGGAGGGAGTAAAAAGGAGAGGAAGAAAGTCAAATGACAGCAATGAAAAGCTCTATGAAAGTACCACATTTTGAGAAGTAATTATTGCTATGTTTTTTTTCCATTATTACATATTAAGACATTCTATTAAATATTGGAATCCA
Organism: Moxostoma hubbsi; assembly: GCA_032164185.1. Classification (NCBI taxonomy): domain Eukaryota; kingdom Metazoa; phylum Chordata; class Actinopteri; order Cypriniformes; family Catostomidae; genus Moxostoma; species Moxostoma hubbsi. Next base: position 21,743,462 of record JAVLUX010000033.1, read on the forward strand.
ATAACAAATATAATGATTTTGCACTATTTTAGGTCACTAATTAAATTTGTGACACTGACCATATTAACTCATTTGTAAGAAAGGTCAGATGTCCTTCCTTCTTAATACAACCCAATTCTGAATAAGTTGGGACAGTATAAAATGCTAATAAAAACAAAAATGAGTAATTTGTACATTATATTCACCCTTTGCTATATTTAATGCACTACAAATTATATTATGTTTTCCTTGTGAATTTATTATATATATTTTTTTTTAAACGTACAAAAATTTCAAATCAGATGATTGCAACACACTCCAAAAAAGTTGGGACAGTCGAATGTTTACCACTTTAAAACATCACCATTTCTTCTACAAACACTTAAGCATTTAGAGACTGAAGACACAATTTTGTTAAGTTTAGAAAGAGGAATTTTCCCCCAGTCATCCATTATACAGGTCTTTAGCTGCACAATTATATGGGGTCTTTGTTGCCATGTGGTGTGCTTTATAATGCACCACACATTCTCAATTGGATTCAGGTCAGGAGACTGCAGTCAGGCCAGTCTAGCACTCACACTCTGCTTACGCAGACATGCACTTGTTATCCAGGCAATATGTGTGTGGCAGGGCGGAGGGCAGGGCCGGGTCGTGACGATACACACCCAGTCCCATATCAGGCTAATCAAGCCTCCGAGAGGGATAAAGGCCGATGGCAGACGGTGGTGCGGGGAGAGAGAGAGATAATTTACAGACATGTCCGTAATATGTGTGTTTGTGTCTTTAAAGTTTATCATTAAAATATTATTTACGTTGTCAAGCCGGTTCTCGCCTCCTCCTTTCCCCTGAACTACGTTACAATGTGGTTTGGTGTAGTCCTGCTGAAAAAAGCAGGGATGTCCATGCTCGATGGCAGTATATGTTGCTCCAATATGTGTAAATATCTGTCTGCATTAATGGTGCCCTCACACATGTGCGAGTTACCCATGCCATTAGCACTGACACACCCCTGGCCAATACAGACACTGGCTTTTGGACCTGACACTGATAACAGCTTGGATGGTCCTTTTGCTCTTTGGCCTGAAGAACACGACGGCTGTGTTTTACCAAAACTATCTGAACTATCTGGACTCGTTGGTTCATCTGTTCTACTTTCCATCTAAGATGAGATCGAGCCGAGAGCAGTCAGCAGCGCTGCTGGACATTGTTGATGTATGGCTTCTGCTTGGCATAGTAAAGTCTTAACTTGCATCTGTGTATGCAGCGGCAAGTGGTGTTGACAACAAAGGTTAATCCCAAACCCATATTCATGATATCAATTGCAGATGAACTACGTTTTTTTAAGACAGTGACATCTGAGTGATTGGAGATTCAGAAGTTTATTTTGTCTGGCCCTTTACACACCGAGATTTAACAAGATTCCTCTCTTTTGGAATTGGGGTTGTAGAAGGATATTTACAATCAGTCTCAGAATTGGACCTCACTGGTCATTGCATGTTTTTTAATGAGCTAGATGTTCTGGCTAGTCTATATGGTTTATTAATAATTTTTCTGAAGACTCATTGATTGACTGGGTTTACTCAAGCTCTAATTTTAGCAGTAATCATAGTCTTTTGTTTAGGGCTTTCTTTATTTGAACTTCAAATATTATTATACACCTGCAAAACAGAAATTAACATCCCAAAGCACAGTGAGAAAGGATTGCAGAGAGCAGTCGATTCAGCAAGGATCGTGAACATATGATCCAAGAGATAACATCACAGGTCATTTTGTTCTCTTTCCATCTCATCTCAGTCCCTACCCCATCTCAAAAGGCACACGTGCATCTGAAAACTACCCAGTCTAACTTTCAAAAGTAGATTCCTTTAACTGTTTTTAACAGTGAGCTGATAGAGTATCCATTTCACTCAATATACGGGTAACGTGGCAGCCACTGTCTGCTAGACAGTTACACTGGAGTGTCTCATAAATCTGAACAGTGAGCCGATCAATGGCAGGCTCTGAGTCTTTACCACAACGCTGTCAGTGAGACCATAAAACAGGATTATTAGTCACCAAACACAAAATGGCACCCTGGGAGAAAAGAGCTCCATGTAACTTCACAGACCATCTATGACTCTTTGGCTTCCTGTAAAGAAAATATTACACTTGCTCAGTGAAGGCTAACAATAATTAGAGTGTGATATGGATGGAGGCTGTGGTTGAAAAAGCAAACGAGAGAAAAGAAATAGAGTGAGAGAGAAAAGTTGATTGATTTTATATCTGGATGGCATTAATAATGACAAGCTGACGGACAGAGGAACAGTAAAGTTTTGTGACCAGACAAGGCGCAAAAAAGCATACATTTTCCACATTAACCAAACTGGTGAGATATCATTGCTAGAAGTGTGCAGGAAAACCATTGTTTGTATCTTTACTTCTTGGGATGACTAAACATTTCAATAACTTGGATTTAGAGGTAAATCTATTCAATTTCTAGTATAGTTGATGATGATAGGATGTCCATATAACACATAAGCATTATCCAATTCCCATTGACTATTGCCATCCGGTTGGTGTGGCCAGCTAGGACGGGTTCCCAAGGTGACCAGCACAGGACGGGCAGGCTGGAAATGTGGCATCGTCATGGCAGTGATTCTGAATGTGCATCTATCAAATGATTTTATTATAATTTGAGAATATCCTTTATTTAGTTTGAGGTAAATTTTTGTACATTTGTGGGGAAAAAAGGTGTTCAGCTCAGTTTTTTTATATAGTGAGGTGACAGAGTATCCATTTTGCTAAAATTAATGGTAAAATAGCTGTTTCAGAGTAAGGTGTTCGGCTTTGGGTATACCCCTACTCATTACTAGAATGTGAAGATTGCAAATAACTGAAAGACTCTAACTGGTTTAGCACTGAAGGCCGCCAAGGCCTTAATTTACTGAAACTTGAACCGCATGCAAATGCATTTAGCAGGTGAACATCTATCTCTATATCATTAATTAACTACCAAACAACACTACTTACATGTCAAATAAAAAAAAAAAAAACAGTCTGTAATTTAAACCAATGTAACCGGCTGTTTTGAATTTTTGACACAGTTTCAGATAGAGACATCACACCTGCAAGGTAAATTACTGAATTATAACTGTTTTGATTAACTATTACTCATGTAATCGAATAATGGACAGCAATGGACTCCAACGTGTGTTATTTAATCTTGAAAGACTTTTCCAATCTAACAGGCTAAATAAGTGGTCACACTGTACATTTATGTGTGTATGTTTGTGTGTTTGTGCACCGCAACTAGCGGCAGTCTTTATCATTATGAAGTGCTGTCTCTCTGCCACAGTGGCAATTCTTTGAGAAATTGACCTGTCTGTGACCTTCACATTCCATTAGCTTATCTTATCAGAGAGGGTGTATATTATGTGGCCTCAAGCAGCAATACAGGGACAAGGGCTTTTTTCAATACAGATAAAATCACACACAAACTGACAAGGACACACACAACCTCAAACAATGGCACAGAACACGAGAATCTTGCATAAAATCTCTACAACCAACTTGTCACATATCTATTATTTGTCAATGCTGATTGTAAACAATGCAATACCAAAAAGTTAGAACTGCCAAATCTGAGGCTGCATCTATTTTGCATATAAAATGATTAGTGGACCCATAAAAAGTTCTGTGCCTTACTATAAAGCAGGTGTTTATTAACTTGCAATAGGACTCACATCCTTTTCCATCTGTGAGACAATTTAACGGTCAGTTCCAACATCAACATCAACAAAATTTTTGTACAACTTTACAATCCAGCTAACTCTAAGGATCAAAATAATAGCTACAGTAGATGGTAATTTACAGGAGTGGAGATTATTCTGACAAGGCAAACATACAGAGAGCCTGACTGGCCTCTATTATAAAGAATGGTTGAGAATAAAATGGTACAATGGCTGATAAATACACCTCCCAGGGGCGGCATTGTGTGCTCACCATCTCAGCTAAAATGTTGACAGTTTCACTTATTAATTTTGTACAGAGGCTGTTAACGACGGCCACTAGTCGATAATGTGCTTCATTGAATCCTGATATTTCCTGACAACAGGGTTTGACAATGTAATTCTTTAATGAACTCACATACTAAGCCTTTTTACAGTGTTTTGCTTCCAGTGACAATGCATACATTGTTTCTTTAAGCCAGTTTGAAGGACACTTGTGAATAAAAAAACAGCTCCCCTCTCCTAATCTGTGTGTAATCTGACTGTAATCAGTCTATATGCCAACAGATAAAATATTTTAAAAATAAAAATACATCCACATGTTGTTTGTCTGCCTATAATTGTAAATAACAGCCACAAACAGATCTCATCTTGAGCAGTGTTGGCACAGAGGCTGTATCTGAAGAGGCATATCTACCACGACGTAGCATTTACAGAGACTTTTTAATATGCTAAAGAGGCATGAATTTACATGTAAAACTTAATCACAGGAAACAATTAGATCTGGGTGATATTTAATGCTCACTAAATATTTGTAATGATTTTGCCGACAATATACACAGCAAATGTTCACCTGCTTATTCATGGAAATATCTAATCAGCCAATCATGTGGCAGCAGAGCAATGCATAAAATCAGGCAGATAGGGGTCAGGAGCTTCAGTTAATTTTCACATCAACCATCAGAATGGGTAAAAATTTTTATCTCAGTGATTTCGACTGTGGCAAAATTGTTGGTGCCATACAGGCTAGTTTGAGCATTTCTGTAACTGCTGATCTCCTGGGATTTTCATGCACAACAGTCTCTAGAATTTACTCAGGATGGTGCCAAAAACCAAAAAAATCCAGTGAGTGGCAGTTCGGTGGACAGAAACACCTTGTTGATGAGAGAGGTCAATGGAGAATGACCAGACTGGTTCGAGCTGACAGAAATGCTACGGAAACTCAGATAAACACTCTTTACAATTGTAGTGAGCAGAATAGTATCTCAGAATGCACAAAACATCAAACCTTGAGTCGGTGGGCTATAACAGCAGAAGACCATGTTGGGTACTTTATTAGGACATCGTTTACATCGTTTTCCTAATAAAGTGCTCAGAAAGTGAAAAATTATGCGATTAAAAGTTATTAAAAATTGGAATCAACTGATAGCACTCATCTTTACTTCATTTTACTGTTTTGCATTAAAGATTTTGAACCTAATTTGAAAATGGTTTTAAAAAATGATAGTTGCATTGATTGAAAAAATAAAAACATAAAAAACACTTCAGAGCAAACATACATTTTCAAAATCATAAATAAAAAGTTGAAAATTATTGATATTTTTTTTAACTTTCGCCCAGCCAAATTCTGCAGCTACTTCTGTGCCACCTCAGAGCAGACTTAACTATGTGATGTAAAGATTCCTTGTAGAGTGTGGCCATAGGCAGCAGTTGTTTTACTAGATATTTAAAATACTTGGAATAGAAATATAAAAGAAATAAAGAATTAAGAGCAAGTGTAAGAGACCTTGACATTTCTATGAAAGCATTACCACAACTAGAGTAAGTGCATTCTTCTAGGGTGAATATAATACATTCTCTCCTTCCACTCTCTTTCAATCTTCTGGCTTCTTCAATGAACTGGCTTTTCATGAAGCAAACATTATAAAAACTATGCTATTTCCGGACAATTGGAGGAGTTTTTGGGGTAGACCTGACCGGCTAAAGAGAGACGGACTTCATTCCTCCAGGGAAGGTGCAGCGCTCCTCACTAGTAATTTGGCTTATAGTCTTAATAGTCATAGTATTTGACTAAATGGGACTCATAACAGGAACCAGACAAACTGGTTAATTCGAACGTCTGCTTTCTGCCTTGAGACATCACACAGGTCACATAAACTACAACACAGAGACTGTATCACCTAGATATCATATAGAGACTGTGTCTCTTCCCCAAATTACCAAACACAAACCCCTCACTAAATAATGCAGAAAAAAATGTATTAAGGTCAAACTTGATAAATAATAATAAAAAAAATTAAGATAAAAATCATATAAAGGTAGGGCTACTAAACATTAGACCTCTTTCAACCAAAGCACTTGTAAACGAAATGATTACAGATCATTGTTTGGATTTGCTCTGTTTGACCGGATGAATATATTAGTTTAAATTAATCTGCTCCCCCAGGTTATAGTTATAAAAATGAGCCTTGTCTGAAGAGTCAAGGAGGTGGTGTTGCTACAACTTACAGTGAAGATTTTGGTGTTACTCAGAGGACAGAATGTAAGTCTTTTGAACTCATAATGCTTAATGTGACACCGTCAGATATAAATACAAAATCTCTGTCATCTTTTACCCTTGCCACAGTCTATAGATTTCCTGGGGCGTATGTAGATTTCCTTAGTGAAATTGAAACTTTTCTATCAGATCTAGTAGTTACTGTAAATAGAGCTTTAATTGTTGGTGACTTCAACATTCACACAGATAATGAATATTACACACTGGGATTACCATTTATCGATATTCTCAACTCTCTTGCAGTCAGTTAAAATGTGTCAGGACCAACTCATCACCATAATCATATAAAATAGCTTCACTAATAATCTTCCAGAATTGTCTCACATACTCAGTAAGCCAAAAAGTCTAGAAGAACTTGATGTAATAACAGAAAATTTAAATACAGTCTTCTCTAGCACTCTTGACAGTGCCCCCACCCAAATTAAAGAAAAAATCCCAGCACCATGGCACAATGATCACACTCATGCTCTCAAGAGAGCAGCTCGGAAAATGTAGCGCATGTGGAAAAATACAAAATTAGAGGTATTTCATGGTGCATGGAAGGATAGTGTCTGTAGCTACAGACAGGAACTAAAAGCTGCCAGGTCAGCAAATTTTAGCAAACTCATAGAAAATAACCACAAAAATCCTAGGTGTTTATTCAGTACTGTGGCTAAATTGGTTAGGAATAAAGCCTCAACTGAACCAGATATTCAATAGTAATGACTTCATGAATTTATTTACGGATCAAATAGAAATCATCAGAAATAAAATGGAATTATGCAATCAAATGTCACAGCATCTCTCATCATTTTTCTTACGAGCAACTTCAATCATTTGCTGTCATATGTCACGAAGAGCTAACAAAAGGTATCAAAAAATCAAAAGCCACAACATGTATGTGTTAGATCCAATACCAACTAAAAAGAGGTATTCCCTGTAATCCCAGAACCTCTTCTTAATATTATTAACTCCTACTATCCTTAGGACATTTAAAATGGCAGTGATCAAACCGCTCATGAACAGCTTGATCGTGGTGAATTGGCTAATTATAGACAGATTTCAAATCTCCCATTTATGGTGAAAATACAACAAAAGATAGTGTCCTCCAAACTATGTTCATTCATTTCTACAGAGAAATGGTATATATGAACAATTTCAGTCAGGATTTAGGACCCATCACAATACTGCACTTATCAGAGTTACAAATTACTTGCTCTTATCATCTGATTGCAGCTGCATTTCTCTTCTAGTGCTTTTAGATCTTAGTGCTGCCTTGGACAACGTAGATCACGACATTCTCTTGAATAGGCTGGAGAATTATGTTGGCATTACTGGACTTGCATTAGCATGGTTCAGGTCCTATTTATCAGACTGCTACCACTTTGTATGTGTAAACGAGGAAATGTCAAATCAATCAAAAGTTAAGTATGGAGTGCCACAGTGATCAGTTTAGGGCCTCTGCTTTTACCCTTATATATGCTTCCCTATGGAGATATTACCAGTAATCGTGGAACAAGTTTCACTGTTATGCCGACAATACCCAAATTTAAATGTTTCTAAATTCAACACAATTTCACAATTCTACAAAATAATCAAATATTGGATGTCCAAAAGTTTCCTTCTACTCAATTCCGACAAAACAGAGGTACTAATTATCCATCCATCCATCCAAACCTCTAAAAATAAGCCACAAAAATATAAATAAATATAATTTGACTCTCGACGGAATAGATAGAATAGTCTCCCTAACACTGTTCGGGATGCAGACACACTCACTCGGTTTAAGTCTAGACTAAAGACTCATCTATTTAGCCAGGCATACACCTAACTCACAATTAGGCTGCTTTAGTTAGGTCTACCAGAACCAAAAACATTTCTCATAATCTATAACTCTGCAATAAATGGAACGGCATCAACGCTAATATTATTCTATTTGTTTCCCTGTTTCAACCTCGGGATTCATATCCCAAAGTTACCAGAGCTGGACAGATCCAGCTCCGCTCCACTGCTACGTGTCACTGAGTGATGATGACAAACTACAGCCAGTGCTAGCCAGAAGTCACTTTAGTCTTTTAACATGGATTATGAACTGATGCCAACTCCAAATGTAAAACATCGGATACTTCATATGCTACTTACTGAACCTTGGATTTCGGATGGACCCAACCCAACCTCACCGAAATGACCTGCCGGTTGAACTGCAATGCACCTCTGCCTGCATCACCTTGGTTTATTGATGGACTACACTCTTGAAATGGAATACATAGACTATCAATTAATTGCCAACAAAAGACTTCATCAGCCAACAAACAAAGGACAATGCATCTATGTGAAATTCTGCAGTTAATCCAGCATCTTAAAGTTAATATTACAGTTCATACAAAATCTTTGTTTAAACACTGGCCCTTAACACTTACTTAGTTTACAAATTTAAACCATGACTTGCACTGCACACAAATAACTAATATTGGTATTATATCCATACTGTTTACCCAGAGGGGAACTGGCTCCCACAGTGAGCCTGGTTTCTCCCAAGGTATCTCTCTTATGGAGTTTTGTGTTCCTTGCCACAGTCAGCTTTGGCTTGCTCACTGGGGTTCTAAATACAATTCATTTTTAACTATTTAATTATTTATTTATATACACAATTTACAATTACACAATGATAACTCTAAGATTTTATAGATATTTCTGTAAAGCTGCTTTGAAATGATTTGTGTTATGAAAAGCGATATACAATCCAATAAAAATGACTAGTTCATTTGACACACACACACACACACACACACACACACACACACACACACACACACACACACACACACACACACACACCTCACTCAAAACACCAAGGTTTCTAATCTCCTCTTGCACAGAGGCTTAGAATATACTATAGGTTTGATAATGAGCTGCTCTTTCAAATTACCTGACCTTTCAGATACAAAACAGAGGAGCCAGCATCTCTATAGTGTTGGCATCATTAGATTCAGTACTCTGTTACAGTGTAATGCGATCGTGAACAAACTGCCCTTTCTCCCTTTCCTCCACTGCATCACTCAATGTTATTTTTTTTACATTAAAGTTAGATCTTGCCAAAGGTCACTCCCACTCAACAAAATGTATTAAAGAAAAAATTAGCTGCTTTGACACTTACTATGTTGAAGAAAAAAAAAAGTAAAAAAAGATATGCTATACCTGCTTTGCTGGGGGACTATTAATAAATTGGGTATCTGTCTTGAATAGGTCCATCTGTTTGAACAAAATAAAGGGCTTTGAATGCTGGCATTAACTTTCTCAATTCAATTCGCAATTCAACCCAGAGTGGCATAAAATCTGTGTTTATCCTTAAGACATAATACAGAGGATTTTCCAATAGAGACAAACATTGTAATTTGGATGAAATTATATGACGTGCTTTAGCTGTTGTCTGCACTGGTAATGTGCTGCAATTTCAAACACTGCATGTCTGTCTGAGCAGTTCACATTCAATTGTGCTTCTGCTATTCTATACCTGCAGGAGTGCTTTATTTATATTTATTAAAGAAACATATTGTTCCAGTCCTGGGGCCTCATGTATAAAACTCTGTGTAGATATAATCCTAACAGTGTGCGTACCCACAAAATTCTAATTTTACGTACTCACAAAAGTTTTCAGATTTATAAAACTGGACGTACCCCAGAATCTGTGCAAAGTTCCCTTTATAAATCCCAGCTAGTGGAAGATTGTTCGTACATGCACGTGATTTATCCCCACCCTGGCTCCTCCTCAAAATAATCATATATAATGTGTGCAATGCCTGTTTTTACTATGCATAACCTCCTTTACATGCAATTACAATATGAATATCACCATCCAGTCACGTGATTACCAAGTTTAACGGTACTAGAAACTATGAACAGGGGATATAATACAGACTGTTAATGCCTTTCTTAATCTTTTAAATCTTTTTTATCTTAAAAAAATATTTTTTCTTGGGTTAACAGATTTAACAAAAAGATTTAAAAGATGAAGAAAGGCATTAACAGTCTGTATTATCAGTCTTATCCCTGGACAATTGTTTTATTGTTGCAAGCATAAATCTATGCAATTTTTCTTTTCAGACAATGTTTTAAATCGTTTTAAGGGTGTTTTATAGAGTAAATATTTAATACTGGAAACAAAACAAAGATTATAAAATGATATGTGAATTGTCTGACATCATTGGATTTCTAAAAGAGCTTTTTAAAAATAAAATTTGCAACCTTACCTTTTGTACCTGGCTATGCATCCACTATCAATATCTCCTTATTTCAGCTTATATTTGAATGCATTTTCAATTTGTTACATCAAATTAATATAGCCTAATATTAGCTGGATATTGATTCATTTTAATTGAAGTTCTTAACTACATACTTTTTTATTCTAAATGCTGTGTATTTAATGAAAAGCAGAGTTAATAATCAGTCTGTTCAGTTCATTACTTGTCTAGCTGAGGTCGCCAATTCACACACACAGAAGCAAAATTACTGTGAGTATGCAATGTTTATACATGAGACCCCTGGAAACTGACTGGTCAACACAGTGTTCCAGCCAAGCTAAAACGCACAATATAGTAACAGCTTTGTTTGTTCGAGCATCCCAACCAGCCTGACACACCAACAATGTGCCATCCAATGTTGTGAGTTTGGGGTTAGACTATCTGTTAGTCCAACCAATGGAAAATTAGGATAATATACATGATAGTAAAGCTTTTTTTTAAGCTTTAAAGAACTAAGCACATCACTCTTTTATTAAATCTCTGAGGCAAGCATGGACTCTTTTAGTAGATGTGCAGGCATGCTCTAGTTCCTTAAGAACTTACTTGATCTCTTTGGGACTTTTCCACCAAGGTTGGATTGCTGAATGATGTTTGGCTATGTCAGTGCCATGTTTACATGAATCATGCTACACATGCATGACATTTCACTCAGAACTCATGTGGGTGTTAAAGCCCTTAACATATGGCACAGTAACAGCACAACATCCCTCTCGGTTGTAAATATCATCCATGTTACTCCCAGCATCCTTGGACAAGGCAAAGGGGCAGATGCAAGGTGATGTTTTGCGTGAATCAAAATATTGCCACTTCATCTCCCTGCCAGCACCTCAGTGTAAGTTATGAGTGCTATCCATCTTCGGCAGAGTGTTTTCGTGTCTGTGTGTGTGAGAGCGTGTGTAATTACTCATTAGCCATGCTTGAGAGGAGCAGAGGCCATATTCTAAGGATGGCATTAAACTGAGCTCGCAACTGGCTCAAGTTGTTACTGTTCAAGTGATTTACCGACTCAGCGCAGAGACTGCATATGAGCCCAGGAGATCTCAACATCCTCTCTAATAGACTGATACTGGTTTGGGTTTATTGAGATTTACACCCTTCATAGTTCCCAACCCATATTACTTACATTATCTGACATATTCCCAAGTTAAACTTTTTCTATGAAAATAAATTATGGTGGGACATAATTTTATCCATCGGGAATTGATTGTTTCAAGAAAGGTGGTCCCTATAATATAGGTGCTTGCTAGAGAGGGCTTGAAATATAAAGAAAAATAAACTAAAGTGATGTCAGTCAAACAATAAAGTAGTTTCAGAGCTGGACAAAGTTATTGGATTCTGATAAAGGATTACAAAGACAAGCAATTGGAAGACCCATTTGCAACTGAGCTTTAAATTCCTGGCTGATATCTCTAGATGTTGCTTAAATATATCCACATCATTTTCCGTCCTCATGATGCCATCTAATTGTGAAGTGCACCAGTCCCTCCTGCAGCAAAGCACACCCACAACCTGATGCTGCCACCCCCATGCTTCATGGTTGGGATGGTGTTCTTCAGCTTGCAAGCCTCACCCTTTTTCTCCAAACGTTATGATGGTCATTATGGCAAAACAGTTACATTTTTGTTTCATTAGACCAGAAGACATTTATCCAAAAGTAAGACCTTTGTCGACGTATGCACTTGCAAACTGTAGTCTGGAATTTTTTATGGCAGTTTTGGAGCAGAGGCTTCTTCCTTGCTAAGCAGCCTTTCGGGTTATATCAGTATAGGACACGTTTTACTGTGGATATACATACTTACTGTAAAGGAATTTAGAAGGGCAATGAGAAGGCGAGAACCGGCTTGACAATATAAATAGTAGTTTAATGATCAACTTAAACAAACGACACAAACACACACATGATGGGCATGTCCGTAAACAATCTCTCTCTCTCGCACCATCCTCCACAGTCGGCCCTCATCCCTCTCGGAGGCTTGATTAGCCTAATAAGGGACCGGGTGTGTAGACTCACGACCCGGCCCCGCCCTCCACTCTGCCACACTTACCAACCTGTTTCCTCCAGCATCTTCACAAGGTCCTTTGCTGTCGTTCTGGGATTGATTTGCACTTTTTGCACCAAACTACATTCATCTCTAGGAGACAGAATGCATCTCTTTCCTGAGGTATTATGGTTGCATGGTCCCATGGTGTTTATACTTCAGGCATTTGGAAATTGCTCCCAAGGATGAGCCAGACTTGTGGAGGTCTACAATGATTTTTTTCTGAGGTTTTGGCTAATTTCTTTTGATTTTCCCATGATGTCAAGCAAAGAGGCACTGAATTTGAAGGTTGGCCTTAAAATACATCCACAGGTACACCTCCAATTCAGTACACCTCCTATGAGAAGCTAATTGGCTAATAGTCTAAAGGCTAGACATCATTTTCTGGAATTTTTCAAGCTGCTTAAAGGCACAGTTAACTTAGTGTATGTAAATTTCTGACCCACTGGAATTGTGATATAGTCAATTAAAAGTGAAACAATCTGTCTGTAAACAATTGTTGGATATCCTAAACAACTTGCCAAATGTATTATAAGTAAGTAAAAGTAATATTAAAACTGTGGAGTGGTTAAAAAATAAACTTTAATGACTTCAACCTAAGTGTATGTAAACTTCTGACTTAAACTGTATATATTACTGTTTCGTTTAAATAAGCTTTCCTAAAATGACATCTTTGTTGTTCCAATGTTTTCTGTTCAGTACCTGCAGTTTGGACAAATTAATTCTGTTCTCCGTGACTGGCAGAATTGGTTTTCAGTGCGGTTAGCTTATCATTGCGTAAGCCCTCGCAATTATTGACTCATGCTTGAGAAATACCTTCTAGATCTTTGTAGCTCATATCACATTCTTCAAATGTGTTACACACTAAATTATATACAACAGTTAAAACTAACTTCTATTTGAATTAAACAAGATTAAGTAAAATGATTATCACCTAGCTGCTTCGGGGGCCTGGGTAGCTCAGCGAGTATTGACACTGACCATCACCAGTTTGAATGCAGGGCATGTTGAGTGACTCCAGCCAGGTCTCCAAAGCAACCAAATTGACCCAGTTGCTAGGGAGGTTAAAGTCATATGGGGTAGCCCCTCATTGTCGCTATAATGTGTGGTTCTTGCTCTCAGTGGGGTTCGTGGTAAGTTGTGTGTGGATGCTGCGGAGAATAGCTTGGGCCTCCACACATTCTACGTCTCCGCGGTACCTCGCTCAACAAGATGCGTGGCTTGACGGTCTCAGACGTGGAGGCAACTGAGATTTGTCCTCTGCCACTCAGATTGAGGCGAGTCACTATACCAACATGAGGACTTAGAGCGCATTGGGAATTGGGCATTCCAAATTGGGGAAAAAAGGGAAGAAAAAAAAGCACCTAGCTGCTTCAGCAACAACAACAACAACAACAACAACAACAACAACAACAACAACAGCAACATTAAAAATCTAAATATAAAAAACCTACATTCTCAGAATCGCAGAAATATACAAACAGAGAGGAACCTAATATTTAGTATCCCAGAATTAACTAGGCTCTTTCCTTTTTACAAATTCAAATTTTATGCAGTATAACTTTATTGCCAGTAAGACCAGAGCTCCCCTGTAAATTGTCTCTCTAGTGTATTGTATAAGGAGCAAATCCCCAAAGAATAGCGAGAGAACATATACTATACGTGCTTCATCATGTTGATGGTTTAGTGATTATACAATATCTGGATCAGGCTGCTATTTTCAGGTAAGAGTTACATTTACTGCTGATATCCACAAATTATGCTTGTGTATTCTATGAGCAATTAATACATTGTGAAAGCTCAGCAAAAACATAAATGCCACATCATTTTGTAAAATGTGCAGATATTATAGTTTTGAGAGCAGCTTGGGACAACAAAGTGAGGCTAAAGCATAGTGGGTGGGAGGTTATGGTATGTTAAAAAGTAATCATAATATTATATCTCACAGTACTATATCCATATTCTATTGGAAATAATAAGAATTTTTCACATTTATATTTTTGGGAAAACAGATTGAACACTTTAACCAAGTACTGTGTGTGATAACATTAAACAAACTTCAGCATAAGACATTTCTTGTGCTACAAATTTTGATGCAACCAGGGGCATAGTCGGGCCAACCCACTTGCAATTGCCACTTTGGTCATTTTTTGTCTTGCGCACAATTTATTTGGTCTTTCTACACCAACAACGTACAAACAACATGAAAAAAAATAAATGAAATAAAAAATACAAAATGCAGCACAACGGTGAAAGCATGTTTACATAGGAAATCTATTTAAAAAAAATCAGCACTTGTTGCACAAAGCACTAAAGTCCAATAACGATGAATAAGAAACAAGTGAGTAAAACAATTGTTATATATCACAATTATGAGTAGCAATACATTAAACACAAACAACTGCAATTTCAGAATAATATTGTATTGTCAGGTCACCAGATTGTATCATGGTCTGATAACAACAATTTCATTGGTGTTTGTCAAATGGATATATTTCATACCAATCTAGTGAGTCATTTGACTGATAAGTACTCTATAATTGCTAAGTGACCGTGGAAGTTCATCCATGTCTGCATTCCTCTCTATGCACATTTGCTTCAAACTGCACTTCACCATGGCTGAGAGATGGCTGAAACGCACTCTCTTATTTAAGTTAAGTGCTGCTTTAGGCTCTTAAACTGAAGTTTGCTAAGCCACTGTGGTAAAATCAAAGTCTTCTTGTGTAACTTTCCTGCTTTCTGAAGCCACCTGTCAGCTTTCACTGGGGTATCACAGACTATTATTTTTTAATATAAAGCTCATTCAAGAAAAGAGAAGAAAAGTAATAGGCTTGAATAGGTTTAATTCAAAATACCCCCCCCCCCCCCCCCCTTTGTGTCATATTAGTCATATTTTAAGATGGAATTCAGAGAATGGGAAAACGTCACTGCTTTGGTGCTCTATCTATCTCTCTTAAAAAGGGGGTGGCCGGTTGTACTTGAGTGTAAGCAGGAAAGCTCCAGCAGCATTTGATAGAGCACTTCCCTCAAGCTTGGGTAAATTCCTCATTCTGTTCCAAAATGAATCTTTTCAGCACATTCTTAGCCATATATGCTGCTCTGCCTGTCCCTCACACACAAAACCTAATTAACTTTTTGAATTTCAAAGCTGAAAATATATGAGGGCTTTTGCAATTATGCAGGCAGCAGAACAAAAGGCCATGAGGATCTTAATCATTCACATTATCTGGAGCTTTGTGCAAGATCATATTTGATTCTCGGACTGACAAACTTGTGATGAATAAGGCACTTAAAGGAAATCATAATGATTTATAATGTACTATACTAATAAAATAGTTATTGCAACAATAATGAGCTTCTACTGTATATTATAGTAGCTTAAGTTAAACCACATATTACATAAAATAAAGGAAAATACATTTAGAATTATTATTATTATGCTATTTGTCATTATTTATAATATTGTATAATGACAAAGAAGTCTATTTTATGACCATTTTAGTACGTTATTTTTAATAATGCTTTCCCTACAAAATAATTAAAATGTAAGAAGTTTCTGTAACACAATATTTATAATAAATAAATAATAATAATATAAAGGCAAATACTACCATGATGTATACATATATCATTTAAATTAGATTATTTTTCAACATTAATGATATTTTTTTCTTTTGAATTGGGGTGAAATGTGACCCAGACAGGTTCTTGAGGGGTTACAAGAGACCAATCTATTCTGTAGTGATACTCTCTGGAATCATTGCACACAACTTTTTTTCAGAGACAGCTTTTCTTTCCATAAATGTGCAAATCTTGACTCAAATGGCTTTTTATGGCATTTTATTGATATGAACCACTGTCTTCTGTGCATGCACAAAGAGTCTTGCAAAGCCCTGCACCAAAAAGAAAAAAATAGCTGCAGTGTCTCAAAAGAACATATGTGTACCAATATTGGTAAATAAAGCAATGCGAGCACTGTTTTGAAATTTCTCATACCAATTTTGTTATTTTTCTATTGTACAAAATCAAACTCAATTCTTTCATCTTAGCTCAAACTTTGCTTAAATACTGGTTTTGAATGGAATACTCATGGAAAGTGAGGTCTCACTTGATCAATCTCACTCTTCTGTTATCAATATTTAAAATTACAACCTTTCAAACTATCATTTGACCAATAAACTTTAACATTATGTTTTTTAAAGCACTGGTATTTCCTTGAGGAATAATTCTTTTTTATTAAAAAAGTGTTTTAGTGTTTCTGATTGTTAAATTCTCTCTACTAAAGTATTACTATAGTACCTGCTTCCCTCCAACTGATATACCAATAAAACTGGCCAAAAATAAACAGAGAAAAAAGAGAGTTCTATGAGAGCAGTCTCTGATTTCATCTGGTTTCCACATGCAGCGGAATCCTTACTGTTAACCATTGCGTAAAACATGTAGTGAGACACTTACTAATTTCATCTGGAGACTCTTATGAAACTCTTGTTAAAAATCTAAAATGTTAAAACAAAACATTCAGCCTCATAGTAGATATAATGAAAGGAGAGTTTTGCAAACTGCACCAGAGATGCCATCAGTGTGCATTTAAGAGTTGATTAAGTGTGTCATACAGTTTGCATCCATACAGTAACTTCAAGCAGCCATTGTGGGACAGAGAATCAAACATGTTCTGATAAGCAGCTCAAGCAAACATTCTATACATTGTTCCTAACACATTCCAAGAGGGACCTAATAGTCTTTCATGCACATTTAACAGGACAAAGAGCGATCTGTGACTGCTTTTACTAGCTTTTTCTGAATTATTGTGAATTTTGAGTGACTGGTAGATATGATCATATAGTGAGCCTAGTTTCCGTTTAAACGAGGTGTCACATTTTTACAAGTGATATTTAGCTTTAATCTGTCTAACAAACCACTGTGATGAAAATAATACAGCCTTAATAAGCATCTTTTTAGCAGTGTAAATATCTTAAGTTTGAGTAATGAAGGAGTCAGTCAGGCACTGGCAACTTTTTGTATGTTACTCATTTAGAAGACCTTTAGTTTTAGGCCGAAATGCACTGCAATGGCACGGAATTAATTGCTTGATCTATTGGTTTAATTTGATTATAAAGGCATTCAAGACAAATACCTGACCAAACTTCCCTTGTTGTGTTATGTTTATCTCAACAAGTCAATGCTCTCCATTTTCCTTTAAAAAACACGGTAGCATTTTGAGGGTTAGAAAATAGAATATGTTTGAAATATGAGGGCTAACATCAGAGAAAGAAAATGAGAGAATTAGAGAGAGCGCAAGTGCGTAATCTTCAACAGTCTGCTGATGCTGCCATGCCATTAGGCAGAGGCAACAATTTTGAAAGGCAATAAGATTCCCAAGGTACATTATAAGCTCCACTTCTCAAAGGTCACTGAAAGACTGCAGCAAGCATAGGAAATTACCACTGCAGACCCCAATTAAATTACACCATATAGATTTTATCTGCCCAATTGAGCAAGGTGAGAGTAGACACAATATTTCTTCTTCAGGGGTGCGCTGAAGTTTTGTGCTGTGTCGCTCCAAGCACCACATATCAATTGTTACATATTACATATTGTATATATATATATATATATATATATATATATATATATATATATAGTGCCAGCTGCTTTAAGAGTATACAGGAAGCAGTACTTCCACTACAATTTAATTATGTAATAATTATATCTTATTATTTATGTACAAATAAGCATTATTACTGATTGCATTTGGTGCATTGTATCAGCATAACATTATAACACTTTTCATTCAGTAAATATAATCTGACTTTGTCAGTGGGTGCACAACCCATAGGGTACTATTGAAACCATGCTTTCATTTACAGTATATGGATTTTCTTCAACTTTAGGTAATTTAATGTCCCAGGCATTGATTTTTATTAGAATTTGAATAGAATTATTTTCTTTTGTTATGTGAAGTTATTAAAACAGACTTCATTATTTATTTGTGGTACTTTTCAAGTGCCTTTTAAAGTATAAATTGTGTTGTTTTTGACTTGTCCCAGACCTAGACTTTCAATATTAAACAATGAAAATTCCTTATAATAATACAAATTAAATACCATCATTTAAAACTATGATAATCTGAACAAGTTTATATTCAGTTTTTATTGTGTAAAAATGTATCAATATTTAAAAAATTAGAGATGCCCTACTCATTTCCACCACACAACACAATTTTAGTTTGTGTAATAAAAAAGTATCAGTATAGAGCATACCTCTACTGAAATATGAGACAAGCAATATTTTAGGACAAAAAAAGAAAAGAAGAAGATACATTTCACGTGTGAGCAACACATTTTCATCAAGCATAATTTCCAATCAAGCTGTCATTTCTCCAAATTATGCACAAAGTAAAAATATTATTTAATTGTGTGTATTGAGGATGCTATATTAGTTTTAGCAAGACATAGGAGTCGGATATGTTATTTCAAAAATTTTAAACGTTATTTCCATCACTGTCACTTGCATTACTGTCATTTCCACCATGGAATTCTACATAATAGAGAATCTGAAATGTAGTGGAACTTACTCATGGCTTAGTAGACAAATTAACTAGAGATTGAAAAAACGTTTGAACTGGATTTTACTTTCTAGAAATTCACTGGGCTTAAAGTGCCTGAAGTTGAAGAAACGCCCATATAGTGTACATATGTTAATGTAGATTAACATTTTCTTTAGAGCTAGGGAAATTAACCCATCCATTAGGGATCACTCAGTTGGCCTCTGTTTAACAGTCTGGCGTAATAGAGACCACGAGAGGTTGATATAACATTTATTGAAGCCGTTTGTGATAAGGAAGCACTGGTATCTCACACACACACACACACACACACACACACACACTCCAAAGTTATGAAGGTTTTTGTACTTCTTCAAGAATGGACAGTGATGATGAGTTTGCAGGTTAGAGTATGAAACTGGTGTAATTGCCCAAACTGAACAATTAGAAATGGCGAAGTTTATTATGCAATTTCTCTATATGTAGCCTTGAATATGTTTCATTCAAGCTGTCAAACCACAAAATGACATACAGTACTTGTAGCTTAAAATATATTAAGTAGGCTATATAGATACATATACACAATATATTATCCAGCGATGGCTAGAGTAAATAATCCGTCTTTCAATAATGATTTAGGTTGAATTTGATGGAAAACTATGTCTGTGGCACTTCACGTATGTAAATAAAATAAAATAACAGTTTCTAATTTTAGAATGTGCCATGTTGTCTGTAATACGCCATCATACCCTGCTGATCACACTTTACCAAACTTGTGTGAAATTTTTTTAAAAGACTATTTTGCAACAAAGACTATTGTGTGAAAAAGGCATCAATCCCAAGTCTACTATTTATCTTTTAAAATCTCACTTTCCTTGGTTGAATCTACACTAAACATTCTCAAAAAGATGAAAATGACTAAAAAAAGGAATCAACCATCAAGGCAAGACTAATCAGATTAGAATGCTATAACTGACCTAAAATCAAGATAATATGAACAATGCACTAATTGAAAAAGACTGCTGAGGTGCTTTATTGTTATATGATAAGACAAGTGAAACCCAAAACACACACATGAAACCCAAAACACACACACACACACACACACACACACACACACACAAACACAAACAGAGATTGTCTGATCTACTCTTATTCAGATTAATTCTAATGAGGTCACAACTGTGTCCGATTGGGATAAATGCTCTCTAAGGATTTGGCTCTTTTGCAATAATCCTAGAGGTTACTAATTTAGGGATTAATACACTTCAACACACTTTAACACACACACATACACAGAGAAAATCATAGGGCCTGTTCCAAAACCTAGTGAGCTGCATTGCTGCGTACTAAGACAGCAATATCCTAACAGAGATAAATCCTTGCAAGTTACCTAATTGGAATGCTCTGCATTTGCAGCAACTCAGCACGACAATTGATGTTAGCATATTGCTAAGCTAACAATAAGCCTGTCAGGGATAAAGCAGGCACCTTTTTGGAATCACCGTGAAGTTGACTATAATTTATAATAGCTTTCAGATTGGAAGTGCACCTATTATGCCTTAAAATTGTGCCTCTGCAGGGATCTCACTAGGTTTTGAACAAAGCTAGAGAATCCAAGTAAACTTTACCTGTGTTGTTCTGGTAGGTTCCAGTATGGCCCGGAGGGAGCGGTTCTCCCTGGCTCTGGCTCAAGCTTCTCATGGGGACTTTCTGGTAGACTCTATCTTCATATATAGGGTCAATATGATGCTCTGGCGACTGCAGGGGCCTTAGTTCAGGGCCCAGGTGTGTATGCTGATTGCTGTATGAAGCTCGAGATGCTGCAAGAGGTACAAAAGAATAATTCCTGTTAGGATTTGTAATGTTTTTGATTACTCTGAAAAAATTGCCCTGCAAACTATGTCCCTTATGAATGGGCAACAGCAGTGTAATTACTTGAACTGGGATCATTATACCAAAATGTAAATATGCTGTTGCTATCAGGAAAGAAATCTGACAGCACATTAGTCGAAAATTCCTTCATTTCCAATCAAAAGATCATGCTAGGATCTCAAGAGAGCCGGGATACCACAAACGATGTTTGTAAAATATACACATGGAAGGCAAAAGTAGAGAATTTCTAAATGGTGTAAATGGTCTGCATTATATAGCACCTTTTTAACCTCAGCGGTATTCAAAGCACTTTACACTGCATCTCATTCACCCATTCACACACACATTCCTACACCAATGACAGCAGAGCTGCCAAGCAAGGTGCTAGCCTGCCATTGGTAGCAACTTGGGGTTCAGTGTCTTGTCCAAGGACACTTCAGCATGTGGAGTCGGGTGAGCCGGGAATCAAACCACCAACCCTGCGATTAATGGCCAACCTCCTCTACCACCTGAGCCACTAGTTTTTATTGAATGACAGAGATGTATTACTGTTTACAGCAATGTAAACAATCATCAGTCACATTACAGAGCGGAGACACTTCATCAAATGAGCCAGACTGAAAAAAATACATATAGGCATGTAAATCGCAAACCAATCAATTTTGGTGCACTGTTCCTTCTAAGGATAACATAAATGTGCAAATGTTCTGAAAATAATAGGCTGTAGATAGAGAGGGCACTGCAATTATTCACCTTATCAGTGCCGGGCAGGCAAACGCCCCTGATCTCTAACCTGATTCCTTTAGCGATAGGATCAGATCCATTGGGATGCATACACAACCATTGAAACCCAATATAGATCTCTCTCTCTCTCCTTTCCCATTTTTTCTTCTGGCCAGATATAAAGATATTTAGCATTGTGATTCAGTGAATGAGACTTTGAATGAGAACATCTTTTGTAGATAACTTGACTGTTAATCGTATAAAAAAAACAAAAAAAAACAAATCAACCTGGTCTCATGAAAAGTATTTTGACAAATTTTATTACATTGTTCATTACATGCAGTTGTGAGGAGAAAAGTCCACTAAGTGGTGCTAAAAGCGAGTTATAATCTGCAGTTTAACAAGCGATTTGTGTGAAATGGAATAACAATCATTGTTGTTGTAGTGCCTCTAGTGTTCATTTCACCAGGAAAGTGCTGAGATACGTTCAACAAACCACATATTAATTTAGCAAAAATGTAGGTACAGTATAGTAAGGTGATTCTACGAGAGCAGGTTGCAAAATGTAGTCAAATTAATTACATGATATGCAGGATATGCTGATTATCTAATCAAATCAATCACAAATAATGGTGTAAATCAATATTTGCTGAAAAACAAACCCAAATGAATATAATTTAAAGATATTGTATGCTCATAGAAGATGAGTAAATCATTGAATATACAGTTGAAGTCAGACGTTTATATACACTTAGGTTGAAGTCATTAAAACTAATAAACTCCACAGATTTCATTTTAGCAAACTATAGTTTTGGCAAGTCATTTAGGACATCTACTTTGTTCCTGATTTTCTAATTTTTCCAACAATTGTTTACAGACAGTTTATTTCACATTAAATTGAATATATCACAATTCCAGTTTACATACACTATGTTAACTGTGCCTTTAAGAAGCTTCGAAAATTCTAGAAAATTATGTCATGCCTTTAGGCAATTAGCCAATTAGCTAATTGGAGTCAATTGGAGGTGTTCCTGTGGATTTATTTTAAGGCCTACCTTCAAACTTAGTGCCTCTTTGCTTGACATCATAGGAAAGTCTAAATAAATCAGCCAAAACCTCAGAAAAAAATTGTGGCCCTCCACAAGTCTGGTTCATCCTTGAGGGCAATTTCCAAACAACTGAAGCTACCACATTCATCTGTACAAAAAATAGTACACAAGTATAAACATCATGGGACAATGCAGCCATCATACCTCTCAGGAAGGAGAAGCATTCTGTCTTCTAGAGATGAATGTAGATTGGTGCAAAAAGTGCAAATCTATCCCAGAGCAACAGCAAAGGACTTTGTGAAGATGCTGGAGGAAACAGGTAGACAAGTATCTATATCCACAGTAAAACAAGCCCTATATTGACATAACCTGAAAGTTTGCTCAGTAAGGAAGAAGCCACTGCTCCAAAACCACCATAAAAATCCACACTACAGTTTACAAGGGCACACGGTGCAAAGATCTTACTTACTGGACAAATCTCCTCTGGTCTGATGAAACAATAATGTAATTGTTTGGCCATAATGTCCATCGTTATGTTTAGAAGAAAAAGAGTGAGGCTTGCAAGCCGAAGAACACCCTCCCAACCGTGATGCATGGGGTTAGCAGTATCATGTTTTGTGGTTGAGTTGCTAAAGGAGGGACTGGTGCACTTCACCAAAAATATTGTATTATGAAGAAGGAAATTTATGTGGATATATTGTAGCAACATTGGAAGTTAAAGCTTGGTCGCAAATGGGTCTTCCAAATGGATAATGACCCCAAGCATACCTCCAAAGCTTAAGGACAACAGAGTCAAGATTTTGGAGTGGCCATCACAAAGCCCTGACCTCAATCCGATAGAAAATTTGGGGGCAGAACTGAAATAGCATGTGCAAGCAAGGAGGCCTACAAAACTGACTCAGTTACACCAGTTCTGTCTGGAGGAATGGGCCAAAATTCCAGAAACTTATTGTGAGAAGCTTGTGGAAGGCTACTCAAAACGTTTGACGCAAGATAAATCATTTAAAGGTAATGCTAGCAAATACTTGTAAAGTGTATGTAAACTGCTGACCCACTGGGAATGTGATGAAAGAAATTAAAGCTTAAATAAAGTAGTGATCCTATCTGACCTAAGACAGGGAATGTTTTCTATGATTAAATATCAGGAATTGTGAAAAACAGAGTTTAAATGTATTTGGCTAAACTTCTGACTTCAACTGTACATTACAAAACGTGGCTTTAGTTAACATTGTATATTGTTTGTTTTGTAGGCAAAGTGTGGTTTCACAGGTCAGGGGGCTTGATTAATTAACTGTACTAAATGTACATGTTAAATTGACAGTCCTATAGATAACACAAACACTTGATGTAAGTGCCGAGTAGGCACAATATCGATACTGAAAGACACTGAGAGACCTGGAGACAGAGACAGGCTGAGAGACTGACAGAGGGCTAACTGGGCCAGACTGAGAGACAACATGGATGACAAGAAGAGGCATGAAAGAAACACAGAAAAATAGAGAAAGGGTGATAGATAGAAGACAGCCTGTCTGAGGTGTTGCCAATAGGTCCAAGTGTTTACAAGCTTCTGTGATAGCAGGAAAGCGGCGCAGCTCACTGCAGGAGACTTGCAGCATTCACTGCCAATTTAGTAGATAAACTGTTTGTCCAGGTGGACAATTTGGACTGAAAGGTCAGCAGCTCCTGCACAGTCACATATACAAAGCCATGCCCCAGAGCTGCTAGCTTGTAAGGAGTCATACATAATATCCGTTCGATCATCCCTCACACTCCCTTCTCACCTAATGATGAAACACTACACCTAAAAGAGAAATCCACAATACTTTGATAAAGCCTACTGAATAATTAGGTTTAGCCACTCTGTACAAATGTAGTAAGCAGA
Organism: Moxostoma hubbsi; assembly: GCA_032164185.1. NCBI lineage: Eukaryota > Metazoa > Chordata > Actinopteri > Cypriniformes > Catostomidae > Moxostoma > Moxostoma hubbsi. The sequence goes on from JAVLUX010000033.1 coordinate 21,768,097, forward strand.
ATAGTATCTCAGAATGCACAACAAGTTGAACCTTGAGGCGGATGGGCTACAAAAGCAGAAGACCATGTTGAACACTTTATTAGGAACATAGTGTTTCTAATAAAGTGCTCAGTGAGTGTATATCATCTGCATATTTACTGCTATGAGTATTTTTTCCTAAGATACTCTTTCCTGTTCAACAATTTGATTCTCTGCCAGGACATTTGCCTTGTTCTATGCTCATGTGAAGTGAGGAGCTCTTCCAGGAGTCATTTTAACCATATTGTCTCAAGTCATACAGGAAAATATTCTATCCTGAAAAAAAAAATGTTTCTGTAATGGTAATTCAAGGATTCCATCACTTCAATGCACTTTCTGTCTTGATTTAGTTTTTTTAGAAGTAACACAGTAAGGGGCCTATACCATGAAGCTGGTTTAAATGTCTAGCAATGTCATTTTTAGTTTAGTTTGCATCAACGCTGGGTTTTGGGTACCATGTAGGTTGCTCTGCTTTTACCTGTGTTCATCGCCATAGTAACTGCTACATAGCTAATCTGCTCCATAGGTTTTGTCCTGGGTTATAGATCTCTTACAGATGATGAACCAGCTGTGACATCTCTGACGCAATGAAGTCACTTCCCTGTGTTTCTTAAACCGCACGTTAAAGAAAAATCAAAATCTTAGAAATCCACAAAGTCAACTCTTGGTGGATGGAGTCTTTTATTTATTTAAATACACTATATTTGTTTTTCATTTGTAGAATCATTTTTTTGTTTTGCCTATTATAACCATAAAATATAAAACATTTATAAACACAATATATTATTTTATATATTATAATCTATAAAGCAGCTACTAAAAAGGATTATAATACTTGCCTATAATGATCGATTTGTCAAGCAGTGTAAATCATATGCTTTAATTCTTCATGATGTCATGGCGATCTCTTGTGCTGTGTAAACGTGTTTTAATTTTTCATTTTTTAGAACAATCTCTTGCTGTGCTGTGTAAATGTATATAAATTCATATTTTTTTATATAATGATTGGACTTCAGAGGAGAGGTAAATCCCGCTGACTCTTGTGAGAAGTGAATCTCTCTCTCTCCATGTTTCACATGATTGGCTGTTTGCTGCAAACATAACTCATTCATGTGAACATGCATGCGAACTAATCCAGGATCACACTATGTTCCTAATAAAGTGTCCGACATTGTCTTCTGCTGTTGTAACCCATCCACCACAAGGTTCAACGTGTTGGGCATTCTGAGATTCAGGATCAAAGCCTGAGTTGACAGAGAAAGTTGATGAGCAAAAAACATTGATTCTTTTAGTCTTTAGAATACCACTACAGTGTTGTTTGGTAAAATATCAAGATACTCTGAAGTGTAAGATCCCCCCACTTTGAGTGTACAGGTACTGGTGGAGGTGTATGGCCATGGGATGCTGGAGCTAGTGATGGTTCAGAATGAGCTGAGTGACAGTTTTGCACTGGCCTGCTGTTTTCCACTGTGTGCCTCTTTCTGTCAGTAGGTCTGATGAAGGGCTGACAATGTGGCAGGTAATATAGGGCTGTAATCACCAACACCCTACACAAGTCCAGAATCAGCTGGTTGAGCAGGTGATTTAGGTAAGTGGTCTCTGCTCTAAACACAGTTGTGCTCTGCTTTGTGGCTTAATACATCGGTTGGTTAAAGATATAGTTCACCTAAAAATTTAAGTTCTCTCCTCATTTATGTTGTTCCAAACCCATAAGACGTTCTTTCTTCTGTGGAACACAAAGGGAGATGTTAGTCGGAATGACAGCTTCAGTCACTTTCATTGCATCTATTTTTCCCCTATACAATAAAGGTGAAAGGTGACTGAAGCTGTTATTTTGCCAATCATCTTCCATTTGTGTTCCATGGAAGAAAGATGGTCATACAGGTCTGAAACAACATGAGGGTGACCAAATGATGACAAAATGGGTCAACTATCCCTTTAAGATGTGCATCATCACTTTGTGTTAATGTTGTTTTGGTACAAATTACCTTAGCAGTGCATTGTGGAATGTTACCAATTAATACACAGATTGCTGTGTACAGACTTTACACTGTGGTAAATGAGAATCGAAAACTAACAAGCTAAATCCATAATGAAGCTACTAAACCAAAAACATTCAAGTGCTTAAAAGCTTTTTCCTTTAAAAGCATCAGCAGGCGTCTTTAGAAAAGTCTGTCTTTTCTGACCTAAGATTGACATGAAATTATTTTCAGAATAGAGATAGAGAATAATTACTATGAAAAAATTTAACACTATTTACAATAATGGTCGCATATAGTATATCACTCAATTTAATTGTAATTAAACTTACACTCTTTGATGTGCAACTGTGGATAGAAAACGAGCTTTCGTATCAATGTGCTAAATTTCTTCAAAGAAATACCCTCTCTAGACTTAAGGGTTTAAATGTAAAGATCAGTAAGGAAAGAGTAAGGAAAGCATGCAAAATAAATGAAAGCAGTTCCCTTGGTGCCTCCTACGTGAAAACTAATATGAGATTTTTCTGTCTGCCAGAAAAGTCATGTTTATTTACTGTACTTGGTTCCCATGGGAATTTACTTAATTCAAAGAGAAGCCACTGATGTTTGGACTTTGATGTTTTTCGTTAGGTTGCTCTCAATGTCAGAGGCAATAAAGCTTTGAATTCAAAACATTTGAGTGTGTTTAAGTGGTAGACATGGGTATATCAGTAAATACAAGCATATATATTTACACAAGCAAAGGTTACATAACTGCTCAACCATGAACAGAATGAAAAACAGCCCTCTTCAATCTTTGAAGTTCTTCAACTTCAAATGAAATCAATTTTGGGTGTTTCACACGGTTTGCCACAAAAACTATCATTGTTGTAATCACATCTTGTGATCATGCACTCCATCTCTTATCTGTATGTCGATGTACTTGGTGTTTTTAGTCTGCCTTTATCCTTGAGTTTTGCATGCAATCTAACTATGAGGCTTGCATAAAAAAACTAAATATTTCTTGACATTTACAGACTACAGCAACTAATGGAATTGTCCTGTTTTCTTGGCTACCTGAAAACGTTCTATGCTTTAAGAAAGCCTCCACAGAACCATTGAGACAAGGTTTGTTATTGCCATGACCAAAATTCCCAGTTGCCCAGCCAAAGGCAGGTCAGAAGTTGTTACTCACCGGCAAGGCTTCCTGGTCTCTGTAGTGTGGCAGTGGCATAGAGATCGTGGGATATCTTGTACTGCTCAGACGAGTGCACCAGCTTTTTGGTGGGTGATAGAGTGGCGTAAGTGGACACTCCTGCAGACTGCAGCTGCTGATAGATAGGTGACACGTTATTGGGCTGAGATGCTAGCCGTAGAGGGGAGCCAGAAGTATGGCTACCGGGCGATCCTCCGATGCCTACCACATTGATGGGTGAGCTACTGCTGTAGGATTTCGCAAGTCTCCCGGGTGAAGGTTTGGGGGAGGCTGAGGAGGAAGAAGAGGGGAGGCGCTGGGTGGTGGCGTAGCCGGGCGTGTCAGAAGATGAGCCCAGGCGCTGCAGTTTAGTTGGGGAGCCACTGGCTGTCGTGGGCTGCATTGAGTTCAGGGGTGAGCTGACGCGCTGGGCAGGCAAAGTAGAGCTGGAATAGTACAGGCCCGGCCTGGAAGTTGTAGAGGGCTGCTGGGAATCAGAAAGCAGGGCACTGCCATGGCTCTGGGTCAGGGTGAAATCACCCGCCGCAAGCTTGGTTGCACGGTTAGATGTCACCTGTAAGGAGAGTAAAATGATTATTGAAGACTAGATGAAATCAATGAGGATTTTGTGGATTTAGTCCAATTGTGAATGCGTTAAATGTCATCTACAGTACATGCTAGTATACTCCTAAATGTAAAAAAAAAAAAAAAAAAAAAAAAAAACTTTTAGCAGATATACAAAAATACAACAGTAAGTTGATCTACTTAATATTCAGGTGGAAATTTTTCATAAAATATATGAGTAAAAGAAATATGTAAGGACATAAATTATCCTTGCCAAAGAGCTTTAAAAATGAAAATAACCTCCCTTGGAATTAACAAATGCAAGCATCCCTTTTAGAGTTACTGCACATACATACACAACCATACATTGCAATTTCTCAGTGTATCATCACCCCTTATGTCAATGGATGTTACATCTCCTGTAATTCAGAAGAGCAGGCGTGCACAGAGACACCCAGGCAAATTAATGCTGGCATGGTGCCGGCAGTTTAGCAAGGCACTTTGGCATGTGAATAAACATTTCTTCCTTTAGATTTCTCATAATCACCATGATGATTCTGGGTGATTACAATGAAACATTGGTTCCACTGTTACTCATTTACAGAAACCATGCAACCTGATTAATTTTCAGAATAAATTAGGTTATTTTAAAACTGGCAGTAAGTGTAATTTCTTTTATTGCATCATTTTTTAATAATGGTTAATTGTTTTTAATAATGGTCTGGGGTATGCTGAATAAATATGAAGCAAAGGTCTTGAATATGGAGAGTGATTGCACAGGATAGGAATCAGCTTACTGGTCGTTCAAAGTAAAACAAGCCCTTCTTGGTTCTTTAAAGTCAACAGGAAATGCTTTTTACAAGCCAATTTACATTTTACAATACAACTATCATATGCAAAATATTTCAAGGTAACAGCATATTCAATTAGGGATGTCATGAATATACTGTTTCACTATTAACCGTGATTAAAATTGTCACATTATTTAATCTACAGTTAAAAACTGTGAAATGTTTTATTTACACAAGCCAAAAATGTTTATTTATATATATATATATATATATATATATATATATATATATATATATATATATATATATATATATAAACTGTAACAGTTAAAAAACGGGCAAGGAAGAGGCGGGAACCAGCTGAACAGTCAACATAAAGGTTTAATGATAAAAAAGAACTTAAAACAACATAAAACATAAATTAATAGACACACATTCATCGGCGTCTCTGGCAGTCCCTTATCTGGCTCTCCCGCTGATCAGCTGATTCAGAGCTGGCTGTGCTCCATCAAGGCCCGGCTATGCCCTCCTCCTTGTTACAATAATGTAAAAGAGTTTTTTAGTGCAAGCCCAAATGTGAACATCTCTTGTGCTTGTGACTGGCTGGTAAGTGTCACTGTTTCTATTTTTGTACAGACAGTGTCTGTGTAGGGCATTGGCCAGGTATCACGGGCTAAACTTGAACTTTCAATACCTGTGAAACTGTGACTACACACAAACTCCAAAATGTAGAGTACTTTGATCCACCAGACTCATATCCACCAAAAAAGCTACTTAAATCAACTGTTTGGAAGCATTTGAATAACTAAGGATTACTGAAGATGACAGATATATAACATGCAGACAGACGTCATATAAAGGTACACATCCAACACATGGGACAAGATGTTCCACTAGCCGTCCAACAAAAAAACAGTGAGTTTAATATTTTGTAGTTGTGGTGCTTTTAAAAGGATGTATTGAGAGATGCAACTTTTTAGAACGTTTAAACATACTGTCACTGCACTGTCCATTTGCATGTAGTTCAACTTCGAGAAGTTGCGTCACAAATCATCTTCATTATTTAATTTGTCATTTTTATTTGTAAAGCGCTTTTCACAACATATCATATCAAAGCAGCTTTAAAGAAAATTAAGCTGTAATTTAAAGCATTGCTTGTTTTCAAATACACCGCATTCAACAATACATTTTAAATCGATTGCTGTAAGCAATATTTCTGTTATCATGCATAGGCTTATTTGTCCACAGGTTTATTTGCGAGGGGTTTTGAAAAGCATTTTAATGGAGTTTCCGATTCTTTATGGTGGTTGTCGGACAGAAAACTGACCACTTTAATAAACTGTTGCAGGTGTAAAAACTGTTGGATGCCATGAACTACATGTTGGGCACCAAAAATAATCTTACATTTATGCCCCTTTGAAGTGACTCCAAGCATTCTGGTCATTAAGCGCATCATATTGCAACCAGTATGTGGATAAGAAGTGTTGTTGGAGCATCTCTTATTATTATACTATTAAATTTTTGTATTTATCTGTTTTCCTTTTTTAGGGTTGAGCTCAGCATCCATATATAACTAAGAAATGTCCACTAACATGTTTAATTGTGATTTGAAATGACTTTTTTTTTGCCGGTTGTATAATAAGAACAATTGGAAATAATTGTAAATCCGTTAAACTACGATTTTTCTAAAAACATTTAGTGTCTTGATTTTGTCAATCTGAAATTGATTGTATCATGTTATTTTAATGACTGGTGGTTGGAGGGGAGGGGCTGGAAAATAATGACATCTGGAGACTTAATGACATCAGCCAAAATGAAAAACTGCTTCAAAGGTGGGGCAATTTATTACCTTATTTTCTTCATAAACATTACTAAAAAAAAAATGGCATCAGGAGGTAAAATGGCAGCAGGAGGTAAAAGTTGTTCTGGTTCCAATTTTAAGTATTTTTATTTTTTTTTCCAAGTGTGTCATGATTTCCTGCCGAGAAGACTTTAATGGATGATATGGAAGAGATGGAAGACCACAAAAAACTCACGATAGGATTGTGGAGATTTAAAAAAGGCTTTTAATAACTTGATATCGTGTTATACCGAGGTGTGATGCAATTATACGTTCATTCCCCTGCCAAAAGCATTCTCTGTCTAATGCTTTCTGTCTTGCTTGCTTTCTCTCTCTCTCTCTCTCTCTCTCTCTCTCTCTCTCTCTCTCTCTCTCACTGCATATCAGTGTAGAGAGAAGAGAAACACTTACTTGAATAGATTGTTACAGGTTCCTGATGAGGATGAATTATTTAGGGAACAAGAGGTTTGTGGTGCTATAAATATCTACATAAAAGCACCTAACTGATGCGTTGTGTTATATAAACATGTCCTGAAGCAGACAAGCCCTCTTCAGATTACCCTCCTCAGAATTAAGATGACGGTCTAAAATATTCGCACCACAAAAATGTTGAGGGGAGAGATGCATTATTTGCGTTCAATATGAAGAAAGCACAGTTCTATGCAAAAACTTTCTCTGTTCTTTATCTTTATTTACTCAGAAACTGCATCAATTTTAAATGTGATCGTTGCCAAAGATTTTTTGCAAAAGAACCCATTTGACTCTCTAAAACTAGACCAGAGGGCTGAGGATGCTAGGCATCTTTTATTAAAAAACTGCTCTGTTCCCAAAACAGAGGGCCTATGTGTTCATTAAAAGTATCTAAGGAAGGGAGAGGAGGCAAGGAATGAAAAGAGATCGAGAAAAAGAAAAAGACAGAGAGAGAGAGAGAGAGTGAGTGTGTCTCTGTGAGTGCAAAATACAGGAAGTGCCAATTTCAGCTTTATCGTGACCAACCGTTCCAGCACTACTTCTGTCATTTGTATGCAGAAAACATCCAGTTAGCAAATGGTAAAACTGCTATGCCAAATTAAATGTTTCTCCTCTGAACAGGAACTATTCATATAGCTGAACATATCTAGCTAGTAGCAGGTGCACAAGACTCCTCAAGAAAATCTAATTTGAAGAAATTCAAGTTGGTAGAAGACAGCCCTGCAAGGTTTAATGTAATTACAATCTCAAGCTCATCAACAGGGCACAATTTATCTCTGCAGATAATGACAAAGTTAGAAATACACACAGCCCTCATTCAATACAATGCAGTACAACTAGTAATGGGCATGCTGAATGTTAATTGGTTTGATCTGGTTGCAAAATCACTTTTTAGGTAGCAGCTTGAAACAAAACCCCAGCTAGAATTTGAGTTCAAGAATTCTTTTGTGCTAGTACAAAAAAAAAACAAAAAAAAACAGGAGGCAAGGCTGGGGCTATATGTACAGCATCCGCACTTCAAGAGTACGACAGACTCCCAATGCAGAGCCAAAGACAGAGAGGAAAAAAGGACATAAGAAAAGATAGAGATAGATTTGTAATGAAAGGAAATAAAATAGAAGAGAGAACAGCAATGCACTTGCTCACCTGGTTGTAGCTGTGCACGGCACCTCCAGGCTGGCCGCTGGAGCGTGGAGGGGGCTGAGGCTTCTGAGATTGCGGTGTGGTCAAACAGTCGCTCAGGGCCAGGGTCTGGTTACTATGGTAGCTAGCAGAGTACTGGAGGGAGCCCTCTGGGTTCGAGCTGAGCTGCAGTGAGCTCTGAGAGAGCAGACTCGGTCCTGTGTACAAAGCGTAAGAGAGGGAGAGGGAGAGGGAGAGGGGAGAGAGAGAGAGAGAGAGAGAGAGAGAGAGAGAGAGAGAGAGAGAGCAATTTCAGAAAGGCAGCGATGCAACTCTCAGCCTGGCAGAAATGACATACATAATTTATTAGGGGAGGAGTAAGAGAGAGAGAGAGAGAGAGAGAGAGAGAGAAGGAAAGTGAGTGAAAGAGAGGGAGATTAAAATGACAAGAGATACAACTCAAAAGCAAGAGAGAGTGCAAGAGGAGAGGAAAGAAACCATGACAAAAACGAGGCATGTGTATATACATTTGTGTAAATATGTGCATGTGTGTGCATCACTGCATGCAACATTTGAGCTGTCTGAACTAGGGATGAGCATGAGAACTGAAGTACTCAAAAGTGACAACAATGATGAATCATTAAAACAAAATAATTGTGCAACATGACATTTTCAAATTTACACAGTGATCGAATCTAGTAACACAAACAGGCAGTACCTAGCAGTCCGATTCATCAGTTTGCATCAAAATTGCACAATGCACTGTGAATTTCAGTGCTGAGTAGCAACTGGGGATGTGCACGAGCACCCGTGACAGCAAAGATTGATAATGATTCATAATAATCATAGAACAACATGTGAAAAAGGGCCCTTTTATTTTTCATTTTGTGATTATGATGCTCTTTTCAGCGATTCACTCAACTAGCTCCATTACAGAGATAGGACTGAACACACAGGAGAGGTGCACACACACACCAGACAAGCTCTTTCAAAACAGCTAGAGGCACAAAACTTTATGGAACAGAACGTAGGCTCTTTAAACCTTGAATGTGCCTCTCACCTTTTTAAAAGTGTTATTATTTAAAAATGTACTTACTTTTTTTTTTTTTTTCAGCTTGACATTCCATCTTTCAGCAGGATAGATAGCAGTGGGCAGGTTCTGAGATTATTGTAGGCTTTATCAACTGTTTGCTTGCTGGTATATATTCAATAGAGAGGTGTTGTGGTTTTTAATTAAATTATGTATCAAGATGGGTGTGTTTTAAGATGATATGTTTTAATACATGATATAGTCAACTGCAACAGAACAGAGGTGTGTGTGAAAATTGAAAAAATTATGGCAATTTGAGCATTCTTTCAGTGAGTTGACCAGCAAATCTTCACAAAATGACAAAACATGATGATGATTTAACTGTTTTTTTTACTTTTTGTAACATGCTATGCTATAATAGCCTGTAATAATGAATATGTGAGACACTGAAAGAAAAACGAGACACCAAAGATGTCTGTTGGACATTTATGTACATAGACCAACAATTTAAAAATAGATGAGAAGATGAACAGAGCGCAAGAGACTCGAGACATGTTTTTTAAAAGTTCAATCATTGTTAATTTGACATGCCTTCTTAAAAAAGGATAGACATGGAGAGCGAAAATGGTCATCAACAGGATCGGTCAAAAACATCCATTTGATGTACAAGTTCAAAGACAAACGATTAAAAAAATAAAAAATAGAACCCCTCCCCTCTGAATACTCAAGTACTTAATTGATTTATCTGTTGAGTACACGAGTAGACAAAATTACAAAAATGCCCATCTCCAGTCAGAACGAGCCAGTTATAATAGTAATCAGGATTGACATGATTGTGCATTTGGAGAGAAGCTGAGAGCCAATCTACCAGCAAACTAGATAGTATCAACAATTCATAGTCTGTCAAGATGCTGTCAAAGCTGATGTATCCTTCAGCTAGACCATGTTTGGACTCAATAAGAGACTCAATCAGAGATTAGCTTCTCCATGAAACATAGTATGAAAATAATCATTGTCTTTTTCCTCCCCTCAAAACACACTGTGCCTTTAAAACAGCCTGAGTTAAAGCATCTCAGGTTTCTCAGACGGAGGATGTTGTCTACTATCCCCACGCTACACAATAATCTATGGCTCCTGTATCAGACAGATCCATCAAGCTGGTCTGGAGAGATAAGAAAATTGGTGTATTATTCGAGTCCATAATAGCCTGCTGCACTCATTTTTGCTTTCATTGATCTGAAAACCCCTGAGCAGTCGCAGGAGGGAATGCAATGCAGCTTTGGTTAGCCTAAAGCTTTCCCCTGCCCTGGATTCTTGAGCATGTCATCCTCAAGGTCATCAAATTTGGAGGCAATTTGGAGTAAAACACCAAACGGTTAATCAAAAGTAGCAGTATGGTCATGAAAATCAGCCTAATTAAAAAGATAGTTCAACCAAATAATTGTCATTATAGTATACCCTCATGTTGTTTAAAAACTACAGTATATGACTTTCTTCCTTCCATGGAACTAAAAAAAAGATATAAGGCAGAATGATAGTTTCAGTCTCAATTCACTTTAATTTTTAGGGGAAAACAATCCAAATGAAAGTGAATGGTGACTGCAACTAACATACTGACATCTCCTTTTGTGTTCCACGGAAGAAAGCCATGCAACATGAGTGTGAGTAAATACGACAGAATTTGCATTGTAAAAATATTTGTCTATCACTACTAGCAGTATTCTAATGTTTACACTCCACCTTTCCTTATGTATTCGCATCTACATGTGTGTGCATGTCTGACTCCTGGGGATCATTCTCTCATCATCTGGAATTCCACATCAAAAAGACAACAGCTACAGCATCATGGCAGGGAGATTACACTAAATATAGCTCCCTTACCTAGTGTGAGACAATCCTTATTCAAGCCTGCCTAAGAGATCTCCACCTCTCTCATTTACATCATTGAAACAGAGCCACTGGATCAGTTTCACTGGGGATTATAACATCTCTATACATGTAAAGAAGTGTTGCTAAAACTCTACACTGCATGATGCAGAATACATTTAACCTCCCCAATGTACATTTCTCCAAATACCAATAATTTCATAGATTCCAAAAACCTGTGGTGAGATGATCAAAGGAATGGCCCTCTTTTCCCATATGTCAATCAACAAGGCTGCAGGACGCATCTTGGAGTGGTTTATGGGCCATTCACAATGAATATCGCCTTCTTTCAGATCCACAGAGATCAAATGGAATTACAGATAGCTATTGGACAATTGCAGATAAGCCAATTCAAAGTTTATAAATACTGAAACGCTTCAGCTGGCACCAAGGTGGTGCTCAATAACATTTTACCCAAATACAGTTTGCAAAACAAACCTTAGGCTGGAATAAACTTGTACTAAAGATAAATAAATCCCAGTCATGGAAGTGCCTGGAGTTTTGTACATGTATAAAATATCATCAGGGGTACCACCTCTCATTTTTGCTAGTTTGGTCAATGGCCTGGGCTCCATCTTGGCTATTTTACATCGGAGCTATTTTTTATATTCTTTTTACAAGGTTTTCAAGAGCAATACCATCATGCAGCATTGACACAGTATGAGGAAGAGAACATGGCTATAATGGTTAGATGAAATCTATGGTTGGTTTAAGACCAATAAATATGAAGCTTTCAATTGGAAAGGCTTGACATCAAGCAAAACAGGAACGCAAACCAATGCTATTGTTGACTTTAAAGGGATGATATCAAGACATCAATCTTTTTTCTTACGGCTGTGATGCTTAGATCACTAATGCATTCTGAAAGAGTTGGGAACAAGCTCTATTTGAAAAATACAGTCTTTGGTCACAGGGGCTAATGTTTGTTGGCTGTCAGTTAACGTGTAAAAGCATGTCCACATTAGACACCTTCACAATGTTCACAATGTACAACCTTGACAGAATGTGCAAAGTCAATAAAATCTGTAAAAGATCAATGACGAGCAACTTTCTGGGAAGAGATTAGACTGTTAACAGCCGAGTAATATAGTGAATAAAACAGCTGTTCAATGCTTTGTGTTCATAATCTCTTGGATTTTTCATGGAAGGTGAAATGACAGGAATAGCTGATAAAGTAACTTTTCTTCAAACAAAAACATGGTGAAATTGAGTGGTTTATGAATTCTTGCATATCTCACACTGTGATTGGAACCCATGGCATGCTATACTGTCCTACGATGCCAAAACACAGTAACTACTGTATGCCAAAAATGAAACAGTATCACTCTGTTTACTTTTAATCCAAATGTATTTAAACCATATTTGTCAGTCACAGAACAGATCATAGTTTAACAGACCCGAATTTTGAAAAAATGTGTAGTAAAGTTGTTTGCCTTTGCAGGGCAATATAGTGGCTCTGGAGAAAATAGTTCAGAGTGGCATTTAACTGGACAACATTTTTGGCGAACTTCTTGGGGAACGCTGAAAATGCTAAAATGAGTGGAGAATAAGAATGGAGAATAGGTAGATTGGAGATTGATTTGCTCCAACAGTATGTATTTAACTGAAGGTATTTATGAGAACAGACTTGTTATGAACAACACTAGTTTAACATCCACTTATTTTGGCATACAGTTTCCCATTATACTGCATTCTGTCGTAATTCAACACTGCATGCAGCCAGCTGTAGTTTCACAAAAATTACAAAAAAATACAAGATATTATTATTCACAAAATAAAACGCAATGTACAATATAAAATACAGTTTAATTATCAGTAGTGACATAATAAAAGCAATGCATGTAACATTAATCCTGACAGATGTTCTCAGTTACATTCAAACAGCAGATAAATAGAGACAAACCACTGTCTTTGCTTTTACAGATCTAGATGTAAAAAAGGTAGTTTTAATTATTACTTCCTTTTGCTGAATATTAGTGTTCCACAAACAGCAGAGTTCATTTACATGTTAAAGAAACTACCAGTATTTCTCCACACATCTCCTAAAATTTAATTGACGAACTCTATACATAGTTTTGGAAGTTAGTCCTGCCCTTTCTTTGTCTTTGTCTTTTTTTCTTTCTTTCTTTCTTTCTTTCTTTCTTTCTTTCTTTCTTTCTTTCTTTCTTTCTTTCTTTCTTTCTTTCGTTAATGCATGTATAAATTTATGTTAATGGAGGGAACAGTACATCTATTTCAAATGGAATTAGCCACATTCAGCAGCTATTATAAGAAATATAAATGACAAATAATTCCATTTTTGGTCTGAATAAAATTCTCCACCATTAAAATCACAATACAAAGTCTTGTTGAGAGAGCCGAAGAAGAGAGAAGACCAAAGACTTCTTCCTTGGTACCAGAGTCATGAGTGTACATAGGCCACACCCCAAAGAGGCTCTAAGCCAATCAGAGGCAGCTTTTCAGAGTCACATGGTCAAACTGTCAACTTTGTCCTTTTTCAAAGTTGATTTACAATCCTTTGTGTAAAGGTCTTCAGAAGCATAAAGTTTTTAAGTCATGTGCTATCTGGACAAGTCACTTTTGTTCATTTTACTGGCCAAATGTGAGCTTCAGCTAGACTTTAGGGAGCCATTTTGTCAGATCTTAGTTTGATGGCTCTGAGAAATGTCTGGTGCTCTAGGCCATCTTGGTGAAATTCTGCTTTAATTCTTCTTAATTTCCTCCTGCCTTCACACACTACATGCAATTGTCATGATCCCACTCTGTTTGCTCTGTCTGTTTTCTGTCTGTGTTTCCTCATTATGTTAATTGCCTTCACCTGTTCCTCAAGTACCTTGCCTCTATATATTGTGCCCTCTTCCCTCTCGTATTTGTCAGATCCTTTTGTAAGTTGGTTTGTTTTTTTCCATTTCCGGTAATTTCCAGTTTATATCTTTTTTGGTTTTTGCTCTGTTTTCTGTCATTTAATAGTTCCAAGAATATCAAAATACACAAAAGGAGGTAGATCCTTTTCATATTTGGCTCCTAATCTATGGAATAGTCTCCCTAACACTGTTCAGAGTTTAAGTCTAGACTAAAGACTCATCTATTTAGCACCCTTAACACTTACTTAGTTTAATCATTTTAAACCATGACTTTATACATAAGTAATATTTACATTATATTCATGATGTTAGCCAGAGGAGAACTGGCCCCCACAGTGAATCTGGTTTCTCCCAAGGTTGTTTTTCTCCATTAATCAAACATCTTATGGAGTTTTGTGTTCCTTGCCACAGTCGCCTTCAGCTTGCTCACTGGGGTTATTAATACAATTATTATTTAATTATTTTTAAACACGGTTAACAAACATATTTTATCTAATTACACAATGATGACTTATAGACATTACAGTTGTATCGTCTGTTAATGCCTGATCTTCTGTAAAGCTGCTTTGTAACTATTTGTGTTACGAAATAAAATTTACTTGACTTGACTAATAAAATCATTTATTTTTAACTCATTCCTGCATTTGGGTCCTCATTCCTGCTAAATGTGTGAACGATCCAATCTATGAGTTTTTCTTTTTGTTCACATCCTCCCACACGTCATAGAGCTAAGCAGTCCAGGAAGCTCTTTGAACTTCTGCATGAGGACAAGTTGGAGAGGGGGTATGCGTTGGAGTTTTTGGTGCTGTCCTCAGGTCTGGGTTACAATCAGGCCAGCCTTATGCAATTCTTTAGGGCTGGTCTGAATGAGCCAGTTAGATATTGTATCCCAGAGATGGCTAAGGGGGAAGTCTTGCCACTACCATCAAGTTGGCCATGAAGTGGGATGAGTTTATCCCAGAGATGGCTAAGGGGGAAGTCTTGCCACTACCATCAAGTTGGCCATGAAGTGGGATGAGTTTATCCCAGTGGGAGACTGCTGCGTACAACCAGAAAGTGTGGGAGCCCGCTGCTGCTGTTCCTGCCATCTGCAAGGAGTGGAGGAGGAGTAAACAGGACCCTATTTCTTATTTTTTGGAATAGGAAGGCGCTGGAGTTCCTTTGGAGGGGTCCGAGCCCCCTGCAGAATTCCTGGAGAAGTCAGAGTCTGTTGCTGTTCTCTGCAGTCAGCAAGACAGTCCCGTCATTCTCTGGTCTACAATATCTGCCTGGGGTGGTCATTACATCACCCTCCGGCTCCACCTTGATTCCCTGGACTGTCATGGCCTATTGTTCCATCCTGCTCTCCGGGGTCTCTTCCTTTACCCCCTGTCTGGTCCAGTCCATCGGTCCTGCTTGGTGTGGATGCCAGGAGGCGTCCATCGAGGGGGAGTACTGTCATGATCCCACTCTGTTTGCTCTGTGGTCCCTGTATGTTTTCTGTCTGTGTGTGTTTGTTGTGTGTATGAATAACTGGCTGTGTCTGTGTTAGCCATGCTCTCTCCTGACCCCACCTCCTTATTCCCTCTGGCCTCACCCTCTTGTCTAGTACTCGTTTTGTTAATTACCTTCACCTGTTCCTCATGGGCCTTGCCTCTATATATTTTGCCCTCTTGTATTTGTCAGATCATTTTCTGAGTTTGTTTGTTTGTTCCTGCGTGCCGTTCCTACCGTTTCTGTTTATATTTTTCTGGTTTGTTTCGTTTGTTTCCTCTCCCTTGTGAGTTTTGTTTTGCTTGTTTATTTTCTGTTGTTTAATAATATAATTAATTTTTCACTCATTCCTGCATTTGAACCCTCATTCCTGCTAAATATTTAACAGTAATACTTTTAAAAAATGTAAAATCTGAAAACATTATTTAAGCTTTTTTATATTCAAATAACAGAAAGATTATTATAATTTTTTTTTTTCAGATTAGGTAACCTCATACAACCTTATGAATTCTCAAAAAAAATCACTAACTACAAAATAGTTATTACATTATGCAATAAACAAGTGGAAAACTCCAAAATGCATGTTTGCAGCAAAAAATATTACTTAAATGCCTTAGAATTATTCACAAGCCACACAAACAGTTGTGCTGTAACACAAATTCCTCAAAGCCTTTTATCAGGATCAAGTGATTTTGATTAATATATCAGAAAAAAGGGTGTGAAAACTTAATGTGCTAATTTTAACCCTCTGATTTAGGCTGTAACCATAATTTTCAGAAACTATTTGACATGGATGACACACTCAAAACCCTGAGAAGCATTTTGAACAGCTTGTAAGAGGGAAGACATTTTTTCAAAATATAATTAGAACTACTGTGACATTTTATAGTTTAGACTTTGTGTTCTGAAACCATGTAGCGACTCAATACTCCAGAAGAAATGTTTGCAGTCTGAAAAATAATTTGCCTGGAAATTATATCTGGTGAGGTTACAATGCAACTAGCACACAGCAACCGATTCCATGATGCACTTTTTAAAGCTATGCATTCATATGCAGTGACATATTTTGAAATAAAGGGTCACAGACAAACTTGATGTGATGTCATGATATGATGATGTGACTTGAATGATGATCTCAAAAATATAATTAAATTGTACTGAATTACCTAGGTAACATTCTTGGACAATCTGTTCACTTAAGCTAATTAATATGTATAATCCATAGCTCAATATTCATGATCCACCTTAATAGTCATGTGCCATTTTTGGATTCAAATTCAGGTTCTGTGTGGACATTATTAATTTTAATGGCCTTTCTTATATGCAGATTTGGCATTGATATAAAATATAAGACAAGCTTTACATTTACGTTTACAGTAAGTTTTTACAGTTTTCAGGTCTGTATTGCTATCCAAGATATCAAAACTTAAATGTCTAATTATAGTTAGAAATAACATGTAATGTTAAACTGTTAACATGTTCACTTGCGCATTCATTAGCATACATATATATTAAATATTATTAATTATTTTTGTGAGCAATTGTTTTTTTCCCCTCAATTAAAATTGTTACGACCTTCATCCTTATACCTGTCAGAAAAGCCTTACGTAAAAGTAAAAATTAAGATGTTTAGATCATTAGATTCATATACATATTTTAATATCAGCCAATAAAGTTCTGTTTATTAAATCCGACTTAAAAACTATTAAAAACCTTTAAAAAACTCAAAAACTAAATTTTTATTTTACAGTTTGTGCTTTTCAAACAAATGTCAGTCGAATGTGGATGTCCACAGTGTTACAGACAAGTTGTCAAGTTTCATGAAAAAAAATATATCTTGCACCAACAGAAATCAAAGCTGAGGAACACCCTGAATTTTTTTTTAAACATGCAAATGTGATAGCTACTCACTGTCAGCTGTGGTGTATTCCGGTGGATCCAATATGCCAGACTCCTGTAGGGAGCGAATACATGAGTCCACCAGTTCCAGACCTGTGTTCAGTTCATCTTCAATATCTTTATGTCCATCTGTAAACCAAACAGAGAAGGTTAATCATGCTAACACACAAGCAGTCAATCACTGACAACAGATACTTCCTTAAGCCCCACTCTTCACACTTACATGTTGACCTTATGACCATTTCCTGTAATTTTCTCACCAAGCAGGCAAACAGTCTGCAAAAAGTTACCTTTTTTTTTTTTAATAAAAGATAAGGAGAAATATAAGCAGAAACTGTGCTAATTTTCTAAGCTACAGTATGTGTTGTTGCATAGAAGCAACTATAAATATGTGTGCATGTGCATTATTTTCTGTAATAAATATAAAATTACATTCCATCTCCATCTAAGATGCCTTTCTTTGCAGGAGTATATAAGTGTATTACTATTACCAGGGGCAGTGGTGGCTCAGCAGTTAAGGCTCTGGGTTACTGACCGAAAGGTCAGGGGTTCAAGCCCCAGCACCATCAAGATACCACTGTTGGGCCCTTGAGCAAGGCACTTAACCCTATCTGCTGTTTCATGGCTGACCCTGCGCTCTGACCCCAGCTTAGTTGGAATATGTGAAAACAACTCCATTTCATTGGCTCTGTACCTGTACTCTGCACAATTATGCATTAATTATAATATTCCTATTCTGACTTATAGGTGTCAAAAAAACGTGTCCTTTTAGTAACCATGCCAATTTATCTCTCCAGACCAATATGATACAACAAATGTATTGTATTTTTTTCAAAGACTGATTTTCATTATGCTAATGCAATGTTATCCTATACAAACTCTCCATCACAAATGCAGCCTTGATTATTTTACCCCCTCCAAAACACAAATGTCTGACAGCGAATTAATAATAATTAAAAAAAAAAAAACATAAAAACAAAAATATATTTACCTCGGGTATTCCAGCAAAACTGCTCATCGGCTGAACTGCAAAGAAGAAAAACAACAGGGCTTTAATTAAAGTCGTACCAACCAATCATATTTCACATATTCATACATACACACTGTACAAACATTGTGATGAAATCACTGTGAAGATGTACAGAGTGGGGAAAAAAAACAGAGATGCATACAACTTTGATATCTTTCTTTCTCTTCAACTGATACAGTAGGAAAGAGAGAATAATTATGCCACCCCAACAACTCAGAGATGTCTCATCAAAACACACATCACATATTGGCACGAAACTACATCAGAGGGGGCGAAAAGAGAATAATTTTTTCCCATTTCTCCCAGGTCTGGGATTAAAGGTTAACTGGGGTAACATTTCACACCCTTTGGACCATCATTATAATAAAGATTTCCTATTCAGCTAGAAAAAGAACACAAATCACATGCAGCCACATGGTGGGAATGAGACTGCTGGAACCTGGCTGGGCCACAGGACACTGTAAGCCAATAGGGAGGGGAGTGTTGACTAAAATCTCTGCTGCGGTTGACTGGACATCTACTGTATAGAAGCCTTCAGGCATAGCATATTTTACCCCATAATTCTGTGCTGCGGCACCCTGACAAACTGAATTAAATGTAGCAGCGGACTTGAGTGTTTCCTCCAACAAAAAGTCTATTTATCAGCTCTGAGTGCATTTGACCTTTGCGGTGAGGTGTGTTTGTTTTCTTGTCTTAGTCTCAGAAGGTACACTCATAATCTGTTCACTGACTGGCCATTGCATATTGCACGCAAAACTGGAAAGCACTTTCTCAATCTAGTAAACTCTAATCTGATGCCTCTGGCTGGCTTTACAAAACTTCCAAGAGTAAAGGCACATTTTTTTTTTTTTTTTAGAAGTCTGCCTCAAAATAAAGTTGTGTTTCTAATATACCAGGTTGTTACAAGTGCTTTTGGGGTTGAATGTGAAAAAGTTTACCAGGTTAGTGATGTCACATTTTTGAAAGATATTTAGAGTTATGTTTGATGCACTTAGTAGCAAGTAAACTATACACTGTAAAAAATGTCAGTAATTTTAACAGTAAAATGCTACAGAAATAAAATGTTAATTAACAAATATTAACTGTAAAATATACAGTAAAATGTTAATATATTTTAAAAAGTAGTAGTTTTTACTACTATTACAATATTTATTTACAAAAAAATTATGTACAAATTTAATTGTTTAAATGTAAAAAGTAAGATTTTCCTGTATAATTAATGGTAAAAAGAACAAGAGAGTACATGTACTTTTTTTACAGTAAATTGTTGTTAAAATTACAGTAAAAAATAGTAATCGGGCATTCCAACAATTCCCTGCGTGTCCCATTACATTTCATTATATTTTATGGGAATAGTTATGTTTCATAATATTTTTAATATCAGTAACGTACACTGGGGTGTTCTCTGTTATATTTGATTTCATTTAGTTCATGTTTACTGCATTATTTAAATCTCACATGTGTTACCATGATGGTGTTTAGTGTTTGTGTGAGTGATACTGAGCACTGTCTCTATATGTTCATTTGTCATTGCTCCTGGAAGAGCCACTGTTGATGAACATCATGTCATCATTTGCCCTTCTGTAGTTACTACGGGATTAACAAATACTTTATAAAGTAAACAACAGATTTTTACAGTTTCAGAAGGCATGTTTATTTATTTTTTTACTGTAAATTTCATATAATTTATTTATTTATTTTACAGTGCCAGTGTGTAAATTACAACCATTTTAAACAGTACAATGTACAGGTTGTTCTGTAAAGTGGTTTACATTTTAACTGTATTTTGTACATAATTATTCTGGCAACCACAGCTGCCAGTTCTTTTGGTAAAAACAACAGTTTTTTACAGTGATATCCATTACGTTTTATATCCCTCTGCAATCTTTACAAGTGAACTAATAAATTAATTTATTTCTTTAAATTGCATTTAGACCTTCAATAATTGGGAAAATTAGCAGTCAGATGGTGATTTTTGCCATATAAACACCTGCAGAACTCATATGCAAACTAGAGGTAGAAATCAGACTCTGTGGTCTCTTTTTTCTCATATGATAGCATTATTTCAACTGTGTATTTCAAAGTGGGCAGTTCTTGGTCTGAATTAACTACAATATGGACCGGGGGCCTCATATATAACGATGCACATAAAATTACCTTAAATGTATGAATGCAAAGATTTCATAAATGTTCCTAAAAATTCTTAATAAAATGTCCGTACGCAGGAAGAAATGTTTCTAAATGCATCCCACTTTATAAATCCCAATTCATCTTAAAAACATGCACACGTCAACAAGTGCATGAACTCCCTCAAATATCTTAATATGGTGAGACATTTTTACAATAAAAGCACATGTGCAAGTTATTCAATCAAGTCAGCATGCACTAGCAAACTGGAGCATAGCACAAAAAATGTTTGTACGCTTGCTTGTCAGCTGATGTGCGCATGAGAACATTTTCACATCAGTTTCTGCCTTCATAAACCGATTTGTTGCTCACTTTTAAAGTAGGATCTAATCCATGGAATTTAGGATCAAATCTGATCATACAAACATTGTATAAATGAGGCCCCAGACCTTTTGCCGTTTCAGTCAAAGGTTTGGCTGTGGAAAAATTGTGTTTTCTGGCAAAACAACCCCCCCCTCATATGACATACTCTTCTCCTCCCCACCTCTGTACCCCACTGTCAGTCAATTACAGGCATTTATTCATTCAATCTATCCAAGAGCTGCATTAAACAGCAGGCATTGGGCATATAAATAGAGGAACAGAAATGACTGGGATGACATTGGAGTGACAGCAGATATTTACAGCATGCGTCCTTGTTCAAGGACCAAGTGGACTGAGCTATAAACTAAAAACAGCAAGGAAGACATTCAGGTCATTCCTGAACACAGAAGAATTGACAAAGTCACCAAAGAACATGTAGCACGAGAATTCCACTAGTGTATGAACATATGAAAACCAGTGAGCATGAAACACGACTTTATTAGTGCTGCTTTTAAATACGCAGATACACTAAAGCTGAGCACATGACCTGTTTTATGTATGTCAACACAGGAGTGTGTAAGTAAAAGATCACATGTAGGATTGGAAAATGAGAGCTGGTTCTTTTTCAGAGTTGTTTAATGGTTCTTCTGCCAATGTAGACGGTATACTGAACTACAATACTCTGGAAGTCTTTCCTACACCTACACCTCCACCCTGTAAATCTACAGATAGTGTGCCATGGCAAAAGAATGGCAAAACAGTACAATAAGACAATAAACAGATTATGTTGTCCTTCCTCAACAAGCATACAGCACAAGTTTAGTCCAATTTATGAACAAATTGTTCTTATGAGGCAATTCTTTTTAAATTAATCTGTCCAAAAATATGTCAAAGCAGTCCATGTAAGTGCAGCGTAGTTCTAGTGGTACATCATCGCACCATTAGCTGGGTAATTCCCAGCCAATCACATGTAAGCCGTTGCTTTATAAGTCTGCTCAAGATCTTTCACATTGCTGTTTCAGTGTGCTAACACGGTAACCTCCACCACCCCACCACCACTAGTTAAGTCCCATCCTGCATGGGGGTAGCCTCCTCGCCCCTGCCTCCTATCTCCGGCAGGATATGACGGTTCCGAGTACAACTTCTTCGGACCGCCAGACGGAGCCTACTCCAAAGAGAGACATTACTTTTCTGTTTTATATTCATCAAATAAATGTCATCTTAAATTTCACTCAAGTCTGCAAGTCTTCCTGATAGAATTTACTTTCTCACTGAATTACTTCTGCCATGTCCAACTCAAAAAGAGCCATGATAAATGTTAATGGAATGATTAAAGGTGCTGTAAGAAATGTTATAATATATATAGAAAACATGCAGAAAACATCCATTTTACCTGTAAGGTATCACAAAATATAAGTGCTATAAAATAACACACCTGTCTCTGTAACAGCCCTAAGCTCTGTAAACAGCGGGACAAAAGATTTCCACAGGCCACTGTCATATCCTTTGTTTAGCCAATCAGAAGACTTTCTGACTGTCAATCATTGTGTGTGTTCACATGGTAGCCCATATATGCTTGTTTAAGTGCTGGTACAGTGTCCTGCTCCCACAAAATGCTCAGGGTTTGAAGGCCACAATGGTCTCTGACAGTGTTACATTTTTCACAGTTTTTTTGTTTTAATCATAGTTTTAGTCTTTTGATGAAAACGTACTTTGAATTAGTCAATACTTCATCATGTCATATTCATTTGTTTCAGTCAGTTTTAGTCTTACGGAAATGACATATAATTTTAGTCAACGAAAATAAAATCTTTTAGTTGACAACAATGTGAAAATTGACAAGAAAGTGTGTCAAACTGTAACAGACCAAATTTGAATCAAATAACTAAACATTTAGGGAAAAGCATTTTCTAATTTAAAAATGTATCAAACCTATAACTACACATAGCCTACTGTCCTTATTGTGAAAAATAACATAATAATGAATAAACTGAAGTATTAGCTACTTTTTAGAAGCTAGCCTACTGTACTCTGAATTCTTTGTGCTTTAGAGACTTATACATTTTCCATGAAAGGATTTTACATTGTGTGTAAAGTATTTCTTATGAAACAGTGTATGTTAACAACACAAATTATGCATATTCTGACTTCATTAAGTTCCAGTTCACCTGTTCATTTGCTTCACTCTGCAGATGTAAGTTGTTATATAACATATATGTTGTGGATATAGGCAACTATAGTGATTAAAACCATGTATAAATAGGATGCGTTCGAATGAGGTATTTACCACATTTTGAAGATGTTCATTTTGGCTGTGTTCAACTCACATAGCTCAAGTGGAGAAATACCTAATTATTAATGGGTAAGATTAATCTATATCTAATATCTTCTTCTATGTAGAGATTCTAATGATGTTTATTCTTCTTTTTATATCTTGCACTGTTAATATCTTGCAGTATAATTTTTATCTCATCATATTTTCAACAATATTATGCTTTAATTATGCTTAATTATCATCATGATGTGCCTTTTTCGTCTCATCTTTGTTATTGTTGGGAAAATCAAAAAACAAAAGAGATTAACACAGGTCTCTAGTGTGTCTGTGCTGTGTCTATGAATTGTGGGGTTTTGAAAAGATGGGCTGTGACTAATTCAATTGCTGGTCTGGTGGAAGTTCCAGAATGGCTAAAATCACTTACAGCACCATTAATAAATCAGAGTTGTTATGTAGACTCAGAATTGGAACCAGAAACATTTATATCATTTTGAAAAAAGGCATTCCTTTCGGGTGAACAAATAACTTCTGACAGGGTACTTAGAGTTTCATGTGACAAGTAATTTGTTGTTAGATTAATTTGACTGATAGGATTATGCATAGGGTGTATAAAGGGTGTATAAATCTTCAAATAATAATTGGACATCATAATAGTGGGTAAGGCAAAAAGCAACAAAGTTATCGTGATCTCCTTTAACAGTTTTTTTTTCAAGAATCGCAGATAGCAAATTCTAAACATGTGTTCTATGAACCACGTTATTTGCCTTTAAGCAAGCTCAATGTAGGGGTTTAGAGCCAGGCTGCCTAAGGAAACATTACATCTTATGAACAAGCATTTGAGACCAAGCATCTCAAAAGTGAAGATTTGAGAGGAAGTTCTCTGCTGACCAAAAAATATATAAAAACATTTCAGTGGCTTGTTTCTACAGATTTTTCACCTTAAATAATGCATGAGTCTAGCATCTGAATAATGTTGACTTGTTTGAATGGGCAATGGTTCTAATAGTCAAAAGCTACTTATATAATTGGATGTGGAAGGAATAAATAACAACTGTGTGAATAAGACAGAAATTACACCATGGCTTGAACTACAGATTGTCAGATCAAATATAAATGTATCTCTTTTGTCTTGCTGCTTTGTGAACATTTTGGAAAAAACATGATGTGAAAATGTGCCACCCTGTGCAACAGTTTAGGGTCATTCCTCTTGAAACAGTTGCTTCCTATGAGCAAAAATTCAGCCTCAGTAAATGAATGTCTCAGGAATTTGTTTTTCTCATTTGTCTAAAAGAGGTAATCCCCCTCTTTCACTACAGTGGAACAGATACTAATAATGAATTATTATAAATAATAAAGCCGATTATTAAACAGCAGGCCACAACATTTGGTTTAACCTTGTCTCTCAAACCCACTTCATCACACCAACAAACCACTTTAATTCCTTATGGCTTGTAGTTTCATTTCCAAGAGATTTAACACACAACAAACTCTGTGGCCTAGCAGTTTTCAGCTTGAGATGCTGTCAGACACCATGTTCAGATGGATGCGAAGAATACAAATGGTAGTGAGTGTGGCAGCCAGAAGCACCCGCATGATTGAGGAGGCTGCAGACCTGTGACAGAGGCAAATGCATGCTGGGATGCATGCAAGTGACAGAAAAAGACAAGTGAGGTGCATTACGAGACAGTGAAATTTGCTAATTGTTTGCTATGTTTGCCACTGTATTTGAATGCCACAATGTATAACAGAGGTCACCAATTAGCAGACCACAATCCAGATCGGGACCCAAGATTGGTTCCACCCAGACTATTTATCATAATAAATAATTCCCTCTACTATTATCCCGACATTTCACATTGTTAAAATAAAGTAGTGATCCTAACTGATGTTATCGTTTAGTAATCGTAGGCAATGTTTTCTACAATTTAGGGTTTGTTCACACCTGTAGTTCGGTTCTCTTGGTCCTCTTGGTTTGGACCAAAAAAGAAAATTAGATATTTAGTCCTGGTTCAATTAGCATTCATATTGGCATGTGGCATGGTGGAGGGCGGGGCCGGGTCGTGACTCGACACGCCCGGTCCCGTATCAGGCTAATTAAGCCACAGAGAGGGATAAAGGCCGATTGCAGAGGGCGGAGCGAGAGAGAGAGATCGTTCACGGACATGTACGTCGTCCTATGTGTTTGTCTTTTGAGTTTCCCATTAAAACTATCATTTGTATGTTAAGCCGGTTTCTCGCCTCTTTCTTGCCCTTGAGCATGAACTTCTTTACATTGGTGCCGAAACCCAGGAAGGAAGTGGGATATGCCGTAGTAGAGTTCTCGCCACTACCGTCCACCCCAACGGAGCAGCCGCGGCCATCTGCCGGGGGACGAGGAGCCCAGCCGCCTGGATGCGGAGGAACGGCTGCCGACCGCGAGGGAAGAAGGGGCTCCTAGCCGACCGCCTGGAGCGGTCAGGGCCGCTGCCAGGGGTGGAGGATGCCCCTACCAGCCGCTTAAATGCGGAGGGGTTGGAGACCGCCGTCCGCGAGCGGGGAGGGGATCGTGACCGACCGCCTGGAGCAGGAGAACCGGTGCCAGGGGCGGGGGAGTCCCCTTCGGCTCCCCGAGAATGCGGCGGGGCATTCCGTCTGCCAGGGGCTGGAGGACTGCCTCGGATCTGACCTAGAGAGGCGTGGCGGAGTGGCCGAGGAACAAGCTGCGGTGTATCGGAGAACCGGCGAGTAAGTTTTTTTTTTTTATCTCTCTCTCCTCTCTCTGCCGCTCTGGGTTGGCCTTTTCCCTCTCCTTTTTAAATAGTAGTGGTTTTGGGGAGGACTGTTGCAAGAGTACATTTTAGTTGTTTTTTGTTTCCCTCCCCTTGACCCCTCCCTCGTCCAGGTTGATGGGGATGACCCGCCGGCAGACCGCGCAGGAGGCGCGCCCCCCTCAGGGGATGTAAAACTTCACAACCTGCTTGGACAGCTTTTATGACATATATTTTCTGACGGAACTTGCCAATCATCCAAAACAATGCTGGCTGCTGGGCGAAATGCGCTCGTGATATTTATATATGTATATATGGTGGTATTTTTACCAGCTGAGAACAAACGAAGAGATATAAAATGTGTAAAGGCTTTTAAAGACTGCAAGTTGGAGGTGAGTGGTGTTAAAAGTTAAACTCAACACTTTGAGTGCTTGTTTGCATCTCCATTTCTTGAACTTTGTGGACCCCTTGATTTTCATTGGCTGGGTACTGAATGATTTCAAGTTTGAGTTGTGGAGCATCACATAGAACAAGATTTTCTCTATAGTCAGTGAGAGTTGGCTCCAAAATATCAAATATATCTGATATCATCAACAATGGAATAGTCTGAGGCTAAACAAATCAGAATCTGTATCCAATATAAACCACGATTTTCTGTGAAATCTGTCAACTGTGACTGGAGCAGTGTAGCGCCAATGAGCATTGACTTGGCCTGACTGCAAATCATTGTTAAAATCACCAGCCTGATAAACAAGCCTTTACTTATACAAAATATTATGGCTGCCAACTTGAAAACTTACAATGAAATTTCCTAAAATGAATAGAGTATTTAATTTCATAGTCATAAAAAATATTGACCCCCCTGAAACCTTTGAGGGAAGAACATTTTACGACTGAAACTCTTGGAACTTTACTGAATAATCCTAGTCCATAATAATGAGTGCTGTTTGTGCCATTCTCTCCCTGCAAATACTCTGTGTGATAGAGCCTGATGTTACACCATCTATGGTGTTTCTATTGACTGACCACAATGAGTGTGTGTGTGTGTGTGTGTGTGTGTGTGTGTGTGTTTGTGTGTCTGTGCTCATGTCACAGCAGGCCATGGGCCCTCAAGACAACACACAGAATTAGAGGAGTCTAATTCACTTAGATGAATCTGTTCACCTTCTAAACCTTCTTGGCACAAACACAGCTTGCCTATTTCCATGTCTGTAGTTACATAACTGATTTAGCACTACCCAGAAAACGATCTACTACAGAGCCCTCCAAGCATGGATAGTTGCTTGTTTTTTATCTGCTACACTCGTAAACAGCACATGGTATTCATGAAAACATATTTTTCCCCCTCCTACAAAATCTAATAAAGCACACACAGTCAGAATAACAGATGAGACACAATTAATGTTGACCAAATAGAATCTTGTCAACTGCAGTAAAACTGCACTAGCACTGCTTAATCAACAACAACTGCTGCATGATTGCGTATCCATTTGTTGTGCATATAGGAATGTCGTAAAGGGAATATTAACATCCATTACAACAACTTCCAGAGTGTAAAAGGGGGCATCCAGCCCTGATTGATTCTAACAAGAAAGAAATGTATCAGTCAAAGCCCAATGATAACTCATTCTGAGGACTTGAATAAAATACTAACCCTCTCATTCATGACTATGTGGGAATTAGCTTCAGTGGACTTGTTCCAGAATGCTTGATTAGAGTGAGGCCATGCCTTTAACTCAGAGGCATCTTTGATTGCCTTTTGCTGCCATTTCAATTCAGCAGGGCACTTGTGTTCGACAGGAAAATCTGCAATATGGAGTCTTGCTTACCTCTTACAGAAAAGATTAGATACCAAATTGTACATTCCCATGGAATCTGTACTCATAACTGTACACTTTACATGACTGGAACTGAGTAGACATTGTTGAGGTAGCTATAAAATACTAGGTTTGGTATTCATGACCTTATGTGGTTTTCCTTGGTTATGAAAGTCTTTTCACGGTGTATTAGTTTTGAGAGGATTGCACTGTTTTTCTTTAAAATTCATAGACTAAATCATCAGAGTCAAGGCTTGGTAAGTGCACATGCTCAGACACATTAAGCCATGTGTTTCTGTGGGCAATGCGACTTCAAGTCTTTATGTTAACATTAATTAATATATTTTGAACTAACATGAACTTACAATGAACAATACAAATTTTAATTAATATATTAACATTTAACCAAGATTCATAAATGCTGTAAATAATATTCTTCATTGTTAATTCATGATACCTAATGCATTAAGTAAGGAATAATTGATGACAGACAGTTAAAAAAAATGCACACCTGAGGAGGAGTCAGTCAATGGTCCGAGCCAATTATACTGCTATACCATGGTAAGCACACCTTAAGACATAGTTCAGGGTTTTATCTCAAGACAATTTCTGGTTTTCATCCCTAAAATGTTCTTGTGAGCGGAACTACTTTCTTCTGCCATGGATTCAGCATCTTGCTTTGGTACAGCCCAAGACTTCATTGCTAGTTCGAAAACGTTTAGGTTACTGTTGTAACCACCATTCCCTGATGGAGGGAACGAGACGTTGTGTCGAAGAAGCGACACTAGGGGTCTCTCTTGAGAGCCTTTTGCATCTCTGAACTTTGAGAAAAGGCCAATGAGAAATTGGCAGACAGAATTTGCATGTCCCGCCCCCGGACATACGGGTATATAAGGAGGGAAATGCATCTGTTCATTCAGGATTTGTCTGAGGAGCCGACAATGAGGTTCGGCCACAAAGGTGGCTCGGTTCAGCGACATGGCCGGGAGGACACAACGTCACAACAGTAACCTAGACGTTCCCCAACTGTCGCTTACTTCAACGTTGTGTCTAAGAAGCGACACTAAGAGTCCAATTTTAATCACGCCATGCGCTGAAACATATACGTGCGCTGCTGATACAGGTGTGGGCAGGTAGTTTGCGTACCAAAACGACAGACTGTGCCAGACTGCACATACCCTTCCCCAACGTCCCCAAAAAATTTCAAAACCTTCTGGTTCCTTACACCCCAATATGGCGGGAACAACTCCACAAGGGGGCCCGACCTGTGGAGCACCTATTCCAGTACAGGGTAAATTGAGTACCTGCATTGGGTTTGGTTGGCGAATTCCTCCGCTGAATTCGTGGAGCAGAGGGCTAGGGAGGAGTCATCCAGGGAGCTGAGTTAGTGGGATCTCCTGGGATAAGAGCGCACGGTATTACCTCAGCGGAGGGAAAGGGCGCTAGGTGCAAGCGGTACACCCGGTCAGTTGTTACCGCGTTACCGAGTTGTACCGGCTCGGACCTGAGAAAACACAGGATGAAACCGACTCAACCCTGAGATTGTAAAATCTCGTAAATGTATTGGGTGTCGCCCAGCCCGCTGCTCTGCATATGTTTGCTAGGGAGGTGCCTTTGGCCAGTGCCCACAAGGATGCTACACTTGTCGTCGAGTGTGCTCGAACCCGCAAAGGGGCGGCCTGTGTGTGATAGGCCAATGCTATGGCGTCAACCACCCAGTGGGAAACCCTGTGTTTGGAGACAGCATTCCCTTTCCGCTGTCCACCAAAGCAAACAAAGAGCTGCTCAGAACGTCTAAAGCTCTGCGTGCGATCCAAATATATATGCAAAGCACGTACCGGACACAGCAACGAAGGGGCTGGGGCTGCCTCCTCCCGTGGCAGTAGTTGAAGGTTCACTACCTGGTCTCTAAAGGGAGTCATAGGAACCTTGGGCACGTAGCCCGGTCGTGATCTTAGGATCACATGAGTGTCTGCCGGACAGAACTCCAGGCAGGTGTCGCTGACAGAGAATGCTTGCAGGTCCCCGACCCTCTTGATGGAGGTGAGCGCGATTAGGAGGGCCGTCTTCAGGGAGAGGGCCTTGAGTTCGACTGATTCTAGTGGCTCGAAGGGGGGTCTCTGAAGGCTCGAGAGGACCACTGAGAGATCCCAGGAGGGGAACAGGCTTGGCCAGGAGGGATTCAAACTCCGGGCGCCTCTTAGGAACCTGATAACTAAGCCGTGCTTACCCAAAGACTTGCCGTCTACTGCGTCGTGGTGGGCCGTAATAGGGGCTACATACACCTTCAAGGTGGAGGGGGACAGCCTCCCCTCCAACCTCTCCTGCAGGAATGAAAGCACTGACCCAACCGCGCACCTCTGTGGGTCTTCAGCTCGGGAAGGACACCAATTTGAGAACAAGCGCCACTTCAGAGCTTAAAGTTGCCTGGTAGTAGGAGCTCTGGCTTGGTTGATTGTGTCTATGACGGCAGGTGGTAGGCCAGCTAGATCTTCTGCATCCCGTCCAGGGGCCAGACGTGAAGGTTCCACAGGTCTGGGCGCGGAGGGTGCCCTGTCCCTGAGAAAGAAGGTCCTTCCTCAGGGGAATTCGCCAGGCAGGGGCTGTTGCAGGGAGCACGAGATCCAAGAACCAAGTCCTTGTAGAAACAAGACTTGTTCCTTATCCTCCCTGACCTTGCATAGCACATGTGCAAGAAGGCTCACTGGGGGGGAATGCATACTTGCGCAGCCCCGTGGGCCAGCTGTGTGCCAGCGCATCTGTCCCGAGGGGAGCCTCCATTTGGGTGTACCAGAGGTCTCTCAGGAGGCGAATAGGCCTACCTGTGCCTTGCCGAACCGTTCCAAAAATCAACTGGACCGACTGGGGGTGAAGCCTCCACTCTCCGTTGGGCGAACGCTGTCGCGATAGCGCGTCCACTACCGTTGAGGTTGCCTGGGATGTGAGTGGCACACAGCGACTTGAGTCCAAAGGAGGAGACGACGGAAGAGTTGTGACATGTGACGGGAGCATATGCCGCCGTGGCGATTTATGTACGCTACTGTCAGTACTGTCTGATCGGATCAAGACATGCTTGCCCCGAACTAGAGGGAGAAATCTCCGCAGGGCAAGAAGTACATCCAGAAACTCTAGGCACTTGATGTGCCAGCACAGCGGGGGCCCTTCCCAACGGCCTGTGGCTGCATGCCCCTTGCACATGGTGCCCCAACCCTGTCTGGAAGCGTCTGTGGTGATCAGGATGTGTCGGGACATCTGCTGCAAAGGTACTCCTGCCCGTAAAAAAACAGAGGTCTGTCCAGGGTTTGAAAGTTTGGAGGCAGGCAGGGGTGATAAGCACACGGTGCATGCCGCGGCGCCATGCTCGTCTCAGGACTCATGTCTGGAGCCAGTGCTGGAGCGGTCTCATATGCATCAACCCCAGTGGTGCGGCTGCCACGGAGGATGCTATGTGCCCCAGGAGCTTTTGGAAATGTTTTAGGGGGACCCACGTGCCTGGCCTGAACAAAGTGAGGCACTTCAGCACTGACTGTCAGTGCTGTCTGATCGGATCAAGACGTGCATGCCCCGAACTAGAGGGAGAAATCTCCGCAGTGCAAGAAGTACAGCCAGCAACTCTGGGAAACTGATGTGCCAGCACAGCAGTGTGGGCTCGTTGGTGAGGCGTGCTGACATTGAGACCAAGTCTAACTCCATGCCGAGAAAAGAGATGCTCTGAACTTGATGCTGCGAGCTTGCTCTTTTCCCAGTTGTCCTGAAGCCCTAAGCGGCTGAGGTATCTGAGCACCTGGTAACTCTCGGGAATGGGCCAGGATGAGCCAGTCGTCAAGGTCGTTGAGTATGCGAACGCCTGCTTTCCGAAGCGGGGCAAGGGCTGCCTCTGTGACCTTCATAAAGACACGAGGGGACAGGGACATGCCGAAGGGGAGGACCTTGTACTGATACCCCTGGCTGTCGAACTTGAACCATAGAAAGGGTCGATGTAGAAGCAAGATTGAGACGTGTGAACCAATCTAGATAACGGATGCAAATTAGAATGTGTTTTTGCATGAGCATTTTGAATGGGAGTTTGTGCAAGGCCCAGTTGAAGAACGACGAAGTAAGGGCTGTAGAAACCCTTCTTAATCTTGTTTGGATGGACAGGCTCTATCGCGTCTTTGAGTAAAAGAGTCGCGATTTCCGTGCGCAGGAATTTGGCGTCTTTGCCGTGTACTGCGGTAATGCAGACGCCCCCGAAGGAGGCCTGGCAAACTAAATTGCATAACTGAGTCGGATGGTCCTGGCCAGCCAGCGTGACGGATTGGGAAGTGAAAGTCACGCGTCCATGCTAGGAGCACTAGGGGGGCGATTACTTTTGACGTACCCGGCAGGGCGGAGCAGGTAATATGGCGTTGGGAGGCAAAAGTGCGTCCCGAGGCTCCTGGAAGTACTGATCCGGAGCCAGAGACCAGGAAAGGAACCGGCAGAGATGATTTCCCAAGCTAAATGCTGAGGGAGGGTGGCGTTTGTGCACAGACTGCCCTACATGACATCATAACAACACTCTGGACCAGAGGGCAGGTTCCACAGGATTGGAAGGATGCCCTGGTTTGGATCGTAAGGATTGTAAGAACTATAGGGGCATCTCGCTCCTCAGTGTGTCGGGAAAGGTCCTGGCAAGGATTATTCAACATCGCCTTGCCAGGCACGCTAAGGAGAGGCTTGCAGAGCCCAAGTATGGTTTCAGGAAAGGGCGGACTTGCACAGATGCCATATTTTCTGTCTGTCTGCTACAGCAGAGGTGTAGGGAATTCCAACAAGACCTACATCTCTCCTTTATTGACCTGGTCAAGGCCTATGATACCATCAGTAGGCCTAGGCTCTGGGTTGTTCTTCGTGCTTTCGGAGTCCAAGACCCGCTGCTCGTGATCATTAAGGGCATACATGATGGCGAGCGGGCCCAGGTAAAACTATGTGGCCAGGAGTCAGAGCCATTCCCTGTTCACCTTGGAGTGCGACAGGGATGTTCTCTGGCTACTGCGTAGTTCGTGAAGCCTTCGATGGCTGTACCCGAGGAATTTTCATCTGGTACAGATATAATAAGAGGTTGATCGATGCCCGGGTGCGGTCAAGGGTTGGCTC
The DNA here is from genome assembly GCA_032164185.1 of Moxostoma hubbsi. Lineage (NCBI taxonomy): Eukaryota > Metazoa > Chordata > Actinopteri > Cypriniformes > Catostomidae > Moxostoma > Moxostoma hubbsi. Next base: position 21,800,725 of record JAVLUX010000033.1, read on the forward strand.
CCTATTGGTCAACCACATTATATATGCTGATGATCTGGTGATTGCTGCTCACTCATAGGAGGAGCTGGAGGTGCTGCTGATGAACATGGAGCCTTACCATCAGCCCAACTAAAACTAAGCACCTGCCTGTGTATTATGTACCATCGGACACTCGACCCCCACAGATCCCAATTGGTGATAGGGCAGTTGTGGAGATTGAGTCGAGTGTTTCCCATACCTGGGCAGTGTGCTTATGACTGGCTCCAGTTTGACAGCAGAGGTCTCACTCCGAATCAGTCGAGCAGCATTATCTTTAAACAACCCGGTTTGTCGCTCCGCATGAAGCTTCAGGTATTCTCGTCCACGGTCATTCCCTCCCTTGCGAAACGAGGACCCCCTAATTGAATAACTTTGGCGGTTAGAAACATTTAGGCTGGCCTGCCTAAAATCCATCCTGGGTGTAACAAGGCTGAATTGTGTGAGGAGATCACAAATTTGTGTAAGATGTGGACAAAGTCCCATCGGTGAGCTCCTCCGGCAGGCAAGGTTGCATTGGCTGGGTCATGAAGCCTGCATGACTGGCCACCGCATACCTAAACAGCTTCTGTTTGGCTAAGTGGGCGCAACATGGGCTGGAGAAGAGATGGTGTAATGTGGTACAGGAGGATGTGGAGCTGAGTGGACTTGCTGATGGCTGGTACCAGCGGTGTCAAGATCGGCCTCTTTGGAAAAAGCTTGTGAAGGATGCTACTGGCCAGTTGGAGGAAGTCACCCTCCAACAACAACGGAGGGCAGAGGAGCGACGCTCACAACAACGAGCAGAGCGCCGGGTGGCTAAAGCACAGCAAGTTTGCACAGTAGTGGGCACAGGTGGTGCATCAGCCAGTCATCTCATTCAGTCGACCCATGTCACCTGTTGGATCTGTTCCATGACCTCCTGCCAGCAGTCGTTAGACACTTCACTAGCCCTCAACATGCATATAGCCTGGCACAAGCATCGTGGTGATGTCACCACCACTTAGTGGCAAATGGCAGTTGTCGTGTGTGTGTATTGGTGTGGGTGCGAGCGAAAGAGAGAGAGAGGGAGTGCAAGGGTGTTTTCAAATGAAATTGAAATACATTTAGGATATTATATACATAGATTGCCGTTCTTATCCAATGTACTTAGCAAATTTGTTGGTTTTATATGGTTATTTTGCTGTGGCAGCCTGTAAGGCTAAAATAATATAACTGAAATAATTTGAAGTGATATAACGTCATCACTTTGTACTACTTTTACTGCATTTTTTTACTGGGAAATAATTGCACACCTTAGAATGTCTGTCAACCAGTCAGAATCAAGCATTCAACAGACCCATGGTATAACTAATATTAACAAGTACAATCTTATTGAACAGTGTTACCTGATTGTAAAAGGATTTAAGGGAAAGGAGGAGGCGAGAACTGGCTTGACGATATAAATAATAGTTTAATGAGAAACTTAAACAAAAGACACAAACACACAGAAGACAGACATGTCCGTAAACGATCTCTCTCTCCCGCACCATCATCCACAGTTGGCCTTTATCCCTCTCGGAGGCTTTATTAGCCTGATTAGGGACCGGGTGTGTAGAATCACGACCCGGCCCCGCCCTCCACCCTGCCACGCTGATTTATGACTTTATGATAAGTGATACAATGTTTTATAAAGGCTGTGTCTGTTAACTTTACATTTCCAACATTCTAGAAAAAGGCAAACTTTTTAAAAGAGAATCCAAGTATTTAAATGATGCTGAAGGCATAAAATACATTAACCTGAATCACTATAGACAACCCAGATCTGACAGGTACCGCACTGGGGAGGCAACTGGGTCTGAAGTGAAATCTGATGTCTGAAATGTCTGGGCCTTTTACTAGCAATTAAAATCAGTCTGCCCTACTGCACTTTGAATTTTTAAAAGCTGTTGTATCAAAGAGAAAGAGACCATCATTGGTCAGTGGCTACAAAAAACTATATTTCCACAGCAAGGTTACATACATATTTCAATAGCTCATTGAAGGTTTTTGGAGGAATGAAGACATGTAAACACACCCACACACACATTACAAGAAATGTCTCTTTCTAGTGAACTTCACTTTCCTCTGTAAATATGGAGAGACCAAGGCCATCTCAAATCAACACACATTACCTTCAAGCTCAACAGACACAGTAATATCGAAATGAGACATTGAAGCGTATCTGTTTTAAAATATAAATGAGAGGATGCCATTGATTTTACTATACATGGCACTTATTCTGTGTCAGCCCTTAAAAATTATATTTATTTTATTTAATTATTGACATGATAATGTCACATGGACTAGTACTTGAGTACTCTAGTATTGAAAAGCAAAGATTGATCATGAAAACACAATAATTGGGATTATTTTTTTTACTTTAAAACAAACTTTGTTTCAATTTTGTGATTGGTTATGATGTTGGCCTATATCTGGTGGTGCAGTTGGTTAAGAATTGGGTCAGCAACTGTACATGGACAGTATGCATGGTGACTTTTAGTCCAGGTCACAAATATCACCTAGGATATTAAATGCCACTTGACACTGCTTCTTGACACAATGCTAATGCCATGCGATGCTGAGAAAACAAAAGTAAAGTACAAACTACAGCTGATTTATCGGTCAAGTACTCAAGCAGTCAAAATTACCAAAAAAACACATACCTAATTTATATCCATTTTACATTTATACTTATTTAATATTAAATTAAAGGTTGTATTAAATATAATTTTTAATATATTATATTTAATATAAAATATTTCAATATGTATTATGTTTATTAATTTAAGTTATTTATTCATATTTATTTTACATATTACATTTTTATTTATAATTACTGTAGATATTTACTAATAAAATTATTGTAAATGTATCATGTTTATTTAAATGATTTATTATTGAATACTGAAGCCATTACTACACTGATGAAAAGATGTCCCTTTCTATAACTTGGACCATACACAGACACTAATAGTACCAGGGCATGCTTTCTCCACCTACCTGTGACTTGTTTCAGAGGAGGATGGCAACTTTTGAACTCAGACTCAAATTTCACATCCTGTTTCTAATGGGCTCACATACCCACATCACCAGAGGATCATTTATCTAGTTCACTACCTCATTAGAGTGATTATTCCATTTGAATCTCTTATATTGAATTACTATTACAATTTGAACAAATTTAAATAAAAAAATGTAACTACTTCAAAGAGTTCTCATAAAAAAAATCCTCCATGTGCAGCAATGACAGCTTTGCAGATCCTTGGCATTCTAGCTGTCAATTTGTCCAGATACACAGGTGACATGTCACCCCACATCTTTTTGGGCATTTCTCACGCACCTTACAGTCTAGCTGAACCCACAAATGGCCAATGGGATTAAGATCCATAACACTCTTTTCTGATTATCTGTTGTCCAATGTCTGTGTTTATTTGCCCACTCTAACCTTTTATATTTGTTATTCTGTTTCAAAAGTGGCATTTCTTTGCAATTCTTCCCATAAAGCCTGCACCATTCAGTCTTCTCTTTACTGTTGTACAAGAAACTGGTGTTGAGCGGGTAGAAGTCAGTAAGCTGAAGACATGTGATGCATCTATTTCTCAAACTAGAGACTCTGATGTACTTATCCTCTTGTTTAGTTGTACATCTAGGTCTTCCATATCTCTTTCTGTCCTTCAAGTGTCAGTTGTCTTTGGTCAAGAATGTAGTGTACACATTGTATAGTCTTCATTTCTCAAAACAATGATTGACTAATGAGTTTCTAAAGATAGCCGTTTCTTTTTTTGCCATTTTTGACCTAATATTGACCTTAAGACATACAAGTGTATTGCATACTGTGGTAACTCAGTTACACAAAGACAATGTTAAGCTTCATTTACTGAACCAAATAGCTTTCAACTGAGTTTTATATAATGGCAAGTGATTTTCTAGTACTAAATTAGATATTTAGCATGATTACTCAAGGATAAGGTGTTAGAGTGATGGCTGCTGGAAATGGGACCTGTCTAGATTTGATCAAAAACTATAGATTTGGCAAGTCCTTTAGGACATCTACTTTGTGCATGACACACACACACACACACACACACACACACACACACATTATACACACACACATTATACACACTGATAAACAAAAAAACTAAACTAGAAGGTAAAACTAACAACAAAATAACTAACAATATATATATATATATATATATATATATATATATATATATATATATATATATATATAAAATAAAAAATATTCAGATAATTA